>JALGBA010000003.1:422500-1622500 GCA_023970755.1 Azemiops feae
ATAATCAATTTGAAGGAGGAGGAAGAAGCATAGCTGGGTATCCTTTTATGAATATGGAAGGCAGAAGATAGAAGGCAAGAAAAGGGCAAACACATACTAGGTATAATGACAACCTCCCGTAGCTATTTCTTTTATTTTAAAATTGGTGCTGTAGTCATGAAAACATGCCACATAAAGCATTTAGTATGCCAGGGCTTGATGAACAGAGATGAGATGTACATCTGCATCCACTAAATATTTTAAAGTACTAGTTATACGAGTTGGAATTAACACTTAATGAAAATGGAATCCACATCGTATACACCCTAACCCTATCCCCACAAACTATGGCTAGTCTATCAAAGCTTCTCATTCCTCTTTATGCAAGGGCCTACCTCCTGTGGATTGTAAGCACTGCTGTAGATACACCAACATCACTTTGATATTTCCAGGACCGTTTGTGTACCCCTTTCCTCCAAGGTTTGAAAACTAAAGTCTCCATTACAGATTCACTTCAATGGGTTCACTTTATCCTAAATTCTTCACGGGCTCCAAATCTATTGAAAAACAGCAATCTCTTCCTACTGAGAGGTCACGCCAGAAAAAAAGCATTAATAAATTTAATACAAATAAATGTAATACACATTTTAATAAAGATACCGCTTGGTAGAAGGCAGTGGAACTTTGGAAGTTTTTTGGATAAAATGGTAGATATGGAAAGATGCTTTTCTGTCATGCTACTTGTTATGCAATAAAGGTTGTGTCTGCTTGTGACAAGGCAAGCACGTATCCCAGATGCAAGAATTTTTTAATTACATGCTCATGCATGTATGGCTACAAAGTGTACGGGGAGAAAAAAAAACCTTACTCCAAGAGTAAATTAGGAACTATAAAAGAATATGACAATTATAACATTTTCATTAAAAATTTATAAACAGGTTTGCTGATTTACTTGCACCGAAAATACATGGCCTTTTTCCATGTCAGAACATTTGTCAGGATTTGGCGACTCTGGGCTAACCTGACATGCAAGATGATCAAAATGGATTATGTAATCTTTTCCATTTATTTCTATTGATTTTAATCATGATAAAATTCATCAGGGTGGGCTGGGAACGTGGCACCTGGGGAGAGGTGGTTAAATGAAAAATTTAAAAAAATTAAAAAGTCTAACCAGGAGACAATCCGTCATTTGCTTATTATCCGGAGGAGGAGGAGGAGGAGGAGGAGGAGGAGGAGAAGTGTGGAATGTTGTAGTAGCAACAAAACATGACAATGACAATATCCGTTATTAATACTGCATGACAGGCTTCTCTTTAATTTGTCCTTCTAGATATAAAGTTAAGGTCAAGAATTCATATCATTTCTTAAAAACTGAGGTTTAAGAGATTGTTTTAAACTTTTTTTAATCACAAGCAAAGAAAAGAAATCAAGGAAAAAAGAAGGTAGCTGGGGGTGGGATTTCCGAGCTAATCAACTTTATTTCCGTAACTGCCACTAACATCAAAATGCCAACGAGTGGACCATTTTAATCAGTTTTATTGATTCATGCTTTCAGATCTTATTCAGTTAAAAACAAGGCACATTAAATACATCCTCTTATTGCTCTATAAATGCATGCAGCTCATTCTGTATATCAAAAGTAATAAATAATGGCAATAAAACACCAAGACAGTTATAAAAATGACAACCCAGCCTCAAACACAGTATTTAGCAGTCCAATCCTGAACAATAACCCGGCACAATACATAAAAGTGCCAGATGGAAAAACATGCGGTATATGTATATGTATACATATGCATATATGCATAGATAAATGTGTGCTTACCTATTCATACTCACACACAACCACTACAGAACGCCCTGCTCCTGTATTTCTTTGTTTTCGAAACAATTGTACAGTAGTATCACACCAAATTACTGTTATACAAAAAGGAGCTTTGTACTTCCTATACATTCATGTATATTCCCTTCCAAATATACAAAGAAATACTATCACAAAGAAACCAAGTAATTCCGAGAGTCTACTTTTTACTGAAGTGAGCAACTGTATAAAATGATGTAGGGGAATAATATTTTCCCTTCCCATAGGAAGCAGAGGGGTGTATTGGCTAAAACATTTCCTAGAGTTCAACTAGTTTTATGCAGGCAATGCATAAAAGAAATCATGGCTTCTTGATCATGGTGTAATGGCATCAATAGGAAAACATGACAGACCCTGTGAAGAGACCTTTGCTGGTTTAAGGACAAACATTAGACATTACTTCAACGTCTGGTTATCAGAGAAGTCTATTTGTAAAGGTGTGCACTCAAATGCTCATTAAAACTCTTTGCTAAGAACTGTGGTAGATAATGTGACCAGTAAGGGTTTTCTCCTTAGTACAGGGGTGTCAAACTCGCCACGTCACGTGACGTGTCGCAACTTTTTCCCCATTGCCAGAGCTGGGGTGGGCGTAGTTTCAGCATGACGCATCCGGCCTGTAGGCCGGCAGTTTGACACCCCTGCCTTAGTATGTATCAGCTATGATCCTCAGCCTCACTACATTTTAGGTGCTTGCTTAACTCTCAATGTTTCACATGGACAAGATGCACTTGGATCCATATATCTGCCATTAATCTTTTGCCTCAAACATTGAAAAATGTCGCATCCATTATTAATTAAATGTGTAATGACCGGCATGTCAACGGTTTTTCTGGACCTCTCCACACTTCAGCAATCTTAGAAGAGTTATTTATAATAGCTTTTGGTTAAGGTTTGGCATTTTTTTGGTCAAAGCAAAATGGAACGAAGTGAAAAGTGCTATGTAAAAATCATCCAATATATGTTGGTGATGGGAGGTAGGGGAGGAGGAGAAAGATCTACCACAAAAATACCCCAAATCTTTGTGCTCAAAGAGAGATCTCCTACTGTCAAGTGCAGGCCCAGTTTAGGCCTGTATTCCAAGTCATTCTGAAGTGCTCCAGGCCTAAAGAGGATGAGATTCTTGCCTTGGCTTCCACCTCTACTCTTAACCTATAAAACACAGGGTTGACATTTCTTGATCATAGCGGTAACTTACATGGGAAATGGTCTGCAGAGAATTTTGCTAGAGGGCGTTTTAGAATGCTACCTTTTAATATCCTTTATGAAGACCTTGTTCCTTTCCTTCAATGCTGTCTAAATTTCCAAATAGAAAATAGGAGTGTTTCATGCTAAGGGCTGGGCAATGTCTACTTCTAGCAAGACATGCCCTTAATATATTCAAATTTTGAATATAGAGTAATTTTGAATTTTAACTTCATTTTTATACTGAGACCTTATAAAGGGCCCTTTCCTATAGATTGCTCTGAAGAGTGAAGAAATGCACAGCACTGAAACACTAACATAAGTAAATGACAGAATTTGGGTCTGCAGGTTTAAGTACTACAACTCTTACTGATCTATAAATTGCATTGGAATATTATTATTAAAACCTGTAACAAACAACAAATGAGCAAGGCCATCGGAGGTACAAAGACAAAATTTCCACGGTAACATGACTTTGTCCCTTTCAGGTTTGTACTTTGCTGTAATTTTATTTTCTAAATAGCAAAAGGCACACCTTTTACTGATTTTGCTATTAATTTATCGTTGTAATCTGGAAGCGTTTTTTTTACCTAAATTCATTTTAAATAATATGTAAAAGTATTTTTTTTAGAAAATAGCCTAAATAGTCTAAAACTGAACCAGCAATCCTAGCAAGAAGGTAATGTAATCTTGCGTAATATTTCTTCACTATTTTTCTGAGGAGTTATGGGGCACCTACCACAAATGAAATAAGATTTCAGAAACCCTTTTTCTTATGAAAATTTCAGAGCAAACCAAAACCAGCCACATGATACAGGATTTAGCTCTCTTTTTTTATACACAAAATGTACCAGGGAAGGAATGGCAATTTCTTTCTGCTGTAAATTAAAAAGCACCATTTGATATGTTTATTTTCTATTTTATGCTGGCTTTTGGGGTTTAGGACACTTTTGAAGAATTAGGCCCTGCATATCCTCTTATTAAAATACAATTGTATCACTACAATTCCTTGGTTGGACATTATACTTCTATTTTGGGATACAGTCTATGAAAATTCTAAATGCAAACACTCTCCTCCATGATAAATCACTCATTTTTATGGCATGCGCTTTTTAATAGACTGTAGCCATTATAAAAAATGTTTGTACCAAAGTTCTAGGCAAGCGATGAATATTTAGCACAATGTACTTCTCTGAAAGGATGGGGAGGGGAAAAAAGTATCTGGAGATTTAACAAAAAAAAAGTCAATTTTTAAGATACTAAAGGCATGCTGGCATCGTCCACTTTTGCCTGGTTAATGCATCAAAAGGCAGAAAGAGAATGGAGGAGAGAGGACCCTATTAATGTAGAAGAGGAATTGTTTTTGCTTTTGTATAAATGCAGAAAAGAAATCTACATTCATGTCTGGTTATCACATGGATCCCTTGCCATGGCTTGAGTGTTCATCTCCCAGGATTAGCCCAGGGGGGGAAAAAGATGGACTGTTTCTTCTTTTCATAGTCTTGTTTGCCATGGATTCTAGAGAAAGCCAGTTCAACAGGCCACCAGTCAAGTAGACTCTTCACACAAATGTAAAAAGGAGGGCTGTACAATGTGACTTTCTGCACACAGTTGCCCAGAGTGAGGAGAAGCAGAAACATCTGAAAGCAGTGGAATGTTTTTCAGCATTGAAAGAGGCAACCAGGGGGCGCACCTTTTTATAGCTGTAAGCCCCTCCACCTCCCAACTCACAGTCCACCACAACTCCGGTCCACTGAAATCACTTCCCGCTGATGAATGTTTTCTTCAGCTGCTTTCATAAGTACGGCAAGCCGGCTTCCAGATACATATCCTTTCTGAATAGCAGTCATGAGCTAAAAGAGGCAAGATAGAGAAAGCTTTAAGGTCAATACTCTTGTGTCACTGCATTATTAGATGACACTTTTATCTCCACATCCCTGCTTAAAAGCCTTGCCTTATAATTTGTCATATCTTTACCAACTTGATGTTGTCCAGTTTTCCTAATTTTTTTCAACATTATATATGCCCCAATGACTTGAGAACAGCCATACTTCCTGGAAATAAAAGACTGCAAAAGGAAGACCAAGATACTTACCTGTTCGCCAGAAACAGAGCAAAAAGAGACATGCTTTTTTGTACCCTCCCAACAAAAAAGTAACTACCCTATAATATAGAATCAGTCTCCGTATTTATTTTTATTTCCCAGTTCCCCCATCAAATCCTGTATTCCCTTTTGGGTTGTTAACCTCTGTTTTGCAAACCAAAGGGTAGGGACTGATATGTAAACCATTCTGACATACATTTTTCTCTCTCTTTCCTGAACAACAGAATAAAAATGGTTTCAACTACAACATCAGAAGCAGCAACATAAATACATCTTTTTAAGGAAAGACAGTTCCATGGAAATAAGACAGCAGGATAAACAGTTTTCACTTCTTACACCAGCCTTCCCCTATCTGGGGCGCTTCCAGATGGATGGGCCAATTCCCAGAATTCCCAGCCAACATGGCCTCTGCCGAGAATCCTAGAAGTTGATGGCCATGTATTTGGAGGGCTCTCTTACATTACAGCCAATTCAAATAAGCTCCCTCTTAAACAAATATGGCACTCTTTCCAGCATCATACTCTCCCTAAGGAATTTGAGGAGAAGAAAGCTAACAGATTGGAGAGCAAGCCTGGAGAAGGTTGAAACGTGGCCATGAAATGAGACTACTGCTCTTAAAAATATTTAAAAGTAAATTCTATAGCTTTGGAGCTATAAATAAGAGATGCGCGTACAATTAGGTGAGGTTTTTTTTTTAATAATTGGCATGATTTAAATCATACAGCAGATTTTTCAACTGCTCTAAAAAATGTTCAGAGAACAGGCTGCTCTTTCTTTCTTTCTCTTTCTTTCTTTCTTTCTTTCTCTTTCTCTCTTCTTCCTTCCTTCCACATTTCTGCATTTAGATTCAACAGTGCTTTTATCTGCAGCCCATCTTGAGAGAGACAATTACCATTTTCCTTTGCCTTGATCTTGTTTGTTTAACGTGACATGCAGTGAAGAAAGGGCTGACATGGACCGAAATCCCCAGCATTAATTTATCTCATGTTCTGCATTCATCATTGCCACGGCGCAGGAAGGACCTGGCAGTCAATTGAAAAACCTGACCAAGAAAGGCTCTGCAAAAATAAACCTGGCGAACAACTGAAAACAAATAAGCAGCTGCTTGCATAAAAGGAGTCAAAGGGACACTTGGAAACATTTTGCAAGTCTCTCTACAGCCCTCAAATGGGTATCATGCCACATAGGAGTTTTGGGGGAAAAACAGGCACGTGCTCTTTTGTTCTACTTCACACTAAATTATCCCCTCTGATTCACAGAATAATGGAACAGTTTATAGGACAAATGATACCGAATAGCTCAATTCCAATGTCATCACAAAAGCAGGATAGTTTAGCAATAAAAACGTACTGCAAGCTCCTGCTGATACCTCTTTCTTCCCTATCCTGCGAACTGACTTCCTGTCTGCTCATTTGCTGATCTTCTCCTCCCTTTCCTGGTTTTTGACAACCACAGATCACCACATCTAGAACTGGGGATCCCTAGGATTATTATTGGTTGTATTTTTGCCTCTGATGTGGCATAAGAAACCTACTTCAACCAACTAAGATCTTAGCAAATGGACAGATTTATAATGAAAGACGTGGTCCTTCATACAGTCAGTCTCCAATCTACTCAAGGTTGTAGACGTCAATCCAAACATCTCACATGGTGACCAATAAGCAAGTGGAAGCTAATGCAGATCTTTCAATGCAGACATAAAATTATGGCTGTGTTTTATACCATCTAGTAGCTTAGTTGCTGCGTTGTACACTGTGTTGCCTAGACTTGCTTTTTCTGAAATAAATAAACAAAATCTTGCACCAATTGTAGCTTTCCTACATTTTCCAGATGTAGTCCTATGTAGGGCATATTCTAGTATTGAGGAGATGTAATCAAGGTGTAGATAATTGTCACCAAATTAACCAGGAAGGGACCCTCGACATCACAGTGTAAAGGTGTCAAAGGCAATTTGTTGCTACCAACAAATTCAATGGATGAAGATCAAGAAGCACTCTCAGATTGCAAAGCTGCTCCTTCAATGCGAACCAAAATTTCAATTCTTGATTTAAAAAACAAAAACAAAAAAAACGTTAAGCCTCAACAGTTACACTTACAGACAACATTTACACTCTTTCAAATTCTACCACGGTAAAGAACGCGATCACATTTTTTGTTTATTGGCAAGAAACAGCCAAGTCAAAAGAGGAAAGTGGTAGAGTTCAACATTAGTGGAACTTAAGTTTGTTTTATTTTGCTGCGTATGAATGAGTAAATATACGCCCTCGATAGTGAAAATAATGCGGTTCTGCCTTCCTCTCTCTCTCTCTTTTTTTTTTATAAAAAGGAGGTATTAGCAAATAGGTGCACAAGAAAGAGACAAAGACAAAAGCTAGAAGACAACAGGTGTAATTCCCAAGGTTCAAATATCCAACTTCAGGAGCAAACTGAGCAAACAAAAGATCAAGGCCCATGTTGGATTGGCAAAAGGATTAAAATACTAAAGAAGGAACATGCAGTGAAGTGAACATTACTTGAGAAATACCGGAGCCCAACCAATTCCCAACACACATCCCAAATGCTTCACACTCCCTGATATAAGAGGTATTTGTTTATTTTTATCCCCCCCTTATTACTTTTTTACCAATAACTCAAGGTGGCGAACATATCCAACACACCTTCCTTCTCTTATTTTCCCACAGTAACAAACCTATGAGGTAGATTGGGCTGAGAATGAGTGACTAACCCAAAGTCACCCAGTCAGCTTTCACGTCTAAGGCGGGACCAGCATATTATTATATTATACAGTACACTATACTATGTCATTTAATAACAGAATAACAGAGTTGGAAGACATATTGGAGGTCTTCTAGTCCAGCTCCCTGCTCAAGCAGCAAACCCTATACCATTTCAGACAAATGGTTGTCCAATCTCTTCTTTAAAATCTCCAGTGTTGGAGAACCCACAACTTCTGGAGGCAAGTCGTTCCACTGATTAATTGTTCTGTCAGGAAATTTCTTCTTAGTTCTAGGTTGCTTCTCTCCTTGATTAGTTTTCATCCATTGCTTCTTGTCCTGCCTTCAGGACAAGAGAGAATAGCTTGACTCCTTCTTCTTTGTGGCAACCCCTGAGATATTGGAACACTGCCATCATGTCCCCCCCCCGTCCTTCTCTTCATTAAACTACACATACCCAATTCCAGCAAACGTTCCTTATATGTTTAATCTCCAGTCCCCTAATCTCTTTGTTGCTCTTCTCTGTACTCTTTCTAGAGTCTCAACATCATTTTTATATCATGGCAACCAAAACTGGATGCAGTATTCCAAATTTCGTATTTTATATATCATTAGAGGTTAAGGGGAGGGACATATACAGCAATTTAAGTAGCTGTGCTTAAGAGAGAATACAATGCATGACAATGAGTCGGGCTAAACCAAGAGCCAAACAGCAACAACAATGCAAAACTTAAATTTTTTACCACAGGAAGAAAGTCTGTTTCTTCAACAGAGGACATTGTTGGCTCTAGAAGGGTAAATTTCCTCCAACTTGCATTTTAATGGTTTACAGACTTATTTTTAAAAACGTCTCAGTAAAATGATGAACTGAAGGTTTCTCAGAGGAAAATGTAAATTATTGTTCCTATTGCTAATGATCCCACTTGTGGGTTATCACTCCAATTCAGGACAGAACTTCAATATATAGGCGATAATTATTTAGATACACTCTGTTTGGAGAACTCTCCAATTGTACGGCTATAACAAGCTTTGCCAAGTTTTTGGTACCATCTGGAGACTCATTTCTATTCCTAGAACTTAGAGGTGAATTTATGCTGCTGTGCCTCTTTTCTTGTTTTTACAGGTTTTTTTTTAACTGCTACTTTTTAGGCGGGCTTCTTGTTTTATAACCCATTTTAACAGGTGATAAATTTAAAAATAGTAGTGAAAAACAACACTGACAAAAAAAAAAACCTGGTTGAGCAGTGTCAGAAAAGGAAGGTGAAAACTGATTGTTACTTTTTTTTTTTTTTTTTTTTAAAGGCAGACATTGCTGGAGCAATTCAAAATTTAAAGTGTTGATTAATATATTCAGAAACCAAAAATGCAACATTTTGCCCAATGCCGTACTAGCACTAGGTACAACTGTACTGTAGAAAAGTTCCCCAAACTGGGTGTAACTACTGAAAGTTCCTATCCTGAATAGCAACACTATGAGTAATAGCCACAAGTGGGATCAGGAGCAACTGATTCTATACTTTCCTCTGACTGGACAATTACTGCTTGTAAGGAATCTTTCAAAGATTCCAAGTAACAAGGTAAAGGTCAGATTTTAATAAAGTCTGACAAGATAATAAAAGTCAAGAACCTGAAAGCCTCCCTGCTTTACCTTTTCCAGACAATGACCTGAAATCATTTCACCACTTTTATTTTGGTATTTGGGGCAATTCTCCCTCTTTCATACATCTATAATACTGTGCAGCTGCTGCAGAGGCCTCCCACCATAAGATCAGCCCAGATTAAACATATGAGCCTCTCTCCTACCTGTCCAAAATAGCTTCGTACCTGGTATACATGCACGTTAACAGAGCTAACAGGGAATGCAGCATAAAAGGTGTAGGTTTAAGAAGAGACTGGACAACCACTTGTCTGAAATGGTATAGGGTTGCCTGCCTGAGCAGGGGGTTGGACTAGAAGACCTCAAAGGTCCCGTCCAACTCTTTTATTGTTATTGTTGTTTAATATGCATACATTCGATGTGTATTCTGTTTTAGTGACAGAAGGTAATTCATTTGACTGATTGATTTCCTCTAACTGAATCAAAGAAATACTTTCCCATTTTGCATCAACTAAGGTGTGGCTTCCATTTTTGACTAATATCTGCCAGAAATTAATGCCTGTACACTTTCCCTTCCAATATTAATGAACTGAACATTATGAGTATTGTGAGGCTTTTTTTATACCATTATATTAGATTGATTGATATAGATATACGTGTATAAATTAAAAGAAGTACTCACTTGCAAAAACTCGTTGAGTTCAACCTGCCCATTTTTGTTCAAATCCACTTCATTCAAAATCTCATGGAGTGCACTTTCATTAATTTGAAGGTTGATGCTCTGTAAAATATATGAAAGGGAGAAAAAACTCACATGGCTGGATTAAAAACACACTATTAATATCATGCTAGGCAATTCCGATGAATTTTTTTTAAAAAAAGAATGAAGTGAAATGTTACCTCTAGCACACGCTGCACATCCAATATAGTAATAAAACCTTTGCCTTCTTTATCAAACATGTGGAATCTTTTTTTATACCTGCAACATAGATAATGCATGAAAAAGCTATACCCTGACATACTGCACAAGCAATTTTAAACCAGCAAAGAAAAACCTCACTTAGACATATAAAGGATTTTCAACTGGCTTGATCAATGCACACCTCCACTCCCTCAAACTTCCCTTCTTATAATGCTATTACTTTCCACTGCAGAAGCCAAAGAGATGGTATATTCCACGGGTCTTCAAACTTGGCCCTTTTATGACTTGTGGACTTCAACTCCCAGAATTCCTCAGCCAGGCATGCTGGCTGAGGAATTCTGGGAGTTGAAGTCCACAAGTCATAAAAGGGCCAAATTTGAAGACCCCTGCTATATTCCTATAGAAAACATGCTTCCACACCCAAGGACAGCCAAATCCAGCATGGACAAATTAAGCAAATCTAAAGTGAAGGGTGGGGAAAGTCTTTTGGCTATAGCCATTCAGGTGTGACTCACTTAACAACTGCCTTGCTTAGCAACAGAAATTTTAGCGCTAGGATAAAAACTGGGAGACCGTGAGTTCCAATCCCGCCTTAGCCATGAAAGCCATCTGAGTGACCTTGGGCCAGTCTCTCTCTCTCTCTCAGTCCAATCCACCTCACAGGGTTGTTGTGGGGAAGAGAGGAGAAGGAAGGTAAATGTTCGCTGCCTTGAGTTATTTGCAAAAATAATAAAGGAGGGATACAAAGAAATAAAAAATGGTTTAATGGCCTCTACCTTTTTCTGACCCAGGATGAAAATACAGTTATGTATGAATTTCTCAGAGAGGGGATAATATCATTCAAATATACCAGAGGGGGAAAAAGGGATCAGGATATGGGCAAATACATAAATCAAGCACAACTCAGCTTGCAGGGCTGAAGATCCTTTTTTCAGATACCTCATATGATACCATCCAAATCCCTGGAAACTAAGTAGTAGTAATTTGCCCTGTGTAAGTTACCTGTCAATATCTCCTGGGGATAAAGTGATTTCACTCCGATCTGTCAGTTGCTCCGACCTTGCCTTGTAGCCCATTTCATAGTACAGGAACTTTTGTGCCGTTGCAAGCTCTTCCTAAGAGGGAGAGCACACAACCTGAGCTGTAGGGTAACAGCAAATATTTACATTCTGAATTTCCCCTTTGCTGGAATGTTTTATTGGCTCCTTTCACTTAATTATAATTGCTGGTCCTTAGAGGAATATCAGCAGTTGATGACCAAAAAGTGCTTAAAGGTGAACAAGGTAATTAAGATTAGGCAGCATTTCATGCTTCAGCTAGATCACTGGTTTGGTTGTACAAGTGTTGATTATCAAGTGATAATTACCCCGGGAGACGTGCAAGGTAAAGAATTTTTAGGGATGTTTCATGCCCTTAATCCATACAGGCAACTCACAGCGATGTCAGCAAGCCTTGCGCTTGCAGACAGAGGGGCCACGAGATGGCCTTTAACTTTTAGTACAATGAATGCCCTAAGTGAGAGGTTTAATGCATTTAGTTCTTTTAGGCTTATGGCACGTGCTGATTACTCTCTTCAGGCAGCAACGTAATGATGGAGCCTGTAATTTGGAAATGGCAAGCTCCTTCCTTCCTTCCTTCCTTCCTTCCTTCCTTCCTTCCTTCCTTCCTTCCCTCCCTCCCTCCCTTTCCTTCCTCTACTAGAAGTTTCCAACGTTTACAAATAAAACAAATATTAAAATAAATTGCATTGAAATTTTAATAATTTTTTATTAAAATAAAAAGGTTAAGAGACAGGGGTCTCCAACCTTTCCAGCTTCGTATACCGGGTGGGGATGGTTCTGTGCAAGCAGTGGGCCTGGGTGCTCATGCGCGAAGCTTCATTTGTGTGAGCAGCGGGAGCACACACACCCGCTTGCATAAATGGAGCTTCCTGCGCAAGTGCCCACTGCTCGCGCAAATGGAGCTGCTGCGATCGTGTGCTTGTCCGCCGCTTGCGTGGCCCGTTTCTGAATAGGCCGCAGCTTGGGACTGAGGCCTAGCCCTGGGGTTGGGGACCCCTGACTTAAAAGATGATTTCGAAAGCAATTAAAATGTAACAAGCAAAACAAATTAGATTAAAATCAAGAGTCTGACTCAGTAAGCTTGTACAAAAAGGTATGGTGTAACAGCCTCCCTAAAAACTAATGAAAAGCTCAGGCCCCTCGCCACGCAGGGAATGTGTTCCAAGGAAGCTAAGCGACAAAAGAGTTGGCTTGATTCTGGCTGACAGCCAGATGAGCTCATGGCAACTGTAGGTGAACCTCCTCGATGATCTCAGTAAGCAGAGAGGGTCATTTGAAGAAAGGCCACCCCCCCCTTTTATCATTGTCTGCTTTATGCTGCCTTTTATGCTCAAAATCCTGCACTTGAAAACAGGCATCTATAACTGAAAGCAGCTATCCAGCTGTGAGGAAGGAGCCCTCAGCACAGCATGCAGGCTAGGTAAGACTGCATCTTTTATTTTCAAAAGACTGGGAATAAGACCCAAGAACTCCTTTTCAAATAGTGAGGGTAAAAAAAAAAAAAAGTACTTTGCAACACCAGTTATCTCTCTCATGCTGAAGCCAGCATGCATATTGCTGCCTATGTGAAGGGCTTCTCAACAAACCCTCAATGCTACATTTGTGGATGTTTGTTTAGGAGACCTATAGGTGTGTGCATGGGGGGGTGGGGAGTTTGGAAATACTTGGCCTGTAACTTCTGTGCACTCATTTCCTTACTTTAATCGTATCTGCACAGGGCTTTGTTTTTTCTACAGATACAGTACATACGTGCTGTTTGTGGTGGGAAGAGAGTTCCTGTAAGGAGTGGGAGGGGGGGGTTCCTCCCATTTCTCAAAACAAGACTGTGTGGTAGAGCCGAGTTGGGAGATTGGCATAGTTCACACATAACTTTGTCAGTATTTCTTAACCATCACTGGCCACCCATGCAATAGCAGGATCTGATCTGTACATTACAGCAAGAAGAAGTGGATCGGGGTTCAATGTTCACATTAAGAACTGTTAACCCAAGTAAAGACTAGTGATACATATGGATAGCCCCTTTGATGGAGCCCACAGCATTCAGTGAACTCTATATGACTGAGTGGGGGTTTTGCAAATGAGCCTCCCTTACTTTGTCCAGAAACGTTAACTATCATGCAGCCCTTGGTTATTGAGAAAATTATTCAAATTTTCCACCAAAGTCAAATAACTCCTTGGAAACATTCTCATAAGCTTCCTGATTATGAAATCAGGAGCCTCTTCAGTACCTTCTTCTTCTGTTCACTCCATCTCAGTTTCTTGCCCATTATCTCAATGATTCTTGGTAAGGCTTCATCGGCAGCTTGGACGTTCAGAAAAGCCAAACGAGTGCGACGAGCAATTATGTCCACTGCGGTGCAAGCATATTCACCGATGGCATACTCGATCTAAAATGTTTGAAAAAGAATAACAGCTTCAGTCTGAGAAATTTACACAAAATGAAATGAAATGAAATGTTCACCTGATAGCAATCCATGCTGGAATTATCTACCACCATTTTTACTCTAGAACATATTTATCTAGGATACTTAACTCAACTTTTCACCAGTTACAAGAGGCCTCTCTCCCCATTCATTCCTTTGGATTACAACCGTGATGTACCTGGAATTGCAGCTGAGCAAATATGTATGTTTGGGGGAGAAGATTTAACCTCACATGTAAATATGACATGTGGCCCCCAACCTTTCCAGCTTTGCGGAAAGCCAGTGGCGGGGGGGGGAGAGGGAATGGTTCCATGTGAGCGGTGGGGGAGTGCGTGCGCAGCTCTATTTGCGCAAGCAGGGGGCACACATTGCTTGCACAAATGAAGCTTCACACCCACACACTCTCACCCAGTGCTCGTGCAAGTGGAGATGCATGCGCATGCATGCACTTGCCCACTGCTCACGAGGCCTGATTTTGAATGGGACCGCAACCTGGTACTGGACTGTGGCCTGGGGGTTGGGGACCCCTGATCTAAACTTCTCCAATCTTTTACCTTCTGCCAAAGAAGCTTCTTGGATGAGAAACGAAATGTTTTCAAAGAAAAAAATCAAGAAAGTCCAGTTGCCTTTTGGAAAAACATCCATTGCTACAGCGTTGACATTTGGGTATCCTACTGATTCCTTCCTCTAGATCTTTTTTTGTTCCCCATTCTTCCCATGATTCTGGTGAGATTGACTGATTTCCTACTGGTCATTGCATGTATACCTTTCAGGTGTACTCTGTCATGACAGAGTAAAATATTTCAGAATTTGCTATTAACGTAAGAATAAAACAAGCCTTTTTTCTTGGTGATTAGATGAGGTAAACGAGCTTCCGATTTTATATGGCAAGAAACAAACAGAACCTTCAAAACCAAAAGCAAGAATGCAAGAAAGGAGGAAGAAGAGAAGCAGTAACACAAGACATTTCATACCTCTGACTCAATATACGGAAACTCTGAGACAAGACGTTTCCCAACGATAGGCCACCTCTTCCCAGTTACCTGGGCTACTTTTGCCACTTCAAAAGCTTTGTCCCCAAATGTATTTGCAAGATGTTGAGCAACCTGTAGAATTGAGAAGAGGTTAAGAGACTGACGCCTTTTGGAAGAGAACTCCATCTTATTAGGAGTCATCCTTGAAAGCTCTCCCCTTGTCTGTGATTCAACAGCCAACCCAAGATGGTATCAAAGGCAAAAAGCCAACAAGTCAAGAATAAGACTAGTCTATGAATAATTAAAAATTTAAAAAGTAGTCGATAACATGGTTTGTAGATAATCCCTAACCCTTTGAATACTTTTTTTAAAAATCCCTTCTTCCAATGAACTAAGATCTGTACTGAGCTGTTATGGCAACATATGAAGAATTTTGATTAAGGTAATCTATTGCCACTACCTTTTCATCAAGTGTTTGTTTCATCCTCTCCTTGCCTTCTACAATGGTTCTTCTCAATCACCATTTCTCTTTATTCCACTTCTCTTTTGATTGCTTTGCTGTCCTCAGAGCACTCACCAAGTAGTGAACTGACTCACAACTTGGGGCTTTACTCACTCCCTTTGGTCTCCATTTATGTCACGATCCGCAATCGTTATTTATAGAAACCGCCTCCACTCATTTTGGGTGAATTATTCCCCTGCCTCTATTTCATACTATTCAAGGGGATGGAATTTCAGAGACAAGAAAATTCCATTGCATTCGTACCCTTCAGCATAGAATTCTGTAGATTTAAGTGATTCTACTAACCTAAGTAAACAACAAACTCACCTCATTTTCAAGTCCATAATCTTGAACCAGGCGGATATAAAGGGTAGGGCTCCAACCCTCTGCACCCTGCAGGAACAGTCCTACAGTTTTACAGGAACCGGCCTGAAGGTTATGAGTTTTTACTGCAACATCAATGGTATCCTGGGCCATTGAGCGATAGGTTGTCCACTTCCCACCTGGGAATATCAACAAATACAGATAGTGTATAAAAATTGATCCCTTAAGCCTTTATTTAAAAACACACCAACCAAAGCTCTTAGAATGAAATAGTTCTATTGTACAGAAAAACAGACACCTGCAATCCTAACACAACACTACACTTATTGGATAAAGCTGATGGGATCTATCATCCACGTTATTTAGAGGGCATCAATTTTCCAACTCTTCTTCTAATATTTCAGAACTGAGAACCACAACATATGTACCTGACCAGTTTCCTTCATATCACTAAGAAATAATTCCAACAATAAAGAAAAGAATTAGAACCAACATCCTAGTACCTGCGATAGTCACAAGGCCACTGTCACTAACATGCACCACGTGATTTCGAGATATGGACTGTGTGTCTTTAGAATTGGGATCCGTCACAAGGGGACGAATCCCACTCCATGCTGCCAGAACATCTCCTCTCCTCACTGTAATTGAAAACAAAATAAGAAAAGAAAAGTCAGAAATACCATCTGAGGAAAGGATTTCAAAATAATATATGATTTAAATGCTGCTAGGTTAGAAAGTAATCACAACTTTTAAAATGTCGTCTTGGGGAAAGAATACTGTTAGTTCCAACAAATTTTAATGAGAAAAGGCAAAGTGAAAGAGAGATACAAACTCAGTACAAGTTCCATCTTTTGATTCAATTAAACAAATAATTAAACAGAAAACAAAAATATAGGAGTTTGGTAATAAAGCTAAAAAACAGGTTTTCTGAGGAAAAAAGAGGTGCCAGTGAGGTAACTTGAAGTCTGGCCCAAGGAAAGCAAAAATCACGATGTCCTAAATCTCAAAACCTGGCAACCTCAATATTGGGACACTTAATAAGATTTTCCACAATTTTTTACAACAGGTATTTTTTATGATTCAACCTTGACTCATCCCTGGCTAAGCAATTAATTATATATTTAGCTTTCCTCTATTGTTTAGTAATTACACATACAGCTTACTTATGCCAAACTTCTCATTCACATAGCTCTATCAATGAAGATTTGGACATTACATTTACAAATAGTTCTTGATACATTTTTAAATTTAGGATCTTCTACCTAATTCAGAGCTTTAGAATTCCCCTTATTGTTTTGAGTTTATATCCTCATTGTTTGGGACAAATATCATCTATACAAGATCACTAACTATTATCAGAAACTCTTAAATCAATATCCCCAAAGCTTCCTCACAATTTGTATTTAAATAATTCAAAGAACTAACTACATTGCATGGCACAATTTAATAGTTGCTAACTTAGGAAAACACCATTGTAAATTCTGAATTTTTGAAAATGGACTGCAACTCATTTTCAACATGTATAAACAAAGCATTTTAGCCTCCAGGGAAAAATCAAGTTAAACAGTGAATTCATAAATCTTACTGTGTAGAAAATACAATCTGCCTGGCCAGGAACTTTATAGGATGATTTTTATGAACTAATCTGGAATTGTTCATTATTCTATTTGGCCAAAACCTCAGGAAAGAGTACTGTCATCATTCTCTGCGGAAAGAGGCAGAATTTGTCAGGCACAATTTGCAGTTCAGAAAGGTCAAAAAAATTGAAATTGCTGTTTTTACTCTTTAAATTCTCTTCCTTGGATTTTTTTTTTTAAGGACTAAAGTTATCTGGCTTCCTGTAGACCACCTCAAGGGGTCACAGAGATAACACTAGAGCAGTTTATTTTCACATGTCACTGGGTCAAAAAGAAAGAAAGGCTCATCCATCATTTTTCTCTGTAGTTTACTTCTTCTAGATTGTTTCTAGTTACTAATATTTCAGAGCAACATAAAAAAAAATACTAATGTGTTTTTCTTAGGATGGGGAAAGAAATGTAGCATCCAAATTGAAAAGGAAAGTGTAAGAATATTAAACAAGGACCCACCCAAATTTTCCACCCAAAGAGCCAGAACGAAAAAATATATTTTGTTTCATTTTCTTTTTGAATTTATTTTCTATTATGTATAATTCTCTAGTGGGCTTTCTTCATTTTTCCCTTCTGTCCTATGAAAAAATTCAAAGTTGATAGCAAAAAGAAAAAGTCTGAAAAATAACAAGATGCTTTTAATGAGTTTTTCCCCCCAGTTCTGTTTGAAGCCTTTAACGTTAGAGAAAATTATGAAGGTCCGTATTAAAAAAAAGGAATGTGAACTTGGATACAGGAAATCCCTGCTTTGTTGTATTCACTGAGTGGCTATGGACTTCCCATTTCCTCCTTTCAACTTACCCACAATTACGCCTGTCCCAGATCTACTGTGGATGATTCCTTACACTCACTTTAAAGTAATTAGTGCAATTTCTGTTGCTGCCTGTGCATAGGTGGTTTTTGAGTGGCAAGCTGATGGCCACAATGTCCTGGGGGGGGGGGGTGGAGACGTAAACAAAATATTATTGCAAATTGAATAAAATCTTGCTTGGTCAAGGACTTCTGCAATTTCGGGAAAGGCTATGGGAAGTGCCCTAAGACTGTCACCACCAATTTTGTATTCCTTGTTTTAAAAAAACAGGCTTATGTACTTCTTCCTCCATTTGCGATTTTGGGTAGACAATGGCAAATTATGATTTCCACAACCAAGAAAAGGAAGAAGAAAAGTTGAGTACATATACAGTAAGAAAAACAAAAGAAAGAAACATGCAGCTACAGCTGCCATTGCTTTCTAAGACCCTATCATAGCAAATAAAAAGCAAGTATCCAGTTTTTTCTTTTCTCCTTTCAAAAAACTGACCTGTGTGATTAACATATTTATACAATCTTCAAAACATATGCAATTCTCCCAAACAGCTGAGCATGAGGTCAATCAACAGTATGCAAGTTCTTTCTTTGTCCCAACCCAGAATGTGATCAATCTCTGTGTTTCATGCCCTTCAATTTTATGTGGAACAGTATAAACTGGTTTGCAGAAGCTTAGTACCGCAACACTAAAAATGGACTATACCTTGATCCCATTATTATTGACATCTCTAGAAAATGACCATGACAATATTATACTTCATGGCGAAAACAGATTCATCTCCTTTTCCTGCTTCCTATTGAGTTACTAATCCATTGAATGAATAAACTCAGCGGCCCCCAACCTTTTGGGCACCAGGGACCGGTTCCGTGGAGAGAGGTTTTTCCGTTGACAGGAGGGGGCGTGGTTTTGTGTGCTGCCTGGATCCCGCGGATGGGGCTTCGCTTGTTTGTGCGGCCTGCTTTCTGGGATGCCGTGGTCCGGTGCTGGTCCACGGACCGGCGGTTAGCAACTCCTGAATTACCTCTCACCTCACCTCACCTCACCTTCACGTAATTAAAAGTAAAACAAATACATAAACACACACGGCTATTTCTCTCTTAGCTCTCTATCATCCATGTACCGCCTATTCACCATAAATAAAATATAGGTATGGAAGTCTAAATTACCGTTGTGATCTTCCTTCAGTGGACTAAAAACTCTTACACAGGCTTTTGTGTGTGAATGTGCATGTGGGGAGGATTGTTTTAAGGACAATACTTTCGCAAGGGTGTTAACAGAAAAATCAATAATGCCTTGTAAAAATATCTCGAAAGAACAGAAATCTGAGAAATCAATGTTGTTCTGCCAGCGTGTTTAGGCCACCAAAATGAAGTGCTAATCACTGAAATAAGATACCATATTACATTTATAAATTAATGAAACTAGAAAAAGCAGCATGTGTGACACTATAATTAAACAGCTGGAACACATCCAAGCCTGTGTAAGTTGATAACCCTGCCACTGTCTTTGGCAGCAAAAAGGCAGGTCTGCCGTGAGTTGATACGGCCAGCACAATTGCTAATTCTCTAACAGACAATCTATAAACACGACTAATTACACACGAGGAAAACAGTGCACAGCTCAGGTTGGTTACTTTCAAAAGCATTAAAATGCTCAAGAAAACTACTTTTGCAGAACTGCCTTGTAAATAATTAAATAAACAAACAAACAAATGCTGCCTTAATCAATTCTCCAAGCTGTAGCCTAGTAGAACCAACCACCTTGCCTGACAAACCTCAGCTCTTTTATTAATTTTTGCAAGAAAGGCCCTAATGATAATGGGTTTTTTCCCCTCCTCCTCCTGTAGACCATTTTCCTTTAATGGCTACAACAATAACAGAACTATCAATTATCCATTTCAAGGAAGAACAAACAAGCAATCTAGAATGTTCAGTCTTTTTTTATTAAAAAAAAAAAAGATTACGATTATGAGTATAAATCTACAAAGGGCAGGTCAGAGTCTGAATCTTTTTAGAGAATCACTTTAAAGAAGCTGGATAATTAAGGAACTTGGTAATGAAATCTGTTCAGGTCTCCCAGTTATCAAATCCCATTTTTGGAAGGACAAATCACTAGAAAATCATTTAGGGTGCATCTCTACTTAAATAAACAAACGAGAAAGTTCAATTTGTTTCCTATCAGTTATATAATTCAGGGAGTGAAGGAGAAGAAAGAATGTATTTTATTAAAAAAAATTACTTTAGAACACAGCAGAAAGGTGTGTTTCTTAAACTAAGCCAATTTTTTAAAAATGAAACAATGGCAGGTGAAAGGTAAGTGGTTCTTTAAGGAATGTGATGGGACCACATTTTAAAAAGTTAATGGGGACTAACCTTAATTTACATCTTAATTCAATTAAAATTAGGTTTTGCCACATTGAAAATTAAAGGCTTTTTGAGAGTCACATGCAACACTAGGTTCTTCCAAGTTGTGTCATCTTGGTTTAGAATAAAAAGGACATGACAGAAAGCCAGTGCTGTAAATCCTGACTCTTAATAGATTGACTATACAAGAAAAGCGAGTTGGATGCTGTTGCATGCAGCAATTATTCAATGTAGTAGCAAGGCTGTGCTGCGGAGTTTAGATATGAAAAATCAGGATTCAGACTCATAAACAAAGCCGTTTACACTTCACAGAAGTGCTGATAGCACAGATATTCCCTGCAGAAGATCCTAATTGATAAGGGAAGGTATCCCCATTGATACTATGGAAGCATCGTAAATAAAGAGAAGGGCAGAACTGCTGCCAGTGCGTGTATGTGCTTGTGTGCATGTAACTGGTACCTCCTATTAGCAGAACTCATTTAACACTGTGGAGTGGGGGGGGGGAGAGAAACTGGCTTACCTTACAGGTGAAGGATCAAAATATATAATTTCTTCTAAGCCAAGGGAGGCATTCATAATGCAAAGGAAAAGTATGTTTACATGTGAGTTACATGTAAAATGAAGCACAATTAGTATAGTTACTCTTCAAGTATATATTTTGATCCTGTCTGTTGCATAAAAAATTACAATCATGATAAAAAAAAAACTTTGGGAGGCAGGGATCATGTGTTCTTGTGATGGTCAAGTTGTATATTTCTGCCTTAAAGAGAAGAATAAAATTACACTTCAATGTTACTGAAAATTACCTTCGACATCACAGCTAAGATAGTTGCGTACTTCTGTCAAAATGAAGTTGATATCTTCTTCTGTAGGTATCGGGTGATGGGTAACTTCAGTTGCAGTATCAGTAGTGCCAGCAATAGTCATCTTTTGCCATGGCAGGAAGAAAATCACTCGTCCATCACTAGTGGATGGGTCAAGAAGTCCCATATTATCAGGGCTAGAAGAAGCCAACAAAAATATTACTTTTTTTTTTCTTCCCAGGTTCTTTGAAAACGTTCCTTTGTAAAAGCTTCATTAAAGCAAAATAGCAATGAGTACTACGTTATTCAAAAGTGCACTAGAGACATTGGAAGAGTATAGGCAATATTGCAATCATGGATTTGGATCTAATATTATGTTGACAGGTGTTTCATGCCCAAATTGCAGCAGATCTGGGTGCAAGTGTGACCGTCACTTGCAACAAGGGAGCAACAAGAAGACCTGCGACACAAGCTGAAGACACCTGTAGCTCAGGGATGTAGCTCACAAACTGATTGTTCCTCAAGGTTCAGAGCCTGCTGACACATCACAGATATACACATGCATTTATCCACTATATCTCTTCAGACTGTACTTGGGAGTTAGTGTCGTGGTACAGGACACAAGTATTCACAAAATTCTCAAGAACAAAATTTCAAGCAAGTATCTGTAGTCTTCCGCTTTAACAATAGATGGATGGCAATTTCTCTTTCTCCAAATTATTAAAATCCTTCTTGATCACACAAGGCCTTAAGACAAGAACCAGGGGTGATATGATGATGATGAGTAATCTGCAGTTAGATTCACAATCTAACACTGGTGAAAACTTAATAATTCAAGTCCTAATTAAGGATCTAAGAATTATTAAGATAGTGCCTAAGGATATAGGCAGTTCCAAGCAAGGTGTGTTTATATATATATATATATATATATATATATATATATATATATATATATATATATATATAATTAGGGCATTCAGGTCTGATAAATTCAAAATTTGAATTTAGATATTGCTCCAAGGATTCCAGTCATGATTGATATAACAGTGGATTTCTTTTTCCATATAATTATTATTATTTACTGTTGTTATTCTTTGCTCTGGGGACAAGATTAAGGGAAATGAACACTTTCTCAAATAAAATACTCAGAGAATTAGATGAACGGAAATGTATAAATAATATATATTGAAGGTGCACATTAATTGGAAGGAACGCCATTTGGGGCCAGTTATATGTGAGAAATTAATTGGTTTGCCTTCTGTGAAAGAGGTATTTAGTAGTAGCATCAAATGGGGAATCAAATGATTAATTCATGATCTAAACTATTTCACTCTGGTTCTGATCTTGGCCAAATCATTTGTTTTCCATTTTCTTTAATACTTTGTGACAGAGGCCAGCCAAGTGTTTTGAGAAAGGTACCAGCAGGTTAAGAGAGCATCCCACTGTTTATTCCTATAATGTTTCTAACAGAAATAAGGAACATAAACACACACGCACACTTATGAACTATAATTGCACCAATGAGAAAGAAGATTGCTATGCCACATTCTCTTTCCTAACTATTAGCAAGGTGGATTTGTGCTCATGTCCTAGTAATAGCAATAAGCACTTAGACTTATATACAGTTTCATAATTTTTTACAGCTCTCTCTAAGCAGTTTACAGACTCAGCATATGGCCCCCAACAATCTGGGTCCTCATTTTACTGACCTCGGAAGGATGAAAGGCAAGTAGATCATGCTTGCCCTCCATCCTGGCAGCCTATTTCCATACACAGTGAGGTCCGCTGCAAATGGTTCCTACTTATAATGTTCCTTCAACAAGGCATTACAATGGAGGCAGTTGGGTTTCTATTACTGGATCCAAAGATTTTCCATTTCCATGAGAAAGGCATAATTTGGGTGACTAATGGCTAATATCTCTCTCCATGCTTCTTAAGGAGAAGGGGCAGTGGTGGGATTCAATTATGTGAACAACCGGTTCTCTGTGTGAATGCCGCTTCTGGAACTCCATTTTGGGCCTGGGTAACAAAAAATTAGCTATCGGTTCTGCCGAAGTGGTGCGAACCGGCTGAATCCCACCATTGAGAAGGGGGTTTTAAAACAAAAAGAACCACCTGAGTTACATGGATTATAACCTTCAATAGCCATTGCTTACTGCACAGAATTAGCTCTACTGTGATGTAAAGAATTAGGTCAGCCATGATGGTACTAATACAATTTTTAAAGTAGCAATACTGTGGAATCCTTTGTGTTTTCTGAGTTTGGTTGTTTTCTTGCAGATGTTTCATTACCCAACTAGCTAACATCATCAGTGCTAGAAGGTATGGGGGTTATACTAAAATCACTTGTATACATTATATACAATGGGGGGAGTATATCTGCCTCTATGAGAGAGATGGGCAGTTCCTTAATATGACAGATAAATATATACATCAATAAACAACATTATTAAAATATTAGAAATATAAAAATACAGAAAGATTATATTATTCTTATTCACAGATCCAAATAGAAATTCCATTGCTATTATAGATAATTGTATTTTTTTTTCCCTGCACAGGTCTGGGTAACAGAAAAATATGCATGAGATGCTCCTCAAGAGAGATAATGACAATTATATACACTCGAAGTCTAACTTCTACACTAAGTCTTTGAGATGATATTTATATATAGCTTAAGGATACATTTGGAGAAGAACAGCTTAAAAAGTAGGTGTCAACATGGACTTGTGCAAGGTAAACTATGGCAGATAAGTAATTACTTTTCAAAATGAAATCACTATTGATTTAAAGAAGCCAGGAAACTAAGAAATTTAATATACAGACTCGAAACTATTTTTTTTTTTAAAAAAACTTTTGACAAGTTTCAAAATGAGGTTTCTAAATTGCCTTCAAAGAATCTGAACTGTAGATTGAGTACGTTTTTGAAAAGGCTGCTGGGAGATAATTTTCATTTGTTCTGACTGCCACTGATTCAGCTAGAGGAGCTAGAACCCGAGAGAAGAGTTAACTTTCATGTATTACCGCCTTGCTCACTTTCACTATATTTCGAATAACTACCAGGGTTCGGCTGCCAAATAGATTGCTTCCAAAATGCGACATGGATGAAATTCCAGATGACAATAATAATATCCACCATTCACCATATAATAATATTTACCATTTATTCACTGCTTCAGAGGAATCAAAAAGCTTGACATACAACAGGGAAGAGGAGCCACTGCCCATCTCTGTACTTCTGAACTACAATTCCAGCCACCAGTATTACTGGTCATGCTGGTTGAGGCTACTGGGGTTAATAGTTCAGCATCTGGAGAACTGCTAGCTCTTTATCCTTTGTATCTCTGTTATCCATACTTCTTTTTAGCATTTCAAGTTAATGACTGATTAGGGAACTGAACGCATAGCTTAGGCTCTGATTGCAGCAATTGACTCTTTGGATCAAGTGCCTGTTTTTCCATTTTCTGACAGGCAGAATGACAGTCAATCTAAAAGCAACATCCACTGGATTGAGGTTTAAAATTATTAAGAGATTACATGCTAGTATCGCTGGGGTGAGAAAAAGCCATACAGTCTCTGCTTAAGTGAAAACATGCGTTGGAAGAATAAATTTAATGAGTGCAGAGAGAACACTGGGACCATTAATGAAGAATATAAAAATTTAAAAACCCGATGGGAAATGCTTGCAGTGTATTAACATTAAATTAATTAAATCAAAGGTACGTTTACACATAAAATGCCTTTAAAACTATTTATCATTTCCCCCAGATGATGTCAAAGTACTTTTCCAAAGAGATGAGTAACTGTTAATGGCATGACGTGCATTTTCTTTAACAAGACTCAGACCGACACCAGAGGTAAAAACCGACTGCTAAATTAATACATACATTTACATTTCAGCATCACATATTTATTTATTATACAGGGACATTCCTTGATTTATCAATCTCTAGGATGAAATCAGTAGTCTTAGAATGCCGTATCTAGGGAGCAATTGCTTTTGAAAGAAATCACAAATATTGGATGACGCTGAGAATAGGCCAAAGATGAAGGTAGACAATGAGTATATGATAAATAAGTAAGCCAACATGTCCCACTTATGTACAGACACCCTCTTGATTTTTATCTAAAACTGGGAGATAAAGACCAACATTAGGCATCTCCAACCTTTCTTGATAAAACAGACCAGCAACTTTGTTTTTTATATACTATACAGGCAGTGGTGGGATTCAGCCAGTTCGCACCACTTCGGCAACCGGTAGCTGATTTTTTGTTGCCCAGGCCCAGAATGGACTTCCAGAAGCGGCATCCACACAGAGAACCGGTTGCTCACATATTTGAATCCCAACACTGGATACAGGTAGTCTTCAACTTACCATCATTTGTTTAGTGACCCTCAAAGTTACAACAGCACTGAAAAGAATGACTTATGACCGTTTTTCACATTTACGATGGTTGCAGCAACCCACCATGGGGGCATGTGATCAAAATTCAAATGCTTGGCAACTGGTTCATATTTGACAGTGGCAGTGTCCCAGGGTCATGTGATCACCTTTTGCAACCTTCTGACAATGGGGAAGCCAGAGTCACTTCACAACTGCAGTGGTTTGCTTAACAGCTGCGGCAAGAAAGGCCGTAAAATGCGGGCAAACTCACTTAGCAACTGACTCACTTAGTAATAGAAATTTTGGCTTCAATTGTGGTCATTAAGTCAAGAACTACCTGTAGTCCTTTCACCCCTTTTGCACAGAACGGTGGCAATTCTTTTCTTTTTCTTTTTTTTTTGGTGGATGATGCTGCAGTTGCTGAAGGACCCATGCAAGTAAGAAAAGCCATGCTTTACTAATCCTACGGTTCCCCATTCTGAATTTTTATATGATTGAATCTATAAACTGGTTTATAGCAAATTCCTTTACCAAGAAGGCAAATTCTATTAGAACCGAAGGCTGGAAACCAAATCCTGGGCTATATGACAAAATAAAGTAGATGCTGCACTTGGGCAAAGCAGATTTATTCCAGTCACATTAAATAGGCAGCTGTACAGAAAAACTCCCAATACATTAATAAGCCCTAGGTTCAAAGGAATTTGGCATATTTATTTATCAACCTAGAACATATTTCAACCGCTTCTCAGTTGTCCGGCACAAAAAAAGGGTTTGTGATGTTAGTTAAGCCATGACATATATCATTTATGCAAGGAGGGGCAGTGAAGAGTGGGACAATAGTCCTGCTACTTCTGCCTGGCCAAGGCTTGGCACAGCCTCTTCAGCAAGCAGAACATTTGGGATTTTCATTTTCTCATTCAGTATTCCAACATATGGTGAGGAAACACTGCCCTGCCACAAGCAGAAGGGCACATCTGAACGAAACTCCTTATTAGTGGTAATATTTAGCATTCATATAGTACAACTGAATGTACTGCGTGAATGCTAAGGGCTGCGGTAATTTTTAGACTATTTGTGTAAAACTGGTTAACTGTCTGCTACACTGGCTGAGCCAGCAACGACTTGCTGAAGATTCTCTAGGGCTTCCTTATGGCCAATAACCTCTTTTGAATTACCTCACCAATGTGAGGGTAGAGAGAACGCAATGTGGGAGAGAACACAACTCCTTAGAGCAGGGGTGTCAAACTGCCGGCCCGCAGGCCGGACACGTCGCCAGGAAACCGCGCCCACCCCATTGCCGGCAAAGGAGAAAAAGCTCTGATATGTTGCGCGACGTCATGTGACGTCGCAAGTTTGACATGTCTGCCTAAGAGCCTTCGTTGTTTGAGACAAGAAGGAAAGAGGCACGGAGAAAATATTTCCATCTGTTAAGTCAGCCCTCTACGGAAATTGTCCAGTTAGCATTCTTCCAAAGACATTTGTTGCCCAAATCATAGAGATATGGAAAACTCTGGCTTTTGAGGGGGGTAAAGAGAATGGGCTCCATTCTTCTTTCAAAACTCCAGCTGTCTCCTCCAGTTGCAGGGATATTTTAACACGGGGGCATTTTGAACAACCATTAAAAGACTAGTTAGCTCTCCTATATAACCCCCCCCCTTAGTAAAAGTGATGGATTATGCTTGACTCATTCAAAATAAGTTTCCATACAGCAGGTGGGGGGGGGGGGGAAGAAATGAAGGCCTGCATTCAACATGGACCATTTAAGCCAGAAAACAATTTCTTCAGATTCCCCTGCCCCAACTCTATTAGATTCACATCTTAAGATAGTTACAAATGGTCTGTGCTTTGAATACTGTTACCTGTAATAGCCGGGCATCACAATATGAACACCTGCACTTGGTTGACAGATGTTTGGTACTTCCTGCTCATCCATTTTCCGCACAGAATCTGTGAAAGGTCCTGTAGCATTGATAACACATTTGGCTTTGACATCAAATTCCTGCCCTGTGAAAGAAAACAGCATCAATCACATACTCCATTTGTTTCCCTCTTCACTGACTCTCTGGATTATTAATTTATCCATGAAGTTAATCTATTGTGAAGTGTGTGTATAGAGACACGCGCACTCAGACTCGTACCCGTGCACGCAGAACCCAGCAGCTCGCTTTCCTGCAAAATTAGAACAGAGATGGCTTTTCAGCCAAGAGTACGTTGACTCCCCAATCTTTAAAAGATTGACGATCAGGCTCCGAAGGAGGGAAAAGAAGTAGAAAAGAATGGTAGCAACTTCCTCCTTTTTCGGCCCCATCATTTGGTTTTATTTATCGATTTCTCTATTTAATGACATTCTTAAACCCTGAAATTTGTTAAATGGTACTATTGCTGAATGCACCACCACCACCACCCGGCATTTCAAAACGTCAGCTTTGCTTGACAGAAGGGCTTGGATGTAAAGCACAACTTAGCTTGCCAAAGCACTGGGATTTGAATGAAAGCCTGACAGAAGTTAAGGATGATTGGCGGTAATGACATGCCACTGCACTTTGGAAACATGCCTTTTTTGTCAGCTAAGCGATATTTACAAACTGCACTCTCCCTTCACCCACCTTTCTGCACTTGGTTTGAGGAGGAAAGGATTTCCCCGTTTCTTTTAAGGCGGAGTAAAATGCCTTTCTGGGTAGCAGAGCTTCCTCCCACTATGCTCAAAGTACGGGCAGCTACTGAGGTGAAGGGCTACAGGGAGAATCTTGGCAGCCACCCAGCCCCAGAAAGGATAAAAAGGAAGGGGGTCTCTGAAAAACAGAAAGAAACACACACACACACACATACACACCCACACACCCAGTACCTGCCAGAGCAAGCTACCTGGAGACAAGGGGCTTCATAAATGCCAGGGAGAGCCCAAAGGACATACCTGTTAGAACATCCCTGCACCTTGCTCCAGAAACCCGGCTCTTCCCGCTCTCTGGATCCATCTTCTTCAGCAAGTGCACCACTTCAGTGTAATTGGCTATGGCAGCCCCATACCTGGCAGCAGTGAGGGCGATGGCAAGGTTCATCCGTGCATCATTGTGCTGTCCTGCAGCGGGGGGGTTGGGGGGGGCACAATCACAGAAGGACAGGAGTCACCTCCAGCCACTGATTTGTGGTATGGAAGGGTGTCAGAACCAATCTGTCACATCTGTCCCTGTCACACTGAATAGCCATGATGGCTGGTCAGATCTACCAAGAAATATCCAGAGAATCACAGACTCTCCGTAGTGTAGCATATTCTCCTTAAAAAAAAGAAAAAAAGGCAGCAGAAACTGCACAGACATTTGCAGAGGGGCTGGGATTCTTGTCCAGTGGTGAACTTATATGCTATAGCTGAAATGCATGTATTTTGCATCCAGTCCAAAACAAGGCACCACTTTCTGGTACTGGAGAAGGCAGAGATGGCAATAATACAACCTCTTTGAAAGATGCATTTCTTGACAGCCCCACTGGTGTTAATTAAGCATCTCTATTAGCACATGTACAGCATGACATTAAAAAAAAAAAGTTAACGATCTTTCAGAGATTCTATTGCTAAGCTTTACCTTCCTACATAACACTCCTTTCATGCACACTTGAAGTTCACAACTTGCAGCATTTACAATAAGTATGCGGGTGAAGGAAAAATCTTTGGACATGTAAGGTACGCACCAGGGGGGAAAAAACCCAAGGGTTAGGTAACAGATCACTTTAAACATATATATCATTAAAGATTTATTGCTGAATTTTCCTACTTGGAGGTAGAGGGAATCAACATGGAAGGGAGTACATGGGGGGGGGGAGGGAGGGAGAGAGAGAAGGAAGAGTGGAGATGATTAATTACTTTAAAATAGTGGCATCACCTGAGACTTTCTATTTATTATTGCCACTGAAGTTAAAACCCTGTCTGTTGGCTGGGAGCAATTATTCCCCGTAGCAAGGGCCAAGCTCTATGTGCCCAGCATAATTAATTACCAAGGGCTAGCCTTCTGAAGGCAGGGTTCAGCATGCCCAAATGTTGGGACCAGCCAGATCAAGATAATACTGGTAAAGGGGGGGGGGGAGAATGGTAATAGATACTGTTGTTGATTTATGTAGCCGGCATACCAAGTGTTCAGTATAAATGATTTATGTAAAGTTCGTCCCTTTCCAATTCTGCTTCAGCAACACCCAGACACTAAGCAAGTAATCCGTTTAAAAAAAAAAACCAAAAGGGCAAAAATGTAGAAAAAGGATCAATGTCTCCCAGAATTCATCACCTCTCCTAACCTGTCTTTAAAATTTCTTATGCCAACCTACTGGAAGGAGAAGAAATGAACCTAAACGGGGACTGGGGGGGGGGGGAAGGAACTTCAGAGCAAATCTGTGTGAAAAACTGAGAACAAGAGCATGGGTGAAAAAACGTTTACTGTATTTAAATGCCTAATAAATGAATAAAATGGGACAAACTGCACACTTAGAGGAAGATGACAAAGAACCTAAAAGAACTGCAAACTAAATAAATGGAAGAAAATGTGGTTAGGCACACACACACACACACACACACAGAGATACACAGGGGCACAAATGAGGTATCCCGAAGAAACTTGAAAATAGGCAAGCATTTTGTTCATGACTTTAAAAATATCTGACTAAAGTTCTCTGCTTGGTCGTGTCCTCTGAACAGCAGTCTTTATAAAATCTGATCTTCGATTTTCTAAAAGCAAAATGACACATTCACATCTACACCACATCTATGAACATGCAGAGGGAATTCCAGGATTGGCGGAAGATGTTTCACTAACAATAAATAACAGTACAGAAGTTCTAGGGATAGCTTCCTATTAAGGAAGTGTCAGCAAAAACTCCTTTCATTTAGAGCAGGGGTAGGCAACCTTGGCTCTTTTATGACTCGTGGACTTCAACTCCCAGAATTCCTGAGCCAGCCATGTTGGCTCAGGAATTCTGGGAGTTGAAGTCCACGAGTCATAAAAGAGCCAAGGTTGCCATACCCCTGATTTAGAGGAACGTGGTCTCTAAATCAAAAATGGATCCACAGAATGAAAAGACATCTAGAGTCCTTCCGTTTTAAGTAAGAACAAGCAAATAATTATTATAAAAAGATACATCAAGAAGACAGAAATGGAAACTGATCCTAAAAAAAGATTTGTTTTCATTTTTATTTTCCTCCGATCTTATTCTTTTGCCTTATGTAACGTGTTAGCTGTTCAGATAACTCTGGCATTTGAATCAGAGCTTAAAATAAGGAGCTCTTGCTACTCTTCTTCTGTTACAAGAACTGTTTGTATAGTTGACATGGCAACTACAGAATGAAAAGCATAGTGGGTAGCCGTCCCTCACCAGATGCCGGGGACCATGTTTTTTTTTTCAGAATTCAAAGCCTGCCTTGGCTGGGAATTTTAGGAGTTGCAGTCTAACTTGTGGACATTGTCAGGTAAAGGAAGACTAATTCACAAAGTCTGGTGAAAGTGAATGTCATACAGAAGAACTGGGCAAAATGGGGGATTGCATATATATTTACAGGAACCGTATTAAAATAATTAAAATAGATACTGCAAACATGGAACTAGAATCTTGAATTTATTTTGCAGGTTTAGATTTTAATTTTTCCAGGAATCTGCTTGACTGGCCACAAATGAACAGAAGGATTTTAATACTGGTAGTTCTCAACTTACAACAGTTCACTTAGTGACCACTGAAATTTACAAAGGCACTGAAAAAGGTGACTTACGACAGTTTTTCACACTTAAGCAGCATCCCCAAGGTCACGTGACCAAAATCCAGACACTTGGCAATTGACTCTTATTTATGACAGTTGCAGTGTCCCTGGGTCATGCGATCACCTTTTGCTACCTTCTTACAAGCTAAATCAATGGGGAAGCCTGTGTCACTAACTTAACAACTGCAGTGGTTCACTTAATAACTGTGGCACAAAAATGTCACAAAATGGGACAAAACGTGCTTAAGAAATGTCTCACTTAGCAACAGAAAGTTTGGGCTCAATTGTGGCAAGTCAAAGACTGCCTGTATCAAATCCAAACAAAGCAACAAACAAATGCAGTTGTTTGTCTTAGCCCCAGTGTAGTAAAATTTTTATGATGGTAATACTGTATTCTTCTCAGGCCACCTCTGGTTCAAAGAACAGCATATCAAATTTCTCCAGATTTCTCATCTGGTCTGATGCAATCAAACAAACAATATTAAATGTGAGAGAGGAAACATCATTGGTCTTGGATTGTATATGCTATGAAAGGTATTTTCCTACAATGAATTTGCCAAACAACAGTTAGTTCCAGGCATCCCTTGAACATGAAAGCCAGCTGGGTGACTTTGGGCCAGTTACTTTCTCTCAGCCAAACCCACCTTGCAAGATTATTGTTGTGAGTAAACTAGGAGGCAGAGGTATTAAGTATGTTCTCTTCCATTAACTAACATGTATAAAAAGGTGGAATAAAATAATAATAACAAAGACTAGATCCAGCCTAAACATCTCGCTGACTGTGCAACCTGTCATAACAATAGTAATAATAGAATGACTATGGCAAAAGAAAGCAAAGATAGTACCAATAGTAATAGTCATCATAGATAGGATATAAATAGGATATACAAATAGAAAATATTTGTATAGGTATAGTTACACAATAGAGTATACCAGTAGGATACCAATTTGGTACAATACAAATACCTGGGCATCCTTCAAGCTGATATTAAGTACATTGATGTTAAAAAAGGTTAGAACTGAATGCATCATGAGAGTGGGGAAAAAATTATCATCTAAATTCAGTAGAGGAAACACCGTCAAGGCAGTTAAAATCTGGGAAATGCAGTCATTACATACACAACTGGAATAGTGGACCGGACTCAGGCAGAACTAAAAGCCCTGGATAGGAAGACCAAGTGACTAATGACAGTGAATCATGCCCTTCATCTATGCCACAACGTTGACAGACTCTGCTGACTTAGGAAAATAGAGGGATATGGAATATTGCAAGTAAACACCAGACAGTTAAAGAAGAAAAAGAGGCACTGGGAGAATATCTAAAGGACAGTAAAAAAGATGCACTGAAGCTAGTACACCATGAAGATTTACTGACTACTGGAGAGACCAAACTGGCCTGTAAGAAAGACCAAATGAAGAACAGAAAAGAGACGTGGCAAGGCAAAGTATTACATAACCTGCACATTAAAAAAAAAAGTCAGATAACAACAAGACCTGGAAATGACTAAGAGCCAAGTTGAAAATCTGTACAAATTATCATGTGACAGTAAAGAAAAATTGGTGGAAACACAGTTGAACAAGAGGCTGAGAAAGGAACTGAAATCAAGGCTGAAGGCGAAACAAATGAAAAAAAATAATGCATTTGTGAGGTTACTCAAAATATAGCTCAAATTGTGTGCCTTCCTCTTCTTTTTCATTCCTGTAACTAAATACAAAAATCTACTGTATATACAAGCACATATACAGATAAGTCCTCATTTAATGATCACAATTGGAACAAGCAACTCCGTCACACTAAGCAGCATGATCGCTTGGTGAATCATCACATGACGGCAATGGACTTATGACCTCATTTCTGTTGTGGTTAATTAAGTCACCCATGGTGGTTAAGCAAGACATCACGTGACCATGTCTTGCCAATTTGACTGCTGGATTCTCTATTGACTCTGCTTGTCAGAAGCCAGCTGTGAAGCACACAAATGGCGATCACATGACAACAGGATGCTGTGATGGTCATAAATGCCAACTGATTGAAATGTGCCCGAATCTTGTGATCCCAGGGACACTGCAATGGTCGTTAAGTGTGAAGAACCATCCATATCAATGTAACTTTGAATGGTCGCTAAACACGGCAATCATTAAGCAATGAATAACATATGTAGGCATTTCATCATAATGGAGAAAAGTGAGTTTGTTAAAAATACTTGAAGCTCATTAGTTTCAGGGAAGGACCATCCTTTATATTATATTAGCATAACAGAAGAACTCAAGGATTAAGAGTCTCAACACAGCCCCATTTTACTATCATGGCTCCGTTATAGTATATTGGACTGAACCAGTGAAGATGCTCTAATACTTAACTCAGCTCCATCATTTCCTTGTTTTGAAAAGAACAGGATTCATTCAGCGAATGTTTTCAAACCACTCTGCCCCCCCAACCACGTCTGCATAATTTTCCCCATTTCTAGTTCCCTACAAAATAGTCACAAGTGAAATGTGATTTCAAAAGAGCAGATCACCCATAAATGCGGTGGGACCTGCCTATATTAATTTAATGAGAGAACAGAGGCACTGTTTTAGTGCTAAAACATTAGCACAAATGAGTTCTATCTAGGGACATGTCAGCATTATGACAAGATTCTGGAGCATTGGCTGTTGACTTTCATCTAATGTAACACAGTGAAAAAGCATCAACTGGCATATCAATATTAAGAAAATTAAAATTTTACAGTGTATGAAGAAAGCCACATTTTAATACAGAAAATGGAAGGGGGGAAAAATCAGCATTGCATCATCATCATCATCATCATCATTATTGTTGTTGTTATGCATTTAACATATGTTAGTGATAAAGAATTCTACATATTTTGGGGAAACCTGGAGTGAAAAAATCTGTTTGCACCAAAGGTGGACGCAATGATGCCTTAACCACTAGACCAAACTGGAGAGCTAGTCTATTCTAGTGGCTAAGGCACAAGGCTAGAAAGCAGGAGACTCTGAGCTCAAGTCTCACCTGGCTATGAAAGCGACCTGGCTGACTTTGGGCCAGTCCCTCTCTCTCAGCCCAACCCACCTCACCTCACAGGGTTGTTGTGGTGGAGAAAATAGGAGGAGGAAGGTGTGTTGGATATGTTCGCTGCCTTGAGGTATTTGTAAACATAATAAAAGTGGGATACAAACAAACAAACAAACAATAAGGCTCACATATAAAATTTGGACCCAGTCAGAGAGATGGGACTGGGATGACATCAGGTGTGAAACTGTATTCAGACTCTTAGACATGTAGCACCAGAGGCCTTACCAGATAATGAATTTCTCCTTGAGGGGGAAAGAATGCTGAGGGACAGATCAGAATTAGGATTTACTTGGTTGTAGCGGCTTTTAATTATGCTGTTACCCACTTCTTTTGTATCAGCCTTCAACATGTCAGAGACATCTTATTGCAATGTCAGTTAAGTAAATGCAGAGTGTTAAAATGAAAACCAAACGTTGTCAGTGCCAGTTTATGGGAGCCACACTGAAATGTCACTCAGAAAAATGTCATGACAGCTTTTCAGTGTCCATTTTACAATACTGGGAACAAGTGCAGTGATGTCAGGGTATGTTACTAAAGAGGGGATAATTAACATGTCTCCTGGGTATATATAAGTGCAGACATGTGTGTAAACAAACAAACAAAATTTCACACAGGTCAAATTCTGAAGCAGTATGGAAAGCAGAAGTAAAATCATAAGTCATGGTCACATAATTTTTCACTTAGTTAACTATCTTGCTTGATTTAAGAATCAAAGTTAAGGTTGCAAGTTCACTTGCAGTTGCATTATTTTTCCTCTTGGTGACCCCATTTCTTAGCGACTGCCCAAATTCCTGGTCCCAATTGTGGTTCTAAGTGAGGACCTACCCATAGAAAATTATAAAGCACCACACAATGCAAACTCGTACTAACACAAACTACAATAAAAAGTTGCCCATTGCAAATGTGGCCCTATCCCCATGTTTACTGGAATCAAAGGACCCTTACAATCTTGTGGAATACAACCAGAATGGAGACTTCTACCATCTCAAGAGAACAAGATATTCTATAGCATGGGGGCTATCACCCAGAAGACACAACTCTGGGCTATCGTCCTTTTATCCTTATTGGGGGGGGGGGACCATGAGCAATTGCGTTAAATGTACAGATGGGGCAGGTTCGAACTCATGAGACAATCTTGGGAATACTGTAAGCTCAGTGTCAAGCCTTGTAATGTTTTATAAGAATGCTAGACAATCAATGACCTATTGGGTCATCATTGCAGAGATATTTCCTCACCTAGACAGACAAGCAGAATGACCAAGGTGAGCAAAAAATCAGTGGGAGTGGGAGGGACTCACCACTGATTTCCCTTGTAGGAAGCTGGCAGGGAATATTGGAAATAATGATGATCATGTGACTGCAGCTGACCATGGCAGCACAGTGATGCAGTAGCATTAAAGCAGACACAACTTTGCCAAATTTCAACCCCATGGGGTTCTGGGTCCCGGATTTTGGACACCTTTCTGTAAGTTAGCCCACCTGAGCTATACTGATTCAAAAAATATTGCTCTATGATGCATTTGTTCCAACGGAAGGTTACAAACATTCATACTGACACGATTTGTACAATGTTTGAGTTAGCAAGGACCACATTATTCTGTTCACATACTGTACGTATCTTTGGTTCACTATCTTAAACTAGGAGGATGAAAGATGAGATATAGAGTTAACAAAGTGAGATAAGCACACACATACACAAACAAATTCTAACAGGCAGTTGTATTTTTTTCGGTTCAAATTGACCAGAAGACTTATTTTTAAAAAAAGCAAAACCAGTCAACAGTTTTATAAACTATTGTCTGCTTCATAAGACACCAAGAAAATTCTACCTTACATCATCTTGTCTAAACCAACTTGGATTATGACCCAAGGTATGAAAAGAGACAGGAGACAGTATGTCAGAGAATTACTTTTCATGAAGCAAGGTGACTTCATCCCTCACCAGAAATATGTGGTAATTTTAAAATAAATTATGAGAAAGTTTTATTCACTGTATAGAGAAAAAGCTAGCACCTTACAAAAACACAGAGAATACTAGTACTGTACTATGTATTCACTTCAAAGGCAATCATAGACCACAAAGATGCCAAAACAATGAATACATTTAGATAACAGAGACTAGAAGCACTTAGTGCAATTCTATAGAAATGTTTTTGATTTGAGTCAAATACAGCTAATTACAGCAGACCTAGAGCCAAAACCAAGAGCTGCTTCCTACTTTTACTTTAGACTGTCACAAGCACCCTAATGCTGCATTGTCATTTCCCACAGCAAATATTATGTATGGCCACCAGCTTTTCATACTTAAAACACCCCAGGGTACCACAGGGCAGTGAGAACAAAAAGCACATGTACAAAGATTGCTATTGACATTTGTCTGCCATTAATTTATGCTTGCTGTCTGATGGAATTAGCAATGTCCCCTATTTACTCATCAGGAAATTCTGACTACAGTTTTGAAATATATACAGAGAGATATATAGATACATGTAAACACATCGGATAATCTTGCCATGTTCTTTCCTCCTCATCAAACTGATATTACCAACTTCGACTGAAACCAGGCTGGGAGATTTCCCTATTCCCAACCAAAAATGTGCAAGCACTGCATGCTTGTAACCCTGTGTGCACACATTGCACGTATCTCGAAGAGGAACAGGGAAAAATATTTTAATAATCATGCATATTATTTTAATGAATATTAATTGTTCTACTGGAGAAGAACAATTATGCTAATTTATCTGGAGAAGAACCAGACGTAGTTGGCCAACGGATCTCAATGGAAGGTGATAAAATAAAGGAAATTGAACGGCGTGTTTAATGTGGTTGGCAGGCATTCGGCGAGCTAAGCATAATTTTCAAGAACAACCTCCCCCTGTGCCTGAAGAGAAAAAATTTTTGAGCAGTATCTACTACCTGCTCTAACATATGCTGGTGAAATATGGACGCTAACCTCACAATTGATACAAAAGCTATGAGTGGCACAAAGAGCCTTGGAAAGATTCATGCTTGGCATCACAAGACAAGATCAAAAGACCTGCACATGGATTAGTGAACCAACGAACGTATACGATATCATGAAGAAAGTAAAAGAATTGAAATGGAAACGGGCTGGTCACATAGCAAGAAGCACCTGATGGCAAGTGGACCAAGGCAGTCATAGAACAGATCCCACTTGATAAAAAGTGTCCACGAAAGAGACCTAAAACAAGATGGATCAGCAACATCAGCAAGTATTATGGGCCCAGTTGGCAAAAGAAAGCTCAGGACTGTATTGGTTGGAACAGGGGTAGGCAACCTTGGCTCTTTTATGACTCGTGGACTTCAACTTCCAGAATTTCTGAGCCAGCCATGCATGGCCAAGGTTGCCTGCCCCTGGGTTGGAAACATGCGGAAGAGGTCTTCATCCTGCAGTGGCTAGACCACAGCTAAGATGATGCTGATAAATTATTCTACTCTAATATTAATTAAACTCTATTTTAAAAATTAACTCCCATGTCCTGTACATCTATGAACTATCATTCTGTCTCTCACACACAAGCCACTCATAAACCACTCACGCAAGTGTATACATACACTCCTTCCTTCCTTCCAAAAGGAGCAGCAACTCTCTCCCTTCCAAAAGAAAAAAAAAAAAAGCAGGATGGTAAAAAGAATAGTTATACTGGGAAAGAAGAAAAACTACAGAAATTGTGTTCAAAGGCTTCAAAAGAAGTGAGTTTTGGTCCCATCTGAGGCAGGAAGTTAGGTATTCTTGGGCCATAGCACTTCTGAAATCTTGCTAAGAGAACTTCAGGGATTGCACCCAGTGATTCGAAGGCATGCATGCATACACGCATAAATATCACCAAGCCAACAGCCCTTTTTTCAGGAGAGCTGATGTTCCAGCTTCTTTTAAAAGACATTCATCTAATGTCTCCAGCAACTTGCATCTCCATCATTGCTTGTTTTCAGTACAGATAGGCCTCGTTTAGTGACTGCCTCTTTCAATGGCTGTTCGCAATTATGACGGTAATGAAAAAGTAATTTCCCAACCAATCCTCACATTTACAACCTTTGCAGATCTGTACAGCAAAGGAAAACTGAAGTTAAGATCCTAAGCACAGTGGCAGGTTCACTTGGCTTATAGACCAAGTTGACAGTCCCAATTATGGTCACTAAATGAAAACTTACCTGTAGTTACTTCTACTCAGTAATTATAAGGCAAATTTCCTCACATTGTGGGAAAGCATATGAAACGTCACTCATCTTTTCATCCAGTAAACACAAAACTCAAACATTAATGTTTGATTATGCAGGGGATTGGACTAGAAGGTCCCTTCCAACTCTCTTAGTCTGTATAATGGCCAATGAACAGACACACTCAAATGATGCCTTCTGCATATGAAGTAAAGAAAGAAAAAGGCCCTGAAGGAAGTTGCCAGGGTTTAATGCATTGAGGTCCTAACTTTATGGGAGGAAGATGCTTCTTATAAAAGCGCATCAAAGGCAATCCTCCTGGGTCAAAGGTTCAACAGGCACCTAATGTTTCTTGAGTTAGTTACCCTTTATAAAATCTTTGGCCAAGATCCTGAACAATGAAAAAGCTCCTTTCTATCAGGCTCCTAATTGGATTTCCAAAGATTACAAATAGTCCCTGATTTACAACCCGAAAAGGGCCCGGAAAATTGCTCATTAAGTGGTACGGTCATTAATAGAGGCATTGTTTGTGCACCTAATTTTACCACCTTTTTGCCATTCATTAAGCGAATCACTCCTAGTTGTTAAGTGAGACATCATATGTCCACAACTTGAAGCCTCCTGCTGTGGTTTCCCCCCTGACTTTGCTTGTTGGAAACCTGTTGGGAAGATCACAAACGGCAATCGCGTGGCTGCAAAATTCCACAACTGTCATCGGCATGAGCGGGTTGCCAAGCACCCAAATTGAGATCATGTGACTGCAGGGACGCTGTTACAGTCATAAGTAACAGGACTGGTTGTAAGACACTTTTTTCAGTGCCATCGTAACTTCATACGGTTGCTAGATGAATGATTGTTAAGCAAGAACTACCTATAAATCTACCCTAGAAAAAGTGTGAGATAAAATTATGAGCAGGTTCTGAATGCAGCGCTTACATTGTCTTTTGGTACCCCAAATCCTTATTAAAACAACTTTACTTGATTTTATATTAGCTGGAATAGACTTCAAAATATAAATTCTAATTTAAACACAGAAGTACCTGGAAAAAGAACTGAGTAGTGGTCCCTTTGCATGGACTAAGGGAGCTTTTACAACTCTCACAACTCCAGTTACTATATTTTATTCCCTACAAATAGATTTCAGTCAAAACACTTCTACAACAACCGAGTAGGACCCATTGAAGAGAAAGACAGGTGTGCAGGCTCATAAACACAATTCTGTAAAAATCCAATGTAATCCATTCTTTTATTAAGCACAGTGAAGGAATTACCATCACAGCATTGTCTTTACAAGGGATGTTCAGCTACTATCCTAACATCACACAAGTGGAAGCTTCACTTTTTTGCAACAACCTACTCTTCCTTTTTAAAGCAGTATCTATTGCACCATCGTGACTATTTCATGGAACGAGATCCATATTTACTAATGGCCTATTATTAAGTTCACATAAACTTCACACATATAAATTATATGCTTCAATGTAATCTTTTCTCTGACCACCCCATGGCACACTGGGGAATAGCAAAAGAGTTTGCAGGATAATGCTCAAATAATGTCGAGAATAATCCTGTATCTTTAAGGATGGCATGGGACCTGAAGCACACCTTCCCTCTAGGTTTCCCTCTGCAAGAGTCAGCATTTGATTCCCAAGCCAAAATGCATCAACAAAATAAAGCAAAGTCTGGACATTTCATCCAGATCTTCATAAATTTGCTGCCTTAAACTCGGAACACGCAAATGGATGAATCTAGCCAGTCAGCGAGCAAAGCCAATTTAATCTGTGGCTCCCCTGAGGTAAATGTAGATCACAGTCCTGCCCCCACCTCCAATTCAGCCATAATCCCTGGTTCCTGGAGGTTAAAAAAAGCACTGAAGTGAGGAAAATTCTGCAGTAGGATATAATGATCCAAAATGACAGGGACAATAATGACAATGAATTTCATGTCTCCCAGTCATGCGCTGGGAATGCTTGACTGGGCTGACTTATACAATTAAATTGTTACAGGTACAGCAGGAGATGCAGCTATCATCTGCAAGTGTTTGGGAACGGTGCCTCCAGCAACCAAAGTGCTATCAAATGCACAGCCAGCCTTTTGTTACAAGCAAACTAGGCATCCATTGGTACGTTTATGTGTGGGGCAGTGCCCTGCAATTGGGGAGGCGGGAAGAAGGAAACAGCCAGTAAACACACACCAAACTTTTAAGGGGTACCACTGCAGCCGCAGAACTTTATTTGATAACTTTAAGAAAAGAGATGACTTTGGAGAGCTGGATAAACAGAAGCCTTACAGCAGGGATGATGTCCCTGCTGGGTGGGGAATTCTGGGAGTTGAAATCCACAAGTCTTCATTAAAGATGCCAAGGTTGGACAGCCTTTCTTTATAGCATCCTTACTACAGAGCCCATGTGCAATGTTCAGTGCCCTTTTTATAACACTGCCCAAATTTACCAGCAATGCATCGAATGGTTGGGAGAAATTTTTCAAAATTTTTAAACAAAAGAGCAATTAAAACAACACACTGATTGAAAGATAACCCAAGCCAAGGGGCTAAAAACCTTGCTTCTACCCACTCCGATGAAATCACAGCCATGCGCACTGTGGTTCTCAGGAGCCACAAAACAAAGCAAAACAATCTTTACAAATGCAGTTCTTGAACAGCTTACCCATTTTATTGCCTTGTGCCTGCACAATAAATAAAATCACTTGCAATTCATCAGAACGGTGGGGTCCTTGCTGCTCTCTGAGCTTGATGGTTTTGTTGGAAACATTTCATTACCAAACTAGGTAACATCATCAGTGCTAACAGTTTGGTAATGAAGTCTGCAAGAAAAGCCCCAAGCTCAGGGAGCATCAAGGATCCCATGGTTGAATCCTGAGCTACAAATATTCTCTTCTATTGATAATTCATCAAGATATTCCCTTCTATTCACATGAGATCATAGTATAAAAACTCCTTTAATTAAAAAGATCCCATTGCTCTGAAATGCAGCACCGAATCAGCTTTTTATAATCTTTTTTACTGCAAGTAATTGCAAGTTTTGTGTAGAGATTTTTCAGTTTATAGAAATGATTCAGAAATAATTTTGAGTCTCGGGACTGCCTTTAACTACCCTTAATAGTTTCCTCACTTTGCTCCTTGCCCCCCCATGGATTTCTACTGATATAAGAAGTTGTCATAATTCTATTGTGATGTACATGCTGGGTTTCACCTGTGAGAAACCTTTACAATAGCAGCTTGTGACATAGTTTTTTATTTCAAAATGAGAAAAACGTTTTAAATAAGTGTATGAAGTTTTACAACTGCCTAAATTTAAAACTGAGCTGGATCTCAATCAAACACCTCAAGTGTCTCAAATTATAAATTAGTCAAAAATGAATTATAAACCTGTAATTTCTCATAATTCAGCACACACTGAAAAAGGAGCCATAGGAGTCTAAGAGAAATTGGGTTCCTATATAGCTGTTGACAGCTTAATGAATGTTCTACATTTTTCTCATTGATTTCTTTATGCTTCACCCTTCCCCTACATACATTAAAATAAAATCTCATAAAGTTTACAGTAGGAAAAAAAAATCTTTTTGAAACAAAGTCACTTTATATTTCCACATATCTTAATTAGTTTTCTCCAATTCAAAATACTGTCAACACAAAGTACTTACATGTATCCCCTATACCTGTGTTATCTCTATCAGATTTTTTTTATTCTTTTTTAATTAACAAATGTAGGAGGCAGGACCTATTCAAGATAACTTCTCTGCAATACAATTTATGCATGTCTGTTTGATAGGACCTATACTAAGAAATTTCAAATTAGATAATACTTCTATTTCCATAGCAATCAGTTTGATGAGATCCTACAAGTGGGTTATGAAGTCCTTTGGTATACATTTCAAAATTAAACAAACAAACGTGTGCATCCAACCAATCATGGCTGATCACAAAAAAAGGCATCAGGGTTAATAATTGGATAGAAAACCACCAGAAATTCTAGGGCTACAAACTAAAAATGGAAGATAGAAAGAAACATCCCAGAAAAAGGTAGTAGGCCAAACCACCTAAATAATCTTGCAAAACAACATCAATCCCTACATGGACACCTCTGGGAAGTTACCAGAATTCAGACTTGAATTGAAGGAGATTTTATTTAAGACATAATGGAAAAAAGATCTATCAATCTTTAAACCCACCTACATACACTTCAAGGAAAACCTTTAAAACTTCGCGATACTTACTACATGTAAAAGTTTACTACATTTAACTTCAAGAAAAATGAGCCTGAATGTCCCTTGCCTCTCCTCAAAAAAGATCAGACCGGAAAGAAAATCTTCTGCCTCCATTTTAAATCACCAAATGCTCCTTGATAATGCTTAGTTTAAATTAACCAAAAAAAAATCGTTATGAAAAAAGCTGTACATTTTTCCAAGGATCCTATATGGTACTTTTAAAAATGGCTTACCCAGTTTAAAAAGGGGGAAAGCTGGTTACAAGAAATCTTAGTCTAGCTTTTCCATCATGCCCCTTTTTAATTTTTATTGAGATGCATGAGGTAAAATGACAGATCACTGCTCAGATAGCAGCCACATTTCTCCCCCAAAATGTTGCCTTTTTGCTATTCAAGAGTATCCAAATACTAACAAAGGCTAAATAAAGCTGACATGTACCCTTAAGAAACGAAGTTGTAAGTTGTAGCTTCAAAGGAAACCTTGAATAAATAGGACACATTGTGTACAGCTAGGCTAACATCCAACATATGCTTTGTTTTCCTGATGCTGCGACAGAGCACGAATAGCCCCTGGTAAGTTTTGTGATTTGTACTGGCTGGTATAGCCAACATTTATAATGTTCCCCTTTTTTGCCTGTATAAACTTAAACTGGAATTAAGAAAGCTTGGAGCAACAATATGTGGTAGAAAATGAACACTCTGGTATATCACTGATTGGACAAATTACTATGAAATTAGAAGAAATGAAGGAATGAAAATCTGAGCCTAGTTTTATGAGAACTTTTTTGCCCTTTGCTTAAAGCGGGCAAATACATTTATGAACATGGTTGTACATGGTTTGCAAAGGTACAAATATAGTACCAATAAAGGAGAATATTTGTAGCTCAGGGTTGAAATGAGGTGGTCCTTGGTGCTCTCTAAGCTTGCTTGTTTTCTTGCAGAGATCTCATTACCCAACTAGGTAACATCATCAGTGCCAGTAAGGAGTGGGATTTGCTCTCAGTTTATATTCTAGGGTCTTGGCCTGTCAAGTGTTGGTGGGGGTGGTCTTAGAGATGATTTGGTTGGGCTGTTTGCTGTTGGCTTCTTTGGCAGTTTCTTGATTGGGGTATTGTTTACTTGACAGTTGATCTGATGTTAATCTTGGAGTAAATCTATGCTGATCTGGATACTGATTGCTGGTGGAGAGGTGCTTGGATCTTTTTATTCCTTTTTGGACTGGGTGATAGTCTCTTTTGCATAGTCTATAGATGTTGTTAATGTCTATGTGTCTATTGATGGCTGATTTGTCGTAGTGCCAGGCTTCTAGAAATTCCCTGACAGTTTCGGACTTGGCTTGGTCTAGGTCTAGGATGGTCACATTTTTCCAATTGGAACTATGGTTAGGTTTGTTGTAAAATACTCCTTTGATCTCTTTGAAGAAACTAGACTTGGTGCTTTGGCAGCACCAAGTCTAGTTTCTTCAAAGAGATCAAAGGAGTATACAGGAGGAAAATGGCATTTCATCATTATATACAAATTGAAAGAACCATTTCATGCTCAGAGATCAGAAACTATGTAGCACTGGGCCAAAACCATCTTCTGTGGGTAAGATTTATATTATGTGAAAAGTTAAGATTTATATTATGTGAAAGCTTGCATCATCAAAAATGGTGGTCTTGTCAACCCACACGGCTTTACTTATTTGCCTTTAAACTATTCTAAAACTGCATAGCTTTCCTGGGGAAGGAAGGAAGGAAGGAAGGAAGGAAGGAAGGAAGGAAGGAAGGAAGGAAGGAAGGAAGGAAGGAAGGAAGGAAGGAAGGAAGGAAGGAAGGAAGGAAGGAAGGAAGGAAGGACTGTGTATCATCCATTTCCTGAGTACCTTTTAGCCAAAATCATTGTAAGTTTTTTTCTCAATGATTTCCACAAACATTAAAAAGTACTTGGAAAAGTTACCTGGTGTTGTAATTTAATGGCCCTGAGAATCCCACATCTTTCCCTCCAAAAAGGAATGGAGCTGTTTTGAACCTCCTAATTCCCAATTCTACTCTAAACAGACAGTTCATTACCACTTAAAGGTCCAAGAAAACTAACTTTCCATCTCTTCCAAACGCCAATTGGATTTATCAACCAGATTGAACAAGACTGTTTTTCTCCCAAAGGCCATGTTGGAATGAACTTAAATCTAATTGAAAAACAAGATTTCCCAGGATCCAATCAATGGATGACTTAAAAGATGAAAGGTTATCTAAAGATGAATTTATTGAAATGTGAAGTTCTGTTTTGTCTTTTGCTTTTTGTCTTTTTGTTAATGTATCTGCATAGCAAGTGGTCCTATATTTTAAGCTTGAGAATTTTCAGTTTGTCAGAACTGATAGAAGGCTTGCACTGGATGTGACTTATGCGATGAATGGTATGTGCCATTAAGCAGAAATTAAGAATATGGCATCAAAAAGAATATCCTACAAGAATTATACTAATAGTTGGCCTGCAGGAGTGACTGGGAAAGGAAGTGAAATGGGGCAGGAAGCATTTTTGCAATAATAAACTGCCTGCCGGATTCGGCTTTGTTCAATTGCCTGCCATATTCAGCTGTGCTAGACTAATATATATTTTCCACTTCATGAATCCAGGATCACTTCTATTTACCCTGTTACTGGATGTGGCACAGAGCTTTTTGAAAACGGGAATGTAATTAAAAAAAAATGGACTACTAGCTAAGATTCTTTCTGCTGGAAATGCCAAGGACTGAACTTGGGACCTTTAGAGTGAGTTACGTTTCTTTCCCCAATATTGGTGGCTATATTACTTTACCAAGAAAGCATGTCTTGACTATACCTCTGTCTTTAAGCAGGCTCAGAAAACTTTTCTGAAGCTCTGAAGTTTAAGAAACTGAACACCAAATCTTTAATTTTTTTGCTCTCCTCTATCCTTCTCTACTTGCAAATCAGCTAAATTTAGCAGTACTGAGCCTTTAACTGTTTGATTAAAAATGAATCTCAACATACTTTTATTTGTTCGCTATAGTAAACTTGCAGTTTCTTAGGAAAAGCCTAAAAAAAGAACAATACCAGAATATTTCAGGTGTCAGACTTCATACATTTCCTTGACAAACGAGATGTAAGGTAGAGCACAAAGTGAAAAATGCATTAATGGTACTTCTTCACCACAGAATTAAAATTCTGCATACTAGTCCTTGAGTCAGCAGAAAGAACACTGGTTTTAAAATGTGGCAGATCCACCAGCAATCCTTGTCCTGCCAAAGGCACATTGTCAATTATCCAGAACAAATTAAAGATAAGGTTTTGTATATCCCAGCTCAGCTTTGCTTCACTCTCACAAATTCTCCAGCTGTTAGAAGACCATCCTCTAGTCTTTCTCCTTGGGTTGGGATAGGACTGGGAAAGGGGGCATGATTTGCTAGGTGGCTAGTCCTCCCTATCAGTTGAAAGATTCTTTTGGATGCAGATTTAGCATTATTCCAGAAAAATGTAGGGCCCTTCCCATTCTCTAGTGCAGACCTGGGCTTTTATAGTCCTTTGGCTGTCTCTGTCCAGTCCATATGGATTGCTTTTATTTTGAAGGCAACTGCTATTTTTTTCCCCAACCTAAGTATGGGCATATGTGCATACCTACAAATCTTCACAGCCCTATTGGTTCGGCCCTCCACAACAGTCCCAGTTTCTCATGTGCCCTCTTGGGAAAATTAATTGCCCACCTCTGCTCTAGGGGATCACCTGACTGCTTCAATAGCAGAATGTGGGTGAAACACAACAGACTGTATCTATGTGAAAGGCAAAATACCATGCAATCTACCAGAAGATCAATTCACAGTTTAGAATTTGTATTTAGGATCACTCAATTCAAGTAAATTTAGCACGTAGAAGAACAGTCTACAGTAGCGCACTCATAAGTATAAAATATAAGATAGTTTTTTTTCTTTTCTGTATTATTTTTTCTTTTTTAGTTTGGGATTGTCTCCTTTCTATTTTTTAAAAGCTTTTCTTTTAAGTTTAAAAATTGTTTTAATTGTATAGATCTACAAGTAAAAAATAAAGAAATAAAAAAAAGACAAATTTAAATTCCGGGTTTTTTGTTCGCAATAAAATCCTTGTGTAGCTTTTTCACTGCAAAAGCAATCCACATGGGTCCCACAATTAGCACGCACCATTCATTCTAAAGCTTCTTCAAAATGAATGACAGAGAAGCACTACTAGAGGGTAGGAAAAGGCATCTGGATGGATACTGAAGTTCAGGTTTCGTACTTGAATGTCTGTGTAGCATTTGTTCATGAAAGACATTCTGAAAGTGCAAATCTGGTTTATTGGCTAGGGCTGGAGGTTAGGTAGAAAAAAACATTTCTAAAAAATGTGCATGTTAAGACACTCTTATCTCAACAGAAAAAAATAAACCTATAAATCATCTTATAAAAAAGAACAGAAAACTGTATCCATCTAACATAAGGACAAAAAAAAAAATCAGTTAAGGCTGGCCTTTAGACAGGGAGCAATAAAAATGTCACTAAATGGGCATCCTGCTGTGTAACTAGTTGCATTCCACAATCTCAGGACTGAGTTTCTTGGCTTCTAGTAATTTTCAGAGAAAGTACGGTTTGGTAGGCTGACTTCTCTGTTACTTTATTAAAATGTATGCAGACTCACCTCCATGTTTTTGTGCATATAACATTTTATTTTATGCCCCAAACTGTAGAAGGGATGTTTTATAAGATATAATCCAGTTCAGAACAAAAACTACTCTCTTCAGCCACTCCTTCTCAAGACTTATCAGGCAAAGAAATAAACTTACAATCAGTAATAAAACTGCAGTCCTAGAAAACTACGATACATAGCAAGCACATATTCAACAGAACATTCAGATCCCATCAGTATTATTGTATTATGGTTACAAAGAAGTTTTGAGCTAGCTTTTCTCTGATACATACAAGTATTCATAATGCTATAATCATATGTTTGTGGATTCACTACACTGATCAGTTTTGTAGAGAACATCAAGCATTTTCATTGTCGTTCCCCTACTTTAAAGCGGTTAATGGTCCTTTTTAGTCCTTTTGGCCTGAGGTGCTTCCTCTTTATCCCCAACCTAAATTTGCTCAAGCTATATAAATTTAATTTTCTTCTTCCCCCTTCACAAAAAGTAAATGGACTAATTTGCTAGTATATTTCATCCCCAACTCATGTTATTTATCTGTATGTATCTATGCTTGCCTACAAAAAGTTTCTCAAAGGCAGAATTGGAGAAATATCTAACATAAAAAAATATAAAAGATCACTCTGCGTGCAGCAACATATTTTGATGAAATAACAACATGCATACAGAAGCAAATGAAAAATCAACTTTCATTTGGGAAAATCCAAGGGAAGAATGAAATGGTTTTTTTGAGTCACAAAAGTCACCAGTAGGTGGAGCATTCTACTGGCAGACTAAAAGAGACATCTGGAAACCTCAGTGAATAATGGAACTAAACACAGATTTTACAAAGTAAGTTCTTTGGCATGCTCCCATGTATGATAATACCTCGTTTATCCACCAGCCACAGAGAAGTTAATTTAGAAGACAATGTACATGAGGACAATATACATGACTCAAAGACATGAACATCTTCCCAGAACTAGTTCTGGCACGTTCTCAGGAATTTTCACACAAATAGGCACAAATAGACATTGAAAGCAAAAGGGGACAAGACTGATCTAGTATCTATATCTTTTTTTCAGCGTGAAGGAAGGGACTCGAGATGGGTGTGCTTCACTTGCTATGTGAAAGAGGAAGAACAATGAATCTTCTCTGCCATAGTGTTCTGTTGTTGGGAGAAAATCTGCTAGGCAGAGGAAAAGAGCTAAAACAGCAACAGCAACAGCACTTATATACCGCTTCACAGTGCTTTACAGCAGAGGTCCCCAACCTTTTGAGCACCAGGGACCGTTTCCATGGAGAGAGGTTTTTCCGCGGACTGGAGGGTACATGGTTTTGTGTGCTGCCTGCATCTCACGGATGGGGCTTTGCTTGTTTGTGCGGACTGGTTGTTGGCATGCCGCAGCCCAGTATTGGTCCACGGACCGGGGGTTGGGGACCCCTGCTTTACAGCACTCTCTAAGCTATTTACAGAGTCAGCATATTGTCCCCAACAATCTGGGTCCTCATTTTACCGACCTCAGAAGGCTGAGTCAACTTTGAGCTGGTCAGGATCGAACTCCTGGCAGTGGGCAGAGTTAGCCTGCAGTACTACATTCTACCCACTGTGCCACTATGGCTTAATGAAAGTTAACTGTAATTAAGACAACTTTTTCTAACTGATTAGCTAAACAGTGCAGCGGGTGAAAAAAGCAGTTGGTACTTAAAGACTCTTGCAGGGTGGTGCAAAGGGAGAAATGCATAAACTCAAGGGCTGTACAGTACCTCTGCAATATAGCTAGTGATAGAATGGGCTCAGATTCACAACTGGGATCAAAGCTTCTGCTTTTAACACTGGCAAGAAAGGAGAGGACATACCATCATAGTAGACTATGGCGCCCACGAGTTTGTCCTTCCGTAACATAGGAAAAAGTTCCAAAGCTCTGGATTTGCTAAGCACATAGCTGCTTTTCAGACATTGGCTTCCTGCTACAAGGTCATACATCTTAATTCCCACCCAGTAATAAGGCAGTTGCCACCACCTAAAAAAAAAAAAAAGATGACAAATAAATACATAAGCATGTAAAACAAATCCGTTTTTTTTGCAATGGAAGTTCTTTTAGAACAAATCTAAAAACTCAAACAGAATTTAGAAAAATCAGAATAGATCTGGATATGTGTGGAAAACCTGTTCCAAAGATCACAGGGGATTTCTGCACGCTAATGTTTCAACTAAAAGAGGCCACCCAAGAAGAAGTGAGACACAACTATTTCAATTACTATTTTATTCAATTGATAGATTTTTTTAAAATTCAGTTTGTTATTGATTGAAGTTATCCTGAGTTTCTGGGAAGAAAAGCAGAGGATATACAGACACACCCAATTATAGATACATATTTATTTGCAAAGGCTGAGACTCTAATTTATAAACAGAAAGGCCCTAAATCAGTTAGCATGCAATCAATTCAGCAAAAAGAACTGGACACCAGGACCAAGATTCATATTCCCACTTGGCTATGAAGCTTTACTGTGCACCTGGACCCAAGCATCAAATACTGGGAGTGGGGAAGAATGAACATCCAGATCAGGGGTCCCCAACCCCCGATCCGTGGACCCGCACCAGGCCGCGGCATACCAGCAACCAGGCCGCGCAAACAAGTGAAGCCCCATCCGCTGGATGCAGGCAGCACATGAAACCACGCCCCCTCTGGTCTGCGGAAAAATCTTTCTCCAGAGAACCGGTCCTTGGTGCCGAAAAGGTTGGGGGCCTCTGATCCAGATAACACATCTTCTAATCCCATTTTAACAAAACACAATGGCTTTATTCCCATAATATCTAAATTAACTGCCTTAACCTGGTGTCCTGGGTTATGTAACATATTAAGATAATGCTTAGGTTCCCACAGTACTATCAGTCACAAGCTATTCAATTCCATTTTAGCCTACCCTATCCTTTTACACAAATCCAGCCAGAGAAATGAGTAGACAGATTCATAGGCTTGCATGGAAAATTGAGGATTCGCTGCAGCTGACACTGTTCTCTAATGTTATTTTTAAATATATTAATAATCAGGGACAACTATCCAAGCATACAAAGAATGATCAGTGTTCAATAAAAAAAAATCTTTAAATATAAATCATTTCTTTCCACCAGAATGATATTTAGTGCCGTGTGAATTACACAACAGCTTAAAAGTCTACAATTACCTGGCTGGGCCACGTGTCTTATGCTATGGGACCCTATTCAGAAAGGCCCCACTGGCCTCCTGGGGGAGGAACTGGTCTGGGTCTAGGACAACTTGCAGCAGCCATCTCACCGTGGTCATCTTGCCACGACCAACTCGCCACAGGATATCCCACCACAAGACAATCCACAAGGGGTAACTCTGCCACTGTTTCCTCTACACTAGTTCCACTTTTGTCAATGGAAATAATGTCGAAGAAACAGTGGTGGATAAAATTTATCGCACTGAGTTATGCAGCATGGATTTGTCCCACGGCAAGTTGTCCCGTGGCGAATTGGTTTTGGTGAGATGCCAATGCCGGTTTGGCTCCGGCCAGATGGCTGCAGCGAGTTGGCCCTGGTGAGATGACTGCGGCGAGATGGCTGCAGCGAGTTGGCCCTAGTGAGATGGCTGCAGCGAGTTGGCCCTAGTGAGATGGCCACGGCGAGATGGCCACGGCGAGTTGGCCCCTTCCAATTTGGTCCTGTGTAACCAAGTAGCAGTGCAATCCAAGAACAGTAAGACGAGGAGCAGGAATTGCAGCTCACTTTGCCAGGTTAGATATTTTCAAAGCATCGAATATCTTAAATGAAAGACTTTTTGCATATTCTAAGAAGGTTGAATATTGTTTCCGGGGGGGAAAAACCCCAAAATACAGTTTTGCCAAACTCTGTGGTCAGAGAATATCAATGATTCTCTGATATTCAGTATAGACTAAAAAACTATACCTAAGAAGTGCTGCAGCACTCTTTTATCATAGAAACACCGATTTCATGTGCTAGGACTTCTCCATCTTGAGAAACAGCTAGATTGCCATTTTTATATGGTCAGGATATTAAAATAATCACCTTTACACTCAAACCTGTTCTCTCTCTCTTTCTCTCTCTCTCTCTCTCTCTCTTACACACACACACACACAGAGAGAGAGAGAGAGAGAGAGAGAGAGAGAGAGAGAGAGAGAGAGAGAGAGAGAGAGAGACTTTTGTACTGGAAAATGAAAATTAGTTAAACAATATTTGAGATTTCAAACTAACAGATTTGGAGACAGATCTACTGACATCAATGGTCTTAAAGTAAACATGACTAACAGTTTAGAAAATATGGTGAAATTCAACTTTAAGCTGACAAATGAATTTAATTCTTGATTATTACAGTCAGCCAGAATTTATCAGCAAGCACCTATTCATGATTTTTGCAGGGAAAGTATAGTCACTATTCTACTAGCAAGAGGGGGGGGGAGAAATACAGGTAACAGCACAATTCAGCACCATGACATATAGTGTGAGAAAAAGTAGTCACTCCATTTTACTGTGTGTATTTAATGTGTATTTAAACATTACACCACATGAGCTAATCTTTAATATTCTTCAGGTATAGAATTCCATATTTTAAAAAAAACTCAAGGAAAAACTTTTAAATTATTCTTCTAAAAGGAAAATGTGTACATACCTGGTACACTCAGGTATAGCTGAAGGCACAGCCTGCCAGCATCCTTCCTGAATAGGTAGACCCGTTTTAAAAAAAAAAACACTTAAGAAGTTTAGAGAGTTCTGGAGGACAAAATGAATGCCTTAAACTTTGCAGGCACTTAAGAGATTTCATCAGACTTAAACCCCCACTTCAATATTTGACCTGGCCTTGTCCATTTTTGGAATAAAGTGTTTGATATATAACATAAAGCCAGCTGCAGCTCTTAAAGCAATAGAAATTGTGCATGCTTGAGCAAAAGTGAGCAATGACTGATGTTTTGCATACTTATTTCTAATGTTTAGTTAACAAGTTTCTAACAACAGCACATAAATAAGCAGCCTACAGGCGTTTGAAGTTTCTTACATAACAAGAAATCTTATTTAAATGACTTGGATGGTGCTTCAAAATTCCCTTTCTTGTAAGGTGTCTGAAATGATGGAGCAAGCTTGTATACTTTTACACTGAGACATGGAAAGTACAATGTACCAGAATTGTACTTGTAAGACATGTTCTGGAAGTGCTGTAGCATCACCATATTTTTCTTGGATACATAACACCACATCATCTGAGCACAGTATGTTTATTTAGGTTTGATGACTTCTCTCTCCAATCCTTGATGTTTCCACTGCTTAATGTTATTCTTTGTGAGTCATTGTGGTGGGATGTGTGAAACTAAGTCTCAAAACGTCACTTGGTTTAGAAAGTCACTTAGAGACCCTGGATAAGACATCAGCTCAGGCTAACGTCCCTCCCCCAGTACCTCTCTAAAGATCAAAATTCAAATAGGTAAGTTACGAAACACTTAACTATTCTCTTCCTGTAACATCTCCTCAGATGCATCCTCAATGTAAGTCCTAAACAGCATACATTTGTGCACTTATCTATATTTTTTATGTTTTATTGATTTTATTATAAATTCTTTGATTATCCAGAATAATTGAGAATCAGGCGTAATTCAAGTTTAATAAATTATTATTATTCAAGAACATTAATGGGATACTCTGTTTTCACATCTTACTGACTAATTTAAGATAAAGTACTGGTCTGTCTAACCAGAGTAAAAAAGCTACTTAAGTATTTTTCTTTCTCAAGGCATTTGAGAAGTCAGGAAAATTAACAGCATGCATACATTTGCATCTCATTTTTTCCCTTTTTATACCACAGAGATGCAGACATGGTTTCAACGTTTAAATAAATAAATGCATATAAACACCGATGCACATAAATGCCCGTAAGTTTCAGTTCTGAGACGGCTAATCAAGATTTAATTCAAGCACAGTTATGGTATAGTAACATCAAAGGTTTCTGCCACTGTAATCAATCTGTCAGTAAAATGTCAATAGGATTCTTTGTGCATTTGCCATACCAGATTAAAACAAATGGAATCAATGGTCCAAAAGATTTCACATTACACTTCTATAAAATAATGGCAATATTTTGTTCTTGCAAAGTAAAAAATTAGGCTTGGCACTAGCAAAAGCAAAACAAAACAAAATAAAAAATAACCCATAGAGGGGGGAAAGCACTATAATTCCTACACAGTGACAGATTAAATTGTAAGAATAACCTGCCAAGCAAATAAAAGAGGATAAATTTTGAATAACTTACTTGTAAACTGGAAGCATTATAGGCAGAGGAGCAGATAAATGAGGAGCAATTTCAAGCAAGTTGGCACGTTCGTGGAGGGCTTCTTTCACCATTCTATACTAAAAAAAGAAAGAAAAAGAAAAAATAATAACAAAGAATTTACTGAACTGATTCTCAGCGATACTGCCAAACAACCATCTGTTACTATTTTGTGGACTCCCTGTAATATTTAAAAAAATCTTTAGAAATTATGATTGTAATAAAAATTTGTACAGGTCATTCTTTGACCAGAAGATGTATTTTTAATTGCAGAAAAACTGTTAAAATATATCTCGAAGTTTCTTTCAGGAACTCAATATGGTGTTCACATTCTCCTTCCTCCATTTTCTACCACAACATCAACTGTGTGAAATAAGGTTGGTCTGAGATAGAAAAGACAAAGCCACTCAGTAAGTTTTCACAGCTAGGAGCAGAACAAGAACTTGCATTTTCCTTGTGCCAGTTCAATGTCTTGATCACCATACCCTATAGGTAGTCCTTGAGTTACGACCACAATTCAACCCAAAATTTTCATCGCTAAGCAAGACATTTGTTAAGTGGATTTTACCCCATTTGATGACCTTTCTTGCCACAGTTGTTAAGTGAATCACTGCAGGTGTTAAGTTAGTAACACGGCTGTTAAGTGAATCTGGATTCACTGATTTTGCTTGTCGGGAAGGTCGCAAAAAGATGATCCCATGATCCTGGAACACTGCAACCGTCATAAGTATGAGTTCAGTTGCCAAGTGCCAGGATTTTGATCACGTGACCACGGTGATGCTGCAACAGTCGTTAAGTGTAAAAAACGGACATAGGTCACTTTTTCCAATGCCACTGTAACTTCGGACGGTCACTAAACGAACAGTCGTATGTCTAGGTAGCTAGCTCTATGGGGATGAACGACAGCAGTCTATGCAGTTTCTAAACTGATATGTACTAATTATTGTTTTTTAAAAAAATAAGACAATTCAGTATTGATTTCATATTGTTATTGCTCTATTTTACTCTAAAACATAAAAACCTGTCTAATCAATAACAGAAAATCTGGAATTAATCAACCAAATTCAAGTAAATTTGAATTTTGCCGTTTGTCCATCCAGAAAGTGCTCTGTCTGACCTTGAAATAATTACTGATTAAAATTCAAAATAACAGTTTGGAACTCAAAACTGTATTGAGTTAAAAAAAATATCTGAAATAGTAAAAACGCAACTGCCACAAATTTTTTTACACACCACGCTAGTGTTTAATTACATCCATATTCTAAGGCAGCGGTGTCAAACTGCCGGCCCACGGGCCGGTTTCATCATACTGAAGCCGCGCCCACCCCATTGCCGGCAATGCAAAGAGTCACGATACGTCGTGACATGTCATGTGACGTGGCGAGTTTGACACCCGTGTTCTAAGGGAACAGTATTTTCCCAACATTATACACACGTTCAAATTTGTTCTTGAGTAAAACGTGAGCTACATACATGACCAACAGCTAGCAGAAGACAGCTGAGGAATGTAAAATGAGAAACCTGAAGCAAGGACAAAAATCCAGAGTACGGTTACGGGAGGAGGCACAACTAAGTTGGAAACAGCATGTGTGAAACAGATCTGGAATAGAAGTTAATTACACATGAATTTGAGGGATCACTGTGCTACGGCTATAAAAGGGGTAAATTAAATTTTAGGTTCCATCAATGGAAGTATAATGAATGCATTACAGGAAGTAAAGTGGTCAAGCCCAGCTTCCATATGTTCTTAAGGTCTGGCTGTTAAACTTTCAGAACAATTCAGAGAAATTTGAAGAAGCTGATCTCCTATGAAGAAAGATACGTATGTTGTATATAGTATGTTTAAATGTGTGTTGTGTATGTGTACACTTTGAGAGCAAGCAACTAAATTTCATTTTTAATGTGTGCCGTTGGGCCCACAGTAAAAAATGACAAATAAAGGTTATCTAATATCTAATAAAGGAGGTAGGTATGGGAAAGGCAACTGAGAAGGAATATAATACATGAAAGCATGTGACTCAAAAGGGGGTCCCAAACTTAATCGTTCTTGCCCCAGAATGCGGGACACTGAAGAATGGGTTTAAATGAGAGGAAGGAAGCCCCAAAGGGGTTTTTTCCAAAAGGCAACTGGACTTGTTGTTTTTTTTTCTTTGAAAACATTTTGCTTCTCATCTAAGCAGCTTTTAACTGAAGAAACTTCTTGGATGAGAACACCCTTCTTCTCATCTATGGAGAAGAATGATTCTTCTTGGATGAAGAATTATAAGAAGTCTTAATGAATAACTATTAATAATTATTATTTATTAATTAATCAATCATTAACCATTAATAAATTAATAATTAGACTTAGGAGAATTCTTCTTCTAATTGAAGAAGCTTTTTGGATGAGAAGTGAAATGTTTTGAATTGGGGGGGGGGGAAACAAGGAAGTTGCTTTTTGGAAAAGCACCTTTGGGACAACCATGACCTAGATGACTGAGAATCTTCATAGACAGAAAGAAGGGAGATTCTAATTGAATAGGGGGTGGGGGGTGGGGGGAACCCTTCCTAATAGTAAGAGCAGTTTGATAGTAAAATCAATTACCTAGAAAGGTGCTGGGCTCCTCTTCACTGGAAGAGAGCAGGCTTTAAACTGAAATGCTTTAATTGAATTCCTGCACTGAGCAGGGAGGTTGCACTCAATGGCCTAAATGAGGCTTCCAACTCTATTCTTCTATTAAAAAAAAAAAAAACCCCATCACAGAGGCATCCCTGTTTCTGTTTTTAAATCTCCTGGAGCTACAGAAATGTTCTGCCTTCCCAAGTGGTGGTAATCTCCATATTCAATAAAAATCAATGTGTTACCTTGTATAGAATGACTATAGAATCAAAATGCGGTATAATGGAATCGAATGACTTAGAATCAAGATAAGGAAATAATTGTTCCTACCAAAAATGTTCTGCCTGTTCTAACTTATGTCTTATGTTCTAACTTAGTCTTAATATGGAGAAATGCACTACGAAACGGCTAGTTCAGTGTACGAGTGAGGAGAGGGAAACTAAGGTTCACTATAAATCAGGCATTAAGAACCCAAAGTTGTTTTTTTTCCCCAAGGAAAGCATTTAAAATTGTCACAAGATCAGATAGCCTTTATGAGACAGAGAATTTCGAGGGTGCAAATGATGAGATCTTCATCAGTTTTGATAATCTTCCAAGCATTTTTACATTTTTGGCCGTTGCACCATCACACAAATTTACACAATGGCACCCGCTGCTTGAAAAGAATACAAACACTTCTACAGATAATATAAAAGTGTGCTGTTATTGCAGGTTTTGTTTTTTAAAAAAATTATAATTGTCTTAAACATATGGAAGCTTCTCAACTTGTTTACAAAACAATAAATTGTACCATAACATGTTTTAGGAATTTTTTTTTCAAATAGTAAGAATTTGAACCCAAATTTAATAAATAAAGTGATATCAAAGTGTCAGTTTACTAAAATGTACACTTTGCATTTCAATTACTTGACCAAATGCTAACATAAAACATTCGATAATTTTTAATTACTTATGCATTTTTTCTATATAGGCATTTTCTGCATATATTCTCAAGGTTTAAATCGACTGAAAACAAATAGTGTGTTGAAAGTCATTAAGTGTGAGAACCAATTTAACTAGATCAAGCAACATATTGTTTTGCTTTGCAGCAGCCATCCTAAACAATTACCTGATCAAAATCCAGCTTCATGATGGCCTTCTGTAGATACCTCACTCCACCATGGATCAATTTAGTACTTCTGCTGCTAGTCCCTGATGAAAAATCATCCTTTTCTACAAGAGCTGTGCTGAGGCCTGCATAACCAGAAGACCAAATTAACTTCTCAAATTACACAATTTGTATGTAATTCATTAAAGACTCTTCTCTAGGGAACAGACAATCACAAGAAAAAAACTGCTCTGAATATAGATAAATTTGTATTCAAAGTGCATAATGTCATCTCTTTGACAGCGAAGAGTGACAGCCTTCTCAGAGAAATATTTTGACGTAAGTCATAAAAACTGAAGATATGAAAATGACCGAAGAAGGAATTTGAGAGTACAAAAAACCTTTCTCCTTCTCATTAATATACAAGGACAATTAAAATTTTTAGATGAGTGATGATAAATGAAATTAAGCTAATGCAGGACAGAAGAAGAGTTCAGGCCCAGACATAGTTATCACATTATTTTCCAACTCTTGATATTGGTACACATGAGAACAACAAATTAAACAAAGTAATTAAATTATAATCAAACGATTAGTGTTATTAATGTCCTTTTAAATTTGCATATTTTTTTTAGCAGAACAACAACATATGAACATAATGGTCTACAGAAAAAAAATTTAAAAAATCAATATCGGGTAATACCTTTATTAGAACCACCCAATTCAGAGGAGAGTGCAAGCTTTCAAGTTCTTCAGAACTTTTCATCAGGTAGAATATTATAAAAGCAGAACAGGAGACAGATGGAAGATTAATGGGCCTTGGGGAGGTTGTAACTAATTCATATTTTGTGCTAAATGAAAACTGTAATGTAATACTGATAACATCGCCTCTAACTAATGCCTGCAAGTGCACAATCGCTATCTTGAGACTGACTTTGAACTGCATACCTCATTACCAATTTTCAGACATTTTTTTCCACTGATCCTTCTACTGTTTTGTAAAATATAATCATAATGAAAGTAAATGCAGTTAAAATAAACACCTACAGAAGGCTTAAAATGAAATTCCTTTTTAAGGGGGGTGGAAATCACATCTAATACAAACTAACTTTGTTCGAGTGTTATTTTCAAAACTGAATAAAGCAGCCATGCTAATGTCACAACCATTGTCAGTATATACTTCCCATGTGGCAATCATTCATACAAAGCCGCTTAAGGGAGAAAACAGGAAGAATGAAAGCAAGTATTGCAAGATTTTAACAGAGGGTGTGGAAGAGGGAGTAACACGATTTTGCATGTCCAAGGAGGAAGTGCGAACTATCAGTCCTCTGAGCTCTCCTTTAGCCTTCATTACCTTAAAAGATTCTGCTATGCTTTATTACAGTACAAACAGCCACATTAGCCTCTCTTGGTCCCCCTAAACTTTCATGTCCTTAAAAAAAAAAAACTAATTATTCCTGGTAACTTTAGAAGATCAGAGCAATTTATTTTTGTCAAATGTGACTGAAGATTAATGCATACAATCAGGAATAATTTGGCAAGAACGTATCAAAGACAAAGAAAGCAGAATTTGCTAAGTGAAGCATCAAACTTAATATGAGAGCAAATCCCGTGAATGAAGAGCAACAATATACAATTCATTAACCAAATGCCTATGATTATTTCACACTTCAGAAAGCTACTGATACAAATCAACAAATGTACTACGAAAACGATAAATGGAGATTGGCTTCAATTTCAGTTTTCCTATATAGCTCTATCATCTGTTATATCCAATCCTAAATACTGAAAAGCTTTATTTGATTATGAAACCAACATCATATCCCTGCAACAAAATACATGGTGGGAAAAACAAATACAAGGAAGTTGCCAAAGAAGGTATCTCACCGACATATACTTCCAAACTTGACTCCTCTTTCTAAATCTAGCAAAATTTGGCCAGAAATAATGCAACTGAAATTATCCAAACAGAATGTTAAGAATGTTTAGGCCTCTTTATTTTGAGATGTACACTCCAAAATTTCAAACTGGTGGTGGCTAACACAGATAATCCCTCAGCAGAATTGGGGATACAGAAAATTTGAAACAAAATAAAAACAAAAACTTAAATAGGAGCTAAGGAAGAAAGAAAACATAGCTGAAGCTAGGCCCATTAAATTTATTAACAAAAAAAACCTGTGTATGTAAAAATAGAATGGATTATAAAACTTGAAATTAAAAATATAATAGTACTTTATTGTCCAAATTATGTCAACACTTTTTATATGGCCAAAAACACATGCGTGATTACTAGCTAATTAAAAGAAGTCATTATAATCCAGAGCTGGCATAGACAGAAAGGTAGACTAAAATCTACTGGTACAAATGAGAAATAGTTCAGAATTTTTTTTTTACATTTTTTTTTATAATAACAATTTTTTAAAGGTTTCCACATCACCTTAAACTATGTCAGTGGTGGCAAACCTATGGCATGGGTGCCACAGGCGGCACTCAGAGCGCTCTCTGTGGGCACGTGCGCCGTCGCCCCAGTCCTAGGCCTTCAGCTGGGTTTTATAAAACCTTTTCGCTTTAGGCCTCCACCGCCGTGTGCAAAAAAAAAAAAGGTTCAATCAGTCAATTTCAACTTCTCGCGGGGAAAAAAAAGATCTTGCAAAGTTGGAATTGATTGATTGAACTTTTTTAGTCCCACCCAGTCTGCCGTTACCACCGCAGCCACGCCCACCCAATGGGCCACACCCAGCCAGTGGGCCACACCCAGCCAGTGGGCCACACCCACCCGGCACTCGACGATACATAAGTGGGTTTTGGGTTGCAGTTTGGGCACTCAGTCTCTAAAAGGTTCGCCATCACTGAACTATGTTTTGCTAAGTTGGGATTGCTGAGTGTAACTTATCTGATGTTTCCACAATATACTAAGCTATTTTTGTTCAACTATGGTTTACTAAGTACATCACAACTGATTTTTCCGCAACATACTGAGCAAATTCAATCACATTACATCTTTGGTTAGTGAAACATATGATTCCAATGATTTAAAAAATGTAAATTGTCCCTCATATTTGATAGTCAAAATAAATCTCTGGACTCTGGATTCTATATATCCCATCCATAATATCTGCACTAGTTGACAGATCTTGAGGTTTAAATGAAGCAGAAGTAGATCCCATAATCTAAAGACAAAACCTGATTTAATTTTTCTCATTCAAAAATGACCTTCCTATTCTTTCTCATTTGCTCTTCCAACCAGGGCTAGTTATCAAGTTATCCTTTCAATATGGGATTTTTGTTTGTTTGTTATTTTTCCACCTTTATTATGTCACCATTACCATAAAGGTAGTCCTCAACTTACAACACTTCATTTAGTGACCGTTCAAAGTTATAACACTGAAAAGGTGACTTATGACCATTTTTCACACTTATGACCGTTGCAGCATCCCCACGGTCACATGATTTACATAGGGATGCTTGACAACTGATTCACATTTATGACGGTTGCAATGCCCCGGGGGTCATGTGATCCCCTTTTGCAACCTTCTGACAAGCAAAGTCAATGGGGAAGCCAGATTCACTTAACAACCGTGTTACTAATTTAAGAACTACAGTGATTCCTTTAGCCACTGTGGCAAGAAAGGTCGTAAAATACATCAAACTCACTTAAATTTCTCACTTAGCAACATAAATTTTGGGCTCAATGGTGGTCATTAAGTTGAGGACTACCTGTACTGCAAGTTTTGGTAGTTAGGAATTGTGGCAATTTTAAAAAGACAATTCACAATTAGGAAGGCAGAAGTCCTTTAGGATTTAAGGCAAACTGGCTTAGCAAGGAACACCCCAAAAACAGGTCATAACATGAAGCGCAGGCTGCCCACACAGCCAAGATGAGATGGATATATTGGACAATGACATTAAAAACAAACGGAATAGAAGAAAGCCCAGCAAGTCAAAGAGATAATCTCAAATGCTCAAATTATATTCATTTCATCTTTTAAACAAAAGGCACTTTGTTGAATTCTCCATGCTTAGAAACTATGCTTCTGGAATATCAAAAGGCATGAGCCTCTTTCAGTTTTCAGAACTGAGAACTGTGATGTTAGCAACTTATCGCTATCATGATCCAAGAGAGCATTTTAAAATGCCTTAGGCCTGTCACAGGCATTATATTGGATTGAATGACAAAGGTAGGAGTGAGAGATAGAATATGAGAAGACCTCTTGTGGCATTATATAATAAAGGAATTGTAGCAATTAAATCCGAACTCCATTAATCTTTTTTAAACACTGTACTGTGAATAAAAAATCCCCAAACCTGTAAATATAATTTAAAAGAATCAATCAAAAGACTACAGTAAATAATACAAACCAACTACAGTAAGTGTGAAAAAATACAATAAAAATAAAAATAGAAAAAAAGGAAAAGGAAAAGCAAGGAATTTAGATAGAATGAATCTACTTTTAATATAAAAACATATTCCTAACTCTGGAACATATGAATGCCTAGATACAAAACAACCAACTTCTATATTTCCATGAATCACTTACCTCTTGTAACAGCGTCTAAGGCACAACCACTTCCTGTGGCACCTCCACCTATGATAAGAACATCAAATTCTGGGGTTTCTCTCAAAGCCTGGAAATGATTCTCCCTAGTTGGAAGGGAGCTTAGCATTGGTTCAAGTTTACATTCTGAAGCTTCCACAGATGCAAGATGACCCTGCAAAAATAAAGAAGGAAGGAAGGAAGGAAGGAAGGAAGGAAGGAAGGAAGGAAGGAAGGAAGGAAGGAAGGAAGGAAGGAAGGAAGGAAGGAAGGAAGGAAGGAAGGAAGGAAGGAAGGAAGGAAGTTGGACATAGTTTAATATTGATTTATAAAGAGCAGCACTACTAGTTCAAAATCCTTGTCTATAGTCATTAAGAACGGCACAAAAGATTCATGTTTGAATAGCATTGAAATAAAATAATCCCAAAATATTATTACAAGTATTATCGTCATCATTATTCAGTATCCCAGCATGCCCATTATTTTTCCTAAAACCACCACAAAAGACTTAATGAAAGTGTCTTTAAATATAAATCAGTAGACTAAGACCTTGCTTGCTGTGTTTGTTCGTTTTTTACAAAAGACAATTGAAATTATTAAACATAAAACGTTAACAGCCTACAAAAGAATTCATGAGACTGCAAAATAGCAACAATTGGTACTGGCTTCTGTGTGAGTGTGCATCTAATATTAGAAATGTAAAAATACATTTCTAGTTTTCTGGGTCTTCATATAATTGTATTGCTTTAGATGCTGAATTCACATTCTGAAAGTGTGCTTTCTCTGTCTTAATTAAAACAAGCTGCTATTTTATAGCTACAAAGATATATCCTGCACAGGTTTACGGTTTGCAAAATTCAGTGTTTCATCACGTGTGTGATCACAGAACACATTTATTTCGAGAAGATGTATGCAAAAGTAAAACTGACTTATATGTATCCTAAGTATTTCTATGTATTATTAATTTCTATAATTCATTGTAAATTCATATTTTACTTTGAAACGAACTCTGAAAAAGTAAAATAAATTCTTAACTAGGCAATCACATACATGTTTATTCAGCAGTAAGCCTAAGAAAGCACAAGCATATTTCTGCTAAGTGGGTCAAGTCCACATCCAAAATCTTCTATTATTGTCAGAGTGTTGTTGCTGTTATAGACACAGCAGTGAAACACAGAACGTTTATATTACTTTTTAAAACCAATCTCTATACTGAATTTCAGCATGTGAGAGCAACTATGAAGTTCAATACTAAAAATAATCTAAGAGTGAAAATATTTTAGAAACACCAAAAACTCATGTTCACTTGAGAATGGAATTGAAAACCTCATAAGACGTACTCTCCTATCACTGTTTAAATAAATGCTACTGGAAGTCTCTTTCAAATTACTCTTTTCATTATGGGAAAGTCAAGGATTAAGCAAATGTGGACAAAGATGACTTGAACAAGTTTGTTACATGCCTAAATCCTCTCCCTGTTTTAAGCCTTTGCACGATCAGACTAAAGCATCGGCATAAGGCTCTTATCCAAAGTTTTTCACTTAAAAATATAACAAAAGTTTTTAAAACTTCGTTTTCCTGTCTTCAATGCTGCTTTGGCAAAGAATAATCAATGACTTCCTAAAAAGCAGGCAGAACAGCTTGCTGCTGAATGCTTACTAGTTGTACAGTAAATGAGATGTTTCTAGAAGACAGAATATAAAATTGGCCCGTATGTTAATTGGCTTAGGTCTTCTCTCAGCACAGGTGAGTGTTGAAAAGTCTTGCTTAGAAAAAAAATAACAGAGCCAATTAAAGCCTCCTTGAGCCTGCTTCTCTCTTGCTAATCTGGAGGTCATTTACCACATCCTCTACATGACTGACAGGCATAATAAAGGTAGTTCTGCCCCACAATTAGATATGTCAACAGGACAAACAGGCCATCTTCTTGTGCAACAATCCTTCCACTTGGTATCATCTCTTGGATATGGGCAGACAACAGCTACGAGTGGTGGAAAAGTCAGAATAAAGGAAAAACAGGATTTCTCTTGTTCTCTTGCCATTTTTACTTTCTCTATATACTCCATGGTTGCACAGAATATAAATTTCCACTTTTAATTATTAGGAAACTCAATGGTCCCAGATTTACAATTGAAACATTGTGAGATGGGGGGGGGGGTTACTACTGCATACTACTATGCTCCCTTTCCAGCCTTTAGTCGTATTTTCCAACTCTAGATGAAGACTCTTACAAAAAATATCACGGGCTGTATCAAACTCCTCTTATATTCAACTTTATGAAAGAATCAGTATCTTCACAGCATTCCCTATGCTTAAACCTCTGTATGTGTGCGTGCACGCACAGGCACACGTTCAAGTCACAGTTGACTCCTGGCAACTGCCTAGATAAGTCCCTGCAGGGTTTTTTTAGCAAGATTTCAGAAATGGTTTGCTATTGTCTTCTTCTAAGGGCCAAGAGAGAGAGAGAGTGGCCCAGGGTCACACAGCTGTTCTTATAGTCTCCGGGTTTCTAGCCTGGTGTCTTAACCCCTACACCAAACTGGCTCTCTTAAACTGGGCAATGATATTCTCACCTATATTCAGTTAAAATGTGAAATATGGCTGCAACTACCAAGTTTTTTTTAATGACTGTAAAGGTTATAAATTATCTATTCTTTAATTTTCACTTTCTAATCTGAAACTCTGGAGAACCTAAAGGGAATAAGAAGCTTTTAATTTCCTTTCTTTTCATCCAATGTGGAAGATGTCACTTCGACACAACAATTATTAATTATAGTCATGGCTCACTCTTTATATCCTTGAACTGTTGGATGAGACTGCAAAGCCGCACTAAGAAGAGGTAAAGGATTCCCCTGTCCAGTTGTGCCCAACTCTAGGGAGCGGTGCTCATCTCCGTTTCCTAGCTGAGGGAACCAGCATTGTCCAAGGACATTTCCATGGTTATTTAGCTCAGAGGTCCCCAACCTTTTGGGCACCAGAGACCAATTACGTGGAGAGAGGTTTTTCCATGGACCAGAGGGGGAGTGGTTTTGTGTGCTGCCTGCATCCCGCAAATGGGGCTTTCCTTGTTTGTGCGGCCCGGTTGCTGGGATGCCGCGGCCCGATACTGGTCCACAGACCGGGGGTTGGGGACCTCTTATCTAGCTGGCATGACTATACACTGAAGGGCACAGAACGTTGTTACCTTCCCACCAAAATGGTACCTATATATCTACTTGCATTTGGATGTTTTCGAACTGCTAGGATGTCAAGGGGCAAATTATTAAATATTCAAATAGAGCTTCATATTGATTATATTTTGCCAATTAAACAATTGGATTTCATCTTATTGTACAAATACAAAATTAGCCTCCATAATTATTACTGATTGAAGATTTCAACAACATTAAAAGTTTTAAATTACATTTGATATGCTGCTTGTATTATTTATAATCTAATTACTACAAAGAGGATGGTGTGAAATGGTCACAAAAACCGACTTCGAAATTTATTTAGAAATGAATGAACTTTTCATTGGTGCAACCATAAAATAATATACAGCCAGTATTCTTGGTTGAAGCCTCTTCCAATTTGCATAACCTAATACAGCACCAACCCATCATTATAGTATTAATGCAATAGAAGGGGCGTTGTCTTACCTGAACGCCTTTTCTCAGCATGACGATGGAGAATCCACCAATGGGTTTTGCTTGTCTTCTGCCCGTGTAGACTAAGTCAGCCAAAGTTGCCACGCCCCCTCTTCCTGGGTCCTCCTCCCAGTCTTGACTGAGGTGAAGCTATTGGCTATGATTCAATTGTATTATTTCAATCCTTACCCCACACAGGACCTGACTGGCCCTAAGGGTGGGAGTGGATTCTCCATCGTCATGCTGAGAAAAGGCGTTCAGGTAAGACAACGCCCCTTCTCCAGCATGACGAGTGGAGAATCCACCAATGGGACTTACCAATGCCTTACTGTCCTTGTGGGTGGGAAGCCGTCTGGGCCTGTGTCCCACTCTCTGACACTACCTGTTGGAGGATCCTTCTGCCAAAGGAGGCCTCCGCCGATGCGAACTTGTCTAACTTGTAGTGTCTTATAAAAGGTGATGGCGACGCCCACGTCGCCGCTCTACATATTTCCTCAATCGGTGCCTGAGTTGCCCACGCTGCTGATGTTGCAGCGCTGCGTGTGGAATGGGCAGTAATCTGCCTAGGAACTGCTAGGGATTGTCCCCTGTATGCTTCTGTTATGCAATTTCTGATCCACCAGCCTATTGTGGACGCTGTGACCCTTCGGCCCTTTGAGTGTGATTGGAAGGCAACAAACAGGGCCTCAGATTTGCGGAAAGGTGCAGTTCGCCTTATATAGTGTCTTAAGGCCCTGCGAACATCTAAGGTGTGCCATTTGCGCTCCAATTCATGGGATGGCTGAGGACAAAAGTCTGGTAGCACCACCTCCTGTTTTCTGTGGAATAGGGAATTGACCTTGGGGACAAATGAGGGGTCCAGGCATAGGACCACCCTGTCCGTGTGGAAGATGCATAGATCCTCCCTAACTGATAGTGCTGCCAACTCTGAAATGCGTCTTGCCGAGGTAACGGCAACCAGGAATGCGACCTTAAGGGTCAGATACTGCAAGGTGCAGGTCCGAGTAGGTTCAAATGGAGGAACTGTGATGGCCTGTAGAACCTTACATAGGTCCCAGGATGGATATCTGTGGACTACAGGTGGTCTGTTGTTTGTTGCGCCCTTTAAGAAGGATCGCACCACCGGATGTTTGGCCAGTGGTTCAGAGCCACCATATGTGAGTATAGTGGACAGGGCGGCCACCTGTCTACGAATTGTGTTAGGTGCTAAGCCCTTTTCCAGTCCCTGCCACAGATAGTCTAAGACCCTTGGGATGGTAACTTGAAAGGGGTCTAGCTGGTGCCTTACACACCAGTTGCAATAATTTTTCCATGTGGAGTCGTAAATTCTGTTTGTCGTAGGCCTTCTTGAGGCCTGTATTGTTTTGATGACCCCCTGAGAGTAGGCCTCCCCTTCTAGGAGGCTCCGTTCAAGCGCCAGGCGGCTAGTTGAAGCCACTGTGGCTCTGGATGTTGTAAGGTCCCCTGACTGAGTGAGATTTTGTCGTGTGGAATCCTCCATGGAGGAGATATGGAAAGACATACGAGGTCGGCAAACCACGGCCGTCTCGGCCAGTGTGGTGCAATGAGTATCACCTCTGCTTGTTCCTGCAATATCTTTCTGATGGTTGCTTGCATCAGGGGGAGGGGTGGAAAGGCGTATAGCAACCCCTTCGGCCAGCGGCCCTGGAGTGCATCTGCTCTCTCTGCTCCCGGTGACGGAAAGCGGGAGAAGAACCTCGGTAGCTGGGCGTTCTTGGGGCTGGCGAATAGATCCAGCACTGGGTAATAATAATAATAATAATAATAATAATAATGATAATGATAATAATAATAATAATAATAATAATAATAATAATAATAATAATAATAATAATAATAATAATAATAATAATAATAATAATAATAATAATAATAATAATAATAAAGTTGGAAGGGACCTTGGAGGTCATCTAGTCCAACCCCCTGCTCAGGCAGGAAACCCTGTATCATTTCAGATAAATGGCTGTCCAGTCTCTTCTTAAAAACTTCCAGTGTTGGAGCATTCACTGCTTCTGGAGGCAGGTTGTTCCACTGGTTAATTGTTCTAACTGTCAGGAAGTTTCTCCTTAGTTCTAGGTTGCTTCTCTCCTTGATTAGTTTCCATCCGTTGCTTCTTGTCCTGCCTTCAGGCGCATGGGAAAATAGCTTGACTCCCTCTTCTTTGTGGCAGCCCCTGAGATATTGGAAGACTGCTATCATGTCCCCCCTCGTCCTTCTCTTCATTAAACTAGACATACCCAATTCCAGCAACCGTTCCTTATATGCTTTAGCCTCCAGTCCCCTAATCATCTTTGTTGCTCTTCTCTGTACTCTTTCTAGAGTCTCAACGTCTTTTTTACATCGTGGTGACCAAAACTGGATGCAGTATTCCAAGTGTGGCCTTACCAAGGCATTGTAAAGTGGTATTAATACTTCATGTGATCTTGATTCTATCTCTCAGTTAATGCAGCCTAGCACTGTGTTGGCCTTTTTGGCAGCTGCAGCACACTGCTGGCTCATATTTAAAATCATGGTTGGTTCTCTCCTCCTCTGGGGAGATCCTCGCCTGGAGTTGGCACAGCCAGAGCAACGTAGTTCTGGCGAAAAAGGAAGTGGAAATGGCTGCCTTGATTGCACACGCTGATGCCTGGTGCGCCCTGCAGAAAGTGAGTTCCACCTTCTTATCCTCAGACTTGAGGGCTTCCGCCGCATCCCCGGAGACCGTGGATGGCGAAATCATGGTTGCTAGAGGCTCGTCTACTGTCGGGACCTCTATCATCTCTGACAATGCTGGATCTATGTTGAACAGCTTTTTGTCTGTCCCCCCCATTGGAATGAAGGCTCCCGGCGTCCCAAAGTTATTCTGGATTGAATCAAAGAAGAGAGGGGGACAGGGGATAAATTGTTGTGTGTAGGTGGGTTGTGAGAACACCCTGCTGTTAGTGTCCTGGCATGTTGAGGGATCCTCTTGGGGGAGCCTCGGTCTTTTAATCTTTGCGGTGCTGCTGGCCTTGTGGAGTAGGGATTTAAATAGAGACGGGTTGAAAAGACCCATGAATGGAGGAGGATCTGGGGATACATCATCATCCTCTGACAGCCCCTGGTCCGTTAGCTCGTAGTCCTCCACAGGAGACTTCCTGCTTCTTGAGGAACTGGAAGGGGAGACTGATTCTTGGTATGCTGAGGCTTCCTCCTGTGAGAGGTAGGAACATCCTCTTGAAACAACAGACTCGGCTCTGGATCTATGGTGTCTTGATGAAGCTATGCCCTGTGCAACAGCCTGTGATATCAGGGATTGTAAGCGTTCCTCTGAGGAACTATGCCCTGCCACTGCGTGTGCCTTGGGCGATCCCAAGCTCTCAGGCCCCTCGCTTCGAGGGGATCTGTCTGCTTGTTCTGCGTCAGTCTCCGGTCCCGGAGGATCCTTAATAGACTGCAGCAGACCAAATATTTGCTCCTCCGTGTAAGCGGGTGGGTTGTCTCCTACTGTATTTTGTCTCTTTTCTGCTCTAGAGAATTCCCTTTCCAAAGCCAGGTGGCGACGCTTGGCTTCCTTATCCGCTGTTTTTGAGGATCTCTTGCCAGCTATTGCTTTGGCCTTGATCCTGCCTGCCGCCTCCTGTTTGGAGGATCTGGGCCTCTTGTGTCCAGGAGAACTGATGGAGGAGTCCTGTGTTGTCTGGACAGCATTGGTGTCTGCCATTGGCAGAAAGAGATATCTCAGCTCAAGACTGAGAGGAATCTCAGATAAGAGGCTTGTTGATTGGCCGGTGTAGGCCAGAGAGCAATCAGATATTGATTGAGATCAGTCTCCTTGTTAGTGTCAATAATAGTGCAAGCACCTGTTGCGCTCTCTTTTGTCCGCCTCTGGTGTATGCTAGCAGTGGAATCTCACTCCTACAGTAGCCAAACAATTCTCTCTCTCTCTTTTTTTTTTATAAAAAAAATGGTAGGCCCCCTACTGGGCCGGTTGTAGGCTAGATGGGAGCAAAAGGAAAACAAAGGCTTAATCCGGTGATGGAGTTGCTCTATGGAAAGCGGGTGCACGCGCTCTCCTGCCTTCTCTTCCCTTAAGCACTCCGACTTTATCTCTATAATCCTGAAGAAAAGCACTCCAGTCTACCTAGAGGCTGCCTGCCAGTGCTTTTTAAATCAGGCGCCTTTAAGGAAAAAAGGGAACCAGGCAAAGATTTCCTAATCGGCTCCGGAGGCCACGTGCGTCCAAAATGGCGCCAGCCTCTTTGTTTAGCTTCCGCTTGCTCCTTGTGCCTGGGAAGCCACGCGGAGCTTGCTTGAGCTCCGCCACTCAGCTGAGCTTTGGGGAATCCGCGTGGAGCCCCAGCGATTCTCCGCCGCTCAGCTGTGCCTGGGGGAAGCCGTGGGCGCCCTTGCGCTCTCCGTGGATCAGCTGGGCTGCGGGGGAAGCCGCGCGGAGCTCCTCTCGGCTATTGTTCTGTTCCAGCCTACGTCCGTCCTTGTTGCGTCACAAGAACAACCCCTTTAACAGTAGGCTGGAAAAACCAACCTCTTTTTATTTCAAAAACAGTCCTGATAAGTTTTTCTCCAAAACAAAAACACAAAAGACTTTCCCAACAGATAAGTGGTTACAAAAGAAAAACAGAGCAGGAGTTAAACAAGAAATTCACCGGTAAAACAGACAGACCATGATCCCTGGAAGTTCTTTACAAACGGTTGCCTTCAGCAACCAGCAACGCCCACACCTTCCCTTTTTACAAAGCATTCCCAAGGCGTGGCTTCTCAAAGCCTTCTCCTCCTCCCCTGGAGTTGTCGTATTGACTGCTGCTGACCTGCTCTAGATAATTCCCTGCGTCTACGAGCATCAATAATGTCTGCCAGCTGTGAATCCTCAAGGTCTGATTCATCCTCTCCACACAGCTGAGTTTCATCCGGAACACGATTGGAGGGGCCAGGCTCTTCATCAGATTGTGAGTCTTGTAACTCATCAGAGTCTCTCTCTGACTCTGCTGGCTCTCCAAACCCCTCCCCCTCTGATTCCCCGGACTCAGCTGCCGGGTCCACTGGCTGGCACAGACTCACAACAGCTATCCGGCAATCGGCTGGCCCTGGGAAGCCTCACGGAGCTTTTCCGCTTGGCTGTGGTTGTTAAACCTTTTTTCTAGGGCTGCTGATTACTGCCTCCCCCTCCCCAGTTTTGCATAAAACAGTAAAAAAATTCTTTCTGAATACGACCTGATCTGACGATCCGTAGATGTGTCTAGTTGGGTGAAAGACTAAGTCAAGACTGGGAGGAGGACCCAGGAAGAGGGGGCGTGGTGACTTTGGCTGACTTAGTCTACACGGGCAGAAGACAAGCAAAACCCATTGGTGGATTCTCCACTCGTCATGCTGGAGAAATAACATATTTGCATGAAATTTACAAGTATTAAACCAATTTACTTACCTTTTTTCTATATTGAGAAACTTGTGAGAGGGCAAAGACGGTTGCAATGGCTCCTCCTCCTATGAGGATAGTTCCCTTCACTGCCTTCCGAAAAGCCATGATTTAGTTCTAGAAGAAAAAAAAACAATCAGGAAAGTTTGCCAAGTTTCCTCTAAAATTGAAATAAGAAACTTGAGGAAGTCTGTGTAATGCATATGAAGAGTGAGTTTAAAAGGTTCATGAAGGGACAGCCACATTAGGTAAGGAACTTTGGATAGAATATTTAGCTTTGCTGACTAAAAAGAAATACGATTCCATTCCAGAATCCTTTGAAGAACTGTTTGATTATGAGTAAAGACTAGCTCAAACATTGGCAATCATAGTATTACTGCACTGCAAAACACAAATAGTCGAAAGCCCAAGTCTCAAAAATAATAACTCCCATCATAGCCTGTTTACTTATAGTATTAACATTATTGTATTTTAGCCATAAGGGTATTCAAGACAATTCGACATCATTAATTCAAAAAGACCTCAGATTATACTGTTCTCACAAGAACATATCTGAAGATGCCGATGATAGATAGGGCTTTGGCTCTGCTTCTATTAGACCTAGTAATAAGAAGAGAACATGTATGCCCCAATTCACAGAAAATAATTGGGAGTCCTTTTCTCAGCCCATGAGGTATATCATATTACTGCACCCACATATGTCATCCAGCAGCAAGCGTGTCACTACTCTCTTCCTTCCTCAAAGACTAGTTGTGGGAAAGTCCTACATCTCCCCATACAAAATCAAAGATATAATTCCCTATGTATAGTACTACCTAACTCTGAAAGCACAATGTAAACCGGATACTGAAGAAAATGCCCTAAAAAGACCTTATTTTCTCGTCCTAACATTCTAAGCTGCTATGTTTTCTTACAATGTCCTTCTTAGTATGGTAGCAGCAGTGATACTGTGCAACTTTGCCCAGTCTGATATATTTCGCAAATACATTGTACATTATATTCAAGTCCTGCCTTAGCCATGAAAGCCAGCTGGTTGACCTTGGGGCCAGTCACTCTCTCTCAGTCCAACTCACCTCACAGGTTATTGTTGTGGGGAAAATAGGAAAAGTAAAATATGTTGGATATGTTCGCTGCCTTGAGTTATTTGTAAAAATAACAAAGGCATATATAAACAAGCAAACAAACAAACAAATATGGTCCCAGTCCAATTCATGCACAAAAATTCCATTCAATTGATTTCAGAAATCAAATTGTAGTTTCCCCAAAACTACAAGTTTCAGAACTTCCAACAGCCAAAGTGTTCGAAAGGTACCAGGATGAGGAAGTCTGGCACAACATAAATACTGACAAAATGAATTCAAACAGAAGTTGGCCTGTAGTGTCTATAAGCCTCTTCCTCTGAAGCATCCCCATATCTGCCAAAAAAAATTAAAAAAGGGGGGGGGATCAAATTTTTGGCTGGTTATGTCATTGTGTGACATTGAACAGTGATACTGTAGGCAGAAAAAATGGACCCTGCAAAAATATCTTGCTTTATTATTCAAATACATATGGGAAGCTTTACATTATTAGTACTTTCTTATTTCTCTTTAGCGGGATGGAAGGAATCATTATTTTTGTTGTTTGTAATGATACAATGATGAGCACCAAGCTGAAGAAGGCTGAGTCATCTCAACAAACTCTGATTATAAAAAGCAGTTGCCAAGCAGGTCATACTACTTGTCCACCTACCTCAGCTTTCCCCAATCTTATAGCCTCCAAATGTATTGGAACCAACATTCAACATTCCCTGGCTTGTATGGGGCCTCTAAAAAAAATTCCAAAAACTGTCTCAACACGTCTCAAGGGGCATGAGGTTGGTGAAAATCCATCTAGCTCAGTCCTATCTCTCACTAGTCCCAGTTGCAACAGCTATCCAAAGACTTTTCAAATGATCTTCTCCCTGACTTTTTAATGGGATTTTTTTTTTCAGGAATCTTCTGCATGGCAGTGAGATGTAGCCTCTTCTCAATGCATTATACATTATATTGTACCACATGGCCCCAGTCCTATTCAAGCGCAAAAATTCTATTTAGCAATTTTTGGAAGGCCATTTAGGTGGGAAAATACTAAGAAACAGCCTCCAAAACTAAAAAAAACTCTCCTGAAAGAAAACAACAGCAAACCACACCTGTTATTGTTGCCAGGAAAATGACATGGACATGCCCATGAAATCGCTAGGTATCAAGCTCGACTCAAAGGTGCCTTTCTTTTCTTTTTTTTCTTCTATAAAATCTGATGGCAGAAAAAGGAGTGCATAAACACCCTTTCACAAAAAATCATTTGGATTGGTTTTCTCAGTCCTCCAGATATGTGTCAGCAGTGCTTTTTTTGTAAAAAGAAAAGGTGCCGGAACTCACACATGTCATACAACCCACTTTGCCTACCCTACAAGGTTCCATCCAAAAAAGGTGCCGGAACTCCGTTCTGAGCGTTCTATGAGAAAAAAAGCCCTGTGTGTCAGCCATATATTGATTTCAAGAGAGCAGATGTAAATGCTATTCTCCAAGTAGGTGGAACAGGCTATGTGTTGGGATACAAGAACGGCCTTGCCACTGAGAAAATATTGACTGTGGAATGAGGAATGCACGCTTATCAAATCCAATCATCAGTTACACCCTGGTAAGCCGTTCTTTTTCAGCAGCTATTCTTCCTTTGTACAAACTGTCCTAATTACACAACCTCTTCAATTAGGTTTTATGGAAAAGCATTAAAGAACTTTATGAAAAACCACGGAACTTTTAAAATATTCTTCCTAAAGTAAGATTATCTAAAGTTATTGCAGTATATTTTTTATACTCTTTCAGGATCCAGTGTGAAGGAAGAGAGGAGATGATTCTTCTAAAATGAAGCCTACTAGCTGGTTTTTATAAATTCTTATGCTAAAACAACAAACATTTTAATAATCTGATTTTTTTTTTAAAAAAAAAAGGCTGTTCAGACCAGTTTAAAATATCAAAAATATTTTAAAATATAGTAATTTGATCAATCTAACTGGCCTATGTCTCTAGGCATGTACTAATTTCTTGAGAGTAACCTCCACTGAAAATAGAATTTAAGTGAAGACAACAAAAAAGACATGCTTAACTCTTGATGACTTCATGAATATAGACTTAGTTTGCCACTATCTTCTCCTTATGATTTTTCAATGTCTCAATCTGATCTACAGCTTGGACCACAGATAGAGCAGAATGCTCCGTTCTTCTAAGAGGAGATTAAACGTAGACGCTCAGCTATACTAGTCTGAAACTGATAAATACACTGTATAGACACATAACAGAAAACAGAATAGTAGAGCTGAAAGGATCATCTAGTTCAGCCCTCTGCAATGTACAGGAAAACCATTCATTTACTGATTTATTTTTAAGTCTGTATAAAAAGAATTAAAAACATGTACATAATAACAAGCAAGACCCCAAAAGATTTTTAAAAAACTTACATCCAGAAATTAAGTTATCCTTATCCTTCTTAAAACACCTCTAGAAATGGAGAACTGAATCCACAGTCTTCATAGATAAGATTTTTATTTTGTCAAATCTGAAGTCACCTGACTCATTAACATCTCTGGGCAGCCTACAACTTTTACAACACACACACACACACCCTTATGTGTCATCAAGCTCCTAGTGACCACATAGTTTCATCAATCAATCAATCACAGACACAATCCATCAATAAACCAATAACAACAATAAACCAACCCCCCAAAATGGCATTCCACAGCCAGTCTGTCAATACCAGCTGGAAAAACAGCCATAAAAAAATTCCTAAACAAATAAGGGTAGGGGCCACATAGATCTCTGGAGGGGGGGGAGGAGGGGGGAGGGGAAGAGAATAACCCATCATTCCAGAGGGCAAGTGCAGCAACAGGATAGGTTGGTCTACTATCATACACATCTTCCAGTAAGGTTTTTGCTATATTTAAATGAACTTTAGGTAGTTGCAATTTATGTCCATTATTTTTGGTTCTAGTTTCTTCTTTTCTCCAGACTGAATATCCCAAGTTATTTCAGCTGTTCTATTAGGGCATCTTGTCAAAGACGACGAGATTTGTCTCGGATTACCTGTTTTTGACAAAGCTCCTGGCAATCACAGCAATCTTCAAGCTTACAAATGGCCTGCTTGTTCAATTATCCCTCCAGAGACTAATGTCCAGTTCACTGTTCAATAATTACTGGGATCCTGTTTTTCTTGAAGAGGGGAAATACTTTTTTTTTCCTCCCCAGTCATTTGGTATCTTCCCTCCTATCAAAGACAATAGTTCCTCAACAGTATTCTAGAGTGTATTTCATGAGGGCCTGGGACCTTGAAAGCATTCAAATTAGTCAAATGCTCCTTTATTTCATCCCTACCATCCTGCACCCTTTCCTGTTGTGTACCTTCCCGATGTATGCTACTAAATTAACATTTTTTAAAATATTTAAATGTTATTTTTAACATTTATTCAAATAGTTTAAACAGTAACATTTATTTAAGTTATTTATTTTTAAAATAACATTCAGTGAAGACTGAAGCAAAATATGAGTTTCCCTGTTTTTTTTGCCCTCACCATTAAGAATTCACTTGGAGAAAACAGCGACTGTGCCACTTTCTTTGCCTTTTTTTTTTTGCTATGAACATATTTTTAAAAAGCTTCTTGTTGGATTTCATCTCTCTTGCCAAGTTTAGCTAATTTTACACCTTTCCCTTTGTGTACTTCCTGCACTTCTGAGCCAAAGCTTTACACAATCGCTTCAGTTTTAGTCTTTCCTTCTAAAGAAGCACCCTTTTTTCTCAGCTACTTCACAAACTGCCTATTCACACAGATTGGCTCCTTTAGATATTGTACCTCCTACCTCCTTTTCTTCCTCACTGGCGTTGTTTGAGACTGCAGCATCCTTAATTTCTTTTAAAAGAAACCCAGCCAGGGACGATATTTTTGCATTTCAGATTTTCTTCTCATGACATTTTCTTTCCTATTTCTTTTAATTTATAAAATCAACCTTTCTAAAACTTGTAATTTTTAACAAAGCTTTTTGCTAAAATCAAAAGTAGGTGTGGTCACCATATATTTCCCACCACTTTTTAATGTATTCAATTCCTCCCTGCCAATTAGGACCATATCCAAGGTAGATCAACCAGTGGCTAACTCAACTTTTTAAAAGAGAAAATTATCACCAACACTAGTTAAGAATCTGTACAACATCTTGTGTTTGGCAGAATTAGTTTTCCAACAGATTGCTAAAATCTGACATCACAACCACTTCATGACTTTTTTTTTTTTTTGGAAGCTTCGGTTAATCTGCTTTAATGAACCTTCATTCACTTCTTTGGACTGCTTTGGTAATCTACAGTGGGGGTCCCCAACCCCCGGTCCGTGGACCAGTACTGGGCTGCAGCATGCCAGCAACCGGTCCGCACAAACAAGCAAAGCCCCATCCATGGGATGCAGGCAGCACACAAACTCACGCACTCTCCGGTCCGTGGAAAAACCTTTCTCCATGGAACTGGTACCTGGTGCCCAAAAGTTGGGGACCTCTGATCTACAGCACATTCCTAGCAAGGTATCCCTGCTATTAGCTTGCTCTTTTACCTTGAGTTTTTCAACAATCATATTACCATCAGCCCTGTGGAAGTTCATTAAGATAAAGAATGCTACTCCACCTTCTCTCTTGTGTTGACAGTTCCTCTGAAACCAACTGTAGCCATCAAACCCAATGTGACACCGGTAAATTCATCCCACTATTTTTCAGTGCCTAATAACACCTGGGTCATCTTGCCTATCAACCATGTTTTGCGCATTAGTGCAGAGACATCCAGAAAACCCAACCCATTCTCTTTTTGCCACCATCTCATTTGTCTCTAACTAGCAAACTGTTTACTGTAGTTGCTGTATCCAATCTACTACTTGACAATTCAATTTGCATTGAATTAAATAGAATGCATTTGCATTCTAGTTTAAAGCCCTTATGATGAGGTTAGCTAGCCATCATCCAGAAATATACTTTCCCGTCTTAGTAAAATGAATACCATAATGCAAAACAGCTTTTTCCTTCCTGATGTTTGCACCATTCTTTGAACCTCAACTCTCTCAATTGCACTAACACTGCAACCAGGCGTTCATTTAATGTTTTTCCTTTCTTTTGCCTTCAATGGGAAGTATTCTCAGGAACACCACTTAGGTCCCCAAATCCATCACCCCCTTTCCCAAAGCCATGCAGTAACTCTATATCTACTGGAAGTCATGCTTAGCAGTATTGTTTATGCCCACAAGATTAATGGGACAAGTCTCTGATCGGTAGATCCGATAATACTTATCAGTCCTCCTACCATATCTCAGACTTGGAAGATTGCATATATGTCAGGATGAACAACATGAGTAATAAATGGGAACTACTGTGCCTCTCACAAACATCCTGTTCACAATCACTATGTTTTCTTCTTCTTGATGACCAGTAATAGATCACTTCCACTTGGGTCATGTGACAAATTTAACGATGAGAGCTTTTTGTAGCTTACTCATGTCTGTAGAGTCTTCCTCGGAGGCTAGAGGTTGCCAAGATCTAGGACAATAGTCTGCTTTGTAATCATTTTGCTTCTGACTGTGACCTGTTGCCAGCTTCTTTATTCCCATGCTTGGGCGAAGTTGTAAACTTTACATTTTTCTCCTGTTTGTGGTGGGTAATGGTATCCACACTACTGTTCAGGCAGTCTTCATCTTGATGAATGAGATACAGGCATAACATTTTGGCCTCCAGTTATCCAATCTCTGCTTTCAGAATTTCTACAAACATTTTATACATATGAAATCAGTTTTGCCTTCAGGAAAAAAAGGCAGACCTCGCACATATGTTGCAGCTGAGCACCAGAACCCCATCTCTGGCCATGATCTCTCCTATATTATCTGGAGCAAAAAACCCAGAAGTATAAATGCAAGCACATTTGTTAAGTTTTGTGTGCCATCAGGCATGTGTGCTGTTGGCTTGAGCTGGTAAGATAAAGTCCAATTCCTTTGCCATTAGCAGATCTTTCTACTGTCTTCCCAGGATACAGAAGGAATATGCAGATGAATCTCGAATTCTTGGATTAAAGGTTCTTTAGTGTTTAGTGTTTCTGAACTACAATTCCTATCATGCCTAGCCAGGCAAGCCAACTGTCAAAAATTAATTAATATATCTGTATATGCAAAAAATCCCGAAGCAGTGATGCATATTACATTGTTCCCAAAATCAAAGACTCATATAAGCACTTAACATAATCTTTGGTACATTAGAATAACTAGCCAGAACATAACAACAGCTTATACAATAAATGTTACAGAAATGAGAAGTATTTATAGAGAGCCAGACAACATTTGTTGTTACTATTAAGCAACTGCATAAACCAAATGCTGGACTGTGATTCTCTTATCACTTACCATTCTATTTATGAGCTATAGACTTCTTTACTAGTAAAAGCCATAACAGTAGTAAAATAAATCATAGTATTTTAAAAATGCAAAGATACTGTGAATTATATCCTAATCATAATATTCAACAACAGTGTTAGTGTCATGGTTCCGACAGATGAAACTCTTCAAAAGAACTTTGAGGCATTGTTTACCTTAAAGAATCTTTTATTCGAGAAACAAAGTATCGGCACTACATAGTTGAAACCAAAAACTAAATTCCCCTCCCCTGGGTACAAAGTAACAAAGCACAATTCCCTCCTCCAATAAACTGTCATAAATCACATTCCCCAATTAGCTTGAAGCGTGGGCTTTCTCCCCAGCTCTCCAGCCCGCCCAAACTCTTATCAACTCTGGGCCCAATGACCTTGGGTTCCCACGGCTGAGTTATTATTGTTATGACTAGCTGGACTCTCATCCATGTTCCCCTTCCAGAATCAACTAACTCTAAAAGCAATAGAGGAAAATGGCTGCATTTCCATCTGTTGTCAAAGCAAGGACATCCGATGTTAGCAGCGTTGACAGTTAGAATTCTAGGTGTTATTTTAACACTGGAGTTATTTATTAGAGATTAAAAGATAAACAAGGTTAATAGATAAAAAATTGCTATCAATATCTAAAATCTGATATTCTACACTAGATCTATGTAATAAACAAGCATCTGCTTTGAAACAGCAGGTTCTAGAGCATTATTTATTCACAATTATGAATACATTTTAATACATACTGTTTCAAAGAACTGTGGCTGTGAAACATTAACACAAATGCACAATGAAATCTTATATTAGCAGCTAACTAGATTACACTTCAAAACCAATTGTGTTCTCACAAAATGCAAACCCATATTATGCTTTTCCTATAATATCTTAAACCAGGGGTGTCAAACTCGCGACGTCACGTGATGTGTCGCAACATATCGTGACTTTTTTGCCATTGCTGGCAATAGGGTGGGCGCGATTTTGCTATGATGCATTTGGCCCGCGGGTCGGCAGTTTGACACCCCTGTCTTAAACTGTCTGGACTTCATTTTTTTGAAAAAAATGTTATTATCCACAATGGAGAACCATCATTTATTCTTGGATTAGGAATATTGATCACACCTTGGTTGTGGCTTAGCATTATTATCCAAACCAAATTCAGACTAATCATTAATTCCACTTTATTTATTACCTCCTGCAGGGACATGTTTTTGAAAATAAAGAGGTTGGGAGAAGAATTAGCTTTTCCTGGCTACAGGCAGTGCCTTTGATCCAAATTGGGTCACAAAAATCAGGAAGTGCTCCTCAACCAGCCCTTGAAAGTGTTGCTGGAATACTGATGAAAATTGTTAACAGGAAGAATGTCTTAATCATGCTTAACACTACTTAATGTGCCACATAAATAAAATCATTCTCAGTATCAGAGAAGTTAGATCTACATTCCTAGTATATACAATGGAAATACACTCAACTACTATATATTAGAAAATAGTGCAAAGACTAGGTACTAAACCTCCTTGATTTGGGCTTACTATTTTGCATAAGCTCAAACCATTGTGGTGTATTTAACAAACCCCACTCCAATAAAAGATTGCATACCACAATATATGAACCTAGCATGGCTTGCCTAGTCCTTTTAGTAAGAAAAGCAATGAATGCTACTGGGCTATTTTAAGTTTTTTTTCAAAAATGAAAGAATGGTGCATGCTGTCCAAGAGATTGTCCAAAATGCTTTTGTTAAAAAATAAATAAAATAGAAATGCATCTGAGGTTATGGGGAGCAAATGTGATGTTCACTAGAGCCAATAGTTAAAAATATCTGCAGAAATTCTTTTTTTTCCCCTACAAGTCAATGCTGCGTGATATTTTCTGGAAGCTCAATTATTCACAGAGAGCCCAAGTTGTCTTCTACCTTTCTATCAACCAAGGGCACAAGCCAAGCAATTGGCTTTTCCCCTTTTTAATTAAAACGAAATTGTGTTTAGACACCAGGGAGGGGAAGCAGCTTGACATCTGACTCTAAAAGAAAAGGAACAGACTGAGATTTTTTTTTAGATTTTTCTTCCTCCTTCATGAGATACAAGCAAGTGATGCTTAACGAATTATGATAGGTAGAATATTTAATTGCAAAACAGGGGTCCTAACTTTATACAGTATATTACAGATTGTTTCATTATGAGTTGGGGTTGTTGGGGTTTTTTTTTTGTTCTAATACAGCACTGAATGCTGTTCTTTATATTCCATGTTTCTCCAACCCAGGTTTTCTGGTGTACTGTTCTTTTAGAGAGAGAAAAAAGCAAAAATAAGCACATAGGAACAATGGGGACACATAAGATTAATGTAATGGTAAATGGTTATAGTACTGGATGTCAATATGCCTTCCCCCCACCCCCACCCCCCAAAAGCCTCATGAAATTTAATAATCTGAGGGCACTAGAAGAAAGCTAGTTTTCTTTAAGGTCAAACAATTCCTCCAGATTTAAATTAGCTTTGTACAAATCTGTACAAATTTGTGTACTGCATGAGCTAGAAAGAGGGCTGATAAAATATCTACAGACCCCTCACATCCTGGACCTAAACTGTTTCAACTTCTCCACACAGGACGCTGCTATAGGGCATTGAATGCCAAAACAACTACACACAAGGACAGTTTTTTCCCTCCAACCTATCTGCTGAACACCTAATTCCAACAGCAGTGTCTTATGCTAAGGATGTCTAACCATGTAGTAGGGCTGTATTACGATTATTCTTCTCATCTTTCCTATTACCTACTTCTATTGGTATGTTATGACTATCACTTTGTTGGTTGTATCTTACGATTTACCACTTTTTTGCTTGTATGTATGCTGTGAGATTATGCACCAGAAAGAAATTCCTTGTGTATCCAATCACACTTGGCCAATAAAGAATATTCTATTCTTCTATTCTATCTGTGACCATCCAAAGCTGACTGTTCAGTGGCAGCTCATCGGTCATTTAATCACTGCATTAGATTTAAGCACATTGTGGTAACTTCTTTCCTGTTTTGTCTTTTTGGAGGATGACGTTAACTGTTGTAGTTGGTAAATCCATGATTCATGGCAAGGACCTTCAATCTAAATGAAACCAGATTCAAAATTCAAAACAAAATTCAAAATTATTATTTTTTAGAATGGGATGGTCATTTGGTACTCTGAGTTCCTTTAAAAAAGGAATATAAATCTAATACAAAAACAAATCAAAGCAATGCCATTCATAGATTTTTCATACATTAAAAGCTATTCAGTGAGAGCTGGATAGCAAGCACAAGAGACTTCTTGGGCTCAACCCCAAGTTTTAGCAATATAAAAACCAGCAAAGCTGTACTGAATGACATTAAAATATCTTGTAAAAAGACTTTAATAGGACATTAACAGTAAATTATTAGATTACATATCAACCCTAAAACTTTATCTTTAGTCTTTAATACAGCGGCCTGGTTTACATATTTTGCTACCCCAAAAAATGGTTTGATTTTGATTTATCATGATGGATAAATCAGGCCATTGTGGCTCATTTAGTTTATGGCATAGTATGTTGTATGTATCTACCATCTGTGACACAAATCCCATAGTCTATGACTCAGCACTGTATGTGAACCAGCTAAACATGACTTATTCAGTAACTTTTGTTTTGTTATTAGCCACCTAGAGCTATTTTCTATGATATAAGCAGCCATATTTTTCTAATAAAATGTGCAAACCAAGCCAGTGTTTTAATCATCACAGCCATCTAAATGTTTTTATTTAAGATTATATACCATGAGTTATGAGGAGGGGAGGAATCATTTTCTTAACATTTTAAGACATCATATAAGGCTTCATGCAATTAAGCCTGGTACCCAAAAATCAAGTATTTTTAACACAACTACACTAACTATTCATTGAATCTCTGAACGCACACAAAAGCCTCTGCTTGCAACAGAAGTAGCCTTTGCAAAGCACAAAGTATACAAAGAATTAGAAACATTATTATATCAAGAGTTCAGTTCTAAAGGCAAAATTTAGTGAAATAAAAATTCTGAAATTCAGAGGAAGAAATCAATGACTCTGCAGTTCTACTAATGAGCTACCCTTACACACACACACATACTTAAAAGCAACAGTCAAGTCTACCATAAACTAAGTACCATTTCTGTGCATGTTTCTTTTTAATTTTGATGAGGTTTTGACTCTGATCCAAGAATGAAATAAGAGTGAAATTTTATTTTAATCCTGTTTTAACCATTAGTTGTTGTGACACATAACGGAGTTATTCACAATTATTCATTAAGCATTTCTTACCTGGTTTATTGATTACTGTTGACACCAAAACCACTGCACTAATAAACATATGTTGCCTCCAAACTTGAACTATGAGCTTCTATGCAGGTATGTAGATAATGTATAGATTGCTTCTGGTAATAAATTGTCAGTTTTAAATAATAAAGTATTAATAAGAATCTATAATAATCCGCAAATGCCCAGATATTGCTTAACTGTATCACCAGCAGCCCCAGCTGTCACAATTGTTGGTGTAGGATGCTGAAAATCATAGCAGTATTGAAGAGCTACTTCAATCTTTTCTTTGATGTCTATATCCCATTTGAAAATACTACAGCTTTATCTGCTTATCTACTGGTAAGAGTCCCATACTAACTTAAGGCATGTGGTCAAATGCAAAGCATTCAGAGATCTGGGATTTCATTTATAGGGTTAGCTCTTACCACATGGCCATAGTGAAATGGTAAGCAATTCTCTGGTTTCACTGCACCCTAAAATAGAAAGTGTGAAAGAATTAAGTTGCTTACTTTGCCCTGGATGAAGATATACCAGGGACGTATATCCACAATGATTCCAGCAAGTATTATTTTTATAATTAAAAGGTTATATATCAATATATAACAAAACATCAATATAGCAAAGGGTTTATTATTATATGTCATATTGAGTTGCATGCTAAAGACTGCAAGATAGGCTATAAATTGGTGTATCCTTATCCTTGCAAATAAGCCTGCCAAAATCTATTGGACTTACTTCCAAACAAATAAACCAAGTTATAGAATTGTTTTATCCCAAACTTGTTCACTGTTCTGATGATGATTTTGGTACCTTCTGATCCCACTAATCCACCTCCAGAGTTATTCAGAAGTTTAGATCTACGCAATACATAGCAGTCAACTCTATGTATTCCCTAGACTCTAGAACAATTAATTCTACACTTATGACTTCTACGTAAGTCTCATGTTGGACTAAGCATGGCTTGCTTCATCATGGTTAAACTGAATAAACCATAATTAGCTGGTTCTGCACAACATGCCAAGCTAAAAATTAAAGTCTATTAAATTGCCGATTTTACTCAGTAATATTAAGCCAAAACACTAAGTGCCTTATGGTTTAGCATTATGAGAGAAGCCAACCATCTAAATAAAAAGAACCTGCTCCCCTACATATAAAATTATATAGTCACATGAAGAGGCAAAAATGAGAAGTTGGGGAGCAGAGGCTGAAACTCCACCCCCAAAGCTAAGTAAATGTATGCCCCTTGCACAAATACATTAGATCAGGGGTGTCAAACTGCCAGCCCACGGGCCGGATGCATCATAGTGAAACCGCGCCTACCCCATTACCAGCAATGACAAAAGTCACAATACGTCTCGACGCGTCATGTGACGTTGCGAGTTTGACATCCCTGCATTAGATTATGAATGAAAGTTTATCTAATCTTAATCTCTTATACTACTGTTAAGGTATTATAGAAGATGCTGTGATGAAAAGCCATTCAAGAATATAATAAAAATGGGCAAGTACTCAGGTTATATAGCTGTTCCCAAATAAAATATCAACTGCATGACCATATTAGCTTTTGAACAAAAGATTAAAGAAAATAAATTTGTTTTAGCTTTTAATTAGGTAACAGGAGGAGAAGGAGGAGGAGGGAGGACTTCTCTCATGAGACTGCCACAGATTTTTGGGTGGTGCAATTCTTAAATTGCCATACACCTAACAGGATAAAAAGCATAGGATGTGTCTGCAAATGTCTTCTCTGACACCTCCAAAAAAAAAATCACTGCACTGCATCATGCAAGCTTTAACCCTTTCATACATGCATGCAATGTTATGATACATATACAACAGGGGTAAACTTCATGCCATGTCTGCACAACACTCCTTTTGTCATTGACCATCTCCCAGATGCTTCTGAATGTGTCACACATATTAGTCAATACACAGAAGACCTCTTAACCTGCTAAAAAGACTTACATAATAATGCCTATAAGTTAGTCATAATTATTGTAATATTTTATTTTACTGTAGTTTGAATTATATTGATTGTATTTCCTGATGTTTATAAGCATTCCAATAATAAATCTGTCCTACCTATATATATCATATGGTACTGAGTAGAAAGGTGAATGAACTTAAAGAAAATCTAACCAGAGAGATACCACAGAAAAGTATGGATTCTCCTGAAGCAAGAACACTGGTAACAGATATTAAGTGCAGAAGCAATCTGCTCACAGATATCCACAGAAACACAAATATACTAGGGTTACTTGCACTGATCATTCATAGCAAACGACTCATACAATAACACTACAAAACCACAGATCCTAATTATGTTATGTTGCGTTACTATGGAATATTTACTTTATTGGTTTTCTCAACCCACCCAAGAACTACATTAAGACTGGCAGAAGACAACGAACAGTGCAACGTTTCACAATCAAACCTTAGCAAATAATGATCCCATATTATTCTGCCAGTTCCCTAAAGAGATGGGACCGGGACAAAAAACTCAACAGGCTAAAGGGAAGGTTTAAAGTGGGAAAGGGCACAAGGAGCAGCTGCTAGGTAATGAATAGGTCAGATGTAACTTTAAACTTTCTGCTTAAGGAATATCATAAGACATGATTCTATAAAAGTATATGAATAGATTTAGTTCTAAATATTTGAAAATACTTACTGCTATGAAATGCTATCACTGACACACCTTGGTCTTTTTCTTTAATTCTGGATAGTAAGAACTGTAACAAGTCATTCATTACGGATCAAACTGTGAAAAAAACAGTGATACAGCAGGGCATGATTGCCAGTGCTAATTTCGAGTGCAAAAGTATCTGGTCACTCCTTATCCTGAACAGATGGAAAGTGAATATTCTCCCGTTCTCCTGCTTCACGTGGCTTCTAAAAGACTTTAAATAAGTTGTTGAAACTTCTTTGTAAAAATAACTTTTTTTTTTGTTAGCCTTTGAGTCAGTGTTGATTCCTGGTGACTGCCTGGACAAGTCCCTGCAGTTTTCTTGGCACTGTTTCTTGGAAGCAATTTGCTACTACCTCCTTCCTAGGGCTGAGAGAGTGTAACTGGCCCAAGGTTACCCAGCTGGCTTTATACCTTAGGCAGGACTAGAATTCACAGTCTCCCATTTTCTACCCTGGTGTCATAACCATATACGAAACTAGCTCTCATTAAAATAACTAGTTCTCCAAATATTTTGAACTCCTACAGAATAAGATGTTTAAAAGTTGCTCTTCAGTAATTGATCATCTGATTCTATCTTCAAAGAGCAGCATATCTGTATATTATCAAAGCCTCAGGGTTGAGGTCTCAACCAAGGATTCTCCAGCTCTCTGGTCTAACCACAAAGGAGGCCTACTCCCTACCTGTCTGTATACATACATAAGTGTTGCTGCTGTCTCACCACAACAGGGGCCGCCAAGAATTCAGCACTTGGCATTTCTGTCCCACTACTTGCCTCCCCTAGGATATCCTATTGGGGTTGGGCCAGGAGGTAAGCTGTTTTACCATGGTAATACAATTCCTTTGCATTACTGACCTCAGTTATTATTACCATGGTGACAGAAAATACAGCAATTCTTCCGTCAGCAGCCCATAATTCCATCTGGGGAGCAACTTCAGTTTTCCAGCAAAGACAAGTCTTGAATCCCAGACAGACATGAATATCCTAATCCATCATGCCCACTGTTCATCCTAGCTGGGGAACACAGGAATACAATACAACATATCCATGTGACAGTGAATTGGATAAAGTTGTTCAAGACCAATGTAGTGAGCTCAACAATATCAACATTTATAAATATGTACATTTTCTTGATGGGTGCTCACACTTGTGGAATTATATTAGTGGAAATTTTTTACACCTAAGTATTATCAAGAAATACTGGCTTTCTTTAAAAAATACGATTTTCAGAGTGTAACCAGTAGAAGAGGTATAAGGGCTGAAATAATTTACAATGTCAGTGGATTTTTATCTACACGTCTCAAATTTTTAAATAACTTTTTATATTTTGATCTTAATCTGACTCCTAGGAATAAAAATTCAAATAAACTTTGGAAAATAATTAGAGAATGAGACCATTCTTATTATTCAGAGTTTAATTTTATTATTAAAATAAAGCATTACAAAAATAAACTAGGAACCTGAAATGAGATTCCAAAATCCAGGACTGCAATGAGTACATAAAGCTTGTAATGGATCAGATACCAAACAGGCAAAATAAACTTCATATTAGAATCTTCAAAAAGGCCAAACTTTAAAACAAAATGGGACAGAAAAAAGTGAACTATCTTTGATCTTTGTTCTCATTTATAAAATATTTCTTTCCTGTTATGAAAGCACTTGTAGGTTGGGTTTCTTGCCTAGGAACAGCCTTGAATTACCTAATACCAAAAATGTAAGTGTTAATTTATCAAGATATCATCTACACATTCATTATAATAGTTAACCCAAGATATTTTACTTCCTTGTTCAGCAGCCAAATCACCCAAGGAATATGTAAGTGGTTTTATCTTGAATTTTAGAATTCTCCAATCATGCTAAGAAGCAATAAAAATGGTTTCTGTCAGAGACCTATCCAAAAGTAAAAATTTTTTGTCAAAGACTTGTTGAAAGTCTACTTCTATATTATTTTGGCCACCAGGTTGCTTCAAGATCTTTTCTGACTGTAGATCTTTTGAGTTAAAAAATTCCAAATTCTTGCAAATAGAAATCCACCCTAGTTCACAAATATGTATCAGCTTTTTCATCATTCTTTCTTAGTCCAATCCACCTCACAGGCAGGACTATTAGGTATGCTTATCCCCTTGAATTATATATAAAAATGGAATAATAATAATTAGGAAGGAAAATTTTGCTTCATCTTTTTTTTTTTTTCAGAAAAACTGGATTCAGAAATCTTTCCTAATTTAAATTAGGTTCTAGTCATAACTTATCAGTTATCTGCTTCCAATTTACATGGACTCAGGACAGATTGATCAGTATATTCTCAACTGCTTCTTACACTTGGTCATTTCTCTCTACCTCAAGTATCTGCTGTACTGAACTGACCACTTTCCTCTGACTAATGGTGGGGCACGCCATCTGTTCATTTACTCCTAATAACCCTAACCAAGTGTACTCTACAGTAGTAAGTCAACAATGGTAGCAGAACCACTGTGTATTTAGCATATCCAAACTGGCAACCAGAAAAAGCATTCATACTGCAACTGATGAGAGAAAAAGACTAAAAGCCTCAAAGTCTTTAATAATAATAAAAAAGCAGGAATGAAGTTTTTGTAATTTGTTATCAAATGAACTATTTCTTTCTCAAATGAAAGACATGACCTCATGGTGATGCTGGCAGGTGATAAGCCCAAATCTAATACTACCAGTATATATGATGCTAGTTAGATTTAGGGATGGGGGGGGGTGATTGATCCTTTTGAGTTCAGTTATTACATCACAAGTCCCAAGGCTTATCCTTGGGAGTAAAAACAGCTACTAAAACTATGCAACTCATGACCATCATCATCAGACCCTTGAAGCAGAAGCATAGTATATATATGGATGTCCTCGTTTTTTGTTACTACAAATAAAACCCTTATACATTTCTTTGCAAGAGGACAGCAGCTCAGCCACAATTTTTGGCCTGTAAATGAGGTCGCCGCGGTGACAAAAAGAGAAAGCAGGGCACTCTGCCCAGGATCGGACCCTCCGCAATAATTACATAAGCTCTGACCATTGGCAACAGGTTTTGGTCTGAACCCTGATCGCGGGGAGACCACCTGTGCCCTCTCTCTCTCTCCTGCCCCACCGGGTCCTGATCCCAGCCATCAAACCCACAAGCAGGCGCTTAGAAATTCGGGAAAGCCATAAAGAGGCAACCAGACCGACCCTCACAATTCCTCCTCCGGGACCCCGTTCCTCCGATCCAGGCGCCGATTCCACCGCACCCGCCTGTTCCCGCCCGAGCTGAGAAGGGAGAGAAGGCGGGGGGGGGGAGGAGTCAGCATCTCCCTGCGACCAGCACCCTTCCCTCCAGGCTGCAGCCGCCCACGGGCTCAGCAAAGCGGAAGATGCAGGATTCTGCAGCTCCTCCTCGGCCAGCAAGCGGAAAAGGGACCCGCGCCGGTCTGGGCTCCTGTCCCCGCCGTCAACAGGGTTTCCCTGAGGCCCGGCCGAGGCGGGAATCTCAGATGAAAACTCCCGCGCTTGGTAGGCCCCGCTGCGGCGGCCGCCACCGCCTCCGCAACGCGAGGACCATTCCGGGAAGTCGCCCGGCTGTCGGCCTACGCAAAGCTCTTTGCGCCGTGTGCCTTAAAGCGCTCGCCTCCCCGGGCTGCAGGTGGAGCCCAGTCGGAGCGACTTGCTCGCTTACCTTGTTTGCTTCTTGCCAGCCCGGCAGCTTCTAGCTAGCCCCTGGGCTGCATTTTTATTTTTATTTTTATTTTAGGAAACCTGGCCTCCCAGCGCGAGCCCTGCCGCAGTTCGCGGATGAACAAGAAGGGGGCGGGGGGGTGCAAAGTTAGGGGCTCTTGGCGGTCTCCCGTCTTCCTCCTCCTCTTCCCCCCAGCCTGCTTCCTCAAGGCGTGTCTCCTCTAACCGGCCTGCAAAGGAGCAAGTTGCTGTAATGGGGGGAGGGAGGGAACGGGTGGAAGCGAGCGAGCGAGCGCTTCCCGCTCCTCCCTTTCCACACACGTGTTAGTGCCGAGAGAGGGAGAGCGTGCGAGTCACTCAGCCGCCTGTGCTCGAGTCCGTACAGTAGCTGCCTTTCGGAAGGGGCGGCCGTTGCGGCGCTCTTGACATTTGCAGCCGGTAAACAACTCTCCTGCCAAGAAAGTCACCCTAAAAAAAAAAAAAAAAAAAACAGCCGGGGCCTCAACACAATCGCTCCTCAAAGACCCAGATTCGTTTCCAAGGGGCGCGATCACGAGGCGCTGCGCGTGGGCCATTTTAACTTGGAATTCCCTTTGCTAAAGAAAAGGCAGGGAGGGAGAGAGGCGGCGAGGATGCTTCCAAATCGGGCTTCTTTTCCTGTGCGGTTCTTCTACTTTATTCTTTTGAGTTCATTCATTTGCAACTTGTCTTTGTTTCCCCTGCATTCTTGCGTTTTCCTTAGCAAAAATAAAAATAACGGAAAGTTGGAGCGGCTGAACTTTGCCTCCTTTGCACGGTAGTGCTAAGAGCTGCCTCTTTAGAATTACCCAGGCACTTCCTACTGGTTCAAGTAATTCATTAGGGGACTCGGCTTGCGTCTCTTATTTGCAAGACGAACAGTGTATTCCCCATCTACTGTCCAACCTAAGTCCTTTTAGAAGCAACTTTATATCCCTTAGCTGCAGACCAGGGAACTGCAAACAGGTGATCTGGCAGGAAAAAAATTCAGGTGTCCCATTTTAGATCCCAGCATGGTAACCAAGTGGATTTCTAGATCTAGACATAATCCCTCTTCCTCGTGCTTAGACTAGTAATGTGTGTCTGCTCCTTTTTTGCAAGTTGCTGTTTTGTATCTAAGCTTGTCAGCTGGAAAGCTGAGTGCCTAGTTTCAAGGGTGAGGGCGAGCTCCTATTACTTGCCCTAGCTCCTGATCCACCTAGCAGTTCGAAAGCATGCAAATAGATTAATAGGTACCATTTTGGTGGGAAGGTAACAATGTTCCGTGCACCTTTGTCATACAGCTATGCTGGCCAAATAACCACAGAAAATGTCTTTGGACAATGCTGGCTCCCTTGGTCAAGAAACGAGATGAGCACCACCTATTAAAGTCGGACATGACTGGACAGGAAAACCTTTAAGGCTAGTTTTAGCTGTGGTAGCATTTTCTAAAAAAAAATATGGCATGTTGTCCTACACTTTAGGTTAGAATTCCACTTGGAACCCTTGCATTTATAAAACAATATATGTTCCAAATAAATATTTAAAATACTGGTCTCTTTTCCCCTGAAGAATAAATATCCTTAGACACTGGTTGTTATAATGTGACATATGTAACTGACCCTAACCCTAGCACTTTTAGTTAAAGTAGAATGCCTCTAAATATCAGATGCTGGTAAAAAAAAAAAAAGGGGGGGGGGAGGTAGGATGAACTGTTGCCTGCATACCATGTTTTTAAAGTGGCCAGAGGCATTCGTATGACTAATGTTGAAACTGCAGGATCCAATCTGGGTCAGTCACTGGGACCAGAGTTTGTCTTCCGAGCTTTCGGATTCATGCTGGAGCCCATCTTCCCTGAAAAACCTCTGGTCCCGGTGACTGACCCAGATTGGATCCTACAACATTATCCTGCGACACACATGTTCATTCGCCTTCATTCGTGAATGTTGAAACTGAATGTAATGCCATAAGACAGGGATCTTCAAATTTGGCCCTTTTATGACTTGTGGACTTCAACTCCCAGAATTCCTCAGCCAGCCTGCCTGGCTGAGGAATTCTGGGAGTTGGAAGTCCACAAGTCATAAAAGCCAAGTTTGAAGACCCCTGCCATAAGCAATCCATATATGGCTTAAGATTATTATGTGTTAACCCAGATCCTGGAAACAATTCCGCAATGTTTGTGCATCTAATTTATAATCGGCATAGTGGGCTACCTTATTCAGATAATTTGCATTTTAAATGCATACAAAGGTGTAAAAGTGGGAAAAAAAATGTCATCTGTTTAATAACTTTCTGGAACCAGATATACCAAAAATTAAACGACGAAACAGAGCATTCCTCAGGACAAATGAAAATACAACTAAAACCATGAGGTATTCTGGACAGCTTTTAAAAGGCCAATTCCTTTTGGAGAAAAGAGCCTCGGGCACTTCTGAGATGTCTTTAACAATCTGTATTTGGGGTTTTAAAATAATTGTACAGGTTGAGCTGCTATTTTGGGAATTCAGTTTCAAGCAAACATACAGATCTGCGGTCTCAAAGGGGCTGACTTGAGGTCATGAGTCCATAAATCAACACGTGATCTTTTCATAAGGAAATTCAAAGTACTTTTCGTCAGCCTTAAGCAACACAAATCAGACCAGATAAATGTTTTCAAGCCTGACCTTTTGAATGGATCTTATATATTTAAATAAGGGTAAACAGTTGAACGTCTGAAATATAATACTTATATTTGTATCCTGTTTTTTCTATTAAGGGGGGGCATGTCCAATATCAGCCCACTTTTAATCTGGTTGCAATAGTTGGTGAATAACAAACCTAGTTAGAAAGACATGGTTAGCCAAGACTCACCAGGCACCCAACTTACGTATCCAGGCCTAAGTGTTGTTACTCAGACATCCAAGCACAATTTACTTCTCTTCATGCCTTTAAAAAAGCTAGTTAAACCCAGAGTCTTCCTAAATAGGCCTACTCTGGACAATTACACTAACAGAAAAGGAAAATATTTTTGCCGGTTATTTTTAAAACTTCAGTTTTCCCAGAAGGTTTCCTTGCATCAGTATGTGTGGAAGGGGAGACGTTTGGGGGACTGCTACGGAAGAGAGGGAATTTAAGAGTATGTTATGCCCTCTTTTGCCACTGGAAGAAACCAGAGTAACATTTTCTTACAAATGGAAAATAGCAATAGCACTTAGACTTATATAGTGCTTTACAGTGCTTTACAGCCCTCTCTGAGTGGTTCACAGAGTCAGCATATTGCCCCCAACAATCTGGGTTCTCATTGTACCGACCTTGGAAGGATGGAAGACTGAGTCAACCTTGAGCCACATCAGGATCAAACTCCTGGCTGTGGGCAGAGCCTGACTACAGTAAATACATTCTAAACCACTGCGCCACCAGGATTCTGTGGTTAAAGAGAAGATGCTCGTCTGCTTTTGACAACTTTGGTTGGTCAGAAAACTAGTATAAGGTAAGCCCAAGGATCTAGTGTGGGGAGCTCCAAATGACACGAAGGATGAGAGAAATCCAACCCAATTTGTTTATTACTACAGCAATAAAATAGCATGTATCTAAGTCTTTTATGCAATGTTCAAACAAAGAAGAAAAAGGATTGGTCAGAACTTGATACATATGTTTGTCATCTTGTCTATCACATAATATATAAGTGGGGATGTAATAATAATAATAATAATAATGTTGGAAGGGACCTTGGAGGTCGTCTAGTCCAACCCCCTGCTCAGGCAGGAAACCCTATACCATTTCAGACAAATGGTTATCCAGTCTCTTCTTAAAAGCTTCCAGTGTTGAGCATTCACAGCTTCTGGAGGCAGGTTGTTCCACTGATTAATTGTTCTCCTTAGTTCTAGGTTGCTTCTCTCTTTGGTTAGTTTACATCCATTGCTTCTTGTCCTGCCCTCAGGTACTTTGGAGAATAGCTTGACTCCCTCTTCTTTGTGGCAGCCCCTGAGATATTGGAACACTGCTATCATGTCCCCCCTCGTCCTTCTCTTCATTAAACTAGACATACCCAATTCCAGCAACTGTTCCTTATATGTTTTAGCCTCCAGTTCCCTGATCATCTTTGTTGCTCTTCTCTGTACTCTTTTCTAGAGCAGACATGTCAAACGTGCAACGTCACGTGACATCGCGCGACGTATCAGGACTGTTTTGCCATTGCCGGCAATGGGGTGGGCTCGGCTACCGTGTGATGCGTCTGGCCCACGGGCCGGCAGTTTGACAACCCTGTTCTAGAGTCTCAACATCTTTTTTACATCGTGGTGACCAAAACTGGATGCAGTATTCCAAGTGTGGCCTTACCAAGGCATTGTAAAGTGGTCCTATAGTCACATAGGAGATGTGTTTTTAGGGACCTGTTGTCATAAGATAACAATAGTTCACCCAACCAGTTTTGTCTGGTTCTAGCTGTCAGTCTTGGGGGTTTCTTAATTTTATAAGCTTTTTCTGCTCAGCAATACCTAGTATAGGCCATCAGTTTAGTAATCCTCCATCAGTCTAGCCACTTTCTGTATCTGATGAAGTGAGTTGCAGCTCAGGAAAGCTTATGCTTTTTAATAAAATGTGCTAGCTGGAAAAGGATCCCTGCTTTTTTGCCACCATAGAATAACACTAATGTTTAGCTGGATTGTATCCAGAGTACAGTTTCCAAGCAACAGCATTGTGTAGGATAGTAATTAAGACCTGCTGTGTTCCCGGGCCTGGGGTTAGGGTGTCTGTGAGCCCCTCTCAAGTCTTTTTTCAATGTTGGGAATGCTGCTTCAATCAGGACGGCCACAGTGTTTTAGTTGTCTTTCTAACTTATGTATTGCACATATTGAAACCTGCCCATAATCTTCCTGGAGTTAGGTAGCTTTAACAAATCTTATAAAAAAATTATGACAATTTTCCACCCTTTCTACCCATAATCACTTCGCTTGTACTCCCTCCTTATCTCGGTAGGAAGAACATTCTCCCTAGCTAGCAATCAAGATAATGGTTTACATTAGAACAACACTGAATGGAAGCAAAATACAAAGCTCCACCCCCTGTCAAAATATAATTATGCAACAAGGGTCATAATTCCTGTTCAAACAATTACATTTTTATCCTCATTTCTAACAGGTTCAGCAGCCTAGGAATATCATGCGAATAAAGGTAAGATCAATTCTTGAGTGATCATATCTCATTTCGGATGCAGCAGATGAAATCAGGGTATACTTGGTATGTTTCTTTGCCTCCATGTGTAAAACATAAAAATAAGAAAAATGTGCAAGGGTTATATCCCATTCATATTTAATGGGCATTCTTCTTTAATAGAAACTCCTATCCAACCTTCATTACTGCATTAAATTGAGGGTTTACTATAAGTCGAAAAGGCAATTGCTCTGTGTCATGCTTTCACAATTGACTTTGCAATATCTAACCCAGGCTTTTTCAAACAGGGTGGAGGCACGGTGGCTGAGTGGCTTAAAGATGCTGGAGATGGTCTCTGCTCTGGCAGTTTGAGTTTCTACACTGCATGGTGGCGTGAGCTCCCATCACTTGCCTCAACGTCTGCCCACCTAGCAGTTCGAAAGCATGCTACATGCGAGTAGATAAATAGGTACCACTTCAGTGGGAAACGTGGTGTTTCTTGTGGACAGTCGGACTTCCGCTGGTGCTGGATCTGCCCAAATATGATGCCTGACTGCGAGGCAACATCGGTGGTGAGAGCAGGCCCCAGATGGCACCACAGGATGCCTCCTGGTCACAGCTAGTTTGCCCCCTGTAGTGCATCCTGGATATGCACGTGAGCAAGAACTAAAAGGACTAGCACTCTTCAGCAGCCAAATAACTACTATGTAGTAACATTGGCTAATTGTACCATTGCCATACACTAAATAAATACAAAATCAAACAGGGTTCTGCAAGAATATGATATTCTGTGAGAGATTAAAGACAAAAAAAGTTAATTAAAAAAATCACTACATACAGCCAAGGGCTCTCATAGAAATTCATCAGAGGTACCTCAGCCATGCAAGTATAAAAACACCATGACCATTAGTTTCCCTGTGCCCAATCTGCCTTCTGCAAATTAGCCCTGCCCATCACTGCTTCCCTCTCCTGAAGGAAATGTTTGGGTTTTGGGGAGGACAAGAATTTTCCTTCAGATTCTTAATTATTCCTTTTTTAAGGGGAGGGAGGTGGCAGTTTCTGTCATGAGGGCTTTTGCTATTGACTAAGGACTTAAAAAAAAAAAAAAACAGGTTTGGCAGCTAAGAAACTTTGAAAAACCCTGCTGTAGTCAGTGTAAAGGTGAAAGCTGCAGTTTTAGCATATTGATGTCTATCCTGAACTGGAAGCTCTGAAATTAAAACAATTCCAATTTAAAAAGAAGGTGGCATTATATAGGTATATAAAAGATTCACAATTTGAAATATTTAAATGGACTGTACCAGCAATTCTGGAAGTGTTTCCAGCTTAAAAACGTCTTTTTGAACCTGGAACCAGTGATTCAAGCTCAGCTTTGGTCTGTTTCAAGCTGGCAATATTCCCTAAACCGTCAGAATACAGGTAATCCTCAATTTAGGACTAAAATTGAGCCCAAAATTTCCATTGCTGAGCAGCACAGTTGTTAAACGAGTTTTGCCCCATTTTACAACCTTTCTTGCCACAGTGGCTAAGTGAACCCCTGCAGTTGTTAAGTTGGCAACACGGTTGTTAAATGAATCTGACTTCCCCATTGACTTTGCTTGTCAGCAAAAGTTGCAAGAGGTGATCACATGAACCTGGGACACTACAACCATCATAAATACATGCCAGTTGTCAAGCATGCAAATTTTGACCGTGTGACCATGAAGTGTGAAAAATGGTCATAACTCACTTTTTTCAGTGCCACTGTGACTTTGAAGGTCACTAACCAAATGGTTGTAAGTTGAGGAATATATGTACCCCAAAGTGAGATCAACCAATTCAAACTCTAAAGAGGCACCTATATGATTATCATACTCGCCTGATTCTGACCCTCAATGGAACTTTTTTCTAAAAAGGCATGTTTACTATGAGAGTGTAACACACTGCAGTTTTTCTTTTAGCAGTGAGAAGAGTCAATGCACAAGGAACACACATTAATTGTCGAAGTAAATATATTTCCAGTGACAAAGATAAATTAAAATGCAATTTATATTATTGTAATATATACCATTACCAATATGGTCAATATTGAATTCATGTGCCCTTTCTGTTTGATTCTGGTCACTCTTAGACTGCGAGGTAATTCCCAGAATTTTATCACCATGAGATTTTGATTATATTTTTTGCTTTACACCCTGCCTAAAGTATCTTAACAATAAATATTTTACATCTTTCGACAATTTTCTTTTTATGATCTTTAGTTTTACAGCACAGTGCAGGTTAAAAAAAAATCAGACTAAAGAAATTGAATTCTACTTTAATAGATGTTGTACCTGAAAAGATACAATAGATGTTACTGCACGTTATCTATAAATACCTTTTAAATAATTGTATTGTGTGCATGGTGTTTTGTCAAGCATACATCTCTTCATCCTCAACAGAGAAAATAAATGTTATTTTAGCCTCTTCTTTACCAATAAGAATTGATACTTTCCAAACCATATTTTCTGAAAATTTGCACAAGATCTTTAGTTGCTTGAGTCCTACCTTTGCTTGTTTATAAAACTGAATGAGAAGAGATAGAAAAAGGTAATGGTGAACCTCTGTTTACAGAAATAATTCTGTCATGTAAAAGAAGAGATGATACGAACTTTCTCCAGAAGTACTTTTTTGGGCAAGATGCTTACATTTTGATGGTGCCTCAGTTCCATTTATTTTGGAGTAAAATTGGATGTGGGAGTGGTATATTCACTGCCTTGGATGTGAAAGGTGATATATAACTCAAATAAATAATTTCTTTTCAATTTTGTATCATGCCTAGTTGAGCTAAGAAACTTTTTGGATCGTATATATTGGTAACTGGATAAGCAGTGCATATCCCTAATTTCTTTCAAGGAGACTCACTATCATCACCATTGTTTGTCACTGTACTGGTTCTTCTGTCAACAAACTGAACAAGTCAGCCATGGCTTTCAAACATCAAGAACTTCTGTGAAACTATTTCACCTTCTTTACATGGATGATCTGAAGCTATATGGAAAAACACCATCTGAAATAGAATAACTGTTCAACACTGTATATACAGCCAAGCTATGGCAATGGAGTTTGGGCTGGACAAATGTGCCTTAGTGAAATAGTGAAAACTGAAGGAATCAAGTTGCCTATGGAAATAGCATCAAGAGTCTGGATGGAGACAATCACTACAAATATCTGGGCATCCTTCAAGGGGACAACATCAAGCACGCTGAAATAAAATAAATAAAAATAAAATAAATAAAAGTAAAATAAATAAAAATAAAAGGTTTTACACCTGGGCAGGAAAAACCAGTACAGTACAAGTACAGTTTAGGTGAAACCTGGCTGAAAAACTAACTGTGAGAGGGACCTTGGAGTCTTAGTGGACGTTCACTTAAATATGAGTCAGCTGTGTTCGGCAGCAGCCCCAAAAGCTAATTTTTGTATAAACAGAGGCATAAAATTAAAATCACGTGAAGTATTAGTATCGCTTTAGTACTGCTTTATAAAGCCTTAGGCCACATCTGGAATACTGCATCCAGTTTTGGTCACCACATTACAAAAAAGATGTTGAGACTTTGGAAAAAGTGCGAAGAAGAGCAACCAAGATAATTAAAGGCCTGGAGGCTAAAACATATGAAGAACGGTTGAGGATTTGAGAATGGCCAGTCTAGAGAAAAGAAGGAGTAGGGGGGACATGATAGCAGTATTTCAGTATTTGAGAGGCTGCCACGAGGAGGGGGTCAATTTATTTTCCAAAGCACCAGAAGGCAAGACCAGAAACAACGGATGGAAACTAATCAAGGAGAGAAGCAACCTGGAATTAAGGAGAAACTTCTTAACAGTGAAGACAATTAACCAGTAGAACAGCTTGCCTCCAGAAGTTGTAGATGCTTCATCACTGGATGTTTTTAAGAAGAGACTGGACAGCCACTTGTCTGAAATGATATAGGGTCTCCTGCTTGAGCAGGGAGCTGGACTAGAGAATCTCCAAGGACCCTTCCAGCTCTATTCTGATTGGGGGGGGGAAGTGAAGATAATTTGAAAGTCCAAACAGTGGAGGAAACATCATCAAAGCAGTTAACACCTGGGCAATTTCAGCCATTAGATGCATAGCTGGAATAATGGACTGGATTCAAGCAGAACTAAAAGCCCTGACTGGGAAGTTCAGAAAAATAATGACAATGAATTATGCCCTTCATTCTTGCAATAATGTTGACAGACTCTACTTACCAAGGGAAATAAGTGGGTGTGCAATGTTGCAAGTACGCCAAGCAGTTGAAGAAAAAAAAAGCATTGGAAGGATATCTGAAGGGCAGTGAAGCAGATGCACTGAAGGAGTATATCATGAAAGCCTAGTGAATACTAAGAGACTAAACTGGCTTACAAGAAAGACCAAATGTAGAACAGAAAAGAGAGATGGCAAGGCAGTGTACTACATGGCCAGTACATTAAAAGAAACTGGCAGACAAAGCAGATAACAAGAAGGCCTGGCAATGGTGAAGAGCAAAAAAAATGGAAGGAAGAGACAGAGGGATTAAATCTAGTTGCATAAGAGCAAGCCCTAAGAACAAATGCATACAAAGCCAGAATTGAGAGGACAGCAACAGACAGGAAATGCCACCCCTGCACAGAAGATGAAGAAACAGTGGATCACCTAGTTAGCTGCTGCAGGAAGATTGCACACACCGACTACAAACAATGTCATGACAAAGTAGCAACAATGCTGCATTGGAAGACCTACAAGAAATGCCATTTTTCTGCAAACAAAAATTGGTAGGACCATACAAAATAGACAGTAATAAAAAATAAAAAAGTTAAAGTGCTTTGGGACTCTAAATTCAAACAGACAGGCATCTGCCACATAACACTCCAGACTTCATAATTATCCATAAGAAAGACAAATCTGGATAATGGATGTTGCAGTGCCTGGAGACAGCCAAATAGAAGAGAAAGAACTGGAGAAAACCACAAAATACAAAGATGTGCAAAAAGAAGACTGTGGTAAAAGAAAGCCAAGATAGTACCAAGAGTAGTGACAATAACACAATCACAGAACATTTGGAGTACCACTTGTACACCATCTATCAATTGCAAAAGTCAGCTTTACATGGAATAGCCTACATCCTACGACAATATCTTTAACACCATCAAAAAACAACACCTGCTTATTGCAGATCCTTGATAACGACTCAGTAGGTGGATAAAAATGTCAAATCTAATCTAAATGTCTGGTTGACTGTATGATGAATTATAATAATGGTGTCAACTTGAAAACCATTGGCATTGAAAAAATACTTATTTCTTCACCAAACTTTGGGCAATTAAACTGACTTGCTCTTGAAGTAAGATTTTAATCTGGCATATGGTTTTTTTCCTGACTAACCTGACCTGATCTGACTGACAGGTCATAAGGTCTCAAAGGTAAATAGGCCAAATCATGAAGGAGCACCTCAATGCTTCTGCATAGCACAACCCTATCTGCTATTTCTAAACATGGGGCTGTCGGGTCTTCTGAACGGATATTAAGCCCCTATTTGAAAATGTGTTGACAGGGCACAGGTGTGAAGAAGAGGTACAGTGTAACGCAAGCCTCCTTTGTGCCTGTCAGATGCCTGTTTCTGATTGACAGGACATCTGGAGGCATGTGAGTGAGAACTAATGATAACGAGCAAGCTCTATTCTCGTCTAGTGCTGCAAGGGAGTTGTAGTGCCAGCAGCAAATAGCCAAGGAATCCATTTCTGACCCCATGGACAACAGTAACCAAAAGTATCCACTTGGTGGTCATGGAAAAGATACAATTGTGTTTAACTCTAATAACCAGTCATCACTAGGGCAGCTGAGGCCATCTGCGGTTTTTCCGCGTCCAGAGGGCCTCTCATGAAGTGGGGCCGAAACAGTGAAGGAAGACACCACGCAGGGTTTCCTCGGGATGAGATAGCCCAGAACAAATTCAGGCAATCTCTTTTATTAGTTCAGCAAAATATGGGTGGTTACATGGGGCAAGCAAGGGGGGTTACATTCTAGCTCAGCAAAATATAGGTGATTTCAAGAAGCAAGTACAAGTTACAAGAAGCGAACAAAAGTGGTTACATTCTTTCAGATAAGCATTCCATTCGAAGGCAGTTTGTGATGTCTGCATGCTGTCCTTGTGTGTGAATGTTTCTTTTCCCAAGGACAATTCTCCTTTGTTCACAGCCTCTATGCCTACGTGGTGCAGTTACTATTGTAACCTATACGTAGGTGTGTCATTTGATGTGTATCCAACACCATCGGATCCAGAATGGCGTACAATGGACACAGTGCCATTGCCCCTGATTTAATAATCACTGCAAAATTATGACAATGGGAAACTATCAGCAGAAGCAGCAAAAACCCACTGCTGACAGAAGTAGCAACAAACAGTTGGCAGAATCCAGCCTTCTTTCCTGGTTTAATCTACCTTTGCAGCTCAGAACCAAAAGAGCCCAAATCCCAGGTTTAAAAGCAGCTGCAGCCCTCATAAGGCCTGGCAAGTGTTTTGAAAAACGTCAGGCATTTACATAGGTAGATGTTTTTGGGGAAGTGAAGTTCCTGCCTTTCTTGTATCCCCAGCTAATTTGTCCATGGAGGATCTTAGTCACCCCAGGGCATGGGCCCACAGCAGTCTGAAGTGGCCAGTGATAGCTGGACAGATCCCAACCTCTGATTAGATCAGCAAGTTTTCAAGTAAGAATGCCAGAATTATGTTGGAGGAACAAGATTTCACTACAGGTAGTCGACTTATGACTGCAATTGAGCCCACAGTTTTCGTTGTTAAACAGGACAGTCGAGTTTTGCCCCATTTTACGATTTTTCTTGCCATACTTGTTAAGTGAATCACTAGAGTTGTTAAGTTAGTAATACAGTTGTTAAATGAACCTGGCTTCCCCATTGCTTGTCAGGTTATAAATGGTGATCACATGACCTCAGGACACTGCAACCATCTGAATTTTGATCGTATGACCATGCAGACGCTGCAACAGTCCTAAGTGTGAAAGACGGTCATAAGTCACTTTTTTCAGTGTCGTAACTTCGAACGGTCACTAAATGGTTGTATGTTGAGAGCTATGTGTACATATATATATTTACGGATTTGCTTGTAAATAATAAGCTGAGATCTGAAGACCAAACCATTGGTCTTGTGCATTCTTAGTAAGAGCCAGGTTACAGTGAAATTGGCAAGGGTTGTTTCTAAATCTAGGATTGGGGTATATGTGACCTTTTACTTTTTCATAAGCTTTTGTGCTCTTAATGTGCTGAAAGGGACAGCGTCAGAATAGATGGACCCTGCAGCATTTAAACCATGCTAACAATTTCTTGTACATAATAAATTTTATCTTAATATTGCAGCTACCGTTTTGTATTGTTGTATATAAACCTTTCTCTGTTTTGCCTGTTCTGTTCATGTACACAGACAATTCTTTTAAAAGCTTAAGATTCTTTCTTTCTCTGAACTGCTACAAGTAAATGAATATACTTGTGGGGGAAACAGGTTATTGTGATAGATAAGTGATATTTACTGTATATAGTTGATGTCCAGGAAAATAATGTCAATGCAACCTTCTAACAGAAGTATTAAATGCATTTAATTGCCACAAAGCATTTATGCCATTTTGTTCCAAGTACTGGGGTGTTCTCTCAGACTAAAGCATCAAGACCAAAGAAGTCATTAAACTAAAACAACAAATCATTAAGCTAGACTTGCAAACATAATTCTGATAGTGCTTCCAGAATTAGCAAAACATGCTTTGAAATTAACAGAATACCCCCAACAAGTGGTATTGTGATGGGCAAAGGATACACCAGGGTCTTCAAACTCAGCCCTTTTATGACTCATGGACTTCAACTCCCAGAATTCCTCAGCCAGCATGCTGGTTGAGGAATTCTGGGAGTTGAAGTCCATGAGTCATAAAAGGGCAGAGTTTGAAGACCCCTGGGATACACTATAAGTGTAATGACTGGAAGCAGAATTCTGTTCCCTGTTTAAGGAGGCCTAATCTTCCTTTCTGGTCTCTTGATCTCTACTTAATAACCATTTTGTTAGCCTCCCTCTCCACTTGGATCTCTCTGATACTTGCATCATTCACCAATGTTGTTTTGATCCATGCTAACTGGGCTACTTTCTTCCTGTTTCTTTAAAGGCTTCTCTGCCTACCTATCCTTATCTTCCATTTTATGCAACCTTCTCCCATGACACAAGTCCCCTCTTCATCTCTGCAACCTCTCTCATTTTGTGGTGCCTGACAGTCCATGAAGATGTAGCCTAATGGAAAGGAAACGATTTCAAAATGAACAGAATCTCATTAAAAAAAAAATACTGCTTCCTTACCCTTGAACCCCAAGTTTTCTGAGTATGAGCCTATGTCTTGATGTTAAATTTGATGTTACGTTTGGATCTGTTTTGCAGATCTGCAGTTGGGCTTTGCCATTCCTTTCTAGGTATACAACATATGGAATTTAAGTCCTTTCTAATTGGTTGCCAATTTGGAACTACATATTTTTATTCAAGGAAATAGACATATGTGAAGCCAAGCTTGAGATGGTTCATGGAAATGAATTCAATGGCCTATATACAATATGCTTAAAGTACAGCTAATTAGAAACAGGGAAAATTTATCATTTATTTACTAAGCTTACAGTATATAGTGTCCATCTCACTATTGAATTGTTACATACCGTGACAGATCACTTATCTAATTAGCCCAGTGCAACCCATGGTGGTTTCCAGCAGGCATATTTTAGGTTTATTGGAAATAGTGGGATTTGTTTCTACTTATATTAAACAAGGACCATACTGTATTTCTATTGGAATTTATGAATCAGGCTTACCTTTGTCAAGACAACTATAAAGGAAAGAATTATCATATCTACATATCTACATTACATACCAATATACATGGCACCTACTTGCTGATATGACTCTGGATGATTAACATAACAATATCTATTTACAACAAAAGTAAAAAGCAACCACACACTCCAACCACACTAGACACATTGTATCTTCTCCTAAGATGGGTACATTTAACCTCCCAGCCCAAATGCCCAGGGGGAAAAAAATCAGAATTTTAATGGCTCCCAGAGGAGGGATGGTTAGCAGGGTTGGAGCAGTGGTGGGATTCAAATATGTGAACAACCGGTTCTCTGTGTGGATGCCGCTTCCGGAAGTCAATTCTGGGCCTGGGCAACAAAAAATTAGCTACCAGTTCTACCGAACTGGTGCAAACTGGCTGAATCCCACCACTGGGTTGGAGTCAAAAAAATTTGGGGAGGGGGCGGAGCCACAGAAAATAAACAAAAGGATCTGGAGAATTCCCATTCTAGAAGAATGTGTGGGAAGGGACAATGTAACCAGAGATAAACAGTTGCACAAATAATGTTGTATAGCAGAGACCCCCAACCTTTTGGGCACCAGGGACCGGTTCCGTGGAGAGAGGTTTTTCCGTGGACTGCAGGGGGTGTGGTTTTGCATGCTGCCTGCATCCCGCGGATGGGGCTTTGCTTGTTTGTGCGGACCGGTTGCTGGCATACCATGGCCCGGTGCCGGTCCACACACTGAGGGTTGGGGACTCCTGCTGTATAGGTCACAACCAGCACCCAGTACACCCAGAATTCTCTTGGAAGCCTGTGCAGCTTGCCAAGTTATGTGCGCATTTCAAGGTATATGCATAAGTAGCCATGTTGCTGATTCTGAACCAGCTGCAGCTTCTTGATTGACTTCAAGGAAAGCCCTATGTGGACATCATTGCAATAATCCAAAGAGGAGGTAAATAAGATATGAGCAAAGCCTCTCAGTCCAGGAACAGGTACAACTGCAGACCATATGAAATTGAGCAAAGCATTCCTAGCCACAGCTGTCACCTGGTTCTTGAGCAAGAACTATGAGTCCAGAAGGACCTCCAAACTATGAAGTGGTCCCAAGAGAGGAACGTAACCCCCCCCCCACACACACCAATAACTTTAATAAATGTTTTAGCAATTGGTGACTAATATCAGATTTTCATTCAGTTTTGTGACAGAAGTGTGTATATCAATAAGTCTGTGAATATACTGGTTTTCTCTTGACGCAATCTGGAAATCCTAGGCTGCACAGGATTATAAAGTCCTCTTGGTTTACTTTTATTATCGCTCTACAGGAATCATTTTTAATTTTAATTAATTTTAATTCTAAATTCTCTCCTGTTTCTTTATTATTTGTTCTTTTTTTTCGTCTCCTGTTTGTCACATTAATCCACGATGCCTCTTCAACTTGCATTATTCCAAGGTGGCCACCTTTATTTCTCAGCCAGAAGTCCTCCCCCCACCCCCTGCCACCTCTGTTTTTTCTTCTTACGGAAAAATCTGCCAGGCTAGACTTCATTTAGGCACGTAGCTCCAGCCTTTTGTTGTAAAAGGAAATTAATACATCTTCAAAAAGAGTTTGGATGGGCGAAAGCATCCTGTTCCTTCATTATAATGCACAGTGATTTGATGTTGTAATGCCTTATCTTACAAGAGGACGTCTCTTCATGATGTGATTTAGATACGGCAAAAATCAGCTTCAATAAGATCTATTTTTATTAGATGGCTCTTTGCCCTGTGGCTCGGTTTTAGAGATAGTCTTGTATCTTTCAAAGCACAATTAAATAGACATTTAAGAAGGGGGAAATCTTGTTGGGGTGTAGTATGTTGTTAGTACAAAATATTATCTGCTTCTTTGTTGATGATTTTACATTGTTCTTCTCAATTAACATAACGCCTGCTTCTTTTTCAGCACTGAGTACAATTAAAATAAATTATTATAGGAGCAAGTACAGTAATAAGAAGAATATTTCTTATGACAGTTGTATTACTGAAGATGGAACAAACATTTTTTAAAATTTTCTCTTGATCACAAAATTAATTCCAGCTTTAATAATACTACATTTTGTTTCAGAAATCTTTATAGCAAGCCTGATGGATAGGCAAATAGAACTATTCTTATACAGAGATTAAGGACAAAGTCCATATCTTGTCCGAAGGAGTGGATTCATGGCTAAACTGAATAGTGAGATTTCAGCTGAACTTCCACAATATTAGCTACAATATAAAAGCAACTGATAATTTAAAAAAATGCTTGGCCACTCAAAATTCAAGGCAGCTTTTAACTTCAACTAGGGATATACCTGTGCACATGTGCTTACAAATACTCAGATAAAAAGGACTAAAAGAATGCTAAACACGGAGAACAAGTGGAGCCTTCTCTAGACGATACTGTCATATTGGATCTGAAATATTACATGTTATGTTGGTGAAGACCGAAGCAGGCCATTGATTTGCAGCAGCAGAGTAAACACAGCTTAAGAAAGCTTCAGGTTTTTTTTTTTTTTAAAGTGATCAAAATAAGAAGAGTGTACTTGAAGTCTGAGTTCAGTACTTTGATATAGTGGAAAACCAAAGTAAAAAAACTGTAAAAAGAGTAATAAAGGTTTTAAAAAAGGTAAATGTTTCCTCTGTCCAATGTGTCCAACTCTAAGGGCAGTGCTCACCTCTATTTCCTAGCCGAGGGAGCCAGCATTGTCCAAAGATGCTTCTATGGTCATGCGGCTGGCATGACTATATGCAGTCGTGTGATTCAGCCGGTTCGCACCACTTCGGCAGATCCAGTAGCTAATTTTTTATTGCCCAGGCCCAGAATGGACTTCCGGAAGTGGCATCCACACAGAGAACTAGTTGTTCACATATTTGAATCCCACCACTGACTATATGCCAAGTGCATTGAGCGCTGTTACCTTCCTTGAAGGTAACCTTGTTACCTTGAAGTGGTACCTATTTACCTGAATTTACATGCTTTCAAACTGCTACATTAGCAGGAGCTCAGACAGGAAGAGGAGCTCACTGCATCTCAAACTGCCTACCTTTTCGTGTCTTAACCACTGGGTCATCTCTCCCCTTATAAAAAGAGTAATAAACACTTGCAAAACATTATAGAATATACTAATGTATTGTTCCCAGTTGTAAACTTCCAAATGCATCTCAAGTTTCTCACTCATCCTTAAGGCTTCACACTTTTAAAACAGGGGTCCCCAACCAACGGTCCATGGACCGGTACTGGGCCGCAGCATGCCAGCAACCGGTCCGCACAAACAAGCAAAGCCCCATCCGTGGGATGCAGGCAGCACACAAAACCACGCACTCTCTGGTCCATGGAAAAAACTTTCTCCATGGAACCGGTCCCTGGTGCCCAAAAGGTTGGGGACCTCTGTTTTAAAACCTTTAATTTGAAGAATAAAAATTTATTTGAAGAATAGCTATTTAAAGGAAATATTCATTCTTGTCCAGTAAGTAAACTTTGCATGGCTTTGAAGCAAATGCATATTTTTATCTATTCAAATAAGCAGACTCTGCTTATTTCTATGCAGTATTTAATTATTCCTGTAAATATAATGCAATTAATTTTATTATTGTCACTGCAAAGTTAGGTTTATAGAAATTCTTTATTTTCAGAATTAGGCTGCTTTTGTGCATATTCCAGCATTTTGTTTGTAATTAGCAGATAAGTGGGTGGGTAGACAGACCCACAGAAGTAAAATGTATCTCATTCTTGTTAAATACAGGGGGACACACATTTTTTTTGGCAAGGGCTATAATTGCTCTTGACTATCATTCTCAGAGATCCTCACTCCCAAAAAATTGCGCAAGGGCAAAAAAACTAAATGTGAACTGGGGAGACTACCCTTAGCCATGGAAATCGGCCAGGTGACTTTATAGTACTACCTTAGTTGGCTTGCAAAAACCTTAATGACCATTACCTGGCAGCAAAGAGAGCAAAACAAAGCAAATCAAAACTCTAGGGCTTTGCTGCCATCTAGTGGTTATCTGTATTTCTTCACTCCAGAATTGTTACAATGACTCCTGATTTTTTAATCATTTTTGTCTTCTGAAAATTATAGTTTGGTTGCAGCTCTTGGAGTTAGAGGGCGTTTTCAGAAGCTTTCAGTGGCCATCTATTGCCCTGGGACTTCAGGTTGCGCCCTCCTACTTTATAGAGATGTTTGTGGCTGGTAAAAATTCTACAGGCAATCTGGGCATAGCATCTCTTCACTGCTGATACTACGGGATACGTCTTCATCTTTCCTACCTCCTTGAATTTTCATAAAACTTATGCCACAAAAGCATCACTGCAGATCTCTGATATGCAAGTTGCTGTCTTATCTATTATTGCCTGGACAACAATCTGCAATTGCTTAATGATCATGCTAATCATATTTTCACCTGGACTATTGTGACTTTGCATTCTATGTTACTGTCAGCCCTTCGAGGTAGACCAAACTAGGACACCAAAACCATACAGACAAATACTATCATATTATTTATCATAACAGATTTATTGTAACAGATTTTGCAAGTCTGAATGCACTTTTCCTTTCCCTCTTTTTATGTTTGGGAGAACTAGGTAGGGTCAAGTCTGAAATGTTTTCTCAAATTAACATTTCTGTCTTGGACTCAAGTTTCTTTTATCTGACTATTGTCTTGATTGTGGCTCTTCCTTCTGTACCTTAGGGTTGCAGTTATTCAGTTTTTATGATTAATTGCTACTTGCTTTATCTGAATTGATACTCGTGTTCTTTTCTGTGCTGGGTCTGTGATGCCAACATCCCTAGACATGCTTGCTTCACCGTAGTTTATTTATAACAAAGGAAGATATTGGCCCATTTGAGGCAATGAACCACTTCAAAAATTCCAATATCCTTGTAAATCTTCTAATTACTTTCTAATTCCATGTTCATTTATTTTACTTTTCATAGAAAAATTACCTCCGAGGGCTTCAAACTTTCATGGTGAGTATAGGTAGTGAAATGATTTTACATAATTCATGTAAAAATGCCTCAATTTCTCAATCTGCTTTTGTAAACAACATACAGTTAATCCAATATTGTTATTCCCTAAATGACACACATATTCCCAATGCCATATGTTCATCATTGTTTGGAAAACCTCTCATTGCATCATCATATTCCAGATGTCTGGCCGGAAATGTGTTGTATTATTGCAGTGAAGTTTTTTTTAAAGAAAAGCATGAATACCACAATGCAAACCTAACATTCAAATTTCTCAAAAATGTTCTCCTGGGGCATAACTGACCTCTTTGCGTCTGGATTTAATGTTGACATCAGAAGGAAACAATGTCTCTTAACTCACCAGTCCTTCCTATGATGAGCTCATTTGTGGTATTCTAGAAATGTTTACAGATACTCAGATTACGTGTTTCATTTTATTCCAACAGAAGACTTTCAAATCTGCGACAATTCACTGTTTTACAGATGAGCACAAATATCCCAGTAATAGGCTATTATTACATTCTGTTGTTTTGCAAGTACACGGAGTATTTCTGTACCAGAGACAAATTCTTTGTGTGTCTAAATATGCGTGACCAAATAAATAAAGTATACGTAGTAAAGTATAAAGTAAAATAGTTCTTTTAAAAAAGAAGATTTTGCAAAGGCTTAAAAATTACAAAAATATAGAAGAAATAGAAAAAGGTTACAAAAGGGTTAAAAAAAACAAAGCATAACAAAAAGCAAGAAAAAAAGATATGTAAAAAGTTACTTACAATCTTCTCTTCTATACAGCAATTACATAGTAAAGGTAGTCCTTGACTTATGATAATTCATTTAATGAATTATTCAATGTTATTAATGTTCAAAGTTACAATGGCACTAAAAAAAGTGACTTATGACCATTTTTCATACTTACAACCATTGCAGCATCTCATGGTCACATAATCAAAATTCAAACGTTTGGTAACAGAGCAATAAACTATTCAGTGGAATAAAACTATATTTACAAAAGAAGAATTTAAAATAAACGCAACCAAACAAGATATACACGTACATAGCGAAAGAAATGGGCTGTGATTCCATACAATTCTGAGACTTCTCCTCAAATCTGTACTGGTTTTGCTTAGTTTCTAGGAGATTATTCTACTGTCTGCCTTCAAGTGCAGTTTTGAATTATGTGGTAAATTTCTGAGCTTTCCGTTTCTCTCTTCCAGCAGTTGTCAATAATAAGAAAATGGTTCCTCGGTCCTTTTCAAATTTCTTTTGGAATTTTGGAATAGATCACTGCTCACCTGATTTTTTTAAAATTTGTATTCAATTTCTATAGCCGCCCTGCTCAGTCAAGGGACTCTGGGCAGCTTACCGTTCTAAAATTCTAAAACAATTTAAAAGACATTAAAACAATAAAATCCTTGTCCTTTTCTACAAACCTCTCATAATTCCTTGTTTGGCTTCCACCATATTTGGCAGGAAAGCTGGGGCCAAGTCAAGAATAATATACTGTAACTACTGAGTTCATGAGCATCGTTTTGCAAGCAATCTTTCTTCTTTTGGTAAACTAAAACAAGGAATCTGATTGCTTCCAGTTTGGAGCTGAGCTGGGCTAGTTCCCTTCCACAAAGAACCGTCAATGGAAGCCTGTGGCATTAGGGAATAATTGAGCACCAACATTTTATGACACCATTTTTTACTGGTATCACTGCCTCTATATTGGCAGAAGATGGGGTTATCAGAGACACTTTGCAGTGAGGGTCATAAATGAGATGGATTTATTATTGGATGTAGTTTTTCTGAGCATGTGTTAATCCCTTCTATGACACATTAGTGGTCTCTGGCCACATTTTAGGAATTACTGCTATAAAGAGTGAAAAATTAAAAGGTTCGCTGAAGATAATATTTTATTATTCTTTTACGGAATTTTTAAAAAGGGAAAAAGGAATATCTCTGAAGGTTTTGCCATGAATAGAAACATGGCTGTAAAAAAAAACCCCACATATAAAGAGACACTGTGACTGGAGTAGTTATACGGATTTACATAGATTATAAAGCAGAAGTTTCTAGACAGTTAAATGATATTGTTTTTTTTTATAGCCTTTAATTTATAATCCCATATGAGAAGGCAAAAACAAAACCTTACTTGGAAACCAGCAATGTAGTCCAATTATAATAGATGATTAAACAGAACATTACATATCTGATTACAGCATGCTAAAATAAAATACACTGCTGTGCCTTTTATACAAATTCTAAATAAAATATACAATTATTTATAGTGTATTGGCATCATTTTTTAAACCATGAGCTCATTTTATTGAAGAACTAAATTACACATTATCTCCAGTACACCTTACAGAAATTAGTTCAGAGATGTGATGATTGTGGGAATGAAAACAAATCTTCACACAGTACTAAATAAATATGTATTAAATGTGCAAATGTTTAGTTACTATCTGAATTTAAATTAATATTTTTCTCTTGCTAACAGCCAGCCAATTTCTCCCTCAAATGTTTACAGTTTTACTAATTCAGCTACTTGATATTAATAGATTGGTATAAGGTAGTGGAGTAGATATTGAATATGAAGAGCAAAGTGGAGTTTTAATTAAGATAAAAGTAAGACAGAACTTTTGAAGAAAAGTTAATGCAAAATTAAGAGAAACACCTCTGTTGAACTTCATTTTAAACTTGATTAGTTTCTATTTTTTACTCAGTGCAACTTCTTAAATTGCTAATTCTTACATTAGTTCTGATTTTGTAACTTTTAACTGTACCTTCCTAACTGATCTTTCTTATTTTTTTCAGCCCGCAAAAGTTACTTCTTTCATCTTCGCAACCTAATATCACTTCCACATTTGGTACAAGATTCAGTTTGCCACTGCAATTGATTTTTAAAGGTTTCTAATTTGTTGCATTTAGACTATTAGTTGAATTGGTGTCAGAATTTTTATCCTTGAGAACTGAGCCATTCGGAAACCACCATCACCTGACAGATCCTTGCAAAACAGTTTTCTCCTGGGTCACTTCTTTTAGTTGTAGTTGTTACTCGATGTCCTTCAGGAAAATTGCCTTTTTGTAACTTAACTTTGGATATATTTTCTCTTATTGTTTTTAATATTTTGTTATGGTTATTCTCGATCTGAAGTTTGATTAAAACTACCCAGACTAAACACGATCCACTTGCACATCTTAAAATTTCTTTACTCATTTCCCCAACTAAATATCTAAATATGTCCATAGTAAACATTCAATCAATGTATGCAAATTCTACTTGCTGAGTAATGATTGCTCAGGTTAGTATGCTGCTTCAATCACAACCAACTTTAAGTTCTGTATACCCCAATTCAGCAAATGTATTATATTTTCAATAACAAAATACAAATGTGAACACCCTTTAAATCTTTCTACACTGAGGAATAACATATCTAAACCAGATAAAAATAATTCATTTCAGTAGAGATTCTGCACCACGAATCACTCTTTAAAGAGTAAAATATCTTAAGGATTTTCCTAACTGTTGGAAGACCTGAAGGTCCAGGCTGGGAACAGATCATTATGGTGAAGAACACTGTATGTAGCTGCTAACCATCAACACTAACTTGGCAATACATAATCAATGACTTTCCTAAATACCAACAGGATCTAATCTCGGGAGAATGCTATTCCACAGAAGGGGAGCAGCAACATAAAAATCCTGTCTTCTTAGTCCAAAATAATATTCCTTTAACTTTAGGATTCAAAGGGATCTCCCTTCTAGATCTTATTGAATGGGAAGATATCATTAGAAAAAGGACAATCTTGATGATAGCTAAGTCCTAACTATGTAGTGCATTAAATATGACAATTAGCATCTTGAATTACACCCAGAAGCAAAAGTACTGATGTCACATGGATAATAATAATAATAATAATAATAATAATAATAATAATAATAATAATAATAATAATAATAATAATAATAATAATAATAATAATAATAATAATAATAATAAAGTTGGAAGGGACCTTGGAGGTCATCGAGTCCAACCCCCTGCTCAGGCAGGAAACCCTATACAATTTCGGACAAATGGCTGTCCAGTCTCTTCTTAAAAACTTCCATTGTTGGAGCATTCACCGCTTCTGGAGGCAGGCTGTTCCACTGGTTAATTGTGGATGAAATGGTACACTGTACTTTCAGGGCAGCAAGGGTTTTCTGGGTGATAGCTACCCCTTGATTTTTAAGCAGGAAAAGTGAGTTCCAGAGGACACCCAAATTACAAACCAATTCAGTACGAGGTTCCCATAACCAAAAGTGGAATATTTACTGCCTCAGTTGTTTCCCAAACCAGAGCTATTCTTTGCTGGGATTGAGCCTGAGTCTGATACTTCCTGTCCAGACCCTCCCAGCCTCCCAGCCTAGGGATAGCACTTGACTGAATCTCCTGTTTGATTCAGAGGCCAGGTACACAATGAATATATAAAAATGAATAGGGAAGGAGAAAAAGTCAGGCTGTATGGCAACCTATCATAGAAAATCTTAGTTCTTGACCTCTCCTATCATTACAGGCTCTAACTGGCCTTAGAAGAAGAAGCACTGCAAACACTCCCAGTTCCCACTCCCAGTGCCAAACTCAGTCCCAAAATACTGAATACTATGAATAACACTTTGTCAGGCTGTTTGCGTACCTGTTTGTGTCTGTCTGTCTCTCTGTGTGTGACTGATTGGAATGAGTCACTTAAGCCCCCAGAGATAGGACGAGACAACAGTTCCTGCCACTAAGAGAATGGACCAATCATTGTCTCTAAATTCACAAAAGGAAGGAGCAGCTTCGCTTTTTTTTCCGTTCAAGACTGAATCTGAAGTTGTACAAATTGCTCCCACTGGGTTTGCAAACAGCTAACATTAAATCCCAATTTACTAAACCACAATTTGGCAAACTGGAATTGTTATATCCGCGCTTGCAAATTGTACTTATATGTTGGGTGTCATTACAGGTAATATATGCTAGAAATCTAAGTGTTTCAGAGAATCAGTCCTTCAATATGGAATGTTATGCAGGATAAAAAAGTAATTTGAGAACCAAATGAAAAAAAAAATGAATTAATCCAGATACTAAAATAACTTCTTAAAATACAGGATTATTTTATCTTTTGGAAAAAAAAACCTGATTTGGAAATAGACTTGAGAAGTAATTCTATTTATATAAGCTAATTATTTCAAAGACTTCAAAATGAGAAAGCTAAGGTAAAACTCATAACACAAATTTGTAAATTTAAAATTAATAAAGAATTGAATTGAATTGTATTTTATGTTATATGTACTTCTCTCTTTTTAGAACTAACAAAGGAGATAAGTGGTAGATAGCGTCTGCATTTTAGGATCAGCTATTAATAGCAAAGGAAGCGGAAGTCAAGAAATACATCACAGATTAGTAATTAGTAGGGTAACAATGAAGGTCTGGAGAAAAAATATTCAGATGCTATGATGTGTCTTTATCTACAAAGAGTAGAATCATGCATGAAGTGGTTTTCCCTGAGATACTCTATGGAAGTACAAGCTGGATTTAGAAGAAACAGGCTGGAATGCTTTTGAACTTTGGTGTTGGAAAATACCCATAGGTACCCAAGAAAACAAAACAGACAAAAAAGAAATCACTAAACAAATAAGCCTAGAGTTTTCACTTGAGGCATAAATGAACAGGCTCAAATGATAATATTTTGGACACATTCCGTGAAGACCTTTCTCTTGGAGAAGGCTCTAATGCTGGGAAAGATGGAAGGAAATAGACAAAGAGGTTGACCAGCAGCAAGATTGCTGGACTCAATTACAGTGGCAATGAGTGCACCATTAAAAGACCTGAAGGACCAGGTGGGAACAGATTCTCCTAGAAACAATCTATCCTTGTGGTTGCTAAGAGTTGATACCAACCTCATGGCACACAATCAATCAATCAATCAAACAAACAAACAAACAAACACCTTCTTCCCTTAGTAATAAGAGGCTCAGTAGAAGCCCTACCTGTTTAAATTGATATGCATGAGAGAATGTTTAAGCTAATTTGTTTTATACACAAATATATCAACATAAAAGGCAATAATAATAGTAATTTGCTAAAGGCATATGCCACCTGATTCCCAAGAATTGTAGGTGTTGATGAAGACTTTTTCTTCATCAGTGGTATACAAATTATTTTAAAAAATTGCAAGAAACCAAGAAAACCCAAAACAAAAAAGAAGAAAGATGGCAGACATAACAAACCCAGATAGGAATAAAGAAGAAAGAAGAAAAGGGGCCTTCAATCATGTTTGCCAAAGGCCTGGCCGAAGAGCCAAGTCTTCATGCCCTTGGAAACACTAGTAGAGTGAGAGCTGTTCAAATCTCAGGGGGAACCTCATTCCAGGGGACAGATACTGCTACACAGAATGGGGGTCCTGATAAATGGTGTTATTTAATCAAAGGAATCTGGAACATCTAACCAGATTGGATCGGCTGGGCAGATACTATGGGAAACAGGCAGTCTCTCAAGTAACCAGCCCTGTTCCCTATAAGTTGATAGCACAATACCAATCCTAAACAGAACGTTCAAAAGAGCAAAGTTGATCCTATTTCAGCAGATTCACACCTCTGACTCCTGATTTTCTCTAATGTTCTACCAGAAACACATTAAGTCAGATGTGAAGTTAATTGTAGAAAATCAGTTAAGATTTTTAATTCTTAAAAGCTAAATGGCAACTGCACAGGATGTATACAGGGCTATTAACTCTATTTTCTCATGCTACAGTTTTAATGAAAATCTCACCTCTAAAGTGGATGTTCATTCCTTCAGTGCCTTTCTGATAGCTGATTTCTTCTGGAGAATCTAGATGGCAGCATCTAGCTGATCTTGGCTGATTTCAAAAATAGAGCAAGCTCAGACTTGCTTAATGCTTGGATGAGAAATCACCAGGTTATAGGCCAAATTGGGAAGTCAAAAATACTTCCAGGAAAAGGCAGTAGCAAGCCACTGGTGTTTGTTTTCAAGAAAACTACATGGATATCTTCCTGAAATCTCCAGGAATTGAGGTCCACCCTTTTACTTGCAAGCGACAGCTGAGATTTCATGTACTCGGTGAACAGCACTTCAAGTTTGGAAGGGTTGTGCAAACTTTCTGGAGGAAGCACTAGGAGGTTGCTTCCTTCTAAAGGCTGATATGATAACAAGAGTCTTATAAAGTTGTCTGTGTACGCACAGATTCCAGCAATCTTTTTTTCTGATGTGTCTTCATGACATTGTCTTTCCTTGATTCCCAGCCCACTCAAGAGGTACCCTGAAAACCAGCTTCCGGTTTGCGATCGCAGCTCCGGCGGACGTGCGGGGCGATCGCTCTCTCCGCCGTCCGGTTTTCTCCTGCTGGGGGACCCTGAAAAGGGTCGAAAGTCGCCCTGGAGGGGCGACAAGCGTGAAGAGGAACCCCGATTGATCGCGGAAGGGTGGCAGCCCTTCCATTTGATCCTGGGCAGCTCTTCGAACTGAAGGGGAAAAGATCGGCTATTAACGTGGCCCATCACTAATGCCGTTACCAGCCGAGGCCAAAATTACTACCAAGCACTTCGAAAGCACCGCGGAGGAACTGGGTGAGATCCTACCTTCTTTGTATCCCAAGTATTTTCCTGTAAAAAGCTTCTTGAAACTTTTTCCCCCTGTGAGGAGAGAGGGAAGGGAATGTTTTTTTCCCCACCCTCTAAAATGGCGGTGCCTGACTACTTAGGGGAAATAAAGCCCTGAAAAGAACAACTAAGTAACTGGATTTGCATTCTCTTGATATTTGGGGACCCAAAAAGTTCCTATTTTCACAGGGACCTGCTATTTTATCTACTTGTAAAAAAGACGAAAAAGAACCTAAATTGGATAAAAGCCTAGCCCTTCTGAAAAGGATTCTAAATGCTATCGGGGACATTTTGTGGTGAAGCTTGGTACAGCAAGTGAATATTCTTGACAAAGAGACCTGCTTACAGCCTGGATCCGTCCTTGGCATTATCTAAAAGAGATAAAAAGCTGAAACAGCTGGGAGGTGAAATTGGCTTTTAAGAACTGTGGAGGTGAACACTTACTGACTCTTGTTAAAAAATAGCCTCCACTAAAGGACTATTTATAATTATTTCAGAAATGGAGGGGGACCAGCAACAAATCTCGATTAATTATAAACTTATACTTGAAAAAATCCTTGAAGCTACTGAGATAATTAAATCCAGACTGAAAGACAAAGGCACCAGCTTGAACCTACAAACTGAAACTCAGATTCCAACTAAAGAACTTACAATCCAGAAAACAACAGAAGAGGAAGAACCTAACACTAAGACAGAGGACTTTAAAGAACAACAACTACAATATACTGAAAATTCTGACAACCAAACCCTGATTGCAACCAAAGAACCTACAACCCCAAAAGTAACAGAAGCGGAAGAAAGTAATACCAAAACAGAGGGTGTTAAAGATCAACAAGGACAGCATATTGAAAACCTAGATAACCAAACAATAACCATAAAATTGGACATGACCTTTTACTTAAACCAGAAGAAACCTGAGGAAGAAGAAGACCAGACCGAATTGAAGATAAAGATACTAGAGCAAATATGGAGATCTGAGCCACCAGGGCAACAATTTAACGATTATAAATGGACCAGTTCCTTTGGAAAATTGATGACTAGATGGTCTCCTTTGATTCAAGCAACATGGGCAAGAATGAAGGGAGATATATCTGATGATTTAAAGGCATTGGTATGGAAGCCTGGTTGGCATAAAAAGAAAGCTAGAGTTAGGTTTAAAAAATGGGGTCTTTTGATTTATTAGAGAGATCCTAAAGTCTTAACTAATGGGCTAAAGGGAGATTTTGAGATGAAGGGAAATATGATTATTAGATTTAAATATTGTTGGAAAATGATAAAAAATAAGGGATTAATTGGCTTAATATTTAGGGCTTAGATTTATAAGGGAAATGGAAATTAACTATTAGGAATCAGCCTTGAACTATTGTTTAGCCCAGAAAATATAGATGATGGATTTGAGACAATAAAGGTTACTCTATTAGTAAGTGGTGATGTATTAGGATGAGAAATAGAAAATGTTTATGAAATAAAATAAGAATATATTTAAGTAATATGTGTATTTTAGATATTATAACTTTTGTGTTGTGAAATAAAGGAAATTTGGGTTACCAGAAATTTAAATACTATGGATGTTAAAAGTGAAATTGGAATATTGTAATTAAAAATTAAAAATTAGGTAAAACTTAAAAACAGGATATGGATATGTATAAGCAAAAAATATATTTATAAATGTTTTAACTGAGCTTGTTATGGTTAGAAATTTACTATGATATAAGTATCATAGTATCAAATTTAAGTATGATATACCAAATCTTAAGGGAAATAGAGAAGGAATTTTTGATAATGTAACCTGAGATATGTACTAAAAACGTTGTTATTGAACTATTGATTACCCAGTCACTATGTTGCTTTCCAAATACCTGGATGTAAAACTGGAAAACCAATAAAATTTGTTATAAAAAAAAAAAGAGAGAGGTACCCTGAAATCATCTTTAGCTTGTGGTTAAAAATTAGTTTTCTTACCTTTATCTTGAAGCATCACTTCTTTCTCTCCTGCTTCATGGCACAATACTCCCCATACTTATCAACTTTAGTTTGGGCTGTTTTTGAATGTGGGTTTAGCTCTCTTTAGGAATAGAACTAAAGCCATGTCTGAAAAATTATCCACTGATATCAAAACTGTCAAAAACATGCCTTTCCCCCATCATCCTAACCATTTTAAGGAGAAAGATTGCTGGTTGTTTTCCTGCTGGCTGATTATTTTGGTGGGAAAGAAGGGAAATAAACTCATCTACCCCTAATTTAAAATACACCATACACTCCAAATATGGACAACACCATTTATGGGCATCTTTCCTTGGCAGGATCAGGATAACCAATCTTATACCATGCAGCACAGTTTTTCGCTGACTCAAGAACTATGAAACAGCTCTTTAACACCACCATGAAGAACTCTATATTCCTTAACAGCTCTTTTTTGTTTCTTACAATGTGAATCTATGTACAGTACTTCTAAAACTCTCATTATCATGACCTTTAACTGGATGAAATGGTACATCATATGGCATCATATGGCAACCAAGGTACTTGAACCAAGGTACTTCAAATGGACTTATAGAACATGTCTAAAATATGGGACCCATGATTCCCGAGGAAATGAAATTTGGGGAAGTTGTGGCTGCTCTGGTGCTGTTGTGTTGATAGGCTACTGCTGCAGTGACATGAACTTCATTTTAAATGTTCCATGACAGTTTCCCAGCCAGTCTCACAATCCCTTGCTCCCTCCTCCACCTGACAGCAGCCATTTAACTGCCTGCTAGCTAGCCTTGCTTGTAACTTTCTGCCAGCTTTCCACTAACTTTCTCCCTGAAAGCTTCCCACAAGCAAAGTAAAGAGGAGAGCAGCAGGAATTAGAGAGAGGGAGGGAAGGAGGGAAGGAAGGAAGGAAGGGAGAAAGATAATGACAGAATAACAGGAGGGAGGGAAGGGAGAGGAGGGACAGATGGAAGGAGGGAAAAAGTGAAGAAAAGAAAGACAAGGGAGGGAAGAAAGGAAGGATGGGAAAGAGGGAGGTTTCTGATGCTCCCTACCAGCTTCCCACAAGGAACCTAAGAGGGAAGCCAACAGGAACTTGGAAGATGCTCCTGCTCCCACTGCTTTTTTGCCCATCACCCATGGTCATTCTGTTTCTCTCTTAGATAAGGAAATGTCACTGAAGCATTGATCCAATGGAGCATAGGTTGTCTATAATTTTTAAACCTAAGTGCAAATCACACCAATCATCCTTGAACACTTTCTGATATGTTCAAAATTCAAGAGCAAGATACTCATACAAGATCTGTGATGCTGGAAGATTAGATTTTCAGTGTGTCCAGTAAAAGAATATACCAAATCTCTGTAAGAAATACAATTTTATTTTGACAGCAAATATTGTCACAAAGAGATAATTCTGGTGACTGCAAGCATTAAATGATGTGTACAGCATTAAGCAAGAACTTCATTTTACATCTGCTATACTTCAGTTAAATGAGCTCTGGCTATTCAATATGAAGAAGCAGATGAATGATGATATGAAAATTGATTCTTATTTAATACTATTAGCAAAAACAAACATATTGCTCTGCAAACCAAAGAAGCTTAATAAATGAAAAAAATGAATGACACTAAATCAAAACTGGGTGTTATATTCATCAGTTAATTCGATAGAAGACCCAACAAAATTAGACTATATTGATACAATAAGCAAATGTGAATGCATTAGTTTCCTTATTGCAAAATTTCAATACTCAAGATCATTAGAAAGCAAAATCAAATCTGTTATTATTTTTACAGTAACCAATTATAATTAGCCTATATTATTCAAACAAGAATCACATTATTTCTAATTAGGCTTCTATTAACATACTGGAAGCTCAAACATGCTTACTAGTTTCATATCACATAATTTGGCACAGAAAGGAGAACAATCTCCAAATCAATATGATTTACATATTGCTAACTGATCCAAATCACAATCCATTTGCAACTGGTATAGTTAGTGGCTGCTCTAGCAGACTATGATCTATACATCATCCCAGAATTATTTCTACATGATTGAGGATATGGGGCTCAATCGTTAATCAACACAATTTCCAACCAGGATGAAAGTATCATGGTAGCATCTCACATAAAAGAATGTGTCTGAAAACAGCAGCCTGTTTATATTATTTGTACTTTTCCTGAAGCATTATCCTATTATTTAAACTTTTCCTGAAGCATTATCTTATTCACATGTACAAAAAGCAAAGACAAGTATGTATCAAAAAGCGTAATCAATTTGATTTCTTATAATGAAAGGCCACAAGAATTAATGAAGGATACAAGGAAGATTTAAGGTCCCAAATGTGTATTAGTATAAAGTAGTATAAAGAGTAGATACTTGAAAAAATGGAAATGAATCATGAGAAAAAGTAGATATGGAAGCTGCAAGGAACTAGGAACAATATCAGAAAGAAGCTTAGAAGTTCTAAAATTAAAAACCTGGAAAAAATGTCTGGCACCAAAAAAAAAAAAAAATCGCCTCATTGGGTCTCTTTAGAAAAAATTATTCCATCCAATATGAGAGTTCCACTGGAACTGAATTTATTTTACTTAGCATCTGGTTCTTATTATTTGCAGAAAGATCTCAAGAACAGTGCCAGAATGTGATCTTAGATGTGGATTTAAGAAAGGTGACATCCTTTACGATTCAATCTTAATCCATGCTGGCTCTTGTCTGGCTAATACCAGCGTTTCACATTTGCTTCAGAAATGGACAAAACCATTTCCAATGTCTTTGTATCAGTGACAATGCGCTGCGATAGTCATTGTATCAGCCAATCTAAATGAATATTATTTACATATGATATGGAGGGGAGATTCATGTCTGCAAATCTTTGTGCTAATAGTGGCATCATTCCAATACATCACTTCTGTACAGGCTGGCCACACAATTAATATTTTCTCCTCTAAATTTGAGTTCTAAATAGCAATATTCATAGCCACTTGCAACTGCAACCGGAGAAAAACATTTTAATTGATGAAATAACCCACCTTCTTGCAGACTATGTCTTGTATCAAGGTGAGCAATCTGAATTCAATTTGCATCTCTGACTACTATTTCTGTACACATGAAATCAATAGTTTAGTATTAATTTTACTTTAATTTCTGAAATCTACAAAGCTGCAAAAAACACATTGTCCCTGATCATGTACACAATGTGACCTCACTCACTTCCTTCATTGCCCTGCTTGCAGACAGACAGGCAGGCCTGTAGCCAACAGTTTCCTATCCCTTGCTACTTTGCTAGGGAGTTTTCAGAAATAGCATCTTAACCCATCCATAGGACTCTAAGTTAAGGCTGACTGGGTTTTTAAAATTGGTATTAATTAATGGTATTAATTGGTATTTGTTGCAAGCAGATATTCTTATGCATAACAACATTTCTTAATACTAGTTCTGCTCCACACATGGGTTCCACAGAGGAGAATGGGGGAAATTACAAAAGATGTGGATATCATCATACAAAGACAGCGATGTATATACTTGTTTCAGACAATGGGGTACAAAAACATAAAATTCACATTTTCATGATGTCACTGCATGCAGAACATCAATTTTGGCATAGTGCTGGTTTGCTGCATAGGCCACTGCACACATGATAATAAGAAATTCTAAGTAGTGGATCACAACTTGCATTCGCCATCATTCTTTGCACATTCAATAAAATTGCCTAAGTGAAAGGAAATATTCTGAGAACTCAGGGAGAAATATAATTCAATATTTTGGGGGGATCATTGGAGACCATCCAGTGCTACAGTTATTTCCTTGGAAGAGATATGGCTGAAATTTGTTGGCCTTTTTTTTAGCACTTAGGGCAGAAGATATCTACAGACCCCTCACATCCTGGACATAAACTGTTTCAATTCCTCCCTCAGGATGGCACTATAGGGCATTGCATGCCAAAACTAGACACAAAAATAGTTTTTTCCCTCATGCAATCACTCTGCTGAACACCTAATTCTCACAGTGCTGTCTAATGTCTATGCATATTTACCTATGTAGTATTATTAATTATCCTTATTATCTTCTTTACTACACTCTCTTATTGGTATTATTATGATTATTATTCCGTTGCTTTGCATGTACACTGAGAGTTTCTGCACTGGAGACAAATTCCTTGTGTGTCCTTGTGTGATTACACTTGGCCAAATGAAATACTCAATTCAGTTCAGTTCAGTTCAATTCAATGTAATTTTAAAGCTGAGAATGAGAGTGGAAGGTATGCAGATGACAATCCACTACTATTTCCACTTTTAAAAAAAACCCAAACCTCTCAAAATGATTTAAAATCACACTTTGTTGACTTTACTGTGTCTGGCTATAGTTTCAGTAAAATTCACTAAAATTCAACTATTTTAATCACTGAATATTGATCTCAGGATGCTATTCGTTTGCTGATCTGTGAATTAACAAAACAGGCTAACCTTTTTGAAGATGAACAGGTTATCTGGAAATTGACTAATGTATAGCCACAGAAGTATTGAGCTGGCTGCATTTTATCAAGTAGCAAAGGAAATATGTTTAGTATCGGAGCATGTATTTTATACTGTACATGTGAATCTGCTCAAGCCAGAAGACAAGCAAGCAATCATCCTTGCAACGGCATTGCTGTTGCATGGAGCAGATATACTGTATGTATGCTATATTTTCTTTGTTTAGCTACTACTATTCTGTTTTAAAGAAGTATCACATGCATTCCTCTTAAATAAATTGTCTGGGATCAAATTCTGGTAAACTTAAGCAGGATTTAAAATACCACCACTTTACTTAATCTCTTTTCTGAGTAGCTAGGCACTTCTTCAACAAAGCTGCAACCACTCACTATTTTGTTATTTAGATACAGATTCTAATTATTACATTTGAAGTTATTAACCTTTCATGTTACTAAAGCTCTATATTTTGATGGGTGATCTTAAATTGGATTATATAATAGGGTTTTTTGGCAATTTCTTTATATATTTTATAAATTGACCTGTGTCTAGTCAAAAGGGCATGTCAAAATATGATTACTAGTTTTTTTTTTAATTAAATGTGGTAGGTACTCTTACACTTGCTTAAAGTGTAACATATGCCTAATACAACAACAGCAGCAGCCAACAATTAGCAGTTAGATTAACAATTAGATTAACAATCCAACAATTGGATTAATTACAGAAAGTTAAGATACAGGTGGTCTTCCCTTATTTCTTGAGACAAGCTTGGATTGGGAAGAAAAAATGGCAGCAAAAAGGGGCAAGTCTGAAATACCTGGGTAGAGCAAAAGGTATTTTTGGTATTATTATGATTATTATACTGTTGCTTTGCATGTACACTGAGAGTTTCTGCACCGGAGACAAATTCCTTGTGTGTCTAATCACATTTGGCCAAATGAAATACTCAGTTCAGTTCAATTCAGTTTAGTTCAGTTCAATTCAATGCAATTTTAAAGCTGAGAATGAGAGTGGAAGGTATGCAGAAGACAATCCACTACTATTCTCACTCTTAAAATGATTTAAAACATTTCATTGTGATGACATGAGCCAAAATTGAAAATCATCAGTCATTCAGCAGCAAGACTACTTTATGCACAAAAATGGAAGGACACTTTGATCCCCACAATGGACGAATGGCTGCAAAAGATGATGGAGTTAGCAGATGGCTAAATTGACTGCTTTGATAAAAGAAAAAAAACATAAGTACTTTTGTTTCTAACTGGAAACAGCTTCTGGACTTTGTGCTTGAGGTGGAAAAAATGAAACTTTGATTTTGGGTTTTATTGATTAGATAGATCTGTTGTTATAGAAATGGCTAGTTTACCCTAGTATGTAAAAGTAAAAAGTTGAGGTTTGATGTTATTATCTTGTTCTACTGAACCAAAGGGAGTCGAAAGTCAATGCTTTTTTTTCTTTTTTCCCCTTTTTTCCTACACTCTTCCTTTCCCTTTTTCCTCCCCTATTTTTCTTATTATTTGCTTTTGTATTTTTGTATATTATAAACCAATAAAAAATGGAAATGGAAAAAAAAAGAAAATCACCGGTCATTGTAGTAATTCTCAGGTGAGGGAGGAAATGAGGATATCCAGTGACAGAAAACAAAAAATATAGTTTTTCAGGAGTCTATTTCTGAAAAATATTTTATCCTAGATATTTTGTTTTTATAGACACTGGAGAATTCAGCAACCCTTCAGCTCTTACTGCCTACCTCAGTCTCAGAACATGAAAGAAGGATTCAACAATTGATAAAATCTTGCACTTCATCTGCCATGTGCAAGTTTAGGTAGAAATAAGCTTCAGTCATCTCTTGAGTAAAAGAGCAATGACTCTGACATAACTTCCATGTATTTAAACTACAGTATAGTATTAGTGGGTAGTCTTTGACTTGCGACCATGAGCTCAAAATTTCTGTTGCTAAGCGAGACAGTTGTGAAGTGAATTTTCCCCATTTTATGACACTTCTTGCCACAGTTGTTAAGTGCTCTGCAGTTGTTGTTAGGAACACGGTTGTTAAGCAAATTTGACTTCCCTTGACAGGTTACAAAAAGTGATCACATGACCCCGGAACACTGCAAAACCGTCATAAATATGAACCAGTTGCCAAGCATCCGCATTTTGATCTTTTGACCACAGGGATGCTGTAGTGATCATAAGTGTGAAAAATGGTCATAAATCACTTTTTTTCAGTGCCATTGTAACTTTGAATGGTCACTAAATGAATGGTTGTAAGTCCAGGACTACCATTTTTGGCTAGATAACCATCAATAACAATAAATTGTTTTTTAAACATGTGAGACAAAATGGTACCTGTTACTTGTTAAATTTAGTTTTCTAGACTTTCAATAAAAGCCAGTTTAATGTGTAGAAGTGAAGGCACCAGGCTGAAAACGGAGAAACTCCGAGTTCTGCTCCAGTTTTGGGTATAAAACCAACTGGAGTTTAGGCCAGTCATTCTCTCTTGAGCCTAGGAAGCAGGCAAGGGCAAATCACGTCTGCAAACGTGGCCAAGAGTAAAGGCTGACGTGATGGCGCGGACACACAAAAAAGAATCCTGAAACCGGCACATCAGAAGCGGTTGCAAGTTTCCAGTCTCAAAATCTTTCTGTAAGCAAGGATTTTCTGAAAGGAATAAATCTAAACCGCGGGGCAGGGTTGTTGTTTTTTTCCAATAGGTGTTGTCTGGGAGACCTTCTAAGAAGCTGAGCCGGCGACAGGAAAAAGAGTACAGATTATGCCTGGGAAACAGAAACATAAAAACTGCGTTTCTGGCGGGAAAGCCACAACGGGGAAACCCTCGCAACGACCGAGCTGGCGCAGAGACAGGCGCCGTCCCAGGGTGACGCGCGGCTCGCCTGCCCGGTGCGAGCAAGCCGGCGTGCGCGCCGGCGCGCTCGCTCCTGCCCCAAAGCTATTGTTTCCTTTCCTGGCGGCCTCAATGGAAACTCCCCCCTCCCTTCTGTTGCCCGGGCTGGGCCGGGCTATTTATACAGCTTGGCGCTGCCGTCACGGAGAGCCGTTTCGCTGACGAGGGATTGACGCTCTTGGCTGCCGGAGCCGCGCTTGCGGTTACAATGGGCGCTTTGTGTGAAGCGATTCGGGGGCTTGGAAGAAACGGCGGGGAAGGAAGACCGTCGCCCTTTGGCCGCCCGTTTGCACCCCGAAATCTTCATCCGAAGAGGCGCCGCGGCGAGAGCCCCCTGGAGGTAGCCGCTTGCCTCTGAGGCGAAAGGTTGCGCCCGGGAAGGAGTTTAGCGACTGGTTAGAGAAGAAAGGGGGCGCGGGAAGCGGGCATTGACAGAAAAGCCCGGGCTTCTGCCAGAGCCCAGGAAAAGGTAACAATCACTATTATCATCATCCATTCACAACATTGTGAAGTAGCAGCTGCCAATTCTGTAGCCGGTGTTGGCCTTCACGCGCTCCGAGTTCTTCCCAAGAACCTAGGATGTCGTAATGGAGCGGCGTAGCGTATGTGCGGCTATTATTATTATTATTATTTATTATTAGTGTGTGGGCGGAGGCGGGGAGGCGCACCATTGAGCAAGCTGCGGGAAGCCCGCGCTTCCGGAAAAGTAAGTTCTTCGTTTGAACCCACTCTCGTGGGGGGGGGGGGGGGGGGGAGGAGCTTCTCACCTTTGTCCCCACCCCTAAATGAACCCGCTGTTTCTAGCTCGAGAAGACCTTAGGGGGCGGGGAGGAGCTCTTTCTACGCCTTTGGAAGCTTCCGGGGAGAAAAAGCCTTTAGGAACTGCAGCGTCCTGGTGGAAGCTTTACGGATCTTTTCCTCAATACGTGTGTTCATCGATCCGTGCTTTTTTTAATCGTACAGCAAATTTCCCTGTAAAAATCTCGCCTAATAATATCACCCCTCCTCCCTCTCCCTTTTAATCCACTCGTTATGCCTTGCAGACGGAGAAACGGGTCTATCTGCTGACAGTGAAAATCTCTTTTTTTCCCTTCATTTAGTTGACAATAGCTTTCAGCGCAGCTGGATTTCCACTAGGTGCAGATGTTGCTAATGGCAGCTTAAGCATGGATGGGCAGATAACATATGGAATGCAACATGTTGCCATATGGTCCCTTTAGCCTTTCACCTCCAAGAATATCAATCAAATATATTCGGGGGGGGGGGAGAATTTAATGACTCTGAACAAGAAGATGAATTGCATTGGACAATTTATATTCCTTGACCTGAGACTTTTAAAATCAGTAAGGTGGTAATCCTATGCACACATACCCGGGAAGTAAATGTGATTGCACTGAATGGGGATGGATTGTGGGGAAATAGTATAGTATTGAACAGAGTGGATCTTACAGTATGCCTAGTTAGAATGAAAGCAAAATGCAGAAGGACTTCAAAAGGTGTAAACATCTATTTGTCAGCTAGGATCCTGGAAACTGCCAAATATGTTATATGGCCTAGTCCCCTTAATATAACCTGACGGACAAAGAAGAATTACATGTATTTAAAATTACAATATCTTATTAAAATATTAACATCACATTCAATTTCTGTGTGTTTATATTTTACATTTTTTTCTGTTCCAGACAATGAGGTAAATGTTTAGTAAAAGCTGAAGGAAGCTAATTGTATTTTGTTGTCTTTTAAGGTTACATTTTCACATGATTTTTTAAAAAACATATTTATCTCAATTACCTAATCAGACTCAATAACAATTATAGAAAAGGATTACTTATCCTCTTTTGAAATATATTTACATTTTAGCAATTCATATTTATTTGTTAGCAGAGATACCATTATGTAAAATATTAAAAACCTTATATACAATATTTTCTTTGGGGTTGGTTTTAGATTCTTGTTGATGGGTTAGTTCCAAAAGTAATAGAATACATTCACTGAAATCAATGAAACAACATGACAAAGTCCCATAGATTTAATAAGGTTAATAATCTTAACTGAGAAATTTGAAATCCAACTAATGGGTGTAGAATAGCATTCTCTATGTTTAAAACGTGCATTTCTAGGGGAAAATCCTGTTGAATTTTACAGAGTTGACTTCAGAATAAACATGCATAGTCCTTCAAATAGTATTTTTAAGGGATTTGTCTTTATCATTCTTGCCTGCCTCAGGTTCTGCATTCTGAACTACCTTAGAAAAATGCTCTTTTTGCATAAAGGCTTTACAGAGCTCAGATTTAATGGAAAGAACTATAATGTGTTTAGATTTTGAACATTGCTTCTAAATGCTGCAGTTTTCCATAATTTCTGATAAAAGAGGCAGAAAATGTTTCAAGAATTTTTTAACCCTATCTTGTTGCCCACGTTTTATTTATAGTTTCAGAACGTATGCTTCTCCCTTATATCTAATTATTGTTCACAAACTATAGATGCAATCCAATCTAATAACTGATTAAGGATAGATTTAATAAGAAAGAAAAAAGGTTTCACTTTGAATCCTATTACAGTATTTTATTTCTGCAACGGACTGGATGAAGCTATCCTAGGCTGCAACTTCTAGGATTTAATCAGTTCTTTTTCCCCGAGTTTCTCTAGCATTTGATTTTTTTTGGAGACAAGCATATAATCATTCCAAATCACTACCATTTATATAATGAACTATCAAAAGAATGATTTAACATCCACAGATATAAAAATGGAGGTAATTTTGCCTTTAGTTTAAAATTTAAAACAGTAGTCTAAAGCTGCCTATATGCAGGTGCACATGTAAGTGAGCATCTCTAGACAAGATACTTCCAGAGTCAATATATCTTACAATGCATGTGTAATCTTAGTCCAGTATTCCCCCATCCCAGCACACATGCCCCTTGCAATTACAAAAGAGTGGCAGGGGGAGCATGTTGTAGTAGGTTGGGACTTTAAAAACCTTTCCTTCTCGACTTCTGCCAGTATAAAATAACCTTCCAGAAAGTAGTTTTCTATAGAGAAGAACTCTTATACACTAATATTACCTATACCAGCAGTGTAATGTGTAGTTTAGCTAAGTGAATGTTATTAAGTTTTCTATTAATTGAGAAAGCATTTTCACTATCCTTCTGAACCTTAATATAGGCCCTTTAAGAAGCTCCCATACATTGTCTGCTGTTAGAAGTAAATATTTTGCATATAAACAATGCAGAAACATTTCCCATATTGGATTTTATTATAAGGGCCGACATGGAAAGTATTTTGTTAATTTGAAGATTTCTCTTATTCTCTAAATAAGAATAATTTTGGGACCATTAAAGGGTAGAAATTAGTTGGAAACAATGCCCTGAGTGAAATGTATTTTAATATGGATCTTCTAAAATGTGGCTTCCACTGGCTCAGAATATTCATCGTTCACCTTTTCATGTGCTCAATTGTCCCTAAATACTACTGCTGATAACACAGTGACATATGCCTTTCATCACAAAGGCAAACATACAATAAATACTTTATTCTATGGACTGTAATATTTTCTTGTAAATATTACTCTGGCTTTATTGCAGTTATTGCCTTCTTGATATTAATATTTTGACACTCTTTTTTGTTATATATTCCTAATCATAGGTGACCATTATGTTTTAAGAACAAAAAATTGAAGGGCTTTTCCTCAAAACTATTCACTAGATTAACATTATGTTTAATCTTACAAATTAATATGTTCTGAAACATACTTTGCTGGGGTACTGTTAGGTTACAAGGGTGCAGGTGGTCCTCAACGTATAATGGCATTTGAGACCAAAATTGTACTTGGCAACCAGAATTCCAGACACTGTCAGTTTAAAGATGGAGATGTTTTTTGCACATAATTCTATAAAATGTCAAATTGCTTTTCCTTTATAATTCCAGTTCTAGAGAGTAAATCTCTTACACTGAATTCTGTGTACAGCTATTTAGGTATCAAAAGGCATGATTTTGTTACATCTATAAAAACTGTTTGCATTCATTTAACGTAGACATCTTTTTGAAGCATGGAGCCATGGATGTTTGTTCTCTCTCTTCTTTTTTTCACATCATTACTCTGATACTGCTTGATTAGCTCCCTCCCCAGTCATGATTGGTAATTAAAATAGGCATTAAAATTAGTCACTTAGCAATTTTGCTGTTCAATTGGCAATTAAATTACTTAATTGCAATTAAAGTCCTAATTTTAATTGGCAAAATGATAGATGTAGATTTAAGATAATATGTATAAATACTTTAATAAGTGTCTATATAAGGATTACTTAATTACTCAACTTGGAAGTTTATGTTGTTAACTTCAAAACTTTAAAATGAGCAATGAAATTTTATATTACATGGATTCTAAAGCTATGATAATTAGATATGTATCTAACAATATAAGGGCCCAACTATGTTACTTCTATAATGTTGCAAATATAGCATGGGAAACCCTTTATTAAAATCAACAAAGCATGTTGCTTATTTTAAAAGCACCATTTAAATCAATAAATCATATTCAAAAGTAAATATGTCTTGGGATTATGCAAATAACAGGGTAAAAGAAAGTTACTAAAACATGAGGGAAGTATTACTTTTGTCAAGAACTGTAACTGAAATAATATTCATGCATAAAGAGATTGTTGCTTTTTTGTAATTAACATTCATTCCATACTGAAATGTTGGCATCAGCAGAAATTGCAACTAATATTTAAACCTAAATCCTATAAACGTATTGGGTCTTTGGATGAACGGATAGAAAAATAAGATCTCTTGTATCTTTGATTAATTGCCCTAAATGGCATTCTGGCAGATTTATCATGATATTTGGGGAGAGGGTAAAAAAGCACATAGTTAAATTCTTTTTTCAACTATTAATAGTCCAAGAACATTTTTTCCATTTCCCCCTGTGCACCTAACCTCCTTTGAAAGCATACTTTATCAATGTTAGTTTTCAGTTCTGATAAATATGGTTTTCAGAAAAAAGACAGAGGAAAGTTACTCAATTGTAGGTTAAAATACAGACACGTGTTTTCTAAAAACTAAAATTATTTGTTATTGTCAACACAAACATATTATGATGTAATTTTCTTTTTATAGGCCGTTATCACAGCCTTTCCGGTTTGATTTTGTTATCTTTCTTGAAATTTTCTTCATGCAAGTTCCTGGGGGAAAGCTCATAATTGGGAGTGCATCTTAAATTGACAATCAGTATTCTCAGCTCTAATATGGGTAAGGTTACCTATGCCATTTCTTCTGAAACAACATTTGACGACTCTTGTTTTCATTTTCAGGACACTTAGAATCAGTTTGCATTAAACTAAGAGAAATTGCTTGTTTATTTTGAACGTTACAAACAAAAATAATTATTATATATGACAACAAACTGCATCATCCATACTTTCATTTATTGTTGGTATATAAATTAACTTGGTTGGTGTGAGAAGTAGCATTTTATTCATTTTGATATATTCCTAATCACAGTATTTCCCATGTACTAGAAATAAAAATCTCTGTGCCTCAAGCCTGTACTGATTGTCTTTTTAGTTAAATTCTTGGAATAACACAGACAAATAAATGCGCTTAGATCTCCAATATAAGAAATTAATTTGTTACCCATGTTGTAAGTAAATGTGTTCACATGCAGGATTCAATCCGAATTCCAGAAGTATTGTTAAATTATTATGAGCACTGTGTTTATATATAATACTTTTCATTTAGACTTCCCTATAGCCACTTACATGAAAGTTTTTGAACTTAATATGATTTAGCACTGCATAAACATAAATGTAGTGCTTTTATATATTTTATCACATTTCCTTTTATAAGCTACAGATTTTATAATATAAAGCTTTGTAATGTTACAGAAGAGCCAGTTTGGTGTAGTGCAGGGGAATGTGGAAGCCACACCCACCCCATTGCCGGCAATGGCAAAACAGTCCTGATACGTCGCGCGACGTCATGTGACGTCGCGAGTTTGACATGTCTGGTGTAGTGGTTAAGGCATCAGACTAGAAACTGGAGGTGGTGAGTTCTAGTCCCACCTTAGGCAAAAGCCAACTGGTGGACCTTGGACCAGTCACTCTCTCTCAGCCCTAGGAAAGAGACAATAGCAAACCACTTTTGAGACAGTCTCTGAGAGTTAGACATGATTGAACAGAAGTAACAAAAAAATGCTCTGCAGTGTTTTAAATTATGCAGGGCACCATTTAGTATTTGACAGAAAATCTGACCACAGAATTCCCCTCTGATTTTTTTAAAGGGAGACTGTAATTTAAAAACAATTCTTATGACATAAGGAACATATTTCCCACTTAGTGATCTTCTGCAAGTAAATGTGCAAGTAACTTACATATCAATTGAGGTATAAACTTAGCAACGAGAACAGAATAAATTTCTTATCCTCCTAAACTTGTTTAAATATAACATAAACACAGAGGGATAACTTTTATTCATTTGTGAATCAACCTTGAATATTAATATTTTTAATTGGAATTAATTTCCTATTTTTAAAAATGTATGTATATGTTTGTGTGTGTACATATATATATGCAGTGAAGTTAAGATGCTTAAATAAATGTATAGATTCTAAATTCCACAGCCACACTAATTCTTATGTGTGTAGCATCTCTAAGGATTTAGAAAAAATATATAAAGGAATTAAAAAGCTATAATGTCTATCACTAGCATTCATGATGTAATATAGAAAAATAACATTATTTCTATAATGTCGATCACTAGCATTCATGATGTAATATAGAAAAATGACATTATTTCAACTACTTATATAGAAAAGATTTTTAATAGGATGCCACTTCCTTGAAATAAATAGAAACAGCTGGCCCTCTTAAAGCATACAATTATTTTGGGGCAAGCTATACAATACATTATTTTGCACATTGAAATGAAATTGTGGTTAATGGCAAAGGAAATGTCTACTGCAGGGGTGTCAAACTGCCGGCCTATTGGCCGGATGCATCGTAGCGAAACTGCGCCCACCCCATTGCCGGCAATGGAAAAAAAGTTGCGATACGTCGCGACACATCACGTGACGTTGCGAGTTTGACACCCCTGGTCTACTGACTCGAATCAACCTTGAATATTGAAGATAGGAGATTTTATATATCTAAACTGCATTCAACAAATTATTGGAAATGATTACACATTTATTTTAGAAAATATATACAGGTTTTACCAATATTACTTCAAATGTTCTTGGTTATGTTGACTAGTCCAGTCCAGCCCCCTATTGACATGTTCGGGAAAATGCAATACTAAATGATTCTAATTGGGCAATTTCAGAAGAGCTTTAGACTAATATAAAAGGATTGGGCTGTTTAGTTTTCATTCTTTTATAATCCATGCTGTCCAAATTAATACTGCATTTTTGAGCAAAAATATTTAAAGTCTCAAAAATACACTCCATTATTTGGGCAATTATCAGAACAGGAGACACATTAGGGATGGCCTTGATCCATATGTGGAAGTTATTTGAGCCTCAAGGCAACCTCTCAGCTGGGCAACAGAAAACCAGATGACCACAAGATGGCATCAAAGAAACACTGAAAAACTATTTGCTGCCGCCTAGTGATCGTCCCAATACTGTACTTGCAGGTAGGCAGAGAGGAAAGGCCACCCAGCAAATCTCCTGAGGCGCTCTCTTGCCATCTGATGCAGGAGTGAGGCAGGGTGGAGGTAAAAGCAGAATTCCTGGCTTTTTCTTCACCCCTTCCTGTTTGTAGCCCTGTTCTTGGATTACGGTGTGTGCTAAAATCCGTGCCATTCAGCGGAGAGAGACAGGCAGATCGATGGGCTGACATCTAATGGTCGCCCGTACTTTTGCAGCCTTATCCCAGGACGGTCCGGAGTTTTCAAGGCGCGGGCGGCAAAGGAGAACTGGGGGTCACCTTGCCTGCGGACCCCAAGGCAGCTGCCTTCCCTGCCTTTCCTCTCCATCGCTGCAGAGAATATTTTATGTCAGCCTGACTTTCCTTTGCAAAAAAGTGATGGCTCAAGCGAGAGAAAAGATTATTTGCGAACTCCTCTTTTCGGAACCGTCTCTCACACCCACGCTTATTAAATATGATTCCTAGTACGTGTTACTCTAAACAGGACTACACACTTTTCTTACACGGGCTTGGCAGCATTAACAAAGGGGAAGCGAGTTAGCGCTGCCCTTTGGTGCTCAAACCCTTCTCTTTGGAGCAACGTCAGAGAGCTAGAGCGAAGAAAGTTTTCAATCTCGAAACACAGCGCCCAGGAAAAGGTTTAAAAATAACCCCCCTTTGGCTGCTTTCGAGTTTCCGATTCGCAGAGCCTTAAAATAGCCCGGCCCACTCTCAGGCTGTTGCTTCCCGCTCTCTCAGCGCAACGGAGCAGGCACCAACGGGGCAAGCTGGGCGCCGCGGTTGCTATTTTCGGAGCATCCCAAGCCTGTTGCGTCAATGGCACTGTCCCCTTGCGTCACGCGCCACCCCGCCCCTCTCCGCCTTCCCTCCTCCCAACTCTCACTTTTTCCTTTTCGTGCGCTTCAGCCCACGGGCGGCGGCGGCGGCTGACGCGGCTGCGCTCATGCAAATGAGCTCGAGCTTTCCTCCTCCCAGCCCTCTGGCTGCCTCGCGCCAGGGCCAGCAGCCGGAGGGGGAGGAGGAGGAGGAGGACTTAAGGTGGCCGCTCAGGGTTCTTCCCGCCTTCGTTTCCAACCTTTGTCCCCAAAAACCCTCCCTCTATTTATAGGATTCCTAAAAATAGCTCGGGGGAGGGGGAGGGAAGTTTCCTGTCTGGGAGGGAATCCCATTGACTCAAGGGTTCTTCGAAAGTTCAGGAAAGGAAGGAGACATTTTTAGGAAGAGGTGGAAATCCTAAGGGATTGGCCAACTTGCAAAGAGAAGCACAACTCTTCTGAATTCCCGAAAGGGGAGCTAAGGGAAGCCAGAGAGCGCTAACTGCCACCAAATAAACTCGGAGATAAACGCCTCTCTTTAAGTCTGTGCTGACTTGGAAACAAGCCCTGTGGAGATGAGTGGGGTTTACTTTCAAATCAACCTGCACAGGATCTACCTTCACGGGATCACTATGGGAAGTGGGGTGGGGTGGGGTGGAGTGTAGCACTGCAGTCCTAAACCTATGGCGTGCGTGCCCCATTGACCCCAGTGGTGGCGCTGACTTCAAAGGAGACGTCCATAAGGTTGCTGAACATCTACTTACCTTCTTAAGTTACCCTCCGTGTCCTCAGTTAATCTTTTTGTCCCTTCACCTGCAGGATCTGAAATCGGCAGCCAAAGCAAGTTCATTTGAGGGGGCGCGCAAATTTTCTCCTCTAAAAAGGCTGAGGGTGGGCACGTGGGGGGGGGCAAGGGAACAGCAAACGCGCGCCTGCCTAAAGCCCCCTAACCCTCAGGCTGTTGGGAAGGATTGCGGGAACACGCACCCCCATTTCTTATCTTCAGCGCCCGCTGGTTCGTCGATTACCTGAGTGGGTTGCAACGTCCACGCTATTTTCTGGCAAACACGCGGAAAACAGAAGATAAGCAGGCATTCCGGCGACGTTTCCCACTGACACAGCAAAGGATCCTTGGAGCTTCGCTGCTTTTCCTGCTCATCTACACGGAAGTAACTCCCACTGGTTCCGCTGAGGGTTCACCCCAGATCAGAGCACTCGGAGTAGTAGGACTAAGCGATTCCTTCAGGGCTGCAATGATTCTGACCTACGTGCACGCCTTGGACTTTGACCATTAACCTGTTTCCTACTCAACTGCAGAAACGGGACTGTATACAATTTGGTTGTATGCCTATAAGGTGACAAAATACTAACGTTTAGAATCTAATTTACATACCGTATTTGTCCTGAGGGCGTGCGCGCGCGCGCTCACACACACACACACACACACGCACGCACACTTTTTCCCCCTCCAACTATAATAGCTTCCGTGGGCGGTTTTTTTTTAAGCAGTTGCAGAGCAACGGAGGGAGAGGGGGGAGGCGAGAGAAGTATGCTTCGGGACGTAAATCGGGCTGGGAACGATTGTGCAACTTGTTGAATGCGTTGTCTCTGCTTTAAAAGGATGGACTGGGTGCGTCAATACATTCCTGCCTTTTTACCTGTAAAATGCCTTCTGCAGAGAATGCCGCCGAGATAAGGTGGTACTTGGGAGGGATTAAGGCAGTTCTAGACAGATTAAAGATAGGTGGACATCCCACGTAAGTTGCCAGGGACTGTTGTAACGTTCGCTCTGAAAGCGAACGTACCTGGAAAACACACACCTCTTCCGCGTGATGAGAAAGTATAATGTGGAAAAAAGATACTCGGGGCCGGGAGTGAGAGGCAGGCAGGGCGCGCGATGGATTGACAGCGCCTAGAGATTCTTGGACCAATTTATGACAACAGGGGGGCGGGGAGAGAAAGGGAGTATCCAGGCTTTGTTTACTGTTTCGGATCTCCGGGTGCACCAGCGCAGACTAGGGAGAGGAGAAGAAAAAGGATCGAGGGTCTGTCCCTAATTTGGCAAAAGCTGCGCCAAGGTGAAGGCAGGCAGCGAGAGCCGTTTCCCACCTTAAAAGCGCCACTCTTGGTGATGTCACGTCGGAAATTTACCAAAGCAAGATCTAGCCAACTGTACCGAGAGATCCAGCCCCTTGACTGGCTGATTGGGCAGGCGGCACTGACGTGCACTGACGCTTTGAGTCTTGAGGGGCATTTGGCTGTGCAATACGGAGCCCACATAAACAAAGGCACATTGGAGGGAAGGGCCAGTCGGTCCTGCTTGCTCGCCCCGCGCTTCGCTCGTACTGTACTTCCCTAAGGAGCGAAAGGAAGAGAGCGTGTCCGCGCGCTGGCAGCGAAGGCGAAAGGAAAGCGAGAACGAAGCGATTGGCGGCGAGAAGTGCCTCTCCGCTTCCTCCCTTCCTTCGCCCGCCCGCCCGCCCGGCCGCCCTGGGAATCCGAACTGCCAACAGTTGAATGAATGAATGAATAAATGAATGAATGAAAGAGACACGCCACCTAACAAGTAAGTGGATCGCGCCGCTGACTGGGACAGAGAATATTTTCTGTCTTTTGGTTGGATGATGCAACATTTTTTTTCCCCCTTTAGGCAAAGAAAAGTAGCCCGGAGATGGGGTGGCATGGGTGGGATGAGCTGGGGGGATTGGAACCGGGGAAGGTCGCGGTTGCCTGATATAAAATATTAACCCCACCCACCCACCCACCCACCCCGCCCCGTGCAAGCTTATCCAAAATGTACCTCTTAAAAGGGCCTCGCCTGTCGGCCTTCAGATCCGGAGACCTTCTCACAGCCCACCTCACAACTTCCATCTCCCAAAGTGTGGATTTTCGGAGAGAAGGCCGGAAGAGGAAACTTTGAGAGCAGCCCCTGCGCTTGGCTTTCGGGCTCAGGGCCGCGGCATTCCACCCTGTGGAGGAGGTCCGAGGAGGGACTTCAATCGCAAGGGGAAAAAAAAAGTTGTTGGGCGGATCTGGGTTACTTGGGAACACTTTGATCTCCGTCAGCGACAAGGCTTGGCGCAGGGAGCACCAGCGCTCGGTCCTGGAACTCTACGCTGCCTTTCAGGTTGATTGCCGCCGGAGGTGGGGAATACTGTAATAAATTAGTCTAGAGAACGCCGCCTGATAGCGGGGCCGGCCGGCCTTCTTGCCTGGTGTAGGTGGGAGGCAGGAAAGAGGGGAAATCGCTCCCAGCCCTAGCTGGAACGGCCTAGCAGGTTGCACAGAGCGCGAGAGAGGGACTGTTGGCTTTGACCGGAGTTTGAATTAAGGGCGCAAGACTTCGGAGTAGAAGCAGAGAGGAGTCGCCGAGAGAGGCTGGCTGAGCAGTCCAGGAATGAAACTTCCCAGGGTTTGCTACTTGTACGCGTGAGAAGCTATTTTTGGGGGGGGGGGGAGGGAGGGAGGAGGGAGAGGGAGGGAGGGGGCGATATCGGAGGGATGCAATCATTGGAAAAGCCTCCGGAAAAAAACGATTTGCGTCAGTTCCGAAGGGGATCCGGAAAAGATGGCAGAGGTATTTCCCTTCTCCCGTTTCATTCTGCTGCCTTACTTTGCCACGCGCATCCTTCGGACCCTCCGGCTCTCCCGCGCGCAGCTCGGCGGCTCGGGTTGCTGCCTTCTTTGGCCTTTAATTGCCTTCGCCTTTGTGCGCGCGTGTGCGGGCAAGCGAGCGGCTGCGTGCTCTAATTAAATGCCGTTTATGCCGCTCTGCCCCCTTTGAAGATTTGGAAGCCGAAGAGTGGCGGAATGTCGAGGGGAGACGAGAGCGCGGGCCCCTCTTTCTCCTCCTCCTCCCCCCGCCGCGCTTCTCATTCTCATCTCATGCCACTGACACCCCGCTCGCAACGGAGAGAAGTTAGCCCAATGGGATTGCAAACGCGCGTCTTCAGGCTTTTACGGGAGCTGTCAAGTGTTAAGAGTTTGCGTGAGCGCGCATCTCCGCGGGCAGATGCGTGTGGGCAAGCTATTAGGGAGCAGGGCGGTGGGGGGGGGGAAATAACTTGAATGTCCGAATACTTTTGTTGCGCAATGAGGGAATCAAATAGCGCAACGAGAAGAAGAAAAGCCCTTCAGGCAAAGGGTTTTCTTTTCCACCCAGCGGAAGATAAGCTCTTTGCCTATAGCGGCTTATGGGAGACCGTATACCCAGCTCTCCTAGCCACCTCTGGGCCTGACAGAAGCCCAGCTGGTGACACGAGGAATTTTGTGGCGCCCGCTAGTCCTCGTTGCGCCCCCCCCTCCCCGGTCCAGGTGAGGCTGAAAGAGTAACGTCGTCTCCCTTTCCGCATCTTGCCCGTCTTTTTCAGGGAGCAACCGGACAGACTGGAGTCGTCAGCGCCTCGTTCAAGTCTTGGCAACTTGTCTCTCCATTGACTTCCGACGCTGTCTGCCTTCAATTCTCCCGAAAACGCCACTCACGCGGCTGAAGGTGGGTGACGCGGATTGACCCTTTCCTCACCCCAACCCACCTCACCCCTGCCCCGCCAACCAGGAAGTCACATTCTCACAGACCCGGAGAAAGCGGCCTCTGCCTTTAGCAGGAGTTGGGCTCGCGGAATTCGGGAGAGAAAGGGGGACCGCGTACCTGTGCGTGCGGGTGGAGAGGAGAGGAGGGGGCATGCTGGGCTCCACTCTCGATAGCTCTAGCGCGGGCGGCTCTGCATCCCATCTAGCCTCCCTTGTACTTAGCAACGGGGGCATTACTTTCTACTTAGAGGGCACCCCCCCTGTCTCCTCCCCCACCGACGTTTAGCAGAGTCCTTACTGCTCCCTCTCTCCACTCTGTCTATAGCGAGCCCTTCTGCGCTACCTGCTTGCCCATTTCCCATCCTCCCCTCGGTTCGCGTTTTGCCTCCCTTTCTGCCCCCCGCTTGTCCTGCCCTCTCCTCTCTCGCCTGCCCGTCCCATTCCCTGGCATCTTCCTCTCCTCCTGTCTCGGCCTCTTTGTGGGAAGGGTGGGTGGGTGGGTGGGTGGGTGGGTGGGCGGGGGCCGAGGAATGGGATTGTTGCCCAGGAAAGCTGAGCCATGCTCTTGTTGTGCCGTGTTTCGTTTGCAGCCATGCCCTGCGTCCAGGCTCAGTACGGGTCCTCGCCGCAAGGAGCCAGCCCGGCCACGCAGAGCTACTCGTACCACCACTCGGCGGCTGCCGGGGAGTACAGCTCGGACTTCTTAACGCCCGAGTTTGTCAAGTTTAGCATGGACCTGACCAACACTGAAATCACTGCAACCACTTCTCTCCCCAGCTTCAGTACCTTTATGGACAACTACGGCGCCGCCGCCGCCGCTGCGGGTTACGACGTCAAGCCGCCCTGCCTGTACCAAATGCCGTCGCAGCCCCCGCCACCCCCGCCACCGGCGCCCTCCATCAAGGTCGAGGAGCTGCCCCTGCACGGCCACGGCTACCCGCCGCCGCCGCAGCCCCCCGTTGCCGGCGGGCCCCAGGCGCCTGATGAGCTGGCCGTCTACTACAAACCCTGCGCCTCGCCGCCCACCCCGGCCGCTGGTTTCGCGCCGGGTCAGAGTGTTTGGGACGAGGCCGGGCCGCTGCACGGCTTCCATCACCACCACCATCACCACCACCAGGCTTACGGTGGGGCGGCAGGAGGAGCGGCTGGCGGTGGCGGCAGCGGCGTGCATAAGGCAGCCCCGACGGCGGTGCCGCGTCTCTCGCTTTTCTCCTTCAAGCAATCGCCGCCCGGCATGCCGGTGGGCAGCTGCCAGATGCGCTTTGATGGGCCCCTGCATGCCCTACCGCTCAATGCTGAGCCCTCGGGTCACGGGCCTGGCGCCCACCACCACCACCACCATCACCATCACCACCACGACGGGCAGCCCTTCGCTCTGCCCAACCCTATCCGCAAGCAGGCCAGTGCCGCCGCCGTCGGGTTCCCCGGACTGCAGATCGGGCATGCCTCCCAGCTCCTGGATGCCCAGGTGCCTTCGCCACCTTCACGGGGCTCACCCTCCAACGAGGGGCTGTGCGCCGTCTGCGGAGACAACGCTGCCTGCCAGCACTATGGCGTGCGCACCTGCGAGGGCTGCAAAGGCTTCTTTAAGGTGAGCTGCTGCTCATGCTGCCTCCTGGGGAGGCGGGGGGGGGGGAATCGTGTCTGCCTGTCTCCCAGATGCCAACTGCTTCGCTGTACAGCTGATCTCCCATCCCTCCGTCCGTCTCCTTAACTGTATCCCTTTACCCCTCGTTTAACGACCACCTTCAAGTTCCTGCCTCTGCTGAGTAGAAACTAACTCACTTTAGACTGCAGCTGCTGTCAGTCTTGAGATTGGGCATCTAGAAAAGAAGTGGACGCCCAGATTTCAAGGTTATATTTGGGGATCTAGTCTTAGCTCCCTTCCTGTCTCCAGATGTAGCTGAGTTCAGAATGATAAAGGCGCCTTAGATCAAAATCCACACTTACCGGGTATTTAGTTCATAGGGAAAGGAAAAAAAGCTCAAGATGAGAGAAGCCAGTGGGGATCTCACATTATTAAATGGCATATATTTTCCCCTCTATTCCCTACCAGTCTTTTAGGCTGTTGCCATCTAATCCCTAAAATAGTTCGGACTCCTTGTACAGAGGTACTTGAGCCAAATCTATCTACACTAGATGGGAATATGCCGCTCACCAAAGGAAAAAAGTCAGTTTTATTGTCCTGACACAGATTTGAGGCCTAGCTATTCTTGCTTTATTTATTCTTGCTTTATTAAGAAGGGCTGCAATGATGCAGCCCTTCATTTTACCACGTTCTCCCTGCCTGGCTGCTTTAGCGGATGAATTCCTCTGCATCCTTTTCCGAGCCGGGGTGGGGGATGGGGTAGGGGTTTAGAAAGAACGTTTGAAGGAATTAGGAATTGCTTTTATTTAACCTGAGCTTTGAAGCTCGGAAAAGAAAGTGCCACAATGTCCCGATTCTCTTTCTTTTCCTTTCTTCGTCATACCCGATCCACTCGATCCAGGAGGCTTTTCAAAGGCGCTGATTTATACTAGGCCTGTTCCCTAAACTGTAATCTACAAAAACGATCTGCAGTAGAGAACGAGTTGTTGGAGCGTTCAACGCCTGTTGCCCTTTCCTGATCCCCCCACCTTTCTCTCTATCAGTTCCAGTCCCATCTGGGAGGGGGGGGGGAGGCTTGTCCTGTCTGTGTAGGTAGGAGCTGAGCTGCGCGAGGGGGCCCTTTTGCAATTCATTTGCCTTAGGACTGGTTAGAACAGAGAAGCCCGCCTCGGCTAACAAAGTACAGTAGACCCGCAATCCCGATGGTTGAATTAAACCGCGTCTCTCCCTTCCCGCCCTACCCCGTAACTTCCTAATTGAATAACCGCGTCCTTCCAAAGAAAAGGAATAAAAAACTTATAGAAATGCTTCGGATTTGTGTTGAGTCCTTATGGCAGGCTCGCCAGACGCTGCTCGGCGAGCCCGGGCCCCATTTTTTTTGTTAGAGGACCTGGAAAAGGGGAGACCGCTGGAGCGAGAGAGGAAGAAGAAGGAATCTTTCTCAGCCCGCGAAGTGCCTTACACTCGGACCACCTTCGGGGGGCTCCGCTCCGCTCCTCTCCTCTCCGCTCCTCACCTTTCCTTCCCCCCTTCCCTCCCCTGTCTCTGCAGCGCACCGTCCAGAAAAACGCCAAATACGTTTGCTTAGCGAATAAGAACTGTCCCGTGGACAAACGCCGTCGGAATCGGTGCCAGTACTGTCGCTTTCAGAAGTGCCTCGCTGTCGGCATGGTCAAAGAAGGTAGAGCCTGCCGTGGGCGGGAGCCAGGGGTGGCCGCGAGCACAGGCGGAGCAGCGGCGTCCCCAGTCGCGACGAGAGGAGGCGCGGCGGAGTTCCAGCTGAGCTCCCGGCACGCGGCTTCTTCTGACCCTTGGGCGGCCCTGGGCTCCCCCCCCCAAGCTCCTTCGGGTCCGTCTTCAGAGCGATTTGACACTCATAAACCGGCCGGGGTAGTGGCAGGAGGCGAAGGCCTGTACAAATCCGGACTTAGACCTAAGATAACCTTTCCTGGGACAAGGCGCTTGCCGGGGGCGGGGCGGGAGGGCGGCGGGTTTTCTTAGTTTTAACCTAAAGGGATTCCAGGAACAGGGCAGGTTGGGCTTATGTAAAGGAATGCCGAGAGGGTTTCCTCTCCTACATGTTTTTCTTAAAAAAAAAAAAAAAAAAGTCAGTCTCGCTGTTCGGAGCCAAACCTCCTGGAAACTGAGCGTTGGAGCAAGGAAGCCCGGAAAAATACTACAATACCAACAGCCCCAATTTCTCCTTGGAAACTTTTTTCTCTGGGCAGATACATTCAGCCAGGAGGTTTTAGGGCCCGGTAGAAAAACAGGACATTAGATGGGGCTGGGGGGGGGGGATCGTGTTTTCTTCTTCTCTGCCTGGCCGGGGGACCCGAGGCGTGTCCTCTGAGTGGAGGCGTCTTGTCTTTTTCAGTCGTTCGCACAGACAGCTTAAAAGGCCGAAGGGGTCGTTTGCCCTCGAAACCGAAGAGCCCCCAGGAGCCTTCTCCCCCTTCGCCCCCGGTGAGTCTGATCAGTGCCCTGGTGAGAGCTCATGTCGACTCCAACCCGGCTATGACCAGCCTGGACTATTCCAGGGTAAGCTGGAGACAATATTTGCCTATGGGTCCCCCTCCCAGGCCACCAAATGAAATCTGCCTACTAGCCCCCAGTAAGGTCATTCTCTCTTCCACCCCCACCCCCACTTGATGCGATTGCGCAGGCACCTCCGAGGTGTTGGTGTCCCAGAGGGCTTGGAGGTATCTGGGCAAGAATTGGTGTCTATGTGTATGCGTGTGTGCCTGCTGAAGGGGGGGAAGGGGAACTTCAAGCAGATGCAGATTGCATCTCTCTCGACACTTCTTCGGACTGTGGGCTACTTTTGCAAATAGCGTTTACTGCTAGTTAAATGTATATGGAATTGTTTTGTTCCATATTAGAAGTTAGGGTTTCCCCCTGCCAGTAATGGAAGCAATGCTTTAGTTTGAAAAGGAGGTGTTCCCATTCAGACGTGCTTGGGAAATGAAAGCCATTAAGAAACATTAGACTCAGGGCAGGGCATTCCCAAAGGAGATGGCCGGAGCACCTGCCTTTTGGAAACTAACCTTCAGCTCCTTACTACAGGAAGTTGGTTTGTTTTTCTCTTCTGCCTTATGGGACCCATGGTATGAATTTATTGAAGAGAGAAAGTCGCCTCTTTTTCAAGGTGGGATTAGCTGCTCCCTTCTCACAGTAGAACCACATGTGAATATACATTTTTGAATACATAAGAAATGAAATGTGATAGAGAGCCACAGGCCTTTGTGCTGAATAAGCCTTGTACATGTTTGTATTATGTGTATAGATCAATGGGTAGATTTTCCCTCCCCCTTATCACTTCATTATCACAGCCGCTCATTTTTCCCAACTGGCTTTCCAGAAGCTAAGCCAAACCCTGTAATTTTTGCTTCAGGGTGTCTTTCCAGGGTGTTTAAAGTTGACCCTTCCTCCTGGCCACAGCTATTTCCCCTCTTCGCGTGGCCATCCCTCCTAACACCACCCCTAATTGAATTAATTGCCATGGGACATCTAATTTCTTCACTGGCCAGAGCGAGGTTTAATTGTTATAAAAACTTGGCTCCCCTCCTCGAGATGGGGGTTAGCAATTTCACGGGCTATAGATTTCAGAGAGCCTCATTAAATTGCTGGGGTCTTTCTCTTACTTCCCTTCCCCTTCCTTCTCTCTCCCACCTTCCTCGCAATGGAATCCCAGTTCCAGGCAAACCCAGATTATCAGATGAGCGGTGATGACACGCAGCACATCCAGCAGTTTTATGATCTCTTAACTGGTTCCATGGATATTATCCGGGGCTGGGCAGAAAAGATCCCTGGCTTCACTGACCTTCCCAAACAAGACCAAGATCTGCTGTTTGAGTCTGCCTTCCTGGAACTTTTCGTCCTGCGGTTAGCCTACCGGTAAGTAGGAAGTGCTCTCTCCAAGTTGAAGGTCATCTGCAAGCGTATTCTGGGATGTGCAGGCGTGTGGAATACATATGCACATACATGCACACCCAGACACATCTCTTGTGTTCCCTATGATGAGGAAAACTGCGCCCGTTCAAGGTCCGCTGAGCTGCGTTTTTATTAACTCCTCAGTAATTAGGTCTCTCTTAAGCCTTCCATTTATTGCTTGGCGAATAATTAGTTGTTTGCTTTTCTCTATTCCCCCCTCCCCTTTTTTGGCCACCCTGTAAACCCCCGGCAGGTCAAACCCCGTGGAAGGGAAGCTCATCTTTTGTAATGGTGTGGTCCTGCACCGGCTGCAATGTGTCCGTGGATTCGGGGAATGGATCGACTCCATTGTGGAGTTTTCTTCCAGCCTGCAGAATATGAACATTGATATCTCTGCCTTCTCCTGCATCGCTGCCCTAGCCATGGTGACAGGTGAGACCCAGCTTCTGGCTCTTCCTCTTCCTCTTTGTTCTGATCACCCAGGGGTGTTTTATTTCAGATTAACTCATCTGGAATAAGTAACCAGTTTTTCCATCTTAGTGATGAATATAAGTTTTTTTTTTTTTAAAGGAACTTTTGTCTTTCTGGCAAGCTGAAAATCCCTGCCTCTTGCCCTGTTTCAACTGTCTGGGCAGATGAGAATTCTTAGTTAGAAAATATCCACATTCTTCCAATATAGAGTTAAAATCCACAATAGTCACACTCCTTCCCCCTTATTTCATTTTACAAGTTCTATATTGCATATTGGGATTTCTCACTTCTTTTCCCATAAACTTCTGGCTTTTATTCTGGATTACGTAAACCTATTCCTTTAACCTTCCTGGGCTCCTATTTAAAGTAAACTAGAGTTTATCATTATGTCCCAGATGAATATGAAGTAATCCAGAGTAATTGCCCTTTTATACAATCACCATTGGCAATAGGGAATAGAATCCACAAATCAGGATATATGCATGAAGACATGTTTATGTTCACATGACACACTGAATCACAAAGTAGCCAATCATATTTTATGTTAACATGGTGCACATCCAACCCCTGTGATTAACTTAAGGTTCAGCATGCCTGCCAATCCAGAGTATTGAGTTAATTGATCAAACCATGGAGGTGCTCTAGGAACAGAGGCTTTAAGAGAGAAACTTTACATTTGAATGACTATAATACAGATATTTCTATGGCACCCTGGAAGTTCAAGAGTACTGACTCAAATGGAGGAGTTGCAATCTGACACAACTGCAATTTCATAATGCTGTCTAATTTGTAGCTACATCAAAGAAAGTCCCCTGGGCTCCGAAACTTCAGTTTATCCCAAACTATGTTGTTTAGCATTGGAACTTTAAGGAGTAAGGGGTAGTTAAAGCAGCAATGCATAATTTGTAGTCTCCTAACAAGGCCTGTTGAAGTGTGCCCCTCCCTCGGCCACCCCCTCACATTTGTCCAGAGCTGGGTCTAAATCAGCACCTTCTTGTCGTTTGCAGAGAGGCACGGCCTGAAGGAGCCCAAACGGGTGGAAGAACTGCAGAACAAGATTGTCAATTGCCTCAAGGACCACGTGACTTTCAACAACGGCGGCCTGAACCGGCCAAATTACTTGTCCAAACTCCTGGGCAAGCTCCCGGAACTTCGCACGCTCTGCACGCAAGGCCTGCAGCGTATTTTCTACCTGAAATTGGAAGATTTGGTGCCGCCACCAGCAATAATTGACAAACTTTTCTTGGACACTTTACCTTTTTAAAAACAAAAACAGAGAGAGGGAGAGAGAAAGTGTAAAGGGGGGGTGGAATCTAGAAAGAAAGACAATGCTGCTGTGCTCTCAGAGTGAAGAACTTTCAAAGCCTCGAAGTGGGGGGGAAATGCAAGCAAGCAAGGAGGTCGAAGTCCCAGGAGAAAAGCGAGAGCCCCCCCTCCCGATAAGGAAGGAGCAGCACCTCCGGCTGTCGCATGCTCCCATCCTTCCAAACTGTGGCTTAGCCTGTCCTGCAGAACAGTGACTGAAAACTGGGGGCTGTGGCCATGCTGAATTCCGTTCCTTGGACTACACACAGATTCCCATGGTACAAGCTTTTTATTCTTGCCTAAACAAACAAACAAACAAACAAAAAACAAAAGTCTCTTTCGCTCCCATCCACTCCCTTTTCCCGAAAGCAAAATGACACACAGATTAAAAAAAAAAGTTCATTACTATGATTGTGAGGATGGCTGTGTGACCAAGGACTATAAGTTAGGAAGCTGAGTCTTACTCAGGCTTTAGCTGCTGCTGCTGATGGCAAGAGTATTAAGATGACCCACTCAATCTCCCCCCCACCTTCTTAAAACCTTTAAAGTGTTTTCTGCTGTAAAGGGAAAGCTGTAATATATAGAAGATGAAATTAAGGGGTGGGGGAGGGAGAGGGTGCGGCATGAATCGACAGAAGGCAAAGGATTGTACACTTATCAGATGCAGTTTGCCTTTTTTCTTTCTAAAAACAAAGGAAAACTATTCTGTGCCTATTTATGAATAAGCTATTCAAACCATTATAAAATTAGAAAAAGAGACTAAATCAAAGGAATTTGAACAAAAAGATTTGATTATTATTTAAGACTTAAATCAAAAGAAAGTCTGATGATTCTAGGAAGACAATGTTATTATAGGCACTTGCTATTTCAGTAATGTCTATATTCTATAAATAGTTATTTCAGACACTATGTAGTCTGCTAGATTTTATAAAGATTGGTAGTTCTCTAAGAAGCTTCAAACGTTTTTTCTCAGTTGTAAAATAGGTGGGCACAGGTGTTACACAAATCCAACAGACTCCCCGCCCACATCCATTTCTGGAAAAATCTTCCAAAAGGGACCCATATTCCCGTGTTTGTAAACACCGTTTGGCATTCCTTGTTTGTAAGTGTCGTATGTATTGTTGATGCTGATTAAAAAGAAAACAGTTTATATCTTGATCATTTTGTTGTCTGAGGAGAAACCAGTCTTGCATGCACAAGCTTTTTTGACTATTTCCAGAGTGTTTATCTCATATATAGATCTCCCTGGAAATTATTGAGCACTTTGTCTTTTTATTTCAAGTTTCTTTTGTTGAGGGAGGGAGTTGTTTTTTTAAATGCCTAAAATTGTTAATATATTATTTTACGTATCAATACAATGTTTTTTAATGCCATATTCTGTAGTATATCTATTTTTCTTTGTATATTTCCAGTATGGCATATTTTACAATCACTGCCTCTTCCCTTTCCTCTCTCCCGCTCTACCCACCCCACAATTTCTCCATGTGGTGTATATGACAGTTAGAAGCTGACACTTTCTCCCTAAACTCTTTCTTGGAGAAAGATAATTTTAATGTTTACAGCAAATAAATCCATGTCAACGAACAGAATCCCGTCTTTTTTCTCTTTAGGAAAAAAAAAGTCCCAGAAGTCTCCCATGATAGATAATTACTCGGATGATGATGATGATGATGATTCATAGCACTGAAACAGCAGGTTAAAGAAATGCTATATGTATGATGGCTTATCTGATCTGAGAAAAGGAATTTACTGTTTTAAGAGGCAAAGGAGGCAAAGCTAAGATGTATAGTTTAGTTTCTTTTTCTAACTTCAATAACAAGTAGTGTTTGTTGTTTCTACCATTTTAGCCTTCCTTTGAAACCTCTGAGAACCTGTTAAATACAGAATATTTGCCTTATCTGGCTCTAAAAATTTAAATAGATCCTATTTAGTGCAATGCATTCCACAGGAATTGGCTTTTTGAGTAATCTCTGCATCAGTCTCTGATTCTGAATGAGTTTGGAGTAGGCAAGATGTAGCAAAAAAAAAAAAGGGGTAGAAACAGGCTGGAATAAGTTAAGATATTTGGAACTGGAGCATTCATGTCCATTGCTGAAATTTAAATAGGCTAAATTGGAATGGGCAGTGGTGCATGCATGTGTGTGGATGCCATAAACCTGTGGCATGTTTAGTGGAAAGCAAGTTCCATAGAATTTAAAGAATGTGAGGATCTACTAACTGCAAAAGGCTGCAGTCTTACTTTATTTACAATGAAAGGCTAATGGTACAACTCAAACATTCCTGTTGAATTCACAGGGTTCTTTCCAGAGAAGCATGTGGTTACATTCCTAAATCGTTTACTAATGTTAATATAATTTGAATTCAGTGCGATTTCTACAGAATAGGAAGAATTAGGATTGGGCTGTTAAGCTTTAGACAGGAAAGTAATACTTCTGTACTTCATCTGGAAGAAAATTGGTTTATTTCAATGGAACTTTCTGCAGACTAGGTATATTTAGGTTTGGGCTGATGGAAATCCATGGAGTCTTGAACCTTCCCAAATAAGGTTTAGGAAGTGGAAATGTGTATTTTATTATACTTGAATACAATACCTTCATTCCTTTTTAAAGAATTTATAGATTCTATTAACATAGTAGGATTTTTAATATATATTTTAAAAAAAACATTAAGTGCATAAGCAAGGAGACGGTATTTTTGGACATCTCTCCTGTTCATTAAACTTCAAACTCACTTTATCTCAAACCAAAATATATAGCCAGGTGTGGGACACAGCTAAGAAACTTGATAGGAGGATCCCTGTTTTAGATACAAACACATTTGCGAGAAGCCTTTTTTAAATATATATATATATAATATGTTGTCGGGTGTGTGTGGGGGGGGGGTAGCAAGCCAAGAACCCCATTATTTTTTTTAATTTAGAGGAGAATTTCTCATACCCAATTATTTTGCTGTGTCTGTTTTGAAGTAGTGGCTAGTTTTACGTGGTCCCCCCCCTTCTCCTAAGCTTACCAGCATCAAGCGGTTGGGGAAGGCGGGGGTGAAGGGGCAGCTAAAACGAGACACCTGCTCGTTGGAATCAAGGAAAGATGGCAGGCTCATCCAAGATAAATAATGATAATAATAATAATAATCATAACTATAACAATTCTTGTCCAAAGAGGGAATCCATCGGATCCCTAGCCCTAAATTGATGCATTGCACGCAGGAGCCAGGTCGGGAGAAAGAGCTGGGTTTCCAGGGAAGGGTGCCTTAGGTTGCGCAGCTGGCGCGAGCCTGCCCGGGCGTGCGCCCTGGGGAGTTGAGCGGGGCTTATTCTTGAGAAAGGGGGAGAAGGAGCGCGCGGCCTGCCACGCTCAAGCGGTCCTCCGAGTCAGCGCTCTTCCATCTTCTTTCCAGAGTGGCTCTTTCGGCGGCCCTGACGGACAGTCGCGAAGGTGAGGCCTCTTTCCCGGCACAACTTGAGCTCAGAAACTGTGCGGGGCTAGGGGATGGCTACCTTTAGGGCTGGCAGCAGGACCGGGGGCTAATTCGGTCTTGGGGAGAAACCATACTCTTTGCAACGTTCCCCAGGGATTTCCTCCCCCGCCCCCCCCCCCCCCCCCCCCGTCGAGCTCACAGCCGGAGCTTCTGGCTCGCACGCGCAGTTTGTCTTTCGGGCAGTCCCGGTTTTGTTTTATTTTTTTTTGAGGCAATGTTAATTACACAAGTTGTAAGAAAGGGTAGCGAGGGGGGTGGGTGGGTCTCTCTGGAGACCCTTTAGACTGAGAGAGGAGAAATCTCTTCAGGCAGAAGCCTGAGGGAATTCAGATGACAAGCCTCGCGGTGGTGAAAATTTCCCGCCGAAAAGTAGCGGTTCCCTTCAGAGAAAGCGCCCAGCGTAGGCAGCTCAACGCTGCGCTCTCTTCCCCCCCCCCGCCCATTTGCAGGCAGGAGGGCTCAGGCGCACGGCTGCTTCAGGCAGAACGGACGCCACCCCTCCGTGCCCTTCCGCCAGCCTAGCCCAGCTGTTATAACGGAGTGGAAAGGGGAGATTGCACCCCCCTTGTCTCGAAGCGTTTAGGTTGTATGTGTGTGTGTGTGTGTGTGTGAGTGAATTCCAGCGACGCCTCGCTGATAATTGTGGGGAGGGAGCGAGCGGTGGCTCTGCTGGATGGGCGACTGCGGGGCGCGCCTCAGAGAAAGCGTGCAATGGAATGTGCGTTCCTGTGCGGGTGAATTTTCTAGGAATTACTTTAGCGAAGATGTTGGTTTTTATCTGGCATGGGGGAAGTTACGTGTTTAACCAGAAATAAAGCAAAGTGCACCCCTCCAGTGATAGAATTAAGGAGAGGTTTGGGGGACGAGCAGAGAGGCGGCTTTGCCTCAGTCGCCCCGCCATTGGGGCGCTTCCCGCCTCCGCGCGCTCTTGGGGCGCTTAGGTCTCGGGAGGCTTTCCTGTGCCGCCTCTCGAGGGGAAGCCGCTGCCGAGTGAATAATTCCCTTTGTACTTCGGCTGGCTTGTTTGGTCTCGGGTCGGCCTGAAGCTGGGGGCGCAGCGAGGGGCTCTGCTTGTATTTATGGAAGTGATTTAAGGACGCGTTTGAGCGCAAGACTCTCTCAGCGGCTGGAAATAAATAGGCCGTTCCCGCCGTCGCGGGCGTCCCTGCTAGCGCCTTCTGCCCGCCTTGAGCGAAGGGACGGTTGGGGAAGTGGCGGGGCGTGGGAGGTGGAGGCTGTTGCTCAGCGGCTGCAAGAGTCCCGCGGAGGCCTCGGTAGATGTTCGAAATAGCCCTGAATGGACGCAACCCGGGAGAAGCGACTCCCGGAGAGAGACTAGGTCCATGAATTCGAATGAGGTGCCTTGGGAAACGTGGCGGGGTTGACGCCCGATAACTTGAGTGCGATTTACCTTGGGGAAAGGAAACCGTCTCTTGAACTTGAGCAAGAATATTTGGGGAGAAGGTGACCGGAGTGGCCTGTAGCTGGCGCATCGCTGACTATCTCGGGTATATCTCGGTAGGAGAGAAAGCGACGTGCTGTGGTCAGTTCCTTGCTGGGTCACTTTCCCTTGGCTATCACTTTCCTTCCCCCTCCCTCCTCCCCCCAGTTAGCAACAGGGAAGTTCCTGTTGACGGCAAGGAGTGAAAGGAGGTTGGGGGAACTTTGTTCCTTTCTGAGGGATGCCCAGTTTTGCAACTGGCAGCCTAGGTCGCCCTACCTGTTGCGCTACTTTAACGTTGCCCAACCCTCCTTCGCAGCTCCCCAGCGTTGACTCTCCACCCCCTGCGAACCTGTAGGTAGACCCGTCACAGCCCAAGTGGGCTGATCGGCAGGATGGAGCGGCCATCCCTGCAAGACGCTGGGCTGGACCTAACGCCCTCCGCCTCTTTCTTCCACCGTGAAGAAAGACACGCCCCGGGGGTTCTGCGAAGGGACCGGGTGCACCTTAAATATTATGAACCCGTGGGCTAAGTCCGTTTCTCCCACTTGCCTCCTTAGGCTTTTTTTTTTTTTTTAATATTTCAATACTGAGGCATTAACAGGCTTGAGGTGGCCGGAATGCAAAATGCGATTCGACGTCAGGGTTTTACTGATTCGAAAATTATTTCAACCCGCGAAATCCTGGGCCGATTTCTACCTCCTCCGTGGGTCTTCTCTACCTGCCGCCTTCCGTTGATAGCACCTGTTCTACATTTTGTAGGCTGAGCCCCATCCGTTGCTCTATGTGCCTTCTTTCGTGAGGGTTATCCCATTCCCACTGGGGAATTCAGCTTGGTTGCATGATGTGAAGGCTGCAATCCTATGTCCATTTTAACTCGGCTGTATGCTTCTGTTGAATTCAATGGGGTTGATTTCGGGAGTGATAGTGGTAATTCATAGGTTTGTAGTGTAAACTAATCAGTGCCAGTGCTTTTCTGAGTATCTGCTCAAATTTAAATCATCTGATTTCACTGGCAAATATTCTCAGATAAAGGAGAATACCCCTACAACCTGAAAACCGACCATTTCAGCTGCAAGGATACCCCAAACGTTGCCATTCTAGACATATTTTTCTTCATCCGTGATTCATCTTTCCATCTATTCTAGGCAGGCAGATACCCCCTTCCCCTCCCCCCCCTGCTTCCAACTTGGTATATCGACCTAAAATCTTGAGGCTAGGTTTGTCCTAGCTGCTGCAATCAGGAATAAAATATATTGATAATAATTTGCTTCAGCGTTCCTTCGCATTATTTTATTATTTCGCAAATCACCACCAGGCTACTGCAAGAGCGCAAGGCAGAGATTTCCAGAAGATGGTCCTCAATGAATTTCAAAATCGCTAAATTGAAAGTCCAGTCTGCAACCTCCCAGCCTTTCAGAGTTCATGTCGAAGATATTTATTTGCAAGCCAAACTCAACAACTCGAAGCTCTTCATCAATCCAGATAGAACTATCCCATTTTTTTTAAACAGAAGAAGAAATCCTAATACTATTACCTAATCCTATTACCAATTGAAAGATAAAACTAGTTCAGTTGCCGGCATCTTTTCCTCCACTGCACAACTGTCTTCCTAATTGACTCCTACTTCTTTACTATTTTCCAGGCAGCTGATAGAGAAGAATCAAGCCCTTTTCGAACAGAAATTAAGCTGAGACTCTTCAGGAAGATCTCACCTCAGCTTCGCACTAATCAGGGGTTAGGTTCTAAAGTCCCACCAACTATTGGATCTCCTTAATCAAAGATTGCTGAAGAAATCGTTCGTTTGCAAATCACAGTAGCTAGATTCGGACATCCGCTAAGCCTAAGCCAAATCCGAACAAGCCCCAATATGTTTTGCTGCAACGCTATATGTGAAGTATCCAGCACTTCCTTTGTCCTCAGAGATCGGGTTGGATGAAGACCAAGACTACGAACATGGAGCCCAGAAGAACTCAAAGTCATGACTGCGGGTGGGGGGAGAGAAGTAAACAAATGCTTTTAATTCTTCCCCATAATAAATGAGACACAAGAAGGTTGTCTTTAGCGGATATTTATTCTCTATATCGGGGCGTTAGATATTAGGAGGCCTTCCATCTTCTACTCCGTCAGGAATGGGGTGGCACTGGAAAGGGCTGTTGAACTGGCTATTACTATACCGGCTCCGTTTTTGTGCCAGCTGCTCTGCCTTGGAAGGAGACTCCGCTGGCCCTAAGGTCCCAGACAAGCCCACTGCAGGCGGCTTGCCTCCTGTGACCGAAAGATCTTAGCCAGCTAATAACTTTCAGGCTGTATTCCCCCAACGGGGTTAACTGAAACAGAGTTGACTTGTGCCAATTCTCTAAGTTGGTATCATGCATGGAGTCTTAAACCAATTACCGCACAACATACTAAGATAAAATGACTGCGCCACGACCACCTCGTGGCGCAACACAGGACTAGCGATACTTAGTTTCAAATTCTGCAATAGAGTGGCACTGCAATCCCAAGGACAAGGGACTCTCGGATCAAGCTGAGGCACGGATTTCTTAATTGTGGTTTCTTGAATAAGCCCTCATTGGCTGGATTCTGCAACAGGTTAAGCCCTGCCCTTGCTTTCAGAATTGAAGCAAGATTTCAGCCTGATTCCGGAAATACAAGCGTCTGCTTGCGTCCGTTTGCCCGGCTTCCCAACAAAGCAGCAAGGAAAATCAGTTTAAAATCGTGAAGTGCACTGAACTCATGTGGGGTTCAGTCCTGTTCTTCGACAGATGGAGACTTATTGCTTGGTAAGATCTGCAGCTGTTGCTTCAGTGCTTAGGAGCTCCAAGCAAAGCCTGTAGCCTCTCTCTCTGCCCAACAACCAAAAAAGCAACCGTTTCTAGCGCGCCATTTCCCATGGACTTGCATCCATGTCTAACCTAGTCGTAGTTTGCTCAAGTTACCAGTCTGTTGGGATTCCTCGTAAAGTTCAACTATGGGCTGGTTTTGTATAATATGCTGGGGCAAAAGATGGCGGGTGAAATTGTGATTCGGTGTGTCCTGCGAATTTGCTTAGAATTGAATCTGCACAAACAGGAAGCCCACTCTCCTCGGTTCAGTCTCCAAAAACCTGTGGCCATAGCTCCCTTTCAGCTGCAACCCACTGCTGCAGAGAAAACAAACTGGAAGCTTAGTGCTAGCAGGACCAACACTGCAGACTGCAAAGCTGGAAGTCCAGATTGACTGTCTGCCTACTCTGATTTTCTGCAAGGGCTTTAGAGTCTTTCGAAAGCCTAAGGAAATGCCTAACTGTCCTAGGCTTCTGTTCCTACGATCTTTTGTCCCCCCACCATCTTAAAACTCTCCCATCAATAATGAAGGGCATGTATGGTATGGCTACTGTATGATACAGTAAGCTTCTGTTTCAAAGGTGCCTTTTTAAGCTTTGCTTTTTTCTTGAAGACGTTTTTGCTTCTCATCCAAGAAGCTTCTTCAGTTCATATAGACACCTCTGTTTCAAAGCCCCACTGAGAAGGGGTTGGATTCCTAGGATCCAGCATAGGATCACACCAGAGAAACACAACCAGTGCCCCTCCTGGGTTAGAAGTGCCATTGATAGACAGGGTCTAAAGGCAAAGAAATCCATCTCTTGTGCAACTACATTCTTTAGGGCAGGGTTTTCCCTGCAATTCTTTCTGGATTTGGCTCCATAAAATGGTATTTGAATAAGAACACCTGCCAAGCTCCTGCTAAGGAGTAAATCTTGAAATTTATGTCACATCTACCGGACAAAAGCAAAGTGAAGGAGAGTAATTGGACAAGAAACAGAGAGGGGCATTTCCCTAGATCTGAGATGCTCACACCTCTTACCTAGTCCTAGATATAAGTTCTGTAGAACAAAAAAAAAGTGGAGCTTATTTCTAAACAAATGTGCTTCCTGCTGTACTTCTCAAGACTGAGAAAGTCAGACAAATCCGTTGCCACTAGCCTTAAGTCACTCTTTCACCCTTCCCAACAGGAGTCTTTCAGGTAAGGATGGGTTGCAGTCCTCCTTATTCCCACACAGCATGGCCAGTGGAGATAAATGAAAGGACAGACACAGGGCTGGAGGGGAGAGAATTAGATTTACTTGTACTTTTTACTCAATAACTATAGTTAGTTGCCTTGCATTTCCTGAACTTTTCTGACTAATGAATCAGAAGAGCATCTCCGAAGAAAGAAGGAAATAATTTGAATTAGAGATTTCAACATCCATGCATGCTTCACTCCAATACAATTTCACTGTGCTCAACTGGTGTTTACTATCCTTTTGGGGGACTGCAGTTAGAGCCTAAGTGTACATTTTAAGAAGAACAATAACACTGTATGAATTTCATCATGTTGATTTCTGAAAGTACATCCACGAGATTGGACTGTACAGTGCTAGAAAATACATTTAACTGATGTATAAGCATACATAGATTGGGACTTTTAAACCTTTGGATATTAACAGGAGAGCAATTGCTTTGAAATTAACGGAACCTAAAAAGCTGTCTTACAGAAGTCAGTCTACTGGTCCATATAGCTCAATACTGTTTATTCACAACAGCAATGGGTCTCTAGGAATCCAGCCAAACATGGGATTGTATGTAAAGTAGATGATCTACAGCAGGGGTCTTCAAACTTGGCCCTTTTACGACTTGTGGACTTCAACTCCCAGAATTCCTCAGCCAGGCACGCTGGCTGAGGAATTCTGGGAGTTGAAGTCCACAAGTCATAAAAGGGCCAAGTTTGAAGACCCCTGATCTCCAGTATCACTGAGTGATATCTATACGTTTGCAGAGGTTGTGGCTTTTGGATTGGGATCCTAGACAATTTTAATTGGTGTGGATGCCTCTTTTGAGTCAATATGATTTTGTTGAACCCCTCCCCCCTCCATAGGATGTGAATTACTGATTTAACCTATTTGTCTAAACTTACCACTGGCGAAACTTTCAATAAGCCATAAAACAGTCAGCTACATTTTAGTTTACTGAACATATATAGTTCAAACCCAGTTCGGGCATAGCCTGGGTTTGTCCAGTAGAAATCTCCCTGAGAATGAAGAACACTTACATGGCAACAGTTACATCTGGAAATGAACTGATAATTAGCTGACAGTCTAGGCACATTTCTTAGTCTGGGAGGCTTTCTGCTTAGGGCCGGTGTTACTCTTCAAACAAAGCAATTCTAAAATGTGCTTGCAGCATAAAAGAGTACAATTTCTGCAACCTTTTTAACTAAAATTCAGAACAAGGCAGGAGAAAACTGAGCTTCCTTGCAGGCCGCCATGCAGCTCTTAGGAATAGTGAGACATATTCCTTCTGGATTAACAAGCTGCTCAGTAGTGGGCATAAATTTTTAGAAAAAGGCTTCTGTGTTGTTTCAGGCAGGGTTCCTCTTTCTTGTAACAGTTACATGTCAGCATAGAATTCAATAGATGTGCCCATTCCACCAAAGAGACGTGATGAGGGGAAAGATGGATCTTTTGAATTTTTGCATATCCTGTGCCTATTAAAAATGCATGGATCCAAATGCAAGGCTGTGGTAAAAATGGGAGTGCAGGGACACTTCTGACTGTTAGAGCATTTGCTTGTGTTATCAAAGTTCTACCTGATTTTTATGGAAATGTATTCTGATACTAGCCCTGGGCTGAACAAAGCAGGTAGATCTGAGGTGGTCTCGATGAAATTTAGATCATAGCAGAATGATAGCCATGTCTCTTTCTATTATTTGAGGGTGATTAATTTCGTCTTGCAGTGTTTCAACCTTACACCACAGGCTAGGTTATCATGTCTAATCTCCAGAAATATGCAAGGTTGGGCCTGGTTCTTGGATGAGAGAATATCAAGAAATTCTAGGACTGGACTTGGAAGTTAAAAAAAAAATCCTTGGCAAATCATTTCTACACTGTTGTTAAGAAAATCATATGGAGATGGCTGTTTAGTCAAAAGGAATAAAGCTTGACTCGAGGGACATTTTAGTTTTTAATACTGCCCAAATAGATCACGGAGCAAGACCAGTGGTATTTGACAAAGTAGCAACTAATACATGAATAGAGCAAAATCAGAGGGGAAAACAAATTTTTACTGCTGAGAAAGTTTCCTCCCTTTCCTCCTAGTTTAGAAAGAAAGAAGAGAGAAGTAAGTGCTTATTAAAGCAAGAAGAATGAAATATAATAATACAATTTTTCTTTTCAGCAAAAACTTAAATATGTTATTTTGAGGAGGTGCTGAGCATCCGACCTTCTGTGCCAGTGTCCCAAAAGGTATCACTTTGAGACTAGCGTGGTAGTACGATTTATTTCAACCCCATTTTTTTTTTCAGGTAAGAGGACTTTATCCCTGGAGAAATTGCCATTGTAATTGTAGACTGATTCCATGGCATGCTAAGCCACACACCTTACTTAGCATTTCCCCCCTTTCCCCCATGGTCATGCATGAATGTTTATTTGGCTACTTACAGTACTATGGCATCTAGATCAGCCATAGGGGCTATCTCAAGATTATGAAGCTAGTCTCTATAAGCTATGACAGGTTCAGAATTTGGTGTCTGGACCTCCATGTTTGCTTCAGATGGTGTAATCAACTACTAGACTTTAAGTGCTGCACATGACAAGCATCATGGATATGCTCACTAGGCCACGTTGGTAGTCTTTAGCATGTGTGACCATAGCTGTAGTTATATTTATAATCAAAACCTAATATTTCCACTCTTGGGGGGACATAGCTTCCAAGCCTATTGTCATTATAGACAGAGAGGGAGGTAACAAACCTGTGCCACCATGTATCATTGATATGAATTCTAACAAAATCTGCCAGTCAGATCTTACCAACATTAATTACTGAGTTTGCGTATTGCACTAAGCCACAATTAAATTTAACCATAGTTTGCTGAACATTGTTCAGATATAATAATAAACTTGTTTATAAACTTCAACTATTGAATTCAATCACTAGGCTAAGCCCAAATAATAACAAAACAAAACCTTCTGGCAAAGTGACATACAGCAGAACCCAAACCTACTCAAATCATCCACTGAAATTTGATAATAAATCACCAGTTTTTGGCAATGAAGATTTTTGCTCATTTTAAAGAAAAAAAAGGGTTGAAATAAACATTTTAAATCTCTAGTAGCTTAGTTTTGATTCTCCAAATGAATATTTGGAGAATATTTCAGCTTTCTACCCTTCCATTGTGGCATCATCTATCACCTTCCAAGGAGGAGAATGGAGGGGAAGAGGGGAGGGCGAAAAGGGAATATCTGTAGTAAGATGGCTAACTTAACTCAGTGTTGAACCTAGATATTCTGTCAAGCAAATTGCTTTTCTAACGGCAGAAAATTCCTCTAGTGTAATGAATAGAATAGGCGACATCTTCCCCAATCTTGAAAGTTAGATATGGGTATGAAAATAATACTAGAAGTAGATAGTGTAACAGAGAATGTAATCTGCAATCTAGAAGCTATGTTTATTAGAATTCAATCTATTGAAGATTTATTTCTGACTAGATATGTACAATATTATAATGATGAAGAGATATTTAAGCTCTCAAAACCTAAAAGCAGCAGCAATGGATTTGCAACTCTATGGAAGTATTTTGTTTCCCTTAATGTATGTATTTGTGGCTACTCCCTAAAATTATAGAACATGATCTTAAACACTTACTGGTTTTTCCTTCTAAAGAAAATTGAGCCTTGGGTTCTTTTTTGTGCTTAGAGAAGTCAGGAGTGTGTAGATAACTTATTTTCTAATGAGTATTTCAGTGTTTTATGTGCTAAGTTCTTTTATCCCAACCAGTTTCACTTTTCAGCATCTACTTCAGCATCCACCTTTTCGCTGCCTTTTAAAGAAGGTAGCTAATACTCTGTTTCTTTTTTCCCCCCAGTCTGCTTTTTCAGATATAGAAATAGACGTTTGGTCATACAGAACTACTGCATAGGATGGAAATGTAAGTCTCCCTGAAACCTAATTTGAAAGGGGAGTAGTATCTGCTCTAAACTTCATTATATATCTGAATATTATATTTAGTGAACTGAAGATGAGAAAGATCTTAAATGAATGTAGAAGTATTTTGGCTAAAAGAATACACAGCTTTTGGCAGATAAATTGCAACAATTCTGTAAACCATAAGCCTGTCTTCCTAAAATAATTTTTGAAAGCAAGTTTAATAGAACCCAATGGAACGTTGAGTAAGTAGGTATAGCAAGGTTGGGGGAACAGCAGCATTATGGATGTTTCTGAATGTTTGCTCCCATTATTTTTCATTTTTTTCTTAGACATGTGAATTACTGGGAGTTATAGTAGAACAATATCTGAAATGCTATCAGTTTTCCAATCTTGATTTATATTGCATGTGTTATACTTTCATATTTCTGGACTACCTTAAAGTGTGTTTTTGGATGTAGATGATAAAGGAAGTTTGTATTGTCAGAAGGAGAAACAGAAGATAATGTACATGTTTACAGATGTGCAGAAAAAGCATTACTCTTCTGCAGTTATTGAAGCAGCATACATTGTCTGGAGATATTGGCCAAAACAATGGACTTTGTTCATTTGGGTTAAATCAATTTGAGAGAATGATGGACTAGACATTTTAGAGATTTGTAAGAAAATCACAGTGATATGTTGAAGATTGTTACTGAAACAAATGCTATAAAAGTTAATGTCCAGGGGAAAGAACTGATGAAAACTAGGTCATAAATACCGTAAGAAATGTTAAAAAATGGTAAAGCCATAAGCATGTATAGTGTTACTGGATAAATGTCAAAATATATTAGCAGTTTGTTTATGGAGTGTAGATTTAACATATGTGAAGATTAGAAGTCTGATCTAGTGAATAAAAGAGGTGACAGGAAGCAAAATTTGGGAAGTGCAGTGTGACTTTGTGCAAGGAAGGGTACACGCAGGTCCTACAGAAGGTCATTGAGAAATATATGAATAAGAGGAAGTTGAACTTTAGTTGATTTAGAAAAAGCCTATGATAAATGAATAGACTTGAATGATGAAATATGTGTGAATTTGGAGTTGAGGCTTGATTTTGAACTATGTTAAATCTGGCATATTCTGAAAGTAAAAACATGGTGAGAATAAATGGAATGCTTGGTTCAACATTAAGCAGGAAAAAACAGCAATGTGTCTTGTTTCTAGATGTTAAATGTTTAATATATTTATGGACAAAAACTTAAGGATTACTTGTAATGACATTAGTCGTATGTTGGTTGAAGATGTGAACAAGCATGCATTTTGTTTGCAGGCCATGTCAGGATGTGGGCTAAGAACTAAAATGATTTTCAGTGAATGTAAGATGGATTGTAATTTTTGATATACAAGAATGACAGGGTCATGCAATCAATGACTGAAAATTATATATAAATTGGGAGCAATTAAAGCAAGTAGATGAATTTGTGTATCTTGGTAGCACATTTATTAAAAATGGGGAAGTGGGTAACTAAATTTTAAGATATCCAAGTGCTGGAAAAAGGTAACGGAGAATGCAGTCTGTTGGAATGAATGAATATTTGTCAAAAGATGCAAAAAAGTGCAATATATAAAACTGTGTGTCTGCCTAATTTATGGGAGTGAGATTTGGATGTGGTAGAAGAAACAAAAATAGTTGGATGTAGAGGGAGTGGATGCTCAGGAAATATAGGCTAAAACAGAAAGTGATATTGTTAGTTCTGATTTAATGTAGAGTGAATATATAAGTGAGTTACCTACAAAAGAAGTATGTAAAAGTAATTTGCTTCTATTGAGAGAATGAATGAAATTTGAATTGTAAAACAAATGTATGAAGAACGAGTGAATTGGCAGGGATGGAGGGGAAGAAAGCCTGAAAGAAATGTGGTTAGATAGAGTTGAAGAGATTCTGAAAAGCAGAGGAGTGAAACATTTTTATATGAAGTGGTGTAAAGATGTAATAGAAACAAATTGGATTGCAAGGATGGAAACGTATGGAGAGGCATAGTGAATGGGATTGCAGTGGACATATTTAGTTAGACTTGCTTTCCTCTTATCTGCTGGCTTCTTTTGCTCAGTACTCCTCACTGTGTAATCTTGCATAAGATTGCTCATTGCAGAGGAACATAGAGAGATGACCTTGGAGAAGAAATGCATAGATTGTTAGCAAAACAGGAATTCAGGTTACATAAGCTTAGCCCCCCCAAAAACAAAACAATCTGAGAAAAAAAAGTCCCCTTTTGACCCTTTTTGTTATAAGGAAAAAGACTATTAGGTTTTCAAGATTCTGTTATTATAGCTTGTATCGGTGTAACAGAATTCCAGTATTTCCTGTGGTGTTGATATTGCGACCTCTGACCTACCTTAAAAAGAGCTCACCCTCACTCATAAAAGTTGTTTGCATAATCATCTGCAAGGATGAGAAGACGAAGAAATTGATGAAATGTGTCTTGCAATACTGCAATGTAGATTCTACCCTTTACATACTTGAATGCCTGCAACATTGCAATGCAAGTATGAAATGATGCAGCTTGCAGTGTTGATGTCACAGTGTAAGTTTTGATGACACAGCATGCTTAGGAAGAGATGCTTATGGATGTTTAGCTAGATAGATATCTTGATATATCTTTGAGTGCATTGAATGTGTGATTTGGCTGGAAATATCAACTGAAACATCTTTTTAATTTTGTACTAATCTAATTAGACTATTTTGGTGTAGTAGTTAAGATGTTGGACCAGAAACTGGGAGATGGTGAGCCATCTGTGTGGCTTTGGGCAAGTCACTCTCTCTCAACTCAGCACTCCTCATAGGATTGTTTTTGTGAGAAAATTAGGAGGCGTGAGCATTATGTACACCACTTTGAGTTATAGAAAGTAGAGGCATTACATAAACTAACAATAACAACATTTTTTGTCTAATCTGCCTTGTAGGATTTTTGTAAAAGTGAACTATGGCATGTGTTCTGCCTTTAACTTTAAAGAAAAGATCACTGTGATATATAAAATTAAAGGATGAATTTACACATCTTACTGTGTCACCACTGAGTGATTTGGAACATTGGATGAAGCCTTAAACGGTTGCCAGGGTGTCTTCCACTCATTCTCAAGGGACTATTGGCTTTTTCTTCACATGAAGAAGGGGTGATGCCCTTTCTATATAGTGTATCAAAATCTGCCAGAATCTATCACAGTTAAAGCATAATATGAATGGATCACATGGAGAGCAATCTTATTTATGTCTATTGAAGAGTAAATCTTGTCAAATTCATTGGCACTAACTTCTAGTAAAGTGAATAGAACTGAACTGAACTGCACAGTTTCATGTTTTCCAAAGAAAGGATCTAGTTCTTAAATACAGCTCTCTAATCCAAATCTTTGTGAGCTGTTACATTTATATATACAAATCACACAGTTGGTATATTTTTTCTTTTCAGTTTTTATTAAGGTTTATTATAGCATAAAATACAATGAAAATAAAGATTTTAAAAAGGTCGAAGAGTGCAGGAGAGAAGAAAAAAGATGTTGATTTCCCACTCTTTCCAACATAGTAAAATACTAATACATTTATGACCTCAACTTTTTACATTACCTATAATTATTATAAGCCAGTTCTATAATACACAATTATTACATCTTCAAACTAAATTCTGAATTTCATTTTTTTCCTTTTTCAAGCATAAAAACCAAAAGCAATATCCCAATAGAAACAAGACTAAATAAAATCTGTTTGTTTAAAACATTTTACAATGACAACTTAACCAAATCCATTTTTTTCTTTTTTTCTCCTGTTGTGGGAAGTGATATATATTTCTATTTGCACTTATTAATCTTTCTAAACCATCATCATTAACAAAAATCACTATACTCTTACAAATTCTTTAACTTTAAAGGGAAAACTCTTTTATATTCATTTTAAAACTCTAAACATTTCTTTGAAAGTTTCATCGGTATAACTAAAATCAATTAATTTTAATGCACCCTTTTAAGCTTCATTTCTCATACATACTTTCAAATTTACTTTCAATAATATTTTCCAAACTTTAGGAATTACTCAATATATATAAACTTTAGGAATTACTTAATATATACAAACAATCTGTTTTCAAACTCACTTTATAAGCACAAAACAATGCATTGGCACCTTCTATTGTCAAACCAATAGAAAATCCATCCTAACTGCAATTAACTTATTAAATTTAAATCACTCTCTCCAGTTTGTCCTCATAAAATGCAATCTTTTTCTTCTTTGGAAAGTCTGTTAAATAAATATAAACTTCTCTTTTTCTCAAGAGATTCTCCAATATGATTTTTAAAATAAATATGTCAACATTGTCAATTTTCATTTCGATTTTGAAGTGGAGATTCCAGACTTGTTCTTTTGAGGATTGTAGATTTGCTTGCAACTCTTCTTTCAATTGCACTGAGGGACTTATAATTAAACCATTTTCATAGTAGGTACTGTTGGTGTGAGATTTATATTCCAAAATTACAATTAAGTCCTTTGTGTTGTCAAATACTTATGCAGTAGTCTTAGGAGTTTGATAACTTTCTGCACTTGGTTGTGTTTCTGGATTATTTATCTTTCTTCCAATTACTTGAGTAATTTGTTTCTCTTACTCCTTTTCATGACATACTTGGAACATAGTTGATCTATAAAGTGAATTATTTTATTTAACTCCTTCTCCAAAATAATTTTTGCAATCTCCATCTGGGTTGGATGCTTTCTATGTTTCTTCAGCTTCTTTTAGTTTTTTAACTACCTGGTCAAAGAATAATTGTTTTTTTAAAAAAATGCTTTTAAAAAAAAATAAAATTAAAAGATTTCAGCCTCCCATAACAAACAATTCAAAAGTACAAATTATAATTCTCAACATCAAATAAAGGTGGCAAATTCATGAAAATGGCAAAATAAAACCACAACTTTTTAAATCCTTATGACTCTCCATCAAAATAAGAAAGAAAAAAGTACTTACTTATTTTAGCTCACCTCTGGTAACCCTCTTTCTTGTTGTTCAATAATAACCATGTCCCCAAAATGGTGAAGATCTTCAAAAAGGAGTAACAGACTGTGACTGAAAAGTGTCTCTTTCAGAGTAAAGATAATAATCAAAGTGTTTAAGAAGTGAAAGGCATGACTTATTGTCTGTTTGAAAAATAAATTTCAAAACAGCTGCTTTTTCAACAATGAAGTGATTGCAGTCCTGCATCTCAACTTATGGACGATTCACCCAGCTACTTTGGAACATTACTTGAGAGTTTCCTTGTAAACTGCCGCTCTATGAGAGATCTTGTAGTGTGATTCTGGGATTCTTCCTAACCCAGGAGAATCATGTAAACTTAGGGAATTCAGTTCCCTTGTTTGTAAATTGAAAAAGCTTTAGTCCAGAAAGAACTTTCTGGATTGGTCAGTCGTCCATCTTTACTGGAAGCCCAGCTGGTATAAATATAAGCCACCTATCTCCGAACAAAATCCAGTGACTTTAGCTAATAAGAAAATATCTCTTTCATTTCCTTTTGTTTTCAAATTCTTTTGAGAAAACAGATAAATCTTGTGCCGTGCCTTAATGATCAACATAGTATTAGAATATTCTGGATCAAAAATGTGTGCAATTGAATCCCAGTCTTAAGTGTCTTTAATTCACATGTCTGGTGGTATCTGAAACACATGGAGCTCATGCAAAGCTATCATGAGACAGTATGATACCCCCAGACCGTTCTTTCTGGAGAACCAAGGCTGACAGCCTATAGAATCTACCTACACTGCTGATTTTTGCCTTGGGAGAAATAACAGTTCCTTTACATAAAACCACTTTCGTGTTTATCCTTTTCCTGCAGTGAATGGAGAAAGCAGAGTTGTCTTAATTTAGGGTGACTATCATTTCAATGGGGCCCACCATTTTTGCAACCAGGTACTGTGGTTTAAGATGAAAGTGAGGAATGGATGTGCACCTGTCTTGTTTTCACTATGTGCCAGGCCCCATTTCAACTTTCACTTGCTGCTTCCCAGATGTGTTGGGACATTGTTCCATAGAGGATTGTAAATTATGAGACATCTTGAGGAGATCTGGTTGGAGAAGACTGCTTTATTCAGTAAATCTATAATCACGCATGAACACAAAACAGTTTTTGAGTGTAGTGAAAGCTGTAGTCTAGATGCAGAATTAGAAAGAATGACATCTCATCAGTTGTCTCTTGAGCATTTTAAAATACAGTTGTAGAAATTTATAATGAGAAATAATTTTTTGTTGCTAATATAGCATATTTCTCTTTCATTAAATCATTTAATAAAATTTCCAATTGACACTATCATAAAACATGTTACTGTATTAAGTGGTTGCATCACAGGTGAAACAACTATATCTACCCAAAGGTTCATTCATGGTTCATTGTCAATACGAAATGAGAAACTATGTTGACTGTCATGAAGAAATGCTGTTCTACATGTTTATAAACAATTTGAATAACAATACAAGAGGATGCTTTCTCATTTGCTGAGATTCTCTGCAACTAAAGGGTTACAGAGACACTCTCTCACATATATTGAAACTTGTCCATGACAGACGGACAGACTGCAGATTTTCTGTCTGCTAGAACTTCTAGCCAGCCTTGGCAAAAACTCCTTGCCCACTGATGTACTTCTATTACATTTATTTCTTTTAACCCTGATATTACTAATTCTGTAGGGTCATTTTAAATGTTATTCTCTTTAAGCAATGTTCCGAGACATGTAGGGTTTGACATTACTTTGTCCTAGATCTTTCGTCTGTTCTTATTTCTCTGCCTTTGTTGTCAGCTGCCACTATAACTCCTTACTTCCAGGTGGAAGCGTGTTGCATGTTTTTTCTTTGACAGTGATGTCAAGGTTGTTTTGCTTCATGGAAGTTCCATGAGCAGTTTTGCCTGTACTCCCTCCCTGGATCTGAGCATAACATTGTTATGATGTGCTTAGCATTAGTGTCCTGAATTAATAGAAATGCAAAATTGTCTATGAAATGTATTATCTTTGAATTTTATAGGTAGTTACTGTAATGAATCTTGTTTCACAATAATTTGAAACATAAAAAAACCTGCTTTTGGTTAATAGCCTCAGTATCTGTGCTAATCCAATATGTCTTCTACAAATGCTTCCAAGACTGCCTTGCCCTCGATATGAAATTTTATCATATTGTTCATCTTACACCAGGAAGGTTCATATTTTCACCCATTAATTCCTAATATTTTCTGTTATCCCCCAAATCCCGTTATGAGGGAAACATGGCATGAGGGTGGGTATTAGAGGGGCTGCCTCACCCCAATCACATCTACCTATCCCATCAGACCTGGCAGAAAAGGCATGTTGTGAGTCCCAATATGAAGCAGTATCATCTGATGGCACCCAGGAGGAGATCCTTTTCTGCCGCAGTGCCTGTCCTTTAGAACAGAGGTCCCCAACCTTTTGGGCACCAGGGACCGGTTCTGTGAAGAAAGGTTTTTCCGCAGACCGGAGAGGGCATGGTTTTGTGTGCTACCTGCATCCCACAGATGGGGCTTTGCTTGTTTGTGCGGACCGGTTGCTGGCATGCCACGGACCGGTACTGGTCCACGGACTGGGGGTTGGGGACCCTTGCTTTAGAACATCATCCTCCCTGAGGGAGCCCTGACCTTGTTAGTTTTTAGAAGAGCCTGAAGACATGGCTTTGTCATGTGGCCAGGGGATCTGGTGACATTGATGAAGAGCCTGCTAAATGGTTATATTTTTAGGAAAATGAACGGGTGCTCTCCCATGGGTTATGTTTTTTTTTAAATACTGTAGTTTTATTGTTTTTCATGTTTTTAATGATTTTTGCGGTTAATTTTTGGCTGTTTTTGTATTGTTCTCTGGATTTTTAAGTTTGTGAGCAGTCCAGAGTTACAGCAGAGACATAGGCAGCTATATAAATTGAATACATAAATACTGTATTTGATTGGTAGTATTAGAGAACACTTTTATTAACTCATTCCATCACTGTTTCTATCTATGGTTAAGGTTTTAATTTTCAGCATTAGGATATGTTTATTAATTATTTAATTATTAAACAAATGTATATGGCCGCTCATCTCACATGTGGTAATTCTGGGTGGTGTATAGCAATGAAAAGCGACAATGTAGCTTCCCCTCTGCCCAGCTCAGTGGCAGCAACAAGCACAATGAAGCAAGCCACTTGATCAGCTCCATATCAATCTAAGATGCCCAAGCCCACTTACAGAACCATGTTTTCAGGGCCTTTTTGAAAAGTAAAGGTGGGGGGCAATTTTATCTCTGTGGGAATGATGTTGCATAGGGAGGGACCTACTGCAGAGAAGCCCCTTCTTCTTGGACCCACCAGATGTATTTCCTTAATAGATGGGACCCACAGCATGCCCTGCCTTCCCACTCTTGGGGATGAGTAGATTTAACTGGGGAGAAGCAGTCCTTCAAATAACCTGGCTCCAAGCCATGCAGGGCTTAAAAGGTGATAACCAGCACTTGAATTGGCAACCAGTGCAGCTTCTTGAAAAGAAGGGACACGTGCAAATTTAGGATTATGCAAAACTACACAGGTAGTTGATCCAATTGAAGCATCCAGACAGTCTTCAAGGAAAGCTAATGTAGAGCTTATTTCAATAGTCCAAACGGGAGGTGGCCAGAATATGGGTCCTGTGAGAAGGACCTATTTATTGGTCCAGAAATGAGTGTAACTGGCACATAGTATACAATTGTGCAAAGGCCCTCCTCATCATGACTGCTATCTGCTCCTTGAACAGGAGTTGCGAATCCAGGAGAATCCTAAGATTACGGAACCAGGTCTGTCTGGGGCACTGCAGCCCCATCTATGTTCAAAGATGGTAATTAGCCAAGAGCACTCCACTTCATCTGAAGAAATCCTAAAACTGTAATCCTATGTCTGGGATTTATCTGGGATTGTGTTTCTTTGGCATTTACATTTCTGAAGGTGACTGCAGGATTGTATTATAAGGCCTATTTGTGCCTTCTTGCAGGATTAATAGTGCATATGTTCTTCGTCTTCCTCTCCACTATCTCCAGCCCATTTTGTTCATTTCAATTTATAATATATGTATGGTCTAATGGAAAAGTTTAGCAGAATGAAATCAAATTTAAAAACTGCAAATGAAAAGTACTAGGTGATAATCCAAATAATAAATCCAAAAGTAATAGTAGAGTAATTACTTCTATTGGATCCAACTTAAATGTCACAAAGTAGAGAACAGAATTCTTAATTAATTTGGATATTAAGCAAAAAAATTAAAGTGATGGAGAAAAACCTGGGCCTAATGGGTAACATGCCCATTGTCTTCTCTCCTCTTTTTGCTTAATATGTTCTGATGAAGAATTTGGGAAGAACTCATAGGCTTGTTGACACCTATTTGTCTGCTACATTTGTTTTTTTCCTAATTACTAATATAAGTACTTATAATTTCCACTGCATCATAAATGGATTTTGTCAAGTAACAATTAAAAAAACTTGAATATAGAATATCAGTAATATTTCTGGGAGTAAAGTCTGAATATATGATTAGCTAGTTCTTCCCAGATGTATTATTGTGATGGAATGTAATGGACTGGATTCCCGGGAGGGAGGGGGTGCATTCCAGAGGAGTAAGAAGCAACTCAGTTCAGATAGTTTGTGTGAGAGAAAGAGGATGAAGACAGCTCCTTTCTAATAGCTCCCAGAGCATATACTTGATGTAGTTAGTAGGCTGTTTCAGTTTGGCAAGATTGATATCAGGCCCCCAAAAGAACCAAAAAAGAATCATGGTTATTCTTCCAAGCAGGTTACTTTATTGACAGTATTGACAAATTCTGAAGTGGCCTACTACCTACATGGAGCCTCTTCATCCTCTGTCTCTCATTGGTAGCCATTCTACAGATCCCCGATTCTTCCTTCTTGAGCAGTTCTTAGCATTTACAGCAAATTATATGCATGGTAAGAGTGACTTAACCTACAATTAATTTTTAACAGGTAGGTGCTGGCAGAGTTGTAAATAGGCATTGAAATTTAGGTAGTTGTTAGGACCCCTTTAAAATCCTATTCTGACAGGAGGGGGGAGGTTTCACTCTATTGGGAGAGGGGCTCACAGTTGTATTTCCTTTATTTTGTTCTCTCTACCTTTGATGTACCACTTTGGGTGTGAAGAGGGAGAGGAATGTGCCAGGAGCCATCTGCCTTATCTCCGAGTCGTTGTAAAAAGAAGACATAGCGCCTGGGAACTGTCCCTTATCGTTCCAGTTCCCATAACAACTTCAAACCTGTGGATTGGCTGGAGACGTGCTGGACAGTTGGATACTGGGGAGGGGTTTGTGAAAGGAAACTTTAAGGTAATGGTTTACGTGGTAATCCCTCAGATCTTGCTTTGCCTTTCTGCTTTCACTGACTCTCAATAAAAGTTCCTGTACTCAAGTGAAGATAATGTCCTTAATGGAGAGAAACAGCTGTTTCTTTGGTCATTAGAAGTAAGATTTCAAAGGATAATGACAATTCTTCTACACATATTTGGGACAAGGTGTCTCATCAATCATGATTCTCTTCCTTGTAAAGCCCAATATCAAATTTTCATCTGCCCTATTGAACTTTAATTAATACAAAATTATTGTTTATTTTTTGACATAATACATAATGGAGATTGATTCTGTTTCTAATGTCATTACAAAAGTAGTGATATTTCTTATAGATAAATGTCTGTCTTGGATAATGTGAGGTTACATATTGAATGGGGTTTTTGGCTTGCAACAAATGCATGCTTTCGTTAGGAAATCTATAGGAATTTCAAGACATAAGAAAAAAAATGTCAGGTTCCTAAGGCTCTTGAGAAGTCTATACCAGGGACTGGGATTATCTTTTTTTAACATTAACATTTATAAAAGATCTCAAGTAATGGCCCATGATGTACAGTTTACTCATTTAGAAGATTGAAGATTTTTTTCCCCACGAGAAAAAAATAACAAAATGCTACTTCTGGTGCGTATTAAAAAAAACCAACATTTTGAGCTGAGCACATATACTGTGCATATGATCCAATCATAATTAACCTAGAGCAGTTCATGTACTATTAAGTTATTATACTAATCCTTGGATTATATTTATTTATGCACTTATATAGCCTTAAAACAATTGAAGGTGTACAGTGTACAGTGATAAAAACAAAATTATGATATCCCCAATAGCAAAAATGGCCACAAAGAAACAACAAAAACAAAACAGACACGATGGCACATCAACAAATATTACACCTCCCAGGATGAGCTCATCTAACATCCTGGCGCCAGTACCTGAGGAACAGCCAACTTGTAAAAGCCTCCCTGAAAGCTAACAGGGTTGGGACCAGTTGAACCTCCAGGAAAGGGGGAAAAGATCGTCCCACAGGGCAGACAGAGCCCAGAAAAGGCAAGCATCAGATGACATTGCTCCAAAGAAAGGAACTAAAGCACACTCGCTTGGTTGCAGCATGTGAGATGGGCAGTCTACTGAAGTTCGGCAGCACATAAATAGAAACAAATAAAAACAACAACAACAGGAAACAGCTTGCTGAATAAGCCATATTGGCTGTTTTGCATTGTACATTAAGTCATGAATTATGGTTTACACATTACAGTGGCTGTCATGTGTACACACCCTGTTTTGTAGGGAATAAAAAAATTATCCCATGCTAAGAATGTTGGGAGCATCTAACTGCACAAGTCTTCTGATACTTCTTGCTTTTTTCTTTCAGTTTCTCATTATAATTCAGAGCTACTTGCTTTGTCCCTTGAGTTACTCTGCCTTAAACTTGGCGTGCCTTAGATATTCCCTTGTTTCTAAGGATATTTTCTAAGTAGCATTTCAATTATTTATATTGCCCCCCCCCCTTTAAAGTAACATAATCAGTTACCAGTTGGCTGGGATTATCTCTTTTCAACAATGCAAGACTGTGGACTTTTTGTTGCTGACAAGTTTTTTTCTCCTCCTTTGCCACCAACACGGTTTAGTCAAGGGACTCTTCCCCCCCCCCCCCCCCCGATTAGAGTTGTATTCCCCAGGAAGAGTTTATGGCCAAAACTGGCTATAATTATCAGGTACCTGGCTGAACCGTGGAAGAAGCTGATTCACACCAGATCAGATTACAATATTTTCCCACCCAAGCCAGAGTACTGTATCCTCTGACTGACTATTGCAATGTAATTCTCAGCTGAAACTGGGAAAATAAAATTGAGGTTAGCAGCACAAACCCTGTTGGTGTCCAAGTGCTCCCATTTCCATCCTCAACCCTCAGCCTTTCTACCATCCAAGCCTCACAAACAAGGCACAACTTATTTGGCTCAGCTAGATCCAGTGATGTTACCAGAACCTCTTCTTTGGTCCACCAGGTTGTCAAGCAGCCCACCGTCTGCACCCTATTTTAATTGCTAATGTCAATGATTAAATTTGAATCCTTGGTCATTGAAAGCAGATGTTTTTTATCCAATAATAATCCACAGTCTGCGTTTAGCATAGAATTCCATGATATTTCCAATAAATCAGTGCCAAACTAGTAAATGTCTACTTTATCTACATTTTTTTCTTTGTTCTTCTAAGTTGTATTGTTGCTTAACATCCTGGCAAAATTATATCATTTGTTTTCAATTGTTTTTGTAAGGTGTTATTCTTTGGGGGGAGGGCTATTCTGTGTGGCACTAGTAGCCTTGTAGGTCAAGTCTGTTTTCACAATGACCATTTGCCTAATAGTACTTGTTACATTTTGGAAGTCAGATATTAAAAAGACCTGTTTGTTTAGTGAGTTAATGCTCTATTGAAGCAAAGAGTATAGGCTTTATAAAACCTTAGACCATACCTGGAATACTGCATGCAGTTTTGGTCACCACATTACCAAAAAGATGTTAAGACTTTGGAAAATGTGCAGAGAAGAGCAACTAAGATGATTAAAGGCCTGGAGATTAAAACATATGAAGAATGGTTGTAGGAATTGGGTATGGCCAGTCTAGAGAAAAGAAGGACTAGGAGTGAAATGATAGCAGCATTACAGTATTTGAAGGACTGCTGCAAAGAAGAAGGGGTCAACTTATTTTCCAAAGCACCAGAAGGCAAGACAAGAAACTATGGATGGAAACTGACCAAGGAGAGAAGCAACCTGGAATTAAGGAGGAAATTCCTAACAGTGGGAACAATTAAACAGTGGAACAGTTTGCCTCCAGAAATCGTGGGCGCTCCATCACTGGAGGTTTTTAAGAAAAGACTGGACAGTCACCTGTCTGAGATGGTATAGGGTCTCCTGCTTGAGCAAGGGTTGGACAAGAAGACTTCCAAGGTCCCTTCCAGCTCTATTCTGACTTTTTTCTGACAAAGTATTGTCTTCTGAAGAGGAGGAAACACATTATTCAATAAATTCCATGCTTTGCTTTCAATCTAAGTTTAATCTATAACCCAGCTGTGGCTTTCTGTGGAAAGGACAGCACTAGCTTCAGTTCTAAATGTTATAAATGTCTAGTGGTATCCAAGATTGAACATAATATGTATTGTGTAAGGGAAACTATGATAGAGAATGATTGTTCATGTCTGATAAGTGTAAGTTAGCAGCACAGTTGGGTGAAACGCTGTTGTTTTGATTGTTTCCTTTTAGTTTCCTTATTATTTTTTTCTTGGAAATGTTATTAATATTGGAGTCTCTAGTTTGGCCCGATGCAACTTGGCTTTTGTTGAAGTTACACAGTCCAACTACAGATTGTGTTTTGGCCCTTCCTCATTCCAGATGGTTGCTCCAATACTTGCTTCAGATGCTGCATCACTGTGTGTGGCTCCAGGACAATTGAAAATTCTGTGCTGTGTTCTCCTGGAAATGAGTTATGGTTTAACTTCCAGTATAAACATTTTGCCATACTGTGGGATGGGATGGATATCCTATGCCCTTAAGGCTGTATGTGGCCCCTAATCAAATTAAAGAAACCTCTAAGCTAGCAAGCAATTAGTTCAGACTCCTGGGCAAAGCAAAAGGGTAGCAGAAAAAGGAGAATGGAGAGTCCTGTACACTTTAGATCATTCCTCACTCATCCCAGGTTTCAGACCACACAGGTTTTCTATTGAGAAAATGCTGTCCCCAAAAGAAAGTAAGATTGTCTATCATTGCTTTAGAGGACAAGACAGCTGCTAGGTTACACATTCCATTCTAGGCCTGTGGGACTGGGGTAGAAGAATCCTTTCCAATGCTATGATTATTCCCTTGGAATGAAACTGTATCACATATGGAGAGTTTCTTGTGTGCATGTTAATATAAGAACCCAAATATGCTAGGAGAAAAGAAATATACATGTGCTTCTGTCAATGCATATGTAGCTTATCAGGCAAGCACTTTCTACTCACAAAATTAGGAAGGATGCTCATCCATCCCTCCATCCCTCCATCCCTCCATCCCTCCATCCCTCCATCTTGTTTCTTACCTGCCCATCTCCCTCAGAGAAGGGCTCTGACCAATATACAATAGGTTGGTTGCATTTGGTTCGAAGGCTTCATGTTGGCTACTACAGTTTAATAACAGATAAGCTAATGATATCTATTTTGCCAAAGCACGGCATTATTGTTAGGCAGTTTTAAAACGTCCCCTGAGAACCTCAAGAACAGAGGGAAAATAATGGACTTGTTGCAGATGGCCAGGAATTGTGAGATTATTTTAAGATGCTGTAATATAAGCGCAGAAGCAAGTAGGAACTACTTTCCTTCCACCCCCATCCGCCTGCCAAGTGGTATTAATAACCAAAGTAGCCAGAATGAGGGAATGACATGAATCAGATCTCCCACAGTTGTAAGAAATGTTAATAGCGGCTCCTGGGCTTATCATTTAGGTCTTGTGAAAATATCCTTGTCCTGTGTCCTGAGCTGAACAATTATCCTCCAGCACAATTTTATGTATGTTTACTTGGAAGTAAGACCTGCTGAGTTCAGTGGTCCTTACCTCCAGCTAAGTGTACACAGCTCCACTATTTTTATTCCATCCGTGTGCTCATCTGTGTAAGGGGAAGAAGTAGCAGGTTTGGGAATAGAGATTTTAGTCAAAGAAAACAACTTAACCAGAAGCATCCAGATACTATTATATATGCTATATATAAAAGAGATCCCATTAATGACTTTGTCATTAGTCTAACTCTCAGTACACCTTATATATATAATATGCTAAAAAGCACACATACCATTAAGTTCTATCTATGTACACAAGTTGCTATCTATGAAGACTTTTAACATAACTTACCTTAACTTACCTACTTTCTGTCTAGCTTCTTGGCGTTGCTTCTCATCCTATACTTCCTGTATGAGAATACAGGGTTTAGCATTCAAGCTATTCTTTATGAAATGTTAGGAGTGCATGCAGTGAACTTTTAACATTGGCAATGCCTACTTTTGAAAACCGCTAGTACTTATTCACATGTAGTGCTATAACATTGTCTACTTTTAAGTTGTTTGTAGAATACGGCTCTTTCCTAGCTTCCCTTGTCAAGGGAATATATCAAAACCAGATCTATATCAAAACCAGATCTATTTCAATTGTAGGATATGTCCTCCCTTTCCACATATTGCTCAGTCTACATCCATGACTCCAGTGAGTTTAGTTTGCTGATGTGATCTTTCATTTTTAGAAGAGACTGCATATACGCAATCAGTGCCGCTATTGGTTATTCCTTGTGCAAAACTATTGCCATTACAGTAGCCCTCCTACTATCCAAAGATCTTGTGACCACTTTCACTCCATCAACTAAGAACAGTAAAAACTAGGAGAATAAATAATTATTTCAAATAATAATTTGGAATATAGCATGAGATAACAAAAGATCAGCATCAGCCTGCTTCGTGGCAAAAGGTATTACAAAGCTAGGGTGCCACTACAAAGAAGTCCCTCTTCCCTGTCCTAAACACTCTGTGTGTTCTCTATGCATAAGATAGGTTGTTGGCACTTAAGCCATAATATATGGACTGGGGTTTTCCTGAGCTGAAATGGTCTTCTAGTCAAATCCTATAAGCAGGAAAGAGAAATAAGGGATGGGAGTCTGGGAAAGATTAAGGCTGAAATTTCCTTTTCTCTTGATTTAGAGATCCTGCTTTGCAACAATAGGAACAAAAGGCAATATTGGTGAGAATACCAATAAAACAGGTCATTGGTCCTATTACTAAGTTGGGAGGGGCTGTTCTGTATTGCACAGTACAAGAAAGATTTTCTGTTACTTCCTTTGCCCAGTACCAACACTTTATTTCAGATCTACTTATCCACTACTCAAGCAAGTGTTTTTCTGCAAAAAAATAATATTGGATTTTAAATAAAAAAGGAACATACCCCTTGGCAAGTATAGAGAGACTTCCTTCCACAGTAGATAATAATACTCTGAAGCAGCTCTAATATTTGTCAGCTCCATATTCACCCACCCCAATATTAGTATTGCGACATTTGACTGAATTCTAGGTCATAGTTAACATTTTAAATTTTTAAGAGGCCTTTCCAGATTAAAGTATAATTGTGTGTCATAACTAAGTCTTCATATATAGTTCTGTTTACTTTCTTAATGTTTTATCTATATTTCTGTCTTTTTTCTGTTTAGTATGTTTTGATTTGATTTTTTTCCTTTACTTCTTTCATATGGGTCTGTGCACTAATTAATATCTTTTTAACTAATTTAAAAGAGACAGTGTTCTAATAACATTTATCATGGAAGCAGACAAGAAAGAAATGCCTATTGTGAAGAATGTTTCTAATCTGCACAGCAAGGAAAAAAGTTTTTTCGACTATGAACACATCCTCCTCTTTATGTAGTCCCCTCATTGCCTTTCTCCTGCCAAACTGTATTTAACCTAAGCTTCCTTCCTCCGAGTGTGATGACCAGCCTTTCTGTATAATAAATGGGGTCTGAGGAATCCCAAACCGTGAAGTCAGGGTTCAAAAAGCATTTCTGAGACAAAGTGAATCTATCTCTCCAGACTCTGACTATTTACCTACTATTCTGCATCTGTATCTGTGGAACATATAAATTTGCCTATTAGTAATGGAAGCCTATTTAATTTGGGAGTCAGGCAGCAAAAACGAATATTTCTTCTTCTCCTCAGCCTACCCTCCCTCCTCTTCATTGCTCTACCTGGACAGTAACTAGCCGAACATTTACAGCTCTGAATGATATAATGCAATTAAGACTCTCTATAACACTCTGATTTGCATATCTCATTATATAGAGTGACACCATTAGAAGACATGTGTTGAAGCTTTCAAAATGATTATGATATGTGAAGGTATTAGAGGCCATGAATATGGCTTCTGGAAAGCAGTGTGCTGACTGCCCTGGCACAGCAGTGAATTCTCACAAGAACCACATTGCCAGCTAGGTGTTTTTAATGGAAAATAATAGATCCTGGAGGGCTAAAGTCAATCAGCTCTTATTCCGATGAAATTCCCATTGACTTGAGTGAGGAGGCTAGAGGATTTAACTCTGAGAGGGAATGCTAATTAGCAACCGGAATTGTCAGAGAAATAGAAATAGGTATTTTAGCTTTGTTGCTGATTTAAAAAAGCGGAGAACATGAACTCAGCAGATAGGGATTGGCTCCTGTTTTCAAGTTTTGCCTTTAGAAATAGAACAAATTAATTCTCTTCTTGCTTTATGGATAGAGCAGAGAACCTTGTAACCTGCAGATATTTTGGATTTCAACTGTCACTATCCCTTGTCACAGATTATGCTGGCTGTGGCTGATGGAAAATGTCATGTAGAGCACCTAAAGGGCAACAAGTTGTCTATTTCTGCTTTTGATTTTAAAACCATGCTGATAAAGAGTTCGGTAATAACAGGAAAAGAAGAATGGGGCCAAAATCATGAAGTCGATCAACAAGACATCAAAGTATCTTCCATATGATTAAAAAAAACTGAATGTGAGGAAAGCAACTCACAAAAGTGCAAGGTATTGTGAAAACTGCTGTTGCTTTATTAAACTTTTGGAATATATGTTTCAATCAAAACACATTTATATCTGAGGTAGATACAGTAATTGTGGATTGTATTCTCTTAGGAGTTATCTATCAGGGCATCATTCTTTTTTTTTATCCCTCTGATATCCATGTCTCTCTCTCCAAAATGACTGCAGAGGATGGGGGAGATACACTTTTACAATTGCCCATTTGCAGGAAACTTTTGAATTTTAATGAAGAATCTCATAAATTTAGTGTATGTATAACATTGCATCCTAACTTTCTAATAACACAGATTGCCTCTCCCCCCTTACTTATTTGGAAGTGTATCACATTGGACCAAGAGTGATTACTTCTGAATAGACCTTACAGGAGAGCTTGGTTAGTTTACAGACTATACTAGTATCCCTGCAGAAGCTGGGAGGGTTTTATCATTTTTCACCTTGAAAATAAAATTTTTAGTTGTTTGTTCACTTAATGATATGTCATTCTAATAATTTAAAAAGATATTTTGATGCATTGTCATTTCAATCAGTTGAAATTAGTTGTTTCCAACTTGGACTGGTACAGTGCAATCACAGACATTACAGGAATGATAGGAACTGCAGTCCAACTTATCTGGTAGTTACTAGTTTTAGGAAAGTGGACCTACATGCAACATATCAATTATTTTAAAATAATTTTTAAAAAGCAGTGATTGATTCAGAGATAGGATTTTACAATGAATTTAAACAAGAGACTAAATCCCGTGAGGTATGTATAAATTTTCTTTTCCTGATGTCTAACGAGTCATCTTAAAAAGACTTTATTTTCATTACTCCTGTTTGTAACAATTACCATGGAAAATATGTCCTATTTCAAACCTGGTGAAACTCACCAAATTTTTCCCTATGATTTTTTTCAAATGTACTATGTCAGTTAAGTGCCTAAAACATTATCATAGTCCTTATAGTGATACAATATCAAACTGTAGGTAAGAAAATTGCCATTTATTCCTCCAATAATGAACACAAGTTATGAAATAGAAGCAGTATATTTCCAAAGCCTTGGCTTTACTAGCTAACAAAGCTTTGATCAGTTTATAATTATAAGTAATGAACAATAATAGAAGAATTTCTGCTCAACCTTTTAAAAGTTTTTAAAAATATTTTTTAAAATAAAAATTATTAATCTTTCCTTCAAACTCTCAAATATCCATGTTTTTAGAGCGAAATGGTTCAACCTATACCTGGCATGTTTAGGACCATGGTTTAATGATGCAAACATGAACATTGTTGAAGATTTCACTGTATCACACCTTGCCTAGCACTACCATAAACTTATTTATTTAAAAAAATCTTTCTAATAAAACACATGGAAGCTAAATGGCAAATAATCAAAACGGTATCACAATATAAAAACAGCAAATAAATTATAGTGAACCAATGTCAATAAAACCTGTAGTAGGTAAAAATAAGCCAGAAACAATCAAAGATAACTAATAATAGTTTTATTAAAAAAAATAAAGCCAGTAGATATAATTATGAAACATTTGTACAAGAACAGGTTTTAACCTGTAAAACTAACAAGACATTCAGATAGGCACTCTCTTATTTTCATCTGTGTTTGGAATAGAAATTCAGATGTTGAGTAGGGCACATGAAAAAGAATGTAGAAAGAGAGCATATGCGTAAGATTATCTAGATTCTGTTTAGGGCTCTCAGGTTAAAAACACAGATATTAAATTGGTTCCAGAACTTAGTGGAAATGACTTCGGCTGGAGCATTTTATAGCCAACATGCCACTACTATGAGGAATTCTTAAGATGACTATATGTAGATGCATTTTTCTGGTCTTCCTTTGTCTCATGTATCATTGTACTAAAGCAGAAAAGAAACTTATAAATATGCGTTAAGTAGCTTTGTACCCACACAGAGCCCAAATACACTATAGTTTCTTGGTTGAAAGAACACACTTAATTCAGCTACTCCATAAAAGATAATCTCTTTCCAGGGAGGATTAAGGCTCTCAGAATAAGAGCTGTATGAACCATGTAAGGATATACTTACAATTATAAGTAAGACGATAATTACCATGGTAATTTGGTTTCTTCATGGATGAGATTTCTTCAAACAGATTCAGAAATATCTCTTTCCTGCTTCTGCAACCCTCTGCTGCGTTTGACTCACAGACAAAAGCTTCAGATCAATCACTTTGAGGAGCTCTATGCTGTTTAGAAGGAAGCTCTTCAATGCATTCTTTCTTTAAAACAACATTTTAATTATTTCATATAAATCAAACACTTGCCTAGGGTTGTCCTTTTCCTCTTAGTATGAAAGAAATGTAACAGTCTCACAATTAATCTTTTGGTTCAGATTCAATGCTCTCCTTCATGATGATTCTGCTGTGTATCAGAGTTCTGTTTCTTGGTTACATTATGATCATGCTACTACACATGTAACTGGATTTCCCCGACCTTTGCTTTGTAGGCCTTTTTATCTCTGAATTGGCTTGGTAGAAAACTATACTGGCATGAAATTTGCTGTCACTGCTGTTAATCCCTATCCTGCCTAGTAGATTTGGGCCTTGTAGATACAAAGCTGCAATTGCATGACTTCCCTCCAAGGTAATGAGTGACAAAGCGTAACAGATTTTGTACACTTGGAGACTGCCCTTGAATGCTGCCAGAATAAGGGGGAGAATAACTTAATACTGTTATTTATAGAGGTTTTCTATAGATAAGAGCAACTTAAGGCTCTGTCACTCATGAGCTGAGAATTAGATGAAGTCTATATCAGGGGTCTTCAAACTTGGCCCTTTTATGACTTGTGGACTTCAACTCCTAGAATTCCTCAGCCAGGCACGTTGGCTGAGGAATTCTGGGAGTTGAAGTCTACAAGTCATAAAAGGGCCAGATTTGAAGACCTCTGGTTTATATAATGGGAAAATGCCCCTTCCCCCTAAATGTCAAAGCATACTTATACCATGGTTACTAGTGGGGGAAACCCATAGATAAATTACTATGTATATTATTTCACTAGATGCATAATGTAATAAATATGACAGGGCTTTTTAGAATGTTTGTTTCTAAACAGAATATAGTTCTTTTCAAGGACTAGTTATGTCCCTCTGGTGCATTCATATAATTAGTAAAATTAGTCAAATAGAAATTTGAGAAATCAATTTTTTTAGGCTTCCTGAGATTTTTTTTTGTTTTATTTCTTTATATTTATTTATCGTGGTTTTGCACAACTGGGTAAAACTATTTTTTTTTTTTTACAGTTCATAAAGTAGTTGCAAAACAATTAAGAAAAAACATTAAAATGGGGATGGGGAAACCAAGATGCTTACTTTGCTAGTGCTTATTTTTTTTTAAAATACCCTCCTTGAAAAAATGCTTATTTAACAATAAGTAATAATATGCAAAATATTCCACATGTTGCTTTTTCTGCCTGTTATCTCTTTCTTCTCTATAGTGTTCATTTTTTAACAATTCGGTTTTTAATGTTATGTGAGCAGAACTTTTGATTGTGCAACAATTCTCTTGCCCTCCTTCCTACTGCCTGATCTCATCCATGGTTCTCAAATATCTGTTTTGAAGGCTATCTCAAACTGTTTTGATGATGGGGCATATCCTTCACTACATCTGGAAGTAACAGTTTAGATACACGTTTGTATTTCTACATAGAAACTACACTACTTTGAAGTCTTGGGCTAAACAATGAAGGAAAACCCTGAATACCATTTCATTCTGCTAATCGTTAGAGTGTTCCTACCTCTGTTTTTGTCTAGAGGCAGAGGAAAACAATCTGTAGGTAAAACCATTCCAAGCATTTGTCAATAATATTTTAGCTTTTTTCTGGTCAGAATTAAAATGTAAAATAAGGAGCTAGTCTGAGAAACAGGCATTTAGATTTGCATGAATTGAATAACATAAAAGATCAGATGTGATTGATAAGATAAATAATGGTTGAAACTGTCAGTCTGTGGTGTATGACATCATAGACAATGAAGATAAAATGCTGTTTTAGAAGGATTATAAATGATGATTTTAAAGCTCAGACACATACATAATAATGTGTATGAATTCACATATGAATCCTATGTCAGCTATATCAAAACATGAAAATGCTGAATGGAACCTTAAAAAAATACGTCAAGTAAAAGAGGAAAAAAAACTTTCCTTATCAGTGTATATGGAATAATTTCTGATTTTCTCAGAAACTCACATGGTACAACTTTATATCCAGCAAATGAATGAAATAATAGAAATATATCTGGATTACATAAAGGTAAGCATTTGTAAAGACTGTTGAATTCTAATTATTAAACTAATTACTTGGTGCTCACATTCAATCAATCAGATTTAAAATATGCTGCTCAGCATTGGCTATCCAGATTCCTTCAGTGTTGCATCTTCCAATATTTTAGACTTTAATTTTTCTATTGGTTAGGGCAGGGGTAGGCAACCTTGGCTCTTTTATGACTCGTGGACTTCAACTCCCAGAATTCCTGAGCCAGCATGGCTAAGCCTGGAAACCTCTCCCTTTCCCCTCAGCATGGCTGGCTCAGGAATTCTGGGAGTTGAAGTCCATGAGTCATAAAAGAGCCAAGGTTGCCTACCCCTGGGTTAGGGGATTATGGAATTCAGTAACAGCTTGGGAAAAGTTGGACAAAACTATGATCCACAATGATTAACAGTGACATAAAATACAACAAAAATAAAATTTAATATTGTTGGGGCATAAAATAGTAATAATATAATTTTTATCTATGATTTCTCATGGGATTACTATTTTGATGGGATAGAGGGGCTCAGTAGCTCCAATGATCTAATCACTGATGGCAACAGGAGGATGATTTCTGAGAAGATCCACTCTTGTGGATTAGGTCAAAAGAAAAGGGTCATATCTAAAAGTAATATACAATGAAAAATGGGAGCAGATGAGTTTCTACAAATATGAAGGTAGCCAACCCATCTATGAGAAGGAACTATAAAATCAAACATGGAAAAAGGCAATGGCAAACCAATTCTCTATTGCTGCCAGGAGAAGGCGGCTATGGCTGAAACAAATTGTGTGCCAATGATGAGAGGAGGAAAATATTTTCTCATATGTGATGACTCCAGAACTGTAAGGAGGTCCTGTCACTGATGCTGACATTGAAACAGGAGTCCTTTCTGTTCACAGTTGTAATATGAAAGGTGAGGTATGCAGTGCTTTTTTTGTAAAAAAAAAAAAAAAAGGTGCCGGAACTCACACATGTCATACAACCCACTTTGCCTACCCTACAAGGTTCCATCCAAAAAAGGTGCCGGAACTCCGTTCTGAGCGTTCTATGAGAAAAAAAGCCCTGGAGGTATGTGAACAAAGAATTGTTAAATAAAAATGAAGCACAATATGCCTCATGTTTGGGGATAAGATGAACTTAAGTGGTCTAAATTTCTTTAAATCAGATTATTACATGATATACTATTCAGGACATGAGGCAATATGAAGTACATATTAAGTACATATTGCTTGACTAAAATGAATGGCAGGGGCATATTTGTAAGAATTAATGATATTGAGTTAATACCAGTGTTAAATCAGTGCCCGTGCCTCTATAAATGAATGGTAAATTGCAAGAGATGCTAAATGCAATATTGAGGAAAGATATTATTACTAAGAATGACTGGAATGTAGACAATGGAAATATGGAGAAACCTGGAATTGCAGGAAAGAGTGAAATGACTAATGTCAGAGATACCTAACAGAGTTTTGAGATAAAGGTTTATGTATTGCTAAAACGTATTTCAAGTAGCATAAACATAGATCCTGTATATGGATATCATTGGATGCAGAGCATTGGAACTGAATCAAATATGTAATAGGAAACAGAAAATCGAGAACTGCAGTTGAGTCAGCTAGGACCTATCCATGTGCAGTCTGGAACAGAACTTGAGTTATTGGTATTAAATATATTGGTTAGAGATTTGACCTGGAGGACATACGATCAGAATATAAGATCAGGGTAATAAGTGGGTTCAGTTTACTTAACCTTTGTAAAAGAGAACTTGATAAATTAAGGGAAGAGATAAAAGACATTGTGAAAAAACAAAGTGAAAAGATATACGCCCAAAACTTCAGGCAGAAGAGAAATCCAAGCGGCTTTCAAAACAAGCTATTACAGAAAGAAAGACAGAGGGTGAACATCTTGGGTGATAAGGATATATGATCACTGAATGCAGACTTCCTTTAAACAAGAAGGCTAAGAAAAGACATCTCAGTCAAGAAGTTGGTAAATTGAGAAACTAAAAAGAAAAAAAATGAGTTTTTTTTTTTTTTTTAGAAAATCAAGCGAATCGCAGGAAAATTTACAGCTAAGTTATAATACTCGAGAACCAGCATGGAAAATTTCTAATATAGTCCAATGAGGTTAAAGGAGGATGGAAAATTTATACTGAAACCTTTTGCAAGCAGGATTATAAAATTACAGAAAGGTTTTCAGAGAGAAAATATATTCAGGAAAAGACTTCTCTAAAAAGTGACCAGCTGCCAAATAGCAACAAGCTCAGGTAAAATACTGATCAAACTGCTTAAAGTTTCAGAAGAAGAGACAGTTAAACAATTAGCATCTCTCTCTCCCCCCCTCCTTCCCTCTCTCATATAGCCATCCGTTCTAGGCATCATGTATCACTGTAGCCCTCTGGAACAGCACTGTTTTTAATAATTTCCAGAAGGCGAAAGCTATACGGTCCAACCTTAATTCATAAGGTGAGTATTCCGAAGTACACACACAGCCATCGAAAAGCAGTCCCTATGTGTCTCTGTATTGTGTAAGGCAATGGGAACTGTTAGTACTGTTCATGGAGGCAAATGCCTGCCAATTAAACGGGCCACTTTGTTCTTGACAAATTGAAGGTACTGGTGATCCTCAAGAGCAACCACATGTACAGAAGTCCAGCTGAGTGCTGAGGAGGATTTGAGTTATTGATATAAGACCCTTATATCACAGGTAAGGCTGCAACTGGCTCTGGGTGAAGAGCCTCCTGGCTAAGGTCTCCACCTGTCTATGGAACAGTAGGTATGAGTCCAAGAGAACGCCAAATTCTGGACCTGCATTTTCAGGACATTGCCAATCAATGTCAAAAGATAATACTACAGCCGTAGAAGTGTCTAGATTAATGAACGTCTTTCTGGGATTCAATTTCAATCTGTTTAAATGCACCTAGACTCTGGGAGCCTCAAGGCACCGGGACAAGACATTGACAGCATCTCCTGCCTGTCTTGTTTGATGATATAAAGTCTGTCGGTGGATGACTTTCCTTAGAGGTTTTATGTAAGGGAGAGAGAACCAAACCCTGCAATACCCCACAGAAGAATGTGTACCTGCTTGATCTCTCTACTTCAGTAATCACCAACCAGGACAGCCCATGATAGGTAGTCCTCATTTAACGACCATTCTTTCAGTGACCGTTTGAACTTGTGACTGTTCTGGCTATTGCAGCACCCCTGCAATTATGTGATCACAAACTGGGTGCGTGGCAATCGGCCCGGATTTCTGCCTGTTGCAGTATCTCATGGTCATGTGATCACAATTTGCAACCTTCCTGGTTGGCTTTCCACAATCAAAGCCAATCGGGAAGCTGGAACTCACACGCACATGAGGTTCTCGCTTAACAAGCTGTATGGTCTTTGCTTAACCGTAACTGGGAACTGCTGTCACTCAGTGGATCAGTCATGACATTATGCTCTATGACTCTATCACTTAGCAACAAAAATTCTGGTCCTAATTATCATTGTTAAGCAAGGATTACCTTTAATGAAGGACAAAAATCCACTGCAAAAAAATGCACCCAATCCCCAACACTTGCCCAGAAGGATATCATGTTCATTGGTATGAAAGGCTGCTGAGACGCCTTAAAGGACCCAAAGAGTGCACTACCGCCATCCAGGTCTTTATAAAAGGAATCAACCATAATGCCATTTCTTTCACATGCTCAGGCCTGAACCCAGAAATCCAACAAATGGATCCAGACAATCCACTTTTTCTAGGATAATAATTGTCAAGTCTGGCTGGATCCAGGGGAAAAGGGGCATATCGTAATTTCTTTGAAGATTGTGAAACCTCTCCCTCTTGAGACAAGGTGTTACTAACCTCCCAGAATCAACCCAGTACACGTTATCTATGATACAGCCAAGAGAGACAGGATTTCAAGTCTTGGAGGACCAAGGGCATACTAGAAAGCACCCTATCCGCTTCCATAAATCCAAATCAGTCCCATAATATGGCAGAACATTGCCCCATTAAAAATTGAGAGATTTCTGAATCTGCAATCTCTATGAGAAAAATGCTGTGCAAACAGTTGCAGCAGCCAAGTAAGAAATCTTCCTAACACTTTTACCCCAGCAGGAAGCTGGCTATCTAAAAGAAGCCCATTGATTTACAGCCTACATGTGCAATAAGACGGAAGTAAATAAATAAGGAGTAAAAGTGGCCTATATATGCAAGCGAATGTGCAAATGACTATAAGCCAGCATTAGTTCCCCATTCAAGCAAAGTTCTGCTTAAGATCTTATAAAGAAGAATAGAGCCATGCAGGAAAAGAGAAATGCCAACAGAGCAGGCACTTTTCCGGAATTTTTTTGTAGAGAACTCTGGAGAATAATCCCTTAAAAAATATGAACATCAGGCATCCACAAGGGGTGAGTGAGAGCAGATGAAAATTTTAACTCTTTTTACTCTTGTTGCTCTCATATTTGATTAACAACTTGATTAACAATTTCTCATTGTTTTTTGGGGGGCCTCTCATCCTGAATGTTCATCTCACGAGAACAAATCATATCCTTTTTTCTTTTCTTTTCTTTTATGCCATGTGATTTAAGCTTCTTTCCCCCTTCATTGATTGCATGTTATGGGAAGCTTTTTGGCTGAAGAATAGGATAAAATATGTTAAATTAAAAATAAACCAAGGAATTCTGGTGTGGGAATTTGGCAAGTAGTTTTGAGCAGTCTCTGTGAACAGAGCACTTACTTTCATCACCCCCCTGCCCCCCCAAACATGAATCTGTTTTCAGCTAGGGGTACATAAGGGGAGTGAAGTATGAAGAGAAAAAAAATCCCCACTGCTTTAGCAGGGCCTCATAAGGATTATAAGGAGCTCTGTGGATCTTCGCTTTTGCCTGTAATGTGAACAATTACAAAATAAAAAATAAGACAGTTGTACGATTGTATTGTTTCAGACTACTGCTTAAAGAATCTGAAGCAGCTGTCACCACATGAAATAAGAATGAATCCTCACTGTGGTGGAAACATGCTGTTAGTAGTGCAGTGCCTCCTGTTTTGATTCTTGAAGAGCAACGTGGTTAGGAAAAAAAAAATGGATATATGATCGGTGAGCTGTCGTTTCCAACTAGTACTTGGTTGCCCAGTGAGCTCTAATTAGAGACTTCTTGAGATATTTGCAATTTGGCCCTTGGGATTAAGTACCTGACAGCCCCTTTGATTAAGTTTGGAAGCTTGAGCATTGCTTTAAATCATATTAATTCCTCCTGAAGTTATGGGATGGCAGGTGCAGAACAGCTAATCCTAATAATTTGATTGTCTTCTTTTGGTGTAGAAACTGACATTAAGAATCATTTTCTGTTCTGTTCTATGCCTGTCAAGCTACCACATGATGGCAATATGGAGATCTATGTGTGGTACTTCACACATAATGTGGTTTTCCTGGCATCTCTGTGCATTTGGTTTAGTTGCCTGAAGTTTAGTGACAACTAGAAAACAGCCACTTATTATAACTGTTTTGGCAACAATCTCTCTCTCTCTCTCTCTCTCTCTCTCTCTCTCTCTCTCTCTCTCTGCATAAAATTCTTTGTGCATTTAGTGAAGTTGAATTTATGACCAAAGAAGAAGAAAATTTCTGAGTTGAAATTTGAACATTCCACCAGGTTAGAAAATGGTGTTACCCAAGGAAAAAGTAATCATGTTGGTTAATGAATTTATTGACTAAAATAATTAATTTAATTTTTCCTCTTCTGTAAGGAGGAGATTGATAAAATCAACATGGGAAAATTTTAACTAAAGTTAAATAATTAGAAACAAATAGGACTTAAAATAAATCACATGCTTAGATTGGCATTTAAACAAATATAGCTTTTAGTGGAATTGTATCCTATGCAAGAACAACCATACCCCGAGTTTCAGTCTTGAAGACAGATATACACAGAGAAAGATGCAGCAGACAAATAGAAGCAATTTTTTTATCAGGCTTTTGAGGATATAGTCAATGGGCATTATTTTTTTTAAAAAAACCTGAATAAAAGGAAATTGTTTATGACAGGATTAGGCAACATTTAGGCTGCTTGATGCCCTGGAGCTGCCTTTTGCCATTTCTCAACAAGAGATGTTTTCAGTTTTGGCAGCCCGATTTTCCATTAAAATTGGTAACATAATATATTAAATGTTTGGGCTGGGAAGCTAACTTAAATCTAATTTTTATTCTTTTTTTGCTTTTGGGAGAAGAGTTAAATTGGGAAGTACTCTATTTTTCCCCTGAGCTTACCTATTCTGGTTCTTGATTGCAGAAAATGCTGTATGAGTACTTTGAATACTGAAATGTTCCTATCCATAGGTGGGTAGTTGCTGCCAATTGTATTTGCATTTTTCTGTGGGTTTAATGCCATAAGTAAGAGTTGGCCAGTTTCCTTGGCAGTTTTGTGCCTGCATTTCACTGCAAGCCAAATTTTATATATGTATTATCTTCAGAGTAGATAGCAGCTTCTTCAGAACAGATAGCAGCATAAAAATATGACAACATTTGGGAACAGAAATGCAGCTGTTAAGGAAAATGTATAGTCTCAAACCAAAGATTGAGAAATCATAGAAAATGCTACTGAAATCTGGTAGCATTCTCCAACTCTGCTGTCCATGGTACTGATCAAAACGGATAACATTACCTTAAATTTTCCTGTAGTGTACAGACCCTGGGTGTACAACCTTTTGGCTTGCCTGGGCTGCAGTGAGTGAAGAGAAATTAATACAGTTAATGCATATAAGTCACATAATAATGTTAAAATTTTATGATCTTGTGAGGTGGCATAACTAGCTGTCTGGGGCCATATGCGCTGTGGGCCACGCATTGGACATGTCTGATATACTGTAATTTAGCCTGAAAGTAATAAATAAAAAGAATTATGATTGTTTGCTGTCTTCCAAAATAAATACCCTTCTTGCTAATTTGCTGAGTTAAACCTGTTGTGCCCTGTAATCAATCAGGAAGGATTTAATTGTATGATTCTGTAAAATAACTGCTTTGGCATAATCTAAGACCAGTTTTATCATAATTGCTTTAATCCATACTTTATTATTTTGCAAGATCCAGTGATAGTACATATAGTAACAGAAAGTTTTTTTACCCTAATATTAAGGAACTGAATCAAGAGCCTATTTTTTTTCCCCTATAGCTTTTTTTGTTTTATTGCCCCATATGCCCCACCTAGGCATCTTTTCTGTGTGACTGCCATGGGAAATGGTAAAGTGGGGGAACATCCATTTCAAGACGCATTACCACTACAGAATATCAAACACACATCCTGACAACAACATCCATCACATTGAATTATACAGCCATCATCCATTTGGCATAAAAATCAAAATGTGGTAATACAGTGTTACTGGATAAATGTCACCTGCTTTGAAAATAAACATTTTAGCTTTGTTGCTTTTAACAGACCATGGCAAGTTTGGATATTCTTATCTGTTCTGTCTGACATCTTGCTGGGATATGTCTCTAATGTTTTGTTGGGCAAACTGTTTTAAGGGACTCAGTGGATGTAATTCTGAGCATGCATGTGTAATTGAAAATAAGTTGTTATGAAATCACAGAACATGGGATTTATTCCCATGTAAACGCTATATAGATAGGAATTGATTCAAAACATTTTAATTATAAATCCTTTTTAGAACACAGTTGATAGTAGGGATTATTTTTGTTTTGGTCTTGGACTAGATTTTTAGCTTTGTCAATTACTGGGTTTTGCTGCATATGCTTTCTAAAAGTTTGAATATCAATATGTGCATGTGTATATATGGGGTTTTGTGTGTGTAATGTTCATAGATATCTGTTCTTTTTTTTGTGATCATAGAGAGCAGACACCATTTTAATCCGGAAGAAAGATATAGTTATCACTATATGTTAATAGAAAAGAAGAAATGGGCAAGAGTATCAGAAACAACTGAGTCACTGTATAACATGGTAGGCAGGAAATCTCTGCTGGTTTAGCACAGACAATATTCTGCCTTAATACACAGACTTAAAGTGAATCTGTTGCAATTGGTGACCCTCCAGATGTTTCTGAACTACAACTACTAGCAGCTCCATGACCAGTGGTGAAGGATGCTGGGAATTACAATTGAAGGAAAAGAGCAGGGCTTACACTTTGGATTTGGATTGGTGATTTAAGGCAGCATATGGCTCTTAAAAAGATTAAACCCTGTGATGGCTGTTACGACAGTAATATCAGCAATGGGTCACTGAATAATTTATTTTGCTGTAATATGCTTCCTATCTAGAAGCACCCCACTGAATTACAGTGACAGGTGCCAGAGCCATTTGACCGGGCTAGTTAACAAATATGATAACTAAATAAAAATAAAATATATTGGATAATTTGCTGGAACTAGTACACCTCTTCAGTATCTCCTAGGTACAGAATAGATATAGTGAAAATTATTTTTCATTTCCCTTCAGCTCTCATAGGTTAAGGTTTTAAAGGTTTCCCCTGTCCAGTCGTGACTGACTCTAGGGGACGGTGCTCATGTCTAATTCTCAGCCGAGGGAGCCTGCGTTGTCTGAGATACATTGGCTCTCATAAGCAGCATGCATTTCCTTGTTCCTATATTTTCAGGTATTGAATTAGCGCATGGGAAAAAAATCCAAAGTGTGAGATTGGGAAGGAATAAGACAGGAAAGTGATGGGGAGGGGTAAATGTTCTTTCTATTGTATGAGGAACATTTGAAAAGTACGGATTATAGCTATGAGCCCTGAATTTTGGAAATTCTAGTCCAAATGTATTTTTTTATCTCTTGAAAGATGAAGCTTACAGATTGTGCCTTTCTAAAGTAAGCGTAACTTTCCTTTTAGTTTTAGCTGCTAATATAACTAGTAGAGAAATATAGTGCACTGATATTATGTTCCAGCACTACACATTTTAAGGCTTGTTGCATGAAGTACAAAATGCTTCAGCCAAAACTATGGTAGGGCCAGACAAATATGAGCTACATCTGACATCTCCTATTTGGATTTTCTCTGCAATGCAAATATACAGCTTAACAGTCAGAGGTTTACAGTGAAAACCTGTACTATTAAAATTGTTGCTCAAGATCACCGCTTTTTAAATTTGATGAATTTTCAAATAAATCATCTAGCTATTCAGGTTTATCACTTATGAGTAATTTGTTGTATTTATTATCAAAAGGAACAAATGCAAACCAATCAATGACTATTATAGCTAATTAATGATTGATTAACAATATGTTAGTGGATCAATGGACCATTGTAGGAAATTATCAAGACATACTTCTTTAAATGTTAAATGTCTTTAGAATATATTTATTTGGAAGAATGTCAAAAATTATTGAATCATGATAAATGTCTTTAAATTCAACAGCCTGCATATGGCAGATTCAAATTATCTAATTATATAACAAATAAACCTGTGAAAAATGAACTTTCTCACTTTAAAAGAAAAAGAAGTTGCTACAACACAGAGCAATGGTCAGATCTTTTCACCAGGAAAGAGATTTGGTAGTTATTGCTATAAAATCCTTAAAGCTTTCCACCCAATATGCAACCATGGCAATGAAAACAAACAGGAGTAGTCTCGTGATTGATACAGGAATAGATTATGAATCAAAGAAGTAATAAAAATTCTAGTTGATGAGATTGTGCAGGTAAGGGTTTTGATATAATAAAGTTCTACTGTCCATATACTCTGCAGATAGCCGGGAAAAAGTAATCAAACTCCTCCAATATTGTATTAAGCCTAAAATATTTCATGCATCAAAATTATGCAGGTTGAATATATATATCAATAATAAGTGTAGTATTCACTTCCTTTTCAACCAGTGTTTGACATGTTTGAAGCCACAAAATTAAGTAATAAAATATAATATAGTTTCCTAATACTAAAATTAAAAATTCCACTAACAATCCACAGAAAACTATCTATTTACATTACCCTGAATACTCTGACTGTGGTAGCTGAACTAAAGTGGAAAACAGATCTTAAGCTTTAACTGTACTTCAAAGCGAAACTGTCTTTTAGTTTAAAAGCATACCAACTGTTTTTCTTATAAGCAGGCTTCTCTAGTAACTAGATCTGTTTTGTGCTTTATAAAATCAATATTGATATATTCATTTTTTCCATTATCAAAATCTGAGTTAGATTTCTCTTTGAGTGTAAAATCCTATGCTTTTTTTTTCTTTCCAGAAATGCAGCAGTGAGACATGCAAGCTTTGCAGGATTTTCTCCCTAAATCTTCATCCTAAGTCAGTGGTGGCGAACCTATGGCACGGGTGCCAGAGGCGGCACTCAGAGCCCTCTCTGTGGGCACGCATGCCGTTGCCCCAGTCCCAGGCCTTCAGCTGGGTTTTATAAAATCTTTTCGCTTTAGGCCTCCGCTGCCGTGTGCAAAAAAAAAAAAAAAGGTTCAATCAGTCAATTTCAACTTCTCGCGGGGAAAAAAAAGATCTTGCAAAGTTGGAATTGATTAATTGAACTTTTTAGTCCCACCCAGTCTGCCGTTATCACCGCAGGCACGCCCACCCAATTGGCCACGCCCACCCAATTGGCCACACCCAGCCAATGGGCCACACCCACCCGGCACTCAACGATGCATAAGTGGGTTTTGGGTTGCAGTTTGGGCACTCAGTCTCTAAAAGGTTCGCCATCACTGTCCTAAGTATTAAGTATCAACAGGATCCTGTCTTTTGGTGCTGTCATGCTTCCGCTAATTATTGATAAATTAAATAATAACATATAGGGGCCGCAACGAACCTTGCATCTACTAAAACTAGATGTCAACAAAGTGTTAAAGCATTCTGGACCATTTTTCTGCCCTCTACTGGTTAGCCTAAATTTGCAGCCTAGATAAGGTAGCTTTAATGATACAGGTAGACCTCCATTTATGACCTCAGTTGGGACTAGAAAATTTGTTGTTAAACAGTTCATGCATTAAGTGAGACATTATATGACTGTGACTTGTGAACTTCCTTGCCGACTTCCCACTGACTTTATTTGTGAGACCCCAGCTGGGAAGGTCACAAATGGTGATCACAAGACCCTGGGATGCTGCAACTGTTGTTTATGCAAACCAGTTGCCAAGTGCCCAAATTCTGAGCATGTGGCCCTGGGATGCCACAACAGTTGTAAGTGCAAGCATTAGTCATAAGTCACTTTTTTTCAATGCCATCATAACTTCCAATGGCTACTAAATGAATGGTTATAAGTCAAGGACTAAATGTCTATAAAGTTGAGAATGCAGACACAAAATATTCTTTCCATAGGCTGCATATGCTTTTGTGCTAAACCCTAATCTAATCTAATCTAATCTAATCTAATCTAATCTAATCTAATCTAATCTAATCTAATCTAATCTAATCTAATCTAATCTAATCTAATCTAATCTAATCTAATCCAATCCAATCCAATCCAATCCAATGCAATCCAATCTAATCTAATCTAATCTTCAGCTATAATGCAATCTGTTTGGCTTTATTTACAAGTGATATAAATGTGGTCAAATTAGACATAAGTTAAAAAGCACGATTAAATAAATCATAGCTTTGCACAGTATATGAACCAGATCAGAGTTTCTTCAAGATTTTATATTAAATTCTTGTGAGGCATAATTCATGGCTGTTCTCAGATGAACATAATTAAATGCATCTATGTACAGTCCTTATGTACTTCAGAAGGCCTTTCTGGTCCATTCAACATCTCTTTAGTATTTTCTATCTATCCAAGATTTACTAACAGCTTAACCTGGCTGTCAATTGTAAGCAATTATGTAGTGATTTTATGGCCTTCCACATCCCTCACATCAATCCATGTTTCCTCAATTGCAATCCAAGGGGACAAAGTTTAACAAGATTGCTCTGCCCTTTTTTTCACTATTAACAAGTAAGAAATACTTTTCAGCATCTAGAAGGCTATATGTTGCATACCTCAATTTCCTTTCCCATGAAATTGGTTAGAGAAACATAGGAAGAAAAGTGTTTTTTTGCTGCCTAGAGTAAAAATTCTTTGATTGGCTAATAGCTTTGTAGGTAACTTTTTTATGCAGGACATCACATTGTCAATCCTATTTCTTAAAAAAGAATATAATTCAAATATTTCATTTGTAATTCTCCTATATAAATGATAACTATTGAATAGTCCTGCCTTAGTATATATATTGCATAAAATGGATGCATTCAGCCACAGTTTATGTACTTACTTATAAGTAGATTTTTTACAATTGAATTTAAAGGAAAGTATCTCACACTCAAACATCTGATAATAGAAATATTGTGTGTGTGTGAGAGAGAAAAAAATCAGCATATTTACTGAACTGCAGATTACTGAAAACTAAAAAATGGGGGGCGAAGAGTTTCTGGGGTTTTTATATTGTTGATTTTTAATGCTGTATACCACTTGGAATCAGCATGTGTGAGTTGGGTGACCATATAAATATATTTAATATATTTAATAAATAAATAATAAATAAGGCTTTTCTTCTAATAATCTTATTTTTTGGGGGGAAAGCAAGTTGTGAGCATAATCACGATTATGTTTACTGTTATTTATAAAATGTTTTGGTCCTTGGAAAAGTATATTAAAAATATTTTGCTTCCACACTGATGTATTATTATTTTTATGGCTCAGCCCTGATTACCTGCAGAATATTATGCGACACTGCAGATCTTGCCACAGCTGGGATTTGTGGACTGATGTCCATTTTTGGAGGCCTTCCTACTGAAACAGCACAGATGTTTCTTGTCATTCCTCCATGCTGGGGTAGGGATGGTGAGAAACCTGTACCAAGGGGCACTTTCCTGTTGAGGTAAATGTAGCCTATTTTCTTTTGGCTCTGTTGCTCCTGCTGCTTCAGTATGGTGGTTCAGGACTCAGAAAAGAAGGATACACTGTAGGGAGAATAGTAGTAAAAGGAGCAGTTCCACCATGAAAAGGGATAGCGCTTTCATGGTGGAAGCTGTAGTTGCCAAGCCAATGTAGAAGGGGAGTGGCAGAATCCTGGGGGCGGAGTTAAAAGAGTATCAGCCTAGAATCCCTATGTAGCCGCAAGGGACAAAGTCCAACCCCCCCCTTGAATTCCATTTAATCTAACTCCAAGCAGGTGCTAACTGTTAGTTGAGAACACTCCTATGTGTAGGCGTTTCAGCAATAAATCAGTTTAACTGGACCTTTCACATGTCTACCTGGTCTTTTGAACCTGATATCCAGACATGAATCTGAAATTCAGGATCTGAGTAGAGCAATCTACTGACTTGAGACTCCATAGATTGCTGTCCAGAAGACGGAATAGTGTGGCTCATCCAAAATGTATAAAGAATTGTTTTAAACCATTACATGGGTGAGCAAAGAAAACATGAAACTGATAAGCCTATTTTTCTGATGTAATCTGTAAAATAATGAAAACATTTTCTCCTCTGCAATATTTGACATTTGCTGTGTCAAAGATGTACTTACTTATTGTTACAGCTGTGACACAGGTACAGAGAAGAGTGACCTTTCAGACTCTTTGAACTACTGGAGATCGAATTCTTTGGGAGGTTCTGGAAGAGAAAGGAGAGGCAAACTCGGGATCTTCCATCATCAAAACAGATTATCCTAGTGTTGCTGATTTAATTTGTGTTCTGCCGTGTGCATTCCAGGGTGTGGGAACTATGGGAAGAAGAACGACCATATGGATGCTAGAAAGTGGTAAATTTCACTGTATTGCTGATTACTGTAATGCATTCTTAAGTTTCACGCAGTTCTGTAATGTTAATAAGGGCAAGACTTTCTTTCATTTAGCAGTATCTGGAAACTTAAAATGATTGCCCCCTAGTGGTGCTTAAGAGCAGGAGCATATTCACAAGAACAGAACATCTGCAAGGAAAGTCACAACCACATTATTCCTTATGACTAATGAACAGGTGCCTTACAAAGACTTCTGCAGCATCTTGATCAATAGCTCATTCTCCTTTTCAGTACTAAGTGATTTTCAGCTGATACTGGGAAATGATGTTTTGCAAAACACCATATTTGGGAATTGAGTTCTATAGCTTGCATTCTTTGTGATGGCTGCTTCAAACATGTACGTTGTCACCCAATTAAGTGATGAAGTAGCAAAGTGCGTATGTAAACATGCGTTAGACAACATAGATGCAGAAATCATGTCTACTTCAATCAGTACATTAGGCTCTGTACAGCAAGTTTGCTCTCCAAATGGAACCGGCACATCTCAAATAGGAATGGGACAATTTGCCATGCCAACTCGCCATGGCCAACTCATCACAGGACAATTCACTGCGGGACAAATTAAGAAATACAAAAGTTACATTAATTTCAACAAAACCATGGAGGACAATAATAAAATAAAGTCAATCCAGAAATACGTGATTTACAATAATTTTGCAGAAAACGTGGTGACCAATAATAAAAGTAACTGAATGAAACAATTAATACAGCATTGAATTGTCCCACAGTAAGTTGTCCTGCAGCGAGTTGATTGCGGCAAGTTGTCCTAGACCCTCTCAAGTGGGCCCAAGTGAGGGAAAATATTGGAGGTTTTAAGGAATTAAAACTTTATAAAGATTTAAAATCTGGGTTTATTCAGCGGGCTCTGGAGACCATAAGAGAAATATTGGTAACTGTATGTAACCCAGTGGCCTCATTATTGATATTCCTGCTGCATAGTATTTCTGCACATACATCCATTTTTCCCTCTCAAAAAACTTCTGTCAGTCAATATAGTTCAATGAATCAGTGGGCTGACTTAATTTATATAAGGCTGGAGCATATGTTCATTAATATTTCAATCTGTTCCAACCATACTTCACTGGTGCTTCCTTCTGCTACCACATTTAATATATATTTATTGAGTCATGTTGGATGTAGAATTGTTAATTGGTTAATAGTTCCTAGTGTCGGTGAAGCCCTAGTTAATTAAAAAAGGAATAGTTAATTATTGAGTGCTTTACCGTATAGGCAAAAATAGCCTTGGGTGTTTTCTTTTAGCTACTGTTGGTGGGTTGTAGCAACCTTTTCATAAGTAATATCATTTGGGTTAATTGAGTCTATAATAGATGCTCTTGTCTCCCTCCCCCCTCCCCTTAATTTGAAGCAAATATTAGACCTTGGAGCTGTGAATGCATCTCCTAGAAATTAAGAAAAGGTGGCAGAAATGGCTGTTTTAGAAGAGATGTGCCCAAAAAGGATTTGAGAAGAAACGGATGGCAAAAAGTCACCAGGATAGTGGAAAAGAATTGTGAGCTATCTAGAGTTGTTTGTTGAGATGGGCGGCTATAGAAATCATCCATCCATCCATCCATCCATCCATCCATCCATCCATCCATCCATCCATCCATCCATCCATCCATCCATCCATCCATCCAATTAATTAATTAATTAATTAATGATTGGTTAAAGCCCTGCCAGAATGAACAGGGAACAATGAATAGGGAAATATTCAGACTATTGATGGATAGGAGCTTTCAGATGTTCCTAATGGATGACAGCATAATCTGTTCAGTGTTGTTTCTCTCTGTGTTGAATGGTCTAATGGTTTCTCTTGCAATTCTTGAGAATTGCATGGGAAATTGACAGGAAGGGGTAACTGGAAAAATGGTCATTCCTCTCTCACCTACCTGAGCTTTCTACAGATTTCTATTCTTGCTGGCTAGAAAAAGCCTTGGATTTTCTCCTGTGATTTACAAACTGATGCATCATAGACAAAAGTTGGGCTAGCCAAAATTATTTACTGCAGCAATGATGAACAAAAGCTTTGGGAATTCAGTTTGTAAAATATATGCCAGAATGGGCTATGTGTTTCAAGGGGCAAATTAGGTCAAAAAGTCAAGATGGCAGGCACAATCAAAGCTGTGCCACTTTTAATGTCAATCATATACAAGGGAGCAGGACTTTGTTCGTCAAATCCACCATTTTCTTTTTACTTTTTTGCCCCATCTCTCTTCCTCTTCCCTTTGTCAGTCCATCCAGGGATAGGACCTGACTTTCAGATTTTGCAATCAGCCTCATTAGGTAGACCAAGAATTCTGGTCGAACTATCTTTTTTCATACATCAATAACTGACAATTCCAACATATAAGTTTTCAAGTTTTGTTATTCTTACTTTGAAACCAGATCTTAAGTAGTGTTGTTTCAAAAGCAGTATAGTTGTTTGTGGGGAATTCTTTCTCAAGCCTTGTAACAGAAACCATGGTGTTCTCAAATACAGTAATAGTGTTTTATAGCTGTAAAAATAGGTTATACTAACTTGGATTGTAGGTTTGGATACGTAGTCACGCACCTGCTGGATGTTATGGCATCGCACTCATGATTCTAAGCAAACGTGCCATAGATCTGAAGCTCTTCTTCTTTCCTATATCTATTTATGGGATTTTTATTCCACCTTTCTACCACTGGATGAATCTCAATATGAAAGATGAATTTTCAGAATTGGCTTCCTGAAACTGAATGCTCTCTCTCTCTCTTTTGTGTGTGTGTGTGTGTGTGTGTATCACAGGGAGAGAGAGGGAGGGAGAGAGAGAGAGAGAGAGAGAGAGAGAAAGAGAGAGAGAGAGAGAGAGAGAGAGAAGAGAGAGAGAGAGAGAGAGAGAGGAGAGAGAGAGAGAGAGAGAGAGAGAGAGAGAGAGAGATGTGTGGGTGGGTGGGGGTGGGGGTGTATGTATATATGTATGTATACCCTAAAAATAGGTGCTGTGGAAACCTGAGTTATAGAATTACACCAAGCATTTCTGATTTTTATTTTTATCTTTTTATGTCAGGCACTTTTGAAACTTTCTCAAGTTCGGTGTGGACACCTTTGGTTATATCTGTTTCAGAATAGACATATGAAATCCTGAATGAGACTGCCTGCCTGCCTGCCTCAGTCTTAACATCAGCTTATATATTTGGGGCGTTTGAAGTTTGAGGAAGTTGAAGCACCTTTTTTAGCTGGCAACTGTCAACAGTGAGAAATTTGTGAGCCACAGGGGCTAGTTATCTGTATATTAGAGAAAGCTAATACACTGAAAGCATAGGATGAACATGGAAATGAATAAATGGATTAGATTTCTTATAGTTGCTGATCTGAAAATATTAATAAGAGAAGAACCACTTGGCTGTTATTTGGAAAACAAACTTACCTAGAAATATATAACTCAGAGAATGTACTCACTCTTTTGTTATATATTCTCCTGCCACACTCTCCCGAAAATGTTACACCACTTTTCTTTTACACTGTGCTCAAATATCTAAGTCCAGACTGTGATGATTTGAAACAGTGTGGTGGTCACAAAAAGCCACAGACTGAAATAATAAGTTTTTCAGTATGATAGTCAGTTATGCATTGCTATAAAAAAGAGAGTGGGGGAGAGAATGGGATTTTGAAATATCAGTCAGATTTGCATAATATTTTCATATGCCGGTGTATGTGCCTAGTTTCAATTCAGAAAAAAATTAAATAGAAATCCTGTGCATCTTGCCGTAGAAATAGTGTAGAAGTGATTTTAATAAACAAATAATGTGAGAGGCTTTTTTAGCCTGAAGTTCCTCCCCTGCTCCCGTTCAGCTGATGGGTTCAGCTGATGCCCCTTCTTGTGGTTTTTAATTCCTTGCAAATGATTAAATCATGTCATTCTTCCAACAGAGTTATACAGTGAGAACATGGCCACTTTAAATATTCTACCTGAAACTTCAAATCTAAGGTGTTTTTTTTTAAACCATGCTTATTTTAGTATTTTAAAATTGAAGATCTTCTTGGGTTCCTTAATAGTAAGACATTATCTAAATATATTTAGTTTCAGAGTTTATTTGCAGGGTTGGCTTCTCTAGATAAGAGACTTAGCTGTCCTCTACTGGAGACAGTATGCTGGATTAAATGTAGATTTCTGTAAGGATTGAGCCAGATTTTAGTGGTAATGCATAAGGTGTGACTACATTTGAGTGGTCTGTTGAGGTCTATACAATATATTCACCTCTGTTTTGATTTTGATGTAGTGCTTCATGTTTTATTTGTAGGCTGCTTTGGATTTTTTTTTTAAAAAAATTAAATACATATACAAACTGCAGATTAAAACAATAATAAAATAAGCCTAACCAGCAGCTGGACTCACTTCCTTTTTTTTTTTTTTAGTGATGTCTCAATGACCACTTGAATTCCCCTTAACTATCCTGCCTATGCTAAGAACAGGCCTATCCTCCATGAACTTTTCCAATCTTTTTAGAAAGCCCCAAACTTATTAATTGGTGGGCATCGCTAGCCTGTCCCACTGTCAATAGAATACATGGAGTCAGATAAGGTCAGCCAAGTCCATGTTGTTCTGGAGAGCTCTGGTTTAACACCCCACCCTAGATATTAAACATTCAAATTGGTGTATGCTATCGCAGAAAGACTTCAGCCGCAGCCTGAAGGACTGTAACTATGAGCAACAGGATATTCATCACCCACTGGCATTGCTTGCTGTTGCTCTAGCCTGCCAGTGCTCCTGCTGCTCCTTCTGTACAAAACTGAGAGGGATGCAGAGGAAAAAGAGCTGGTTTTGGCAGGTGGCAGACCGAGAGGTGGGTGGTACAAAAAGGGACCACGTCATCCTCTTGCGGTTAGGATTATAAAGAGTAGCTTGCTTTGCATGTGTCGAGAAGAACTCCTGGTTTTTCTTATTTCAATAAAAGCTATATGCATACATGTTATGTTTTGTATCAGTTAAATGCCACACCAGCCCTCAAGCAAGTTAATAATGTACATTCTCCATATGCTGCTTAATCTAAACTTTGTGTGTATGTGTGAGTGTATATGTGTGCTTTTTAAAGGCCAATTTCATACATGGTGGATGTCAAGCACCTGCGTCAGTGGATTTCTTGCTTTCTTATGGAATGTTTATGTAGCTACTCTTTACACATTTTAAGCAAGTATCCTTTGAGAAAAAGAAGTATTTTTTTCCCTTTAAAATGTGCTTGGAAACAAGTTATATGTCGTCTTGCTATTGTAGGGTGGTGGATATTGCTAAAATAATGTAACTTAACTGAGCTTTATTATGAGAAACAAACACTTTAACCCCGGGGTGTCAAACTCGCAACGTCACGTGATGTGTCTCGACGTATCATGACTTTTTTTTTCCATTGCCGGCAATGGGGTGGGCACAGTTTCGGCATGACGCAGCCGGCCCATGGGCCGGCAGTTTGACAGGCCTGCTTTAAGCATTAAACAATTAAGTAATTAAAACATAGAAGTAAAAGACTTCTGGTTTGCCATCGCAGCTGCCGCGGCCGCTGGAAGCCGAGCTCCGTCTTCCACGTCCAATTTCGCTCCGTTGGGGGACCCTGGAAAGGGTCGAAAGTCGCCCTGTAGGGGCAACGAGCAAGGAGGGGACCCCCGCTTGATTGCAGGAGGGCAGCAGCCCTTCCACTTGATCTGGGGCAGCCCTCCAAACTGACGGAGGAAAGACCGGCCATAGTAATATGGCCCGTCACTAGGCTGCAGACAACCGAAGTCAAACTTACCACCAAGCACTTTGAAAGCAACGTGGATGAAACTGGGTGAGATCTGATCTTCTCTTTACCCTAAGTACTTTCTCTTCCTGTAAAAGCTGCCTGAAGTATCTTTCCCCCTGTGAGGAAAGAGGGAAGGGAATTTCTATCCCACCCTCTAAGAATAGCGGTGTCTGACTACCCAGAGGAATTAAAGCATTAAAAGAACAACTTTAATCTAATTGGATGTATATGTTCCTGAAATTTGGGGACCAAATTTTTTTCTATTTTTATTGGAGACTTGTTTTTATCTACAAAAAAGAAATAAAATTGGAAAAAGGATTATAAAAATTTTGGACTTAAAAAACCCTAAATGGCATTGGTGACATCTTGTGGCGAAGTTTGGTATTACAATTTGTTATTTCCTAAAAGAGACTTGGCTCGAAGCCCCGACCTTAGATAAGAGTTTTCTGACCTTGGCACCACCTGTGAGAGACTTAGCTGTAAGAGAACAGCTGGGCGGCATAATTGGCCTACTTGAACTGTGAATGTAAACCTTTACTGACTCTCAGAGTTATATGTGGGAAATTGCATTCCTATCTCTTTATTTGAGGAACATTGGTCACTATATGAGATGTTGAAATACATTGGACTATAAAATCTTGCTTGACAAATGACTTCTACTAGAAAGACTATTTATAAACACATGAAAGAGATGGATGAAGACCAGGAAAAGATCCTTTCCACGTTGAAAGCAATACATGAAACCATTCTTTCAGCTTGTGATAAAATAAGACCTAACATAAAAGATCAAGTCAGCTTAGATACACAAACTCAAACTTTGACTACAACCAAAGAACCAACAATGCAGAAGATAACAGAAGAAGTGGGACAATCAAATATTAAGATAGAGGACTCAATTAACTAACAAATACAGCTGATGGAAAATCCAGAAAAAGAAGTGACAACACTGAAAATAGAAATGACTTTCTATATAAATCAGAAGAAATTTGAGAAAGAAGAACAGATTGAATGGAAGACAAACATATCAGGGCAAGCATGGGGAATTGGAATAACAGGGAGACAACTTAACGAATACAAATGGGCTAGTCCTTCCCAAAAAATGGCAGTTAAATGGTCTCCTTTATTTCAAATAACATATATAATAATAAAGGGAGATCTATTTGACGATCTAAAAGCACTGATATGGAAGCCTAGTTGGCAAAGGAAGAAAGCCAGAATAAGGTTGAAGAAAATTGGGGTTTTGACTTATTAGAGGGGATTTCATATTATTAATTAGAGGGTTAAAGGGAGAAGTTGAGATAAGGGGAATTCTGGTCATTAGTTTTAAAATACTTGGAAATTAGTTGAAAATAAGGAGTTTATCTGTTTAATATTTAAAAATTAGACCTAAAGGAAAAAGAAAATTAATTATTATGAATATGTTTGATTTATTGATTAACCCAGGTAATATACATAATGGTTTTGATTTATTAAAGGGATATTGTATTATTAAGTAGATGATTTAATATGGTGGGAAATAGATAACTCTTAGGAAATAGAACAAGATTACATTCAAATAGATAAAATGAGTATTTTGGATATTAGATTTTGTTATGAATTGAGACAAGGGAAATCTTGGTTACCTAAAGCCTGAAAATTATAAATATCAAAGGTTAAATTGGAATATTGATGAGAAATTAAAAATTGGGTAAAAATTAATAATGGGATATGGTTTGTTTGTGAAGATTGAATGTAATTAAGGTACATATAAGCTAAAACTTTATTGATAAATGTAATAATGATGTTTTTACTGAGTTGATATAATAAGAACTGTACTAGCTTGAATACGAGACAGTAAATGTTAAGGGAAAAAGAGAAGAAATATTTGATGTTGTAACTTGAGATTTGTACTAAAGATTTTGTTATCGAACTATTGATTAACCCAGTCACCACGTTGCTTTTTAAATACTTAAATGTAAAATTGGAAAATTAATAAAATATTATTTAAAAAAACATAGAAGTAAAAGAAAACTAAAAACAGAAAATTAATAAAGATGACAGAATATTTAGAGTAAAACAGCTCAGGAAATGATCTTGGGAAAATGAAGGGGCTACAAAGAAAAAACTGGTCCTTGCTGACTTGCAGAAATGAGAAACAATTATTCCCGGTTATATTGTATCTCTGTTTCAATTACATTCTAATTACTTAGCTATGTTGCCTTAACTCCTTGACATTCTAAGCTTTTCTTAGCTGCTAATTCAATCTTACCATTGGTCTATATGTGAATAATTGAGAATTATCTACATTGAAGAATGCACCTAGCCATGACGGAATGTGGCTTCCGTCCACATTCATTTCCGAAGGCGAATGCTCTGACAGAAAGTACAGTGCTACACGATGACCAGGAATATGGAAAGTTTATTACAGTCAAGGGACTCAAGGATACCAATACCAACTTTCAAGTTATAAATGGGCCCCGCTGGTCATAGTCCCAAATTCTGTTAAATATATGAGGGTCCAGGAGCAGTCTAAGTACACAAGATGTCCCCCTATTCCCATGGAAGTTAAGGAAGTTGTTATGATTTCCCTAGGAGAAGATAGATGGGACATAACTAGTTGGTAGTAAGTACAATAACTTGGAGGAGAGAAAGAGAAGGAAACAGCTTTCATCATCTTGTAGCTTTCAGAAACTTGAACAACCCCTAGATCTGACATGTGCCAATGGCTTGGTCACCTTTGCTCCAGTCTTGAGCAAGCTGGGGATGACCTCAAGCTTAGGATAAGAGCCTTTTGATAGAAATATTGTTTTGAATGAATGGAGAATTACATGCTGAGATTAGGAATGGGGCAGTGGCATGCATGGAGGAGGGCAAAGATGATTAGACCGATGAGGAAAGAAGGTTCCAAGCACAGTCCTCTTTTCTGTGTTGCCTTGCAGTGTTGCACACACAACCACAAGGAGATGGGAGGTGGTGGTGTGACACTACGACATAGTTTTAATCATTCTGATGAAAGCAGAAAGATCCTGCACGTATGCCTGAATTGGGCATCATTTGATACCATGCCCAGGATTCATTTTCTACACCATTATTGAGTTGTGTAAGTACAACAGTGATAACACTATAGCCTTTTCACATGAGAGCCCTTTGCCTTGGAGGTGGCTGTTATTTTCCTGCAAACACCGGCCGCTCCCCATTTGTAGCTAAGCAAATTCAATTGGTTACTGATACTGTGATAATGTTATTATTATTATTTTTTTTTAAAAGCAAACAAGTTATTTTGCCCAATGCTTTCATCCCATATCCCGAGAGTGGAGAGAGCTGGGTGCAAACAGCAATAAACTGAATTAACTAGAAGTAGAAATGTTACCATCAACAGATTGCAGGAGAGGTGGCTTTCCAGCTCTCATTTTCTTTTTTCTAGGAACACATTCCTGCTGGAAGTATTTCAGAATTAGTATTCAGTAGAGACTTTTCTAGCAGGAAAGACCTATCATTGCTCATTTTGAAGGGAAGTAGGAACACGATCCAATTCTTAAGCATGGGTTGCTCATACAGCTCTTTTGTAAGGCTGAATCCCAGCAGGGTGCCTGCATTGGAGATGATTCCACTACCAGAGAACAACATTCCAATCTGGGAAACCTGAGAGTTCAATTTCAGGAGAGGCTATGATTCCTCAGCAAAGTTCAGGGTTCCTTCGTGTGGCCTTAGCAGTGGCAATGAGAGGTTGATCCAGTGACTCATGCCTCTGGGGTTTTTGCACTTCTGGGTAACGTGCAAAGGGAGAACGTATGTGTCTCCTTTAAGGTAAGAGGAACAAGGTTTCCATACGCATTTGGAATGTTGCATTTGCCTCAAGGAATGTTGAAATCCTATGTGGCTGCAATGAGGGAAGTGAAAAGATTGATTTTGCTTGGGAAAAACCCACATTTTGAGCCTCAGGAGGTGCAGGGTGGGTGTGCGTGTGCTAAAATACTGTAAGGTCTTTCTAAACATTTAAAGCAATCTGTAACTGGGAGGGCTGTAGCACTGAGAACTGCATTTTACACAGGGATCCGAAATGACTAGTTGGCGATGAAGTCTTCCAAATCAGATAATATGTGACTACATGGGTATTCTCCTTTGTTTATAGCTGGAAGCAGATATGTTTAGCATGAAAACTGTGGCCCGATAGAGTCAATTATAAGGCTGTGACCCAAGAGACAGCAAAAAAATACTCTTTGGTTAAAGTGCTCCTTGTAAGGTGCTGCTGCTGTGTTAATGGCAAGAGGTCTTTTGTTGATGATGCTCTCATTTTTTTAAAAAATAATTTTAATATTAGGTAACAAAAAACAGATTCAAATTGATATTTTTGATCCCTTCAAACAGTTCTGAGCTTTTATTAATATATAATTCTACCTGCATTTATCTAGTGAACACGTTCTTACTGAAATCAGAAGACTACTGTATATTTTCCCAAAGTCAATCAAATCAGAGAAAGTGTATCTCCTGCTTACTTGCTTTGGCTGAGGAGATCTTGCTTTCCTTTTCTTGATGGCGCCTCTTTGAACCCACTGCAGAAAGACAATTGGGTTTCCAAATACATTGTCGACATGCACCTTTTTGATAGGAAACGGAGATTTTCTTGGAGATTTCAGTCAGCTGGAGAACTGCCAGGAACTAAATCTCTGACACCACAGGAGAATTTCTCTGCCAGCGTGCCTTGGGAATTCGTCCAGCAACTTACCTAAGATGACCCTACTTAGGCTTCAAAATAAGAAAGGGTCCATTGTCCTGGTTGGTGTGGCTTCTAGCCAGCAGCTAAACCTGGAGCCGATACTAAATGGGAAAATCTAATCCTGCTCAGATTTTGACTGCTCAGACCCTGAATTGCTATATGCCACTGGGTTAAACCTGCTCTTCAGAACTGCAGCTTTCTGAATTAGCTCTTCACTGGGAAGGATGGCATTCACTGGAAAGATTCCCCCCCCTTCCCTTAGTCCTGCACTGAATTTCTCTCATTCACTCATTCTTTTCTTTTACCACTTTTGCTTCTGAAAATCAGAAGGAATAGACAGAATTAAAATTGATTTATGGAGTACTGCCTTTTTAAAAAAAAAAAACATTCAGTTCACCTTTAACTCTTCTAAAGCATATTTGGATTAGAGGAATTTCCAAGATACACATGACTTACTGTAGTAAAATAAAACAGAATATGAGTATGTATATTACTGCTGCTCTGCTCGCTCCTAGCTGAAGCTAAACGCAGGGATATTGAAGGATTGCTGGCTTACTATACAAGACATCCAATGCTTCTGAATCCTTTTTTAAAGGCTTTTAAAAAGGGATTCCCTAGTTAAATGCCATTAGGCATTCAATTCCCCATGTTCCAGCCTGTAAATTGTTGGGAGGTTATTAGATTTAAACTGCCACTCTTTGGAAATGCATTTGCCCTGAACAAGGTTGCTGATGTCAGTGGTAAGACTTCGCATCCTGGGAGAATCTCACAATTGAAACGGAGGTGTATCTGATTCAGCCCGAAGGCAGAAAAACAGGATGAGGCAGGTTTCCCCCGTCTCCTTTCACTCCCCCACTTCCTATGCACACACTTCTTCTTCCACTTACAAATTGTGTGGTTTTGAAATTGCAGAGCCTGACGAACAGGGAAGTGCTTTGTGGGTAAATTCAGCTTTTATTCTAAGGTCACAGAAAGTTCTTTTAATTCTGACATTAAAAAATGCTTGTGTGTGTATCTGTATAGGGTAGCAACATGCACTTAGATGGTATCTGCAAGCAGTTTGGAAGACTGCAACTCTAAAGCGCTTCATTTTGCTTCTTTTAAAATGTTGATCCCAGTTTTCCAAAGAGTCTTTGAGGATGTCTAGCAACAGAATCAATTTAAGATTCAACAGAGCAAATTAATACTGGCTTCTTCTTACTCGACTTTTCTATTTCTATTGGATATTCATTGGGAAGATGGGAGGTGCCTCTTCTTAAAAGCTCTTTCCTTTGTGCTTCATTTCTGTACTGTAGGTCTTAGGATTTGAAGTCAACAGGTATATTAACTAGCATGTGTATACTAACATATAAACTATACTGATTTCTGAAATAATAGGGTTAAAATACTGCAATTGTCATTTTGAAACTAGCTTTGAAACAACTAACTCATTTAACACTTATGTTTAGAGTTTCAAAAATATCAAGCTTTGAAGGCACACAATTTTTTTTGCAAAAGTGTTCGTTCTGTTTTACATATTTTAAAATATTTTTTCTATATTTCTAAGGTATTTTTGGTTTGCATATATTGTGTTTGGTTATTAATACGTTAATTAAAAATTAGCAATATATTTCTAACTTCAGAATTCCTATGTAAAATATGCTGTGGGATCTTTTCCTGATATTCAACCACAGCTGCTTTCCTATAGCGTAATATCATGTTTTATACCCTGCATTCTAAGATGAAAAGACTAGATGTTGCTCTTTTAGGTGTGTCAAATTTTCAGATCTTTTCTTCTCATGGCTAAACATATCTAGTGACTTTAATCTCTTGTTCTCTGATGTTGTTGCCTTTTCTGAACTTGTTTCAGTTTGCTCAAATCCTACTGAAGTACTTTGCCAAGGCTGGGCACAGTGCTCAAGGTGAAATTTGATCCATGCAGACAATATTATTTCCTGTGGTCCTCAAAATGCAGAATGAACATGCTTTGGTAACTTTTTATGTGATATGCCTTATGATGTTGTCTTCCTCTCATCCATAGTCTACAGCTGGGTCAGTTTAATGTTGTCTTTAGCTGTTCAGTTTTAAATTAGTGTTTTTCTCCTTTTCCTAATACAATTTGGGCCATGATGTTATCTACCATGCTTCATCAAAGATGCAGTTGTTCAACATGTTCAACAAGTAGGGATCTATTTGGCTGTGGGCATGCCAGCTCCTCTCTAATCGCTTGGATTTGCCTTTAATTGCAATTTTGATCTTGGCTGTAAGAAAGACTCTTTATTTTGTCATCCAAAGCAATTATAAAAATGTGGACTGAATCCTGTGGTTTTTCAACTGATACCTTCTTCTATTGATAAGAGACAACTGATGAATGCCCTTCAAGTAAAATTTTCAACTCGATTGTTTAACGTCACAAGTGACCTGAGAGTTGGCTCACACTTAATTAACTTGCTAATCATAATGTCATAGGACGCTTTGTCAAATGCTTTGCTGGTATTAGGATATATTATTTGTTAATCAAATTTACATCCTTCCACAACCATAGGACTTTTGGTTGCTCAACAAAAATAAGCAACAACAGAAAAAAAAAAGACACAGGAACACAAGACAGTCAGAATCCCAAAACCAATAGATGGCATCAGGTCCTAAAAATCCTACAGAAAAGCTCTGTCTTCAGCTTTTTCCCAATAATGTTGGAGATAAATGGACTTTCAATAGGAGCAGGCCCCATCACCAAAAAACAATGTTTCTGACTTTGCTCCCTGCCTGATCTCTGAAAATGGGGGATAGCTACGATTGAATTGAATTGGTTGAGCAGACTGCAGACACATTTTACCTGCAGCCCTATGGGTAACCTAGCACCAAAGCATAAGAGGCTTTGGAGGCGAAAACCAGTACTTTAAACTGCATCTGGAAGCTGAATAGGTGGAAAGTAGGTATAATACATGCCCATCAGTTGTGCCCTTTCCGGAATTGGGGTGTGTGTCCTTAGACAGTCACTCACACCTTAGTCACCTCATGGTTCGACTACTGCAATGTGCTGTACATGGAGTTGTCCTTGTAGACCACTTGGAAATTTCAACTGGTTCACAGAATGCAGCTGTGCAGAGAGCTATGGGCATACCTTGGAATATCCACGTTATACTTCTGTTTCACAAGATGTACTGATTGCCAGTTTCCTTACAGGAGCAATTGAAGGTGCTGCTTTATCACCTGTCCTACATGGCACAGGACGTGGTTATCTGAGGGATGGCCATGGTATCCCATTGTATGAGTCGTGGTGGCACAATAGTTAGAATGCTATAATGCAAGCTAACTCACTGCTCACTGCCAGGAGTTCGATTCTGACCGGCTCAAGGTTGTCTCAGCCTTCCATTCTTCCGAGGTCGGTAAAATGAGGACCCAGATTGTTGGGAGCAATAGGTTGACTCTGTAAAACTGCTTAGAGAGGCTGTAAAGCACTGTGAAGCGGTATATAAGTCCAAGTGCTATTGCTATTAACCAGGCTAGTTCAATCCAACATGGCTAGCACATTCCACATCCCATTCAATTAACAATTTTTAATATTTCTTGCCTTTTTAAAATTTTATGTACTGTTTTTATGATTTTAATATTTTATTGTACACTGTCCAGAGTCCCTCTTCGAAGGAGATGGGTGGTTCTTAAATAGTTAAATCTGGTTAACTAAATTGGTTAGTTAAATAAATAACTAAGCAATTAAATAAATAAACTATGCTTTCTCTGTCACAGACTCTGCACTCTGGAATGAGATTCCCCTGGATGGTCCTCACTCTGCTGGTGTTCTGTAGGACCATAAAGACTTGGCTATCCTCCAAAACCATGGGCTAGGCGTGTTCTGGCATCTCCTCCACCCTATGTTAGACATTTTTTTCCTGCCTTCATTATTTTTTAGAAATAACTCAAGGTGGCAAACATACCTTATATTTCTCCCTCCTCCTATTTTTCCTACAATAACAATCCTGTGAGGTAGGTTGGGCTAAGAGACAGTGACTGGCCCAAAGTCATGTAGCCAATTTTTCATGCCTAAGGCAGGACTAAAACCCACAGTCTCCTGTTTTTTTGCCTGGTTCTTCAACCACCAGAACAAACTAGTTTTGGTGCATCTGCTGGATCTGCCGTTTTAGCTATCCTCCACTTCTTTTATAATTTGGTTTTATTGTATGTCATTTCTATACTATATTGGTTTTTTTTTAAATCATTCTTGGTGTATTGTGAGCCCCCCAAAGTATCTTGGAATTCAGTGGCACCAGACCTAAATAAATACATCCATAAAGAAATAAATCCTTCTAGTAAATCATGCAATTGAATTTCAGAAGGCATTTTGATGCTGGTTCTTCTAATAAGAATGGAAGTGGTTGACATTAATTAGAAACAAAACCTAACCAGCAATAAGGAAGCATTTACAGACATTAAGATCTTCATAAACATAAAGAAAGATATCAACTAAAAGAAAAATTGGCCTGACAAAAATCTTACATGTGCTGCAAAATATTTTGGGATCAGTTAAGGAAGCAGGGAAAGATGAAAAGAAACTTGATTTTCTTAAGTCCCTAAAATATATGGATCGGAAACTGGTAAAACAATAAACACACTTAGAAATCTGCTCTAGATCATAGAGGATTTTGAATTTTTTTCCCCAAGCAAAAGCACTTTTTACCCTGGAGTATTTTTTTCAGCTCATTCTTCGAGTGCAATAATGCTACTGTGTGCTGTGTTCCCCCATAATATAGGTTTTCATTATAGTCATAGTGGTATGCATGTGTTTATTATTGTTTTTTTTCCCCTGGACCAGTTATTCCTCTTCTCCTCCCCACCGACCTCTGTTTTTGACTCTCCCTCTTGGTTTTATGCAAATAGTAGCCTGACAATAGAATGAAATGGTTTCCATGGTGCTAAACAAATATAGGTCACATTGTATTGGCCTCTCTTGCACCTGAGATATAAAGAGGAAGATGTATATAATTTTTCATTTAGATAGCTGGAAATAAATGTAGTGCCCTGTAGTAATTTCTTATTGCACGGTCACAGAGGGGCTTTTGAAAAAAGAACCTTCATGTGAACTAGACTGCACTGTAGGCAATCCTTTTCCAATACTTTGGTTGTCATATTAATAGAAATCAAGTAATAGGGGTAGGAGGTACCAATCCTCCCAACATTTTTTTTTGAAGAACAAGAGTCGCAGAATAGCAATAACAGATCAATAACAGGCAAAAAAAAAACAGATCATGCCAAACCAATCTTATTTCATTCTTTGATCAGGGACTAAATTGGTGGACCAGTGGAATGCTGTAGACGTGATACACTTGGAATTCAGCAAGGCATTCGACAAAGTAGACCACAACCTACTTCTTGGAAAGCTTAAAAAAAGTGGGATAGACAGCATCACCACCAGATGGATTTTTAACTGGCTGATAAACCTCACTCAAAGAGTAGTCCTTAGTGGTACTACATATACATGGATGGAAGTAAGCAATGGGGTACTGGGTCCTAGGCCCAGTACTGTTCAACATTTCATAAACAACCTAGATGAGGGAATAGAAGGGGAACTTATCAAATTTGCCGATGACGCTAAGCTGGCAGGAATAGCCAACACCCTTGGTGATAGACTCAAGATCCAGACGGATCTTGACAGATTTGAACACTCGGCCCTATCTAACAAAATGAAATTCAACGTAGAGAAAAGTAAAGTCTTACATTTAGGCAGGAAAAACCAAAAGTACACATATAGATTGGGTGAAACCAGGCTTAATAGCAGCAACTGTGAGAGGGATCTTGGAATCTTAGTGGGCAATCAATTAAATAGGAGCCAAAATGTGTGGCAGCAGCCAAAAAAGCCAATGCAATCCTAAGTTGCATTAACAGAGGGATTCAGTCAAGATCACATGAGGTACTAATACCACTCTATAGAGCCTTAGTAAGACCACAGCTAGAATACTGCAATCAGTTTTGGTCTCCACACTCTAAAAAAGATGTTGAGACTCTGGAGAGAGTGCAGAGAAGAGCAACAAGGATGATTAAGAGGCTAAAACATATGAAGAATGGTTACAGGAACTGGCCATGGTTAGTCTAGTGAAGAGAAGGACCAGGGGAGATGTGATAGCAGTGTTCCAATATTTGAGGGGCTGTCACAGAGAGGAGGGGATAAACCTATTTTCCAAAGCACCTGAAGGCCAGACAAGTAATAACGGATGGAAACTGATCAAGGAGAGATTCAATCTGGAAATAAGGAGAAATTTCCTGAAGTGAGAACAATCAACCAATGGAACAGACTGCCTTTAGATGTTGTTGGTGCTTCATCATTGGAGGCTTTCAAGAAGAGACTGGACTTCCATCTGTCAGAAATGATGTAGGGCAGTGGTGGGATTCAAATATGTGAACAACCGGTTCTCTGTGTGGATGTCACTTCCGGAATTCCATTCTGGGCCTGGGCAACAAAAAATTAGTTATCGGTTCTGCCAAAGTGGTGTGAACCGGCTGAATCCCACCACTGGTGTAGGGACTCCTGCTTGGGCAGGGTGTTGGACTAGATGACCTATAAGGTCTCTTCCAACTCTGTTATTCTATTCTATTCAATAGCAATAGCAATAGCACTTAGATTTATATACCACTTCACAGTGCTTTATAGCCCTCTTTAAGCGGTTTACAAAGTCAGCATATTGCTCCCCCAACAATCTGGCTCCTCATTTTACCAACCTCGGAAGAATGGAAGGCTGAGTCAACCGTGAGCTCCGGTTAGGATCGAACTACTGAACTGTTGACAGTCGGCAGTCAGCAGAATTAGCCTGCAGTACTGCATTCTATCTACTGTGCCACCAGGGCTCTGGGATGGGGGCAGAAGGCAGTGGGATAATACAAAATGGCCAGAGTTAGGTCATATCCATATGTGCAATCAGGATTGTGTTCTTGAGTTTGGACAAAGCATTAAACTCTTAGTTGTCAGCAAACTATTTTAGTGTAGCTTATTTTAGGGTGTACTCCATCGTTTCCTAATTTATCCCAACTCATACTGGCAAATTTCATAAGATAATTGGATATGGGGAGATATTGGAACCACATATTGTTCTGGGGGTAAAACAACTCAAAACTGCCATGTAACATTCAGGGAGATTTCAACAATGTCACAACATTTTGGAAAGAAAGGCTATGTTCTAATTATGCAGCTGCTTTGATTATTCCACTAATTAAAGTTAACTTGACTCTTAAACCAGTGGTCCCTTTTTTTCAAGTTTATATGGGAGCTTGAAAAAAGTTTATGATGTCAATTTGTATAAAGTATATCTTCAAAATATTTTTCAAAATATGCAAAGCCCTAATAAATAATGTCCCTCGTTCATTCAAGAGGTCAGATTGGTCCCTTACAGTGGGCTGCTTTCTAACAAATTGATTTGCAGAACTAGGGGCCATCCTAGGTAACCATTGACTCATTATATGAATAAAGCTATTTAGCTGAACTTTTAGATCATAATACTGTAATATAAATATCTTAAAAACTGCTTTACTAATATTGGTTTAATTTCCAGATAAAGATCTAGCCATTTTGTAAGCAGTCAAAACTGCTTACAGTTTTAGGAGAGTTTTAGGAGAGGGATGACATAGAAATTTTGTTAAGTAAGTACAGTAAGTAAGTAAGTAAGTAAGTAAGTAAGTAAGTAAGTAAATAAATAAATAAATAAATAAATGGAGAAAGAAAGAGTGAGAAAGACAGAGAGAGAGAGAGAGAGAGAGAGAGAGAGAGAAAGAAAGAAAGAAAGAAAGAAAGAAAGAAAGAAAGAAAGAAAGAAAGAAAGAAAGAAAACATTTTTGTCAATGTATGTGCCAAGGACATTTAAGAATAAGTGCCATTATGTTCTTGAAAGAGAAAAGTAACTCTGAATTATATACATTTTAGATTTTGAATTAAGTTAAATGGTGTTAGGATGCTATCATCACCAGAGTGTAAATGCATAATTTCTCTCTCTAATATATGAGAGAAAAAGATGTACATACAATATAGTTTTCTATATAATAATTCTTACCAACTAGTCCCGTGATACCACAAATACTGTTGTTATTGAGTTGGAAATAAATGATATTAACATTAGCTGAGCTTGTGGATTTTATTTGGATGAATTCATACAAACGTTTTTATCATTCAATGATTGAAGCATCAGGAGAGAATGAACATGTGTGAAATGGCATAGCAGCAGATCAGTTTCTACTGAGAGAATCTTAGATTATCTATCTAAGATTATCTATCTTAGATAATTTATTGGAATAAAATAAATTATCTAAATGTAATGGTATGTGGGAAAAATACCACTACCAATATTAGGAGACAGGACAAAGAGATGCAGCCAAGGAAACAGATAAAACCAGCTTAGCCCATAGCAGGAATTTGATTGGGGCAAACATCTGAGAAGGGACCTCCCTAGTTTTGTGGGCTGTAAATAGCAACAACAATAGCACTTAGACTTATATACCGCTTCACAGTGCTTTACAGACCTCTCTAAGCGGTTTACGGAGTCAGCGTATTGCCCCCCAACAATCTAGGTCCTCATTTTACTGACCTCGGAAGGATGGAAGGCTGAGTCAACCTTGAGCCGGTGAGACTCGAACTGCCAAACTGCTGACAATCGGCAGTCAGTAGAATTAGCCCGCAATTCTGCATTCTAACCACTGCGCCACCAGGGCTCTTTCCTGTCTGGTCTACCTTGAAAGGTTGATACTGAGGGACCACCTCTCCCTGGTTACATCTACCTATCCCAGGCCAGCAAGAGGGACTTGTCACAGCTCCTGTCTACCAAAGAATGTCATCTGATGGCACCCAGAAGAAACTTTTCTGCTACAGCACCTGCCCTTTGGAACATTGTTTTCTGCAAAATAAGACCTGGCCTTTGCTCTGTTTTTGGAAGCTTCTTAAAGCATGGTTTTGCCATTGGGCCTGGGGATCCAGTGACGCTATGGAGCCTGTCAATTGGTTACACTGTTAGCAATTGTATGGATTGTTCTCTCCTGCAAATCCAGCTTTAAACTGTTTTAACTGGTTTTTCTAATGGTTTTCATTTTAGCTGTTTTATTTGCAACCATTTATTGTTATTTTTTTTTAATTGTGTGAGCTGCCCAGAGTCACATGCAGTATGTGTGATCAGTGGCTATATAAATATAATAAATCAATCAATACATAAATCCTTCCTAGAGGAAATACCGTTCACGTTTTCTTCCGACCACCAAGCATTGGGATATGTTATTTGTGTAGATGACTAAATGCCCACATTTATATGATCCTCTGAGTAGGAAAAAGGATTAGGCTACATGCAGGTGATACATTTAATTTCACCAAATGGGAAAGTTGCTAAAATTATATACGTGAATTCTGTGTGTCATCAGTGATTGTGGCTTTGAAGGAGTGAGAAATGGGTCATGACCTTTTCAGATCTTAGATACGTGTAACCGTGATGTTTGACCAAGAGATAGTGGCAGCTGGAAATTCTTATTACAAGTAGGATGCTCTGATTTTGAGCAACTTATCATTTTGGCTTGTGGATTGATCCCACCCTTCTTCTGGATTTCCAGCATGTTGTCAGAAGAGATCATGTAGAATGTTTGGAAAGAAGAGACGGGACAGGGTAAATTAAAGCTGTTCCATGTAGTATCATGTCAGATAGAGTAGTGAACACGAATAGCGAGTTTTCAGTTAGGTAGGGTGTTTTCATGATGTCATCATAGCTGCTGAATTATGAAGTGTTGATCTTTCATATGATTTTATCTGCTGGTTTGGAGGATTGGGGTTTTTTTTTTTTTTGGTAGGGGAGGCTATGCAAGAAGTGGGCTGTTGTCTGGATGTGGTGATAAAACACATCCATTCAGCAAATGAAATGACAGTCCATTAGCAAATCCTCTGTCTGGGAATAACAGAAGTTCCCTGCTTTGGACTGGGTGTCCTTACCCCTGAAAGAGCAAAGTGTATAACCAAGGAAATAGTTTTTTTTTCCAGCAGTGGTTCATCCATTCATTTGCCTCTTGCTGGGCAGGGAAAACCACATTTCATTGATCTCTTTTCATTTTTATCCAGAGGTTAGTGCAAACTACACAGGGCTGTGCGCTGGGCATCATCCTCTGTATTTTAGGTTAAGCAGCTCTGCTTCCATCTCTCTTGCCTACATTCAGCACAGGTGTCTGAAAAGAATGCACTCAGATGAAGAATATATATATATATATATATATATACACCAACCATTTCCAGCTAGATTGTAAACCATGATGTGGAAATAGTGGATGTGGAAATATAGTATATATGACGACTTTGGACCAGTCTCTTTCTCAGCCCTAGGAAGAAGGTAAAAGCACAACATCAGAGAAAAACTGCAAGGACTCACCCAGGTAGTTGTCGGTGTCAAGATTGAATCTGAATCTAAACCAGGAAAGGAAACAATAACGACCTTTTCTTTGATGGTGTCTTTTTTTTTGGGGGGGGGAGAGGGGTGTTGATTTGCCACAGTGGATTCTTCAGTTCTTGGTCTTCCTGCTGATGGAAAAGGCAGACCATGTTCTTTCCCTGAATTTTTTTAGTCTAAGTGAATCGAATTAAGCTCTTCTGATGTGCTGCTGTATCATGCTAATAATGCTCTGAATCTAAGCAAAGAGATTTCTGGTGTGTTTTGCAAATAGCCTGGGATGCTGGCACATCATTGAGGAAAATGTTTCAAAAAATGTGGTCTAAAAGCCAGTCACTGATTGCTTTGAACTCTACCATTTGTCACTATGGTGTCTCTCTAAGGAAAATGATGGCCAACTGCTGCCTTGATTTGCCATTCTCCATTAAAAGGAGAAGCCTTAATATACCCTTATATTTTTAAAGGCTATTTGTTCTCTTTATTTCTAAATTCCATTAAAATTAAGTTTTAGTGTAACTGCAATTCATAAAACACTTAAAATTAGTGCACAGAAAATACAAAAAACAAAATCCTTCCTGATAAGAGTTTCCTCCATTTATATTAAAAAAAAAAGGAGGAGGAAAAACAATCTTCCTGTTCTTCCTAATTTAATTATTTGACTATTCACTGAAACAAAGTTACCATTTTCCAGATTAAGGTGATAAATGCATGTTCAAAACTGTCTTGGGGAAGGTAATGATGATTTTCAGTCTTGGTTATAGGTCCCTGTTATTGCTCTTAGGACTAAGCAGGCAATCAATCGGGGACCACAATGCCCTTGAATGGAGGGGATGGATAAATAAGCTATAAATGATAGCAAGAGGACAATCAAACTCCGCTCCTGTTATTCTGTCTTAATGGCTAATACCAACTGGGACAGAACCAGCAAAAAGAGGTTAATGAATTGCTAAGATCCTTTAGAAAGTGATTGACTGATATTGAAGCTCAGTTAAATCAGTCATAAATATTTACTGTTATTAGCAACAGTGAGTTGCCTGTTATTTTCAATTGATTTTAAAGCTGTTGGAAATCTACCATGGCAACTATAAGCCATTCTTTTTTTAAAAAAAAAAATCCATATTTTCTTGGAGCAGACAATTCCACTACATGTAAAATCCTGTAGGTCCTGTTAAAAACCTTTCTCCTTCTCCTGAAACTCTCTTTAAAAAAATATAAAAAGTTAATATGAAGGTTCACTGTCCCATTCATAGAAGCTGTTCTACTTTAATTTGATTTTATCAGATTTTGATTTTATTGCTTTAATGTGCTTAGCCATATTTTCTATACATTACTACACTTTGATTACCTCTTTTAAAGTGAGAAAAGTCATTCTTGTGCTATCAGTGTGAGGAAGAAGCATAGCAGACATTTAACAAGATTATTTGCAATGCCTATAAGTATTTCCAGAAATTATGTTCTTCTTACATGTTGTCCACAGTGGACCAAGATTTTTCATTGTGCTTCTTGCTGTTAAACATGACAATTTCAGATCTTTTCTTGAAAAAGATTTCCAAAAGGAAAAAAAAAATGTGTCTGAAAAAGTATTTTATCTGCTAAAAGAACAATAATTTATTTGAAAGGAGCATAACAAAAGAGATAACAACAAAGAGTTAACATTTCCCAGGGCAGACAAGTTTCCAATTCAATTAGTTTTAATGAACCTTCTGCTCACTGGTTACTGAACTAGAAAGAACAGCAATAAATGCCCAGAGGAAAGAGAAAGAGGATATTAAGAGGGTTAGTATATAGTATATAAATTTCTTAGTTGACTAAAAGACTAGCCTGGATATAGTTTCTTTTTTTAAAGAGAGAACCAATGAAATCAACACACCTTCTCTTTGTTATCTGAGGGGTAAGCCCCCATGAACTCAATGGAGCATCTTTGATAAGCATGTATAGGCCTTTGCTATGCGTTATAGTTCCTGAACATTTGAAGAGTATATATTGCTAAAGTAGATGGTTAGATTCTGATTATGTAAAAACATTGGCATGTTAAATATATTCTGATACAAACATAAAGGAGAAATCATTTACCATTACATAACAAATAATAAAAAGAAGTTTATATTAGAATACTTTTTCAAACTGCTGCTGGATTAGTTGCCAACTGGCATCTTGTTCTGAACTTCAAAATTAGGTTTTTTAGCGAACACCTGTACATTTACACAAGCCCGTCTAAAATTAACTTTCTGTTGAAATACTTACCCAGGGACTGGTATTCTCTCAAGAATAAGGAGAAAATCTCTGTTTAGTAGATCCATTTAAAGGCCTACTACCATGTGGGTAGGACCAGTAGCAATGGCCCTTAACCCCTAAACATATTGAGACTGGGCAGCCTATAACTGGTAAATATCCAGACAGTGATGGTTGGTGAGCCCTTTAGTTAACAACAGTGTATAATGAGCTCATATCGCATGGCTTTTGTAAGAGATAAATTCTATCAGGTTTGTGCTTTTCTTTCAGACCAGTTCTTGTTTAAAGGATATGTTGATCCATTTTATTTTCAACAGATTATTTTAGAATTTTAAAATGATTTAAAACTTTTAAAATAATATTAAAAGTGTAATGGTCTCTCTGCAGAATATCAAGGTCTTTTGAAAATTCAAGACAAAAAATATTCTCATCTCTCCGTTTTTAAATGTTGCTTTTAATGTCTCGGGAATTATACAATCCTTACCTGCTTTTGGTATATTTTTAAACCATCACTTAAGAAAAACAATTGATCAGGTTAAGCGTACGCATTTATATATGTGCAGACAATGAAGTTTACATGAAATATGGTTTTTAAAGAGTTTATTTCAAAATAAAATTTAGATTAATATTTTCTACTTTCTCATTTAAACAGTCTGATTTATACTGTGCTCCTCTCACAATTTTCTAACGGCACCTGAAACCTATTTTCCTCTATCTGAATCAAGATAATCTGCCTAATTCATCAGAAACTGTTCAATGTTTTTAAATCATACAGGCTACAATGAAACCTTTAGACCTCAATTTATGTAATATGTTTTAAAGATCTTCCCCGTGCATAAAATGATTATAAAGCAGTTTATTTTGGAAGCGCACAGCAGGATTAAATTCTTAGCACCTATCTGGCCATGTTTTGTTTTTGCATCAATTGTTCGAAAGCTAGCTGAAAATCTAACAAGTAACTCTGTAACAGCAGAATGACAGGTTAGGCTAGCAGAACTATTAGATGGAGCAAGCACAATTAAATACAGGGTTGGCTAATACTGGGTGGACTTGTTTATACTGTATAATCAACTGTTTTTAGTACAAAAAAGTTGGGAAAATTATCTGAGACTGATATATGTACATACTTGGGGTTTTTTTTAAAGACAGAAAACTTCAGTGCTGGGAGAGGCCAGAACTGCAAAGGCATAAAGCTGAATATGTAAAGTAGCATAGCCTAACAAATTACTTAAATTATAGTGAATTACAACAAAGGATTCTGGGAAGGTGAACCTGAATGATGAAGTAACTCTAGCTACACTTTCCTAAAGAGCAACTTAAATTCTAGAACTTGCCTTTAAGATATTACAAGAACTTTGTCAAGTAGCACATAAGAAAATAGAGCCCAGAGCCATATAGTAAGCAAAAAAATTCTGTTTGAGTATTGACATGACAGTTTTTGAAAGTTCAAGCAGAAAACCAATTATAATGAGCACCAAAAAGCCCGAAGCCCTGCTGTTCAATAAATAAAAAGTACAACAAACTGTTTTCCAAAAAGGTTCTGGAGAGTTTTCTTCTTGTCCCACTACTTACAATATGATTACATAAATAGTCTCTGTTTGCTGTTGAATTGCCAGGCAGCTGTATTAAAGTACAAATCAAATCAAGTTAGGATTAGAAAGTAAAAGAGCATGGTTTAAAGTAATCTATCCCCCAGGAACTGTGCTCAGATTCATCAAACAGAGCTTAAAGTACAGTATATCTTATACCCCTGTGTTTCGATGCTGCACTGCTGTAAAACCAGTTATTATTTTTGATATCCAGAGAATGTAGCCTGTAGCTTTAGGAGGCTCACTTGCTTATTTAAAAGTGCTAGAAACCTTACCTGTCATTTATTATTATTTCCTTTGGTTAAGACTCATGAAAATGACATCAGGACGGTCTACACAGAAAGACCTTTTTTAAATAGATAATTTCATATTTGAATTATTTTGAATGTCTTTAGCAGATAAATAAAATGAAGTATGGGGGGGGGGGAATGGTAGAATCAGGATCGTTGTAATCCAAGTAATTACAATTCTGAAGTCAGGTATCTTCTGATAATGGCTGCTCTCTGCAGCTAATTCTTGGGTGGAGGGAGTGGGAAGTTGTGCCTATGGAATTGTCCTGAAAAACAAAACAAACCAAATCTTGTGAACTGGTTCTCATTATTCCCACTAATTATGGGTTTGTCACTAGTTTGATCATATATTGACTTCTAAAATAGAAGTAGTAAAATAGAAGTAGTAAAAGTAGTAAAATAACCTGCTTACTTTTTGATCGAATGAGGCAATATAAAATTAGCCAAAAAAGTGTATTGAACTGCTGTAACAAGAAACATGGTTGGGAAATTAACCATAAAAATAGAATATTGATATTAGAGGTTAATGTAAAATTATCAGAATGGTGGATATAAAAAGTATTTCAGCTAAGATAGCCATAGGTAGTTTTGTTGGACAAATTATATTTTGTTCTACAAAGACTTAGTAAAAACATCAAATTAAATTGTAATGGATGTAGTTAGGTGAAAAAGTCTCTCAAGATTATTATTTTTTATATTATTAGTTCAAACTGCAGTGTTTCCTAGGATAGGCATATGAACTTTCTCATTTCTTAGCTCAGAAAAAAATGCATAATAGCCATGATCACTTAATATGCCCTATTCTTTTCTGCTGTAGACATAACTTCTTTGGAGAAAAAGCTAAGCAAAATTTAATTATGGTTATTCCTATATGTATAACAACAACAACAACAACAACAACAACAACAATAATAAAGTTGGAAGGGACCTTGGAGGTCATCTAGTCCAACCCCCTGCTCAGGCAGGAAACCCTAGACCATTTCAGACAAATGGCTGTCCAGTCTCTTCTTAAAAACTTCCAGTGTTGGAGCATTCACCGCTTCTGGAGGCAGGTTGTTCCACTGGTTAATTGTTCTAACTGTCAGGAAGTTTCTCCTTAGTTCTAGGTTGCTTCTCTCCTGATTAGTTTTCCATCCATTGCTTCTTGTCCTGCCTTTCAGGCGCCTTGGAAAATAGCTTCACTCCCTCTTCTTTGTGGCAGCCCCTGAGATATTGGAACACTGCTATCATGTCCCCCTTGTCCTTCTCTTCATTAAACTAGACATACCCAATTCCAGCAACCGTTCCTTATATGCTTTAGCCTCCGTCCCCTAATCATATTTGTGCTCTTCTCTGTACTCTTTCTAGAGTCTCGACATCTTTTTTACATCGTGGTGACCAAAACTGGATGCAGTAGTCCAAGTGTGGTATTACAAAGGCATTGTAAAGTGGTATTAATACTTCACGTGATCTTGATTCTATCCCTCTGTTAATGCAGCCTAGCACTGTGTTGGCCTTTTTGGCAGCTGCAGCACACTGCTGGCTCATATTTAAGTGATTGTCCACTAGAACTCCGAGGTCCCTCTCACAGTTACTGCTATTGAGCAAGGTACCCCCTATACTATACCTGTACATTTGGTTTTTCTTGCCTAAATGTAGAACCTTGCTTTTTTCACCATTTAATTTCATTTTGTTAGATAGTGCCCAGTGTTCAAGTCTGTCCAGATCCTTCTGTATCTTAAGCCTGTCTTCTGGAGTGTTGGCTATTCCTGCCAGCTTGGTGTCGTCTGCAAATTTGATGATTTCCCCATCTATCCCCTCGTCCAAATCGTTGATGAAGATGTTGAAGAGCACTGGGCCCAGAACAGAGCCCTGGGGCACCCCACTACACACTTCCCTCCATGTAGATGCGGTTCCATGGAGGACCACACGCTGAGTACGGCCAGTCAGCCAGCTACAGATCCATCTGGTGGTGATGCTGTCTAACCCACATTTTTCTATCTTATCAAGTAGTAGGTTGTGATCTACTTTATCAAATGCCTTACTGAAGTCCAAGTAAATTATATCCACAGCATTCCTCTGATCCACTAATTTTGTCATTTGGTCAAAGAATGCAATAAGATTTGTCTGGCATGATCTGTTTTTGACAAACCCATGTTGGCTTTTAGTAATGACTTTGTTTGCCTCTAGGTGTTCGCTGATTCGTTGTTTGATTATCTTTTCCAGAATCTTCCCAGGTATTGAGGTCAGGCTGATAGGTCTGTAGTTTCCTGGGTCCATTTTATTTCCTTTTTTGAAGATGGGAACTACATCAGCTCTTTTCCAGTCCTCCGGTAGTTCCCCAGTGCTCCAGGACCTTTGAAAAATATAGTTCAATGGTTCTGAGATCACATCTGCCAGTTCCTTGAGAACCCTGGTCCTGGTGATTTGAACTCGTCTAGGCTTGACAGGTGCTCACTTACCGTTTTCTTGCCTATCTTAACTTGCGTTTCTATTCTGTTTTTTATGGCACTATTTTTGGTAGGTTGGTCTGTTTTTCCCTTTGTGTAAAGACAGATGCAAAAAACGAGTTAAATAGTTCTGCTTTCTCCCTGTTGCTTGTCACCTTCTTGCCACTTTCACCCACTAATGGACCAATCATTTCCTTCACTTTCCTTCATCATTATTAGGAATATAATTATGTAAAGATGTGTTTGTTGAAAAGGCAACCAAATCCAAAACTTTGCTGTAATATGTTCTGAGTTCATCACTGTTCGGTGATAGACAAAGATGGAAAATCTAACTTTTAACTGTGAACAGATTCTTTTGAATTCTTTATATCTGTAGGAAAATACAGATATACTTTTTCTTTTTTCTTCTATTTATTTTGTTTTGCTAAGTACCTATTGCATTTTTAACCATCACTCTGAAGATCTAGCCTATGTTTGTAGTAATTTAGTAATATTTTCAAATGGATACCACTTTTTAAAATTTTGTGTCGGTATTGACTACTAACATGTAACTTATACAACTATTTGTATAGTTACGAATTGTTATCACTACAAGATACACTAGGCCACTTGTTATCAGGTAATATAGGGTAGAGTTTAATATTCTTTGCTTGTTTATAGTGTTCTAAAATTATTTAATAAATGCTTGTTTATAAATGCTTGTTTATCAAGATGTCAATCAATCAAGATAGTTATAGCAGAATCAAACTAACAGATTGTCCTTTTCCCCCTAATCTTTGGATGATAGACTCAGCATTCATTTTGAGCCATGAGATAAATATCATTAGTAGCTATTACAGTATTTAACTATACAAATGGTGTCAATGGAATAAAATAACCCCTTTTGTCTTTTCTTTCTTAAATGCAAATAGTGTTCAAGTAGCTTTTATATGAAATTCATGTATTTGAAACTCTTGTATGTTTTACAAACATGCAATGCCTTGTTTTGAAAGCTCTTAATTTATGAAATTCTTTCTAATGACATATTGATTTTTATCAGTCACACCAAACTAAAGGCAAATGTACCATCTTGCTGTTATTAAAAAAAAAAACCCTCAATAAATTAGAGGTAAACGAAGATAAATGATTTAAGTGCTCAGTTTGTAGACTAAATTGAACCCATACATCACCAGCTTTCATTGTTTTATATTTTAAATATAGCCAGGTGCATAGGAGTTGATTGACCAATAATTATAAAAATTAGTCAAATTGGCTGTTTTGTGTAGGTAAGGGGAGGGGGCTAAAAGAAAGGTTGTTTTCCTAATGCAAATAACAGGAATCTAGTTTCTGTAATTTCATCCTCTTTCATTTCTTTGAATTTGATAGATAATCAGAAAATTATAGGCTGGATTTGATGTCTTTTTGCCACCACCCCTGATCTAAAAAGCCATGGAGGGCTCTCTGTTAATTTTAAAGCTCCCTTTGATTGGGTGAACCTGTCTCCGTTTTCTGTGACATGGTTGCCACAGGTCATTGCTTGGTGCACTGTACCATGAAACAAACAAATAGAAAAAGGCACCTTCTGGCACTTTAAGTTTCACTACCATCTGACTACAGCCCCAGCAGTTCAGAATGATGAAAAACAGAACCAAAAATGAAATGGAAAAAGGAAGAGAGAAAAAAAATCACATGGTTAGAATGGGAAAAATGTGTATGAGCTAGGAAGGGCAGGAGAGACAGCTGAAGTCATCTCAACACTCAAGAGAGATGCAGCCAACGAGAGGTCACAATTATATTCTAGAATTGCCCTCTCTTTCAGTGAGATCTGATATATTCAGTTTGTTCCTGTATGGTGCTTAGGGAAGTTCTAATTAAGGGAAGAAAGGATTTTGACACATGTGAAGCAGAGATCAATATTTAACACTATAATCAGCAATTCCTGATGGTTTGACAGTGTCACTATACACATTGTAACTATCCATTATTCTCCGAGAAGGGAGCCAGGCGAAGGCTAACAGCTTGCTGCAAGCTATCATGAATCACATAAAGCAGTGTCTCATTCACTTCTATTTGCCTTTCTTTTCATCTTCATTCATCCTTATAGAGAAGGTTTGTAGTGACTGACACTAACCCAGAGAGCCATCATGTTTTTGAACCGCCACACGATCACCGATTAAGTGTCAGGTTTTATGAAGCACCGTGGACTGCTTCCAAGCAAGAATATTAATATTTTCTTTGTCTTTCTGTGCAGTGTATTTCTATCATGGAAACAAAATTAGATATATATATATGTTTATATATGTGCGATGCAAGAGATAAAATTGCACTGATACTGTATTGCATACAAAAATCAAAAAAATATATAGAGCGTGTCGTGCTATATTTTTATATAGGAAATGTTAGTTGAAAGGTCTTAAAGTCAGCAATATTTTGTTATTGTCATTGGCTTTATGATTTTATTATCGATGACTATGTTGTATAAAGGTGCAATATACATTTCAGTACATAAAACACAGGAACACTAATGAATAAACAGGATGCACAGGCCAAACGTATCACATAGGACATACTCTGGTGTGGTCATTTTTCTTTTACCTTCCCCCTTTATGAACGAACTATATTATACTAGGTTTCTGTTCAATATAGTTATATGTTGTGGCAAGAAATCGGCGAGAACGGGGTGGGTTGCTATTAACTTACTCTTCTGACTTCAATGTGGCACAATGCAGCTTGTATTTCTTTGGACTGAACATATTGTCTCTTAAATGAATAAGACTCTGTCAGCATCAGGCTCTCTTAATATATAGATAGGAGTAAAACTTTCATTTTCTGAAAAAATATCTGCCCATTGCTTTTTAATATATAAACATGGAGAAAATGCACACATATTTTAGAAAATATAAGAGTTTATTCTTTCCACTATTTTTAAAACTTTTTTCTCTATTCGCGGTTGGAATGGCATTTGTTCCAAAATGATCTGGTGACAGAAGCTATTAGCTGGGATCCTTCCTTCAATTCAGTTTCACTAGGAGTCCATGTAGGTTCTCAGTAATGTAAAATCAGTTGCTGGTAGCGTGAGACTGCCTGGCTTACTCCTCTTAGGATCCTGAATTGCTTAATAAGGGATGTGGTACTCCTTTCAAGAAAATGTATCACCAAGCAGCCTTTTTACATCCCTCCTTTTCTTTTTAAAGGCTACCTTATTCTGCAACTATATTGTACAGAGCAATTTAGCCTTCATCGGGAAAAAGATCACAGGAAAAACATAAATAAAAACCTATCATTTTCATAAAACTACTTGCAATATAAATAAATAAATAAATAAATTTAACAGAGCTGTGAAACTCACTACATTGTTTCTGGCCGATAGTATTCCCAGAGTTGGATGGTCAACTACTACTGCTAATAGTAATTTTCCTTCACAGAATATACTACTTACACTATGTATTATTTAGGCTTTTAAGGGAACAGACGGTCTATGGAACTGGGGTTGTTAATTCCATGGCAATTTTTCCCCCTGCAAGCCTCTATAATGAAAATGCAGATGTCAGAAGTATGGTGGGGAAGGCTATTTGATCCGGTAGCAGAGTCATTCAGCGAATATACAAAGGAAACAATACCATTGGTCATTCCAAGAAAAAAACATGGTAACAGGCAATAGTAGGCATAAATATAAATACCTCATCCTTGAAAATTTAAAAGAGGAGAGGTTTTGCCCTTTTTTGCACTGGAGAATCCTCCCTAAATGTTTCTTTGGAGAAGGACTTTGGGATCTTAATTGTTTAATGCGGTGCTACTTAAAACACTAAACGGGGCTGAATTTGAACCGAAGCCTCCTGACTGATAAGACGTGGGTGTTTGTACACATATGTGAATTTAATAAATGAATACCTAAGAACTGAGAAGTGCCTCCACATATTTCTGGATTGGTTGTCCCCATGCCATCACAAGTTAGAGTAATTTATCCACGTATGCTTACCACCAATAAATTCAGAAGGAACACCACTAGAAAAAGTTGAAAGGATCACGCACCTCGGTTCTAATTTACATGAAAGCTGGGACATGACCGCTGAAGTAAAGACAAGGATAGAGAAAGCTCAAACAGCATTCTTCAAAATGAAAAAGGTCTTCTGCAGTCACGACATAAGCCTAAGACTGAAAATCAGGCTTGTCAGATGCTATATTTTTTCTATCCTGCTCTATGGAGTAGAGAGTTGGTCTCTGACAGAAGGCCACCTGAAGAGACTAGAAGCATTTGAAATGTGGAATTACAGGCGGCTGTTACGTATAAGCTGGGTGGACAAGATCAGAAATGAGGAGGTTTTAAGCCGCCTGGGAAAAAAATCGAAAGTTAGAATATTTCGGACATGTGATGCGATACCCAGAAAATACGGCATACTCCATTTAATCCTCCAGGGAAAGATTGAAGGCAAACGAGGTCCAGGCAGAAGAAGAACATCATGGCTTCAAAATCTAAGGGACTGGTTTGGACAAAACTCAGCAGCACTTTTTCGTGCGGCTGCTGATAAAAACAGGATCGCCAACATGATCGCCAACGTCCGATAACGGATATGGCACAAGAAGAAGAAGATGCTTAAAAATGGTGTGGTGCTGCAGAAGCCAAGGATCTTCTCTTTAAAAAGATTGTCTTCAGGTTTAGGGTAAATGTCCACCTGAATATTCAACCCTGAATAAATACCCATCTGACCAAGTGGCAAGGCCAGAAAGAACACCAATACCAGCCTGAGAAAGGCTTGTGAGAATCTGTCATGTGTGAGGGGCTTTCTCTGTAGATGACATGTGCCTCACGACAGTATCTCACCCTACTTCCTACCAATTAAAATGGGGGGAATTTCTGCGGAAACCACCACTATGCTCTTCATGGGATTCTTCTGATTTTCATCAAAGGAAGTGACTAGGAATAATCTTGAATTCTTAATGAAAGTAAACATGATTTAACTAAATGAAGTTAAGTTATGCTTCCTAGGACAAGAAACTGTTCCCAGCTTGAAATTTGTCTTCCAATTTTAAAATAAAATACTATTGTTTATCAAAATCTGAAGCAATATAGGAAATGTGATATGTTTCTGAGGGATGATAGATAGATAGATAGATAGATAGATAGATAGATAGATAGATAGATAGATAGATAGATAGATAGATAGATAGATAGATAGATAGATAGATAGATAGATAGATTCTTTTTTTAAAAAAAAGGCTTTTGGAAATAAATGATCCCAAATAGATTTTGTGGCTATATGTTTATGTGTTTCTTCAGAGAAATCAGCAATTTGCAAAAAGGATAATGATTCAATTTGACTCCCTTTAATTAGGAGAACATAATCTCAAACACTCCTCCTAGCATCCCCACAATTGATGGATGGCAGGTACAGCTGCTGGAGGATGTGAAAAAGATTCAGGCTTCCTGCCGAGCATCTCGGCTGGTACCAGGGAGGGACCTGTCCTGCGAGGTGCTGAGTCTGCTGGAGTGCTCTGGATGCCTTTTGATTTCCGTCAGGAGGCAGGATAGCTCAGCACCTTGAAGGATTGAGCTGTAACTGAGATGCTGACACAGGCTCAGATACTGACGATCCCAAGTAGCACTAATTAAGGGCTGTCCGGCTGTGCTTTCTGTTGAGCCGTTGGCTCTCATGGGTGACAGGAAACAGCCTGGGATCTGTCTGCAGAATGACATAACAAAGAGGGAGGAGGAAGAGGTGGGAGAGAACGTTTGTTATAAAGAGATCTAAACTAGATTAAGCTTGCTCGATCTTGTGAATATGTAATTTGAGATTTAAAGTGGGGACTTTATTTTCCCATCGCGTTCATTGTGTTTGTTGATTTTGGCTCTTCTGGTTACCTCTGCTCTTGTGTGATAATGTAAAATCGGTATGCTTCAGTTACTATATCCCTTTTTAACAGGGGATAGTCCTGATTTTCTGGTTTCTGATAAATCACTGTGCCTATGTTTGGCTTTTTCTTGGTAAGAGGTGCCAGGTTATGCCATTTTTTCCAGACTGTTGCACCCTCCTCCACTTTTCTGAAACTTAAGATGCTTGTAAATGAAGGCCTGCTTTCCCTATCATGTTTCCTGGGAGTAAAACCCATAGCTTCCCTGGCACTTATTTTGGGATTCACTTATATAGGAATGTGTTGCAGAATGCACAAACTGTTATTTCGAAAGCTACAGCTGGTGAGCTTTACTCTGAACATGTTCTAGGACAACTGTGTTTTCCTAGCTTATCTTTATTCAAAGGAACAAACACCCTTCTTGCTTTTCAATCAGTTTGGGACAGGCTATTGTTAAGTAAATTAACATAGTACACCGTACAGATATGAGCTTTCAGCCACGGTGTTAAGGGGGAGAATGGGGGTCTCATCAGCAGCAGACACTTCTTGGTGTGAGAATGTGTGAAACATCAATAGCTCAGGACTGTTTATTCCCATTTGGGAAATCTAAGAAGATAACTCTGCCAAATCCAGTACCTTACAAATATACTGGCTTTCAACTTTCATAATACTAATTAGCATATGCAGGCTGGGATAGCTCAGTGTATGGTAGCTCAATGTATCTGGGGGGCGCAGAATCTGGGAAGGATATTTGAAAGTATTTGCATTCCTCAGAAATACAGGGTAGCCAAGATAGGGCACGTACATGTGCATACAATATCATTGTTAGAAATGAAATTATTTTCTGATTTTTAAAAGATGTAGATAAATTAATCAACAGAGCTGGCATTGGAATAAATCACTTTCACAGTTTCACCAAAAGCTGCTTTCTCAATATATATTTGAATTTTCCTTAGGACTGAAGAGAGAGTGCTGACCTCTTGTAGTGGTCATATAAGGAATGTTGCCTGGAAAACTATATGAACGTGTTCCTAAAAAGGCAGGAGACTGATCTTTACTTTTAAGTGAAAAACAAAAAAACAAAAAAGCAAATCAAATCGAAACCCAAAACCCCCAACAGTTTCTGCAGAGTGCTCCCTAAGCTTCCCCCCCCCTAAAATATCCTGCCTTGTTCATGGAATTTCAGAGGGAATGTAGATCTCATCAACTTCCTTATATAAACTTTCTGTGTTTTCCCACCACTTTTAATAGAAAAAGAATACATGAGAAATGGAAATATGGAATAACTGCTTTATATTTTTTTGAAAGGTAGCTCCAGGAGCCCTCCACCAGCTTTCTCCAGAAGTTAGACAACTTTTGGTTTCAGATAAATGTTATCCCAGTAGCACAGCCAATGTCAGGTGCAAAGAACCAGGACCGCCTGTAGGTTGCAGCATAAATGATTTATTGAAACCTATACATGAGAATTTGGCCAATTCACGGTCAGCACTAGATAAGGATCAATGGAATTCAGGAGGGCAGGGCTTGCGTCTCTAGTGGCAATGATGATGCATTTAACTCTGTCCCTCCAGCTCTGCCTGCTCTTGTCCTACAGCCAGTACAAATGCCCAATCACAGACAACAGAATTTGAGATTATAATGAGAGGAGAGCTAATAAGAAAAAAAAATATTTCCCCCCCCAGCTATGTGAAAGGGAGTGAAATGAACCGAGTAGAGATGGAGAAATATGCCATTTGCCGTTTCTCTCACTTTCTCATTTTGGCAAACCTCTCCTATTTAGATCACCGAGTTTGATATTTGTTTTGTTTTGTTTTTTTAAGTTGAAGCAAAATTTCAAATAGATTTTAGTGTTGATTTCCTCTAAACGGGAGCATTTTGGGGGGGCATGTTTTTAACAAAGTAAACTCTGTGAGAAACAATTTCTTAATGCAATGCATTTTTGCGCATTGTTTTCATGAATATATGCATTTTGAACTTTCGTGTACATTTGAAATGGGTAAACTGCAAAATATGTAAAAGTGTAGATTGTGAAAGTTAATTATGTTTTGAATTGCGTATTTGGGTTTTTAAAAGTGAAATTATGTAAGTTTACATGCATCTGATCCCGAAGTTCTAGTATAATTTTGAATGAGTTCTCTGGCAAAGTAAGCGTAATGAACAATCGCACAGCTGCCACTGACAAGCCATCTCTAACTCCTCTGCTACCATCACTCCTTCCAGTCTTGAATCGGCACAGACTAATGGTGGCTGCTACAGAAGAACTCCTCACACACCTTCCTACATAAATGAAATACAAGCGTGCCAATATGCTGAGCCCCATGGAAACTGGGCAATAACTGTTAAAGCCTGCCATTACTTGACACTAAATGGTTTGACAGACACCTTGGAACAACATGATTCTGTCCTGCTTCTAAGATTGGTAGTAAACACCTGTGTGGGCTGTCAACTGGAATGGCACCAGCTTGAGAAAGACCAATCTATGCTGATCTTCTTGATACTGTACTTGAAAAAAAAAAAGAATGCTATAAGCTTCATGCAATCTAATCTGGGTATCAACAGCCCCTATTTCAAAAGTCTTATGATCCACGCAATACTAATGGTATCCCATAAAAAAAAAAGGAGCAAAACAATCCCTTTGGAAATAGGCACTCATCATGCGATTCAAGGCAACACGAAGGAAAAAGCCAAAGATGGTTGAGCATTCAGCAGTCAATGCCTCCTGGTTGTTATTGTGTATCTCAAATGCTGTCTGGCTCACAGCAGCTCCATCCTTCCTGCAGTGATATCATTTAATTGTAAGGCAAAAGATCAGAGGTCTTTAACTCTTTAACTGAATCCCAATGTCTGCCAAATTCAATAGCTGTCATTCCTTTAGAAAAAGACAGTGCAAGATGTGTTTTCTGATCTAATTTTACAGAAAAGAGGCACAATTTACATACCGTTTATTTAGTTATGTCTCCAAAATCAATACCTTTGTCTGTAGCTCTTTTATTTAAAATACATCATGACATGGCATACCACTATATAAATGAATGTTTCTCAGCCCACACGTGGCTAATGTTTTCATCTGGCAAGCATCTTTCCTTAAAAAAAAAGTTGTAGAATTTAATAGAAAAACCCAAATGTGTATTAATATTGGATTCTTACAAAATAGGCTTTTAAAGAGATATATAAAAACAATATTTCTAAAATTATAAATATTGTTTGGAAAGGTCAGTCATTTACCCAGGCCCTATTTTCCAAATGGAGAACATATTTCAAGGAGAAATAATAGAGGAGATATGTTTAAGAATATAAAAAAATAAGGAAAAAAAGAAAAATGCCGTTCAATAGAAATGTTGATTGTCATAAGAAGAAGCATGACAAGCAGCTTCCCGTCCCTCCTTCCCCAAGACACCCCCCCAGAATCTTTTAAGTAGATCTCAAATTTTTAAATGATTATAGGATAAAGACAATGCATATGGTATATTTTACACCATTGGTGTCAGAAGAGCTGATCAGTCAATGCTTCTGAGTGCGGCCCATGAAATAAATTCCTTCTGTGTAAGCAAGGATTGGATTATGATGAGAGTGTACAACAGTTCTCTGTAGTCCAGCTGGTGTCCAATGAGTGTATTAAGAGTTGAACTGAATGTGACTTTTTTCTCTCTCTTTCTAGTGCTTATGCTGGCACAAGCAAATGCAGCCCAACACTGCAGAAGGTGTCATTAAAGCTCTGGTTTTGAAATGTCATAATATTTGGAGACATGGAAGTTAATAATGATTTTGGATGATTTAATTTGACATTATTATTAGCATTTGAAGTTGCTGTGTGGAGCTGTGTCTGTCGGAGGATATTCCATAAGCTGTTTTATCTTCAGGAGTGAACGTTAAAATCTGTAGCAGCTCTACAGGGCTTTGCCACTCCTCGTTTCTGTCCCCATTCAGTCGGATGGGTAGGTCCATCTGCATTATCACAAGGGCACTTATGTCTGTCCTAGACATCGGGTTCATACACAAACAGTTTTGCCTATAAGCTCCCAGGTACCAGCAGACCCAGGTCTTATCATCCTGACTGTGACAGAAAAATGATGTTTTGCAAGTTATTTAATTCTATTTCCATTCTGCACTTTCAGTATTTTAAATATTTCTAGTGTGGCTGGTTTTTTTTTTTTAAATCAATACAAATGGCATAATGGTAAAAACAAGAGTAGCAACTGTGACATTCAAACATACGTTATCAGAGTCTGATTAAAAACAGTTCTAAGAGCAATCCTATGTACATTTGCCCGAGAGTCAGCTCAACTGAAAATAATATAATTTCCCTCCGAATAGGCACAATTAGTAGACTTTTTAGGAAAGTAACTTTTTTCATCCTTCTAAATTCTTTCTAACTTCTGGAAAGGATAGGGGTTTCTATTTTATTCCTAGTGCTCAAAAACGAATCGGAAGTCTCTGCCTTGACTAATGGCCACCTCTCCCGGTGTCCTCTGTGTCCAGGGGCTGCCAGTCAGAATGAGTGAATAGAGTTAAATTGAATTTTTTTTCCCTTCTGGTGATCTAAACCTTCTATTCCTCCAGAGGAGGAGAGTTCATAACATTGTAGTGATCCTTTCCAAAACTATGACAAAGATTTACTTTCATTTTATCTTTATAAAATATAATCGGTATACAGTATATATTCCCACACATGTATCATTGAAGATACTCTCTTCAATACTAAAAGAGTACATGGAAAAGCTCTTAAGAACTTTGAACATTGCAAATGTGGACCTATTTCATTTCCTTTTAAACATTTTAATTATGGCCAAAAGCTTAATTTAAAATTTTCTTTTTGCTTTTCTCCTGGTTATCTGAAACTGTATTCACAGGGAATACCTACTAATGGCTAAATGAATAGTCTTCTACCTGAAATAATTCCAAGGGCCTGAGTTCACATAACACTCTACGTCATAAATTAATTATATGAACTGAACAATCAGAATCAGCAGATTATGTGAACCTAGTCCTGTGACTAGGTACAGTATATTGTGCCCATTCAGAAAACAGGATTTGTTCTGGTCTATGACTATAATAAAATGTTGATTTGATTTGAAAACAGTGTTAAGTAAATAAACCAATGGTTCACCATTCAACCTGGCATCCAGACATAACCAATGTCTGGATAAAGCTCAATGTCAATGAGCTTTATAGCTCCATGGGTTCTTCCGTAGAAAAGGCATTCCATTGGTTCAAGTATTAAATGCATATTAAAGTTGGAAAGAGGTAACTATTTCTCAGCTCCATTTTCAAACCTTCAGAACGGTAGGCAGCTTCACAAATCCTATTTGTTCTACAAACCTGTACCCTTTCAATTAAGTAGAAGCCAAAAAGACTGTGCGTGGTTCTCTGCACATACTAGTTAAGCCATAAAACTGTTGGATTAAGCAGAGACAAAACAGCCCAGAAACAGTTCATACAGAGATGCTCTGAGCCAAGGATTTTTATAGATTCAGGAGGATCCCCATTGGTTGTTTTTGTCACCTGACATGCTATTTCCTATACTGCCCTCTGGCCATCCATAGTAGGGAAGGAGCAAGATGAGCAGATCAGCAGCGCCCTCTTCTGGCAAGATGTGCACAGAAAACGTAATAATGACTTTTGGAGTTGTTCAAAAGTTGTTCAAAACCCCCAATGCCTTCTGTTAGCAGGGTGGAAAATGTGTAGGAAAAGGCCCCCTGCTAGACAGATGTGCTGAGCCTAAACTTACAAGTTTCTGTGGAATTATGTGCCACTTACAACGCAATGTTGCATCTTGCAACGTTCCCTGGGATATGCTTAGTGTGGGTAAGTTCCATAATTGTACCGGGCGCTTTGCTGAGTTAGGTCACTTTGCACCCCCTCTCCAAGTTCTACAATGTTTTTTAGGCAGAATTCCATTAATTAGTTTTCAGTTAAGTTTCTTACGCAAGTTTTATTCTGTTCTTTGTTCTAAAATTCTTTCTGACATTGGCAAGCATTATAAACACTAAGAAGATAAAGCACTATAAAATGCTTGTGCATTTGCTACATGCACACATGCTATAAGCAAATTGCTTGATGGAGGGAGCTTGTGTGGCAGAGAGCTGCCCTCAATGTATCTCTTTAAGGTCTAGAGAGCTGCTGCAAAAGAGGGCATCCTTTAGCGGTGGACTCTTCATTCATCTTTCCCCCAAGTATTTTCATACAGGTTTTCTTCATTCCATTTGATAGATATTTTTTTTAATATACATGGATGTTCAATATATGTGACATTCAGAATAGAGGTCCTAAATCTGGGCTGCAAAAATCTAGATGACTACAGCAAAGAAATGAAAACAGTGTTAATCCTTTACTGTTCTTTCATGGCCATCCAGATTTTTGAAGCCCAGATTTGGTAGTTCAAGTCGGAAATGACTCAGGATTTCAAAGGATCAATATTTGGACTGGACTCTTGAAAAGGTCTTGTTTTACTCTTTCCTTGTCTAGCTGGAAAGTTTGCCTTTTATGACAAGCCTATCATGCCTAAATAAGTTGGAAGTGACATCTAATTTTGTAAAAAAAAAAAAAAGTACTTTATAGAGATGAAATAGTGTGAACATAAAGTAGAATGATGTTATTTAGAGTAAAAATGGGCTTTGGAGGTACGGTAGTTGGGCCTAATGGTCAGAATGTTCCAGTACTGTCTTTAACTGTTAACAGGGAATGCTGGGTATGGTATGGTTGCAACTTCAATTGACCAATGCCAAGATAAATGGCAGAAGTCAATATTCATGAGCTCATCTGCTGATAACCATGGCATCTGGAATATTACAAGATTAAAAAATATGAATTAATGAATGGAAAAGGAGGAATGAAAGAAAGAACAGGCTTATATGTTACTTGTGAAATGAACAGAAAGGAGAAAATGTAATTGACGTGAAGATGGTCTGATTCTGTGATAGTAGAATTGATGAATATATGCAGTAAAGTGGAGAGGTAGGCTACTGATTTATTGAATTGAAATGGCACCTAGTTTGAAACAGCTCTGGGTGGCTTACACCAAATGTAAAACCCTCAAACATCAACAACAGAACCAATAATAATCCATTAAACAACTCTGTACAACTCTGAGCTGAACTCACTCAATGCCCTGGCATAATGTCCATGGAACAGCCAGGAAGGACTTCAGTGGCTTTTGAAAGGCCAACAGGTCAGGTCCATATGAATTTCAGGAAATAAGGGCAGATGCCATAACAGAGAAGGCATATTTCTTAGGTCCTGTCAAATAATATTAATAGAAAGGACCAAGAGCAATTATGAATAGAAGGACTGAAATATATACCCAAAAGTATGAAGTCTCATCTAGACTGTTGTGGGTGCAAATGAAAATAAGAATTCATAGGTTAATGTTAGTTACATCCTGGGGATGCTGATAATGGAAAACCAGGGAAAAGTTTGGGGAAAAATATTTGAATGAAAGCAATTTTTGGAGAAAAACCTTGTTTCATTAAATGACATAAATTTGATGGGTGGGAATAAGAAGAAATCATATAGAAAAAGTAATTGGGACATTTGAAGACCCGAGAATGAATGAGCAGGGTGATAGAAAAGTATTTACCTAGCAAAAAAAAAAAGTTTTGATTTAAGCATAAATCTATTCATGAGTATACATAGAAAAGCTTGATTCATTTGATTCCACAAAAGAGTGGGCAATTATACTAATGGAAATTATGAAAAAGGATTTTTTTTAAGTTTAATGAAATGTTGACAAAAATGACACTATGAACACAAACACATATAATAGATAGAAATGAGGATGAGGGAAAACAAATACCGTAAATGTGCACAGAGAGAAAAAATATATAGTCATTGCAAAGTCAAAGAGAGCAAGCCATAGTTAAGATACTGCAAAAAGGTGACACAGAAAATACAAAGGAGTTTGGATGAACATATTAAAAAAAATGTGGTGGGTGAAAAGGGTAAATGAAGGGATTCCCAAGGGCTGAATGTTATTAAAATAAAAGGAAATTATTATTTGGAATAAAACTGAAGAGAGGGAATGCTTGAAGGAGTATTTAAGAGATTTGTATGGAAACAATGGTGAAATGATAAACAATGCAATTGGTATTAATGTCCAAGAAAAAAAAAGATAGTGAAAACCAAATTTTCAGTAATGTGGGAATGTTGAAAAACACTAAGATTGTAGGTACAGATGATGTAAAGGGAAAAATGTTAAAATATGTGATTAGCTTGCAGAATGTTTGTTTGAATTGAATAGAGCTGGAAGGGACCTTCGAGGTCTTCTAGTCTAGCCCCCTGCTCAAGCAGGCGAACCTATACCATCTCAGACAAGCGACTGTCTAGCCTCTTCTTAAAAATCTCCAGTGATGGAGCACCCATGATTTCTGAAGGCAAGGCGTTCCACTGGTTAATTGTCCTCGCTGTTAGGAAGTTTCTCCTTAATTCCAGGTTGCTTCTCTCTTTGGTCCGTTTCCAACCATTGTTTCTTGTCCTGTCCTCTGGTGCTTTGGAGAATAATTTGACCCCCTCTTCTTGGTGGCAGCCCCTCAAATACTGGAATATTGCTATCATGTCACCCCTATTTCTTCTTTTCTTTACACTAGCCAAACCCAAGTCCTGCAGCCGTTCTTCATATGTTTTAGTTTCTTAGTTGCTCTTCTCTGAATTTTTTCCATGTATGACATTGATTTCCCCGATAGAGGTGAAAGAGTAGCAGGAGTGGATGTAAAAACTACAGGAGAATTCTAAATCTACTGATTTAGAAAAAACTGCATGATAAAGCAAACTGGGTTGAATTTTGGAAGGTTTTGTGTGAATATGGAATTGGTTGCTGAATGTGATGAGTGATATTGATGGATGTAAAACATGCATGAAAATAAATGGAATACTTAGTGAGTAGTTAGACTGTCTAGGGAATAAGACAAAGACATGTGATATCATCTTGGTTATTAAACGTATTTTGGGATAATATATTGTGTATCAAATGCTTGTGATGACAATAAAATATGTTGATTGGGGATGTGAATGAGTGAGTACTCTTGTACACAGATAGCGCTAAGTTCTTAACTGAGAACCCAAATGATTTGCTGCAAATCCTAGATATATTATATGGCACTATGAGGATCTGAATTTTAAGGTAGCAAAGACTATGATTCTTTCTGTGTGTGTGTGTGTGTGTGTGTGTTGGTAGAATATTTTCTCAAGATGGGAAAACTCATTTTGATAGGTGAGAACCTAATACATCAGGAGAAACCAAAAACTACACTGAATGCAGTAGGAACTGGGTACTTAAGAATTCTGGGTAGTAAAACAAGAGGAGATAGAATCAAGAATGAAAATTGTATGAAAATACGAGTCAGTGGCCTGTTCCTAACAAGTAGGCTGATGTGATTTGGTCATAAAGAGAGAATAAATGAGGGCTGAATCACACAAGGAAAACTGAATGTGTTGAGAGGAAGGGAAAGACAGAGAAAGTTACAGTTGGATGAATTTGAAAGAATCTTCAAAACAGAGAGCTGAAAAAGTTTAAAGAAAAAAAATGCAGTGTATGAAGTAATATAAGGATGTAGTGGTAACAAGGGCAACCTACAAGGATGAACTGCAAGGATAGAACTGTGTGGACAGATATAATGAATGGTGTTGGCATAAAATAAGTTTTGTTATATTTCCTTTTCTTTTTCTCTTATCTCACATCTTTAATTTCTTTTGCTTAATATTTCTTACTCCCTTTCTGCAATAGCATTGCTTATCCTGAAAAGGAATAGTATGATGGGCATGTATGCATATCCTCTGGAAAAATAATGACTACTCTAAAATGTTTGGTGAAGGCACAACTAATGACCCCACAGATAACTTTCTGCTGTGGTTGATTTTACTGAGAAGTTACCCAGTTACTTCTTTTCTGCTAAATAAAGTTTAGCCAATGAATCCCCTTTCCTAGGATCTAGGGGTACTAGTGGATTGTTGGCTGAACATAAGGAAGCAGTTGGATGCAACAGCTAAAAAGGCCAGTACAACTTTGGGAAAAATTAATTCCCTGGATACCGTTTTCTGCATTAAGAGAAGCACTATGTCCAGGAAATTAATTTTTCTATTGTAACAGTTTCATCATATAGGCAGGGGTAGGCAACCTTGGCTCTTTTATGACTCGTGGACCAACTCCCAGAATTCCTGAGCCAGCATGGCTCAGCTTGGAAATCTCTCCCTTTTCCCTCAGCTTGGCTGGCTCAGGAATTCTGGGAGTTGAAGTCCACGAGTCATAAAAGAGCCAAGGTTGCCTACCCCTGATTATAGAGTGATGATTAAAGAGTATTGAAATACTGTGCCCAATTTTAAAAGGTTATGAAGAAACTGGAATGATAAGGGCCCCGGAATGGTTAAAGGAGCTGAATATGTTTAGGTTGCACAAGAGAAGATGAAGCAGAGTGGTCTACGAATACCTTAAAAGATGTCACTTGTAAAAGAGGGTTGATCGCAGTTGAAAATGAGAGAAGAACAAGGACCAGCCTGTTAAAGGAGATTCAGCTTGAATATTAGGAAGAATCACTTTAGTAAGACCAATCTGCTTTGAATAATGGTGAAACAATTGTCACCGGAGGCTCTCAGATTGGAGGTAAATGACAATGCATTTAGAGGGTTTAGCAGATTTCTGCATCGGGGGAAATGAATCAGATAACTTATAAGTTTCTTTGAATGTATGCATTTTATAATTTGGTGATTCTATGATTCTACAGAACAGATTGCAGTGGTAGCCACAAAACCCTTACTTTCCAGATTTTCTTTTTGAAGCTCAAAAGACCTTTCAAATCTTTTTTAGTTTCAGATACCTTAACACCTTTTGTCTGCTACCAACTTGGATTTCATATTTTGTGTCTATAGAATAACAAAATCCCAGTTACAAAGAAAAGGCTTCATTTTTCATTACATTTCATTATCTGCATCTTCCTTTTAATGTGTATTTGTGTGGCAAGTGTCCAGCCTGAACTTGATATGGGAGAAACTTTATCAGTATAATCTTTCTGGTAATCATGAAATGTTATTATTTCTGTCCGGCTAGAAAACACAAAACAGAATCTTATTGATTTGTATGTTATTGCTTTAATTGCATCAAATGACATAATTGGTGTAAATAGGGGTAATGATGTCATTAGCATGTATGATTGTGACATTTAACAATGTAATTAAAATGTGTAATGACATGGTAAATGTCCTTATTAAACTATGTGAGAAATGCACTGCAGGTGGATAGGCCATGATTTTTGAAAAAAGAATTTAAGCCATGCTGTCATTTTTTAAAATGTTCCTTTAAGAAATGTTATTGATAATAATAATAATAAATAATATGGATAATAATAACTGTTTGTGATAATGACATTGATTTTTAAACAGAAGTTAACTATGTTTGTAATTTTAACCTGAATTAAATTGCAAGGTAGAAAAAAATATTCAATTCACTGTTCCCAAACTGAAATATCTGCTTGCCATTTTCTTGCATTCCTACATTTTCCCATCCAAAAAAGTAAAAATGCTATTATTATAAAACAATACTTGGGTTAAGGCATATTCCATGTTAGTGGGATAATCATGCATATGCAGATACCTAGACATTGTACATCTCTGTAACATTCATATTTTATTATGTTTTTTTTAATCTAGGTGAAATGATAATATATATTGCAAGTTCATGTACTGTACGATATGCCATAAACTAAATAAATAATCATACAAATTTCTATAACATGATGTCCTCTTGTTTGCATAAAACTCTACCCTGTAAATACTTTTTGTGGCACTTTCCAGAAACTGTCACTGATTTTTTTCTTCTTCATAGTATCAGAGGAAATGACTAAATTCATGAAAAATATTCATACTATTGTTTTCTATAATTTTAATAGAAATAGAATTAAGTGTGTCAATGTTCCACACCAATTTGACTGTGGAGAGTCATAGAACTGCCTTTGGAGAAACTGTGCAGAGATTATTGCAACATGTACAAAAGCAGGCTTATATGGAAACAAAGGAAACATTGGACAAAGCTCATATTAACTCCACCCTAGTTCTCCAGGTTATAAAGGTACGAATAAAGGTTCCCCTTGGCCAGTTGTATCAAACTCTAGGGGGTTGTGCTCATCTCTGTTTCTTAACTGAGGGAGCCAGCATTGTGGACATGTGGCCAGCATGACTATACCACGAGGCACATGGAACGCTGTTGCCTTCCCACCCAAGTGCTACCTATTTATTTACTTGAATTTTCATGCCTTCAAACTGCTAGGTGGGTAGGACCTGGGGCAACTAATGGGTACCCACCCATCTCATGGCACTTAGATCTTACTTTCCTGCTGACAAGCTCAGTGTCTTTAACCAGTGAACCATTGTGCCCCCTTCCCCAAGTTATAAGAGGAGGGAAAGGAAAATGCATTAGGTTTTCAAGCTTCTTGTCAACTCTGCAGCCATTTTTTCTTCTCATTCTAGGTTGCCACATAGAATGGAGGGAGGGGGGTTGCCCAGGTGCTTTGTTAGTCAAAATAATCTTTTGTCCCGTGGGAACCATGGTCATCGGCTGCCCCCGAGACTAGGGACTAGGCGTTGCATAAAAAGCCCGCCAAATAGTCATATTGGGGAACGTAGTTGCTTGCATAGTTTTATGGGTGGGACATTTAACTTTGTATTGGGAAATTGTTACTTGTGTGTTCAGACTTGGTTTCACTCTTGACCGTGCTGATACTTTGTAAGAGCTTTGTTTTTTGAGGAATTTGCAAGCCTCGGAGTTCTGCTTTATTTGTCTCTGTCTGTCGGAACCATGAAACTTCTGTTTCTTTTTCCTATATCAATAAATTGCCTATAAGTTTCTTGGTTTGATCCTCTCTGAAGGCCTGAGAGACTTGGCCTCAAAAAAAACATGTGCTATTGCTTTGATTATGTGACATCAAGTCAATCTTGATTAGATAGACTTTCTCCAGTTTGATCTTTCCTCAAACTGGCTGTTCAAGTCTCTCCATGATGCACCCATTGTCAGTGTAATGGCGTTTATCCTCCCTGCTGCTGCTGCTGGTCATTCTCTTCTCTTTCTTTCCACCTTCCCCACCATTATGGACTTCCCAAGGAACCTGGTCTTTGCATAATGTTTCTGGATTGATTCTATGATCTGTGTTTTCTTGGCTATCCATAGTATTCTTTTTTTTATTTTTATTTTAATTTTCTATCATTACAATTCATTTGTGCCTTAATGAACAACGTGTTGTCTGGGTTAATTTTTGCTTAGTCATAAAAATTAACTTCTTACTTTCTATCTCGTTTTTCCAACCATTGATAAAATAGATTCCATCTTTGAAAGTACTCTGTATCTTCTTTTTCTTTAATTCTCAATATGAGTCTATCCATTTCCGCACAGTCCAGTATTTCCTTAATTGTCGCTTCTTCCGATGGTGTTATCTCATTTTTCCAATGTTGTGCAACTACAATCCTTGCTGCTGTTAGTACATGTAATGTTAATTTGATACATTTTGTTTATCAAATTTTTCTGGCATTATGCCTAATAAAAAAAGTTCAGGTTTAAAATCTACATGTTTCCCTAACATCTTCTCTAACCAAGTATGTATTTTTGTCCAAATTTTTTTTGCTTTAACACATGTTCACCAGAAGTGATAATATGTACCAGGACTTTGATTACATTTACGAGACATATTTTAAAACATTTTGGCTAATCTAACAGGTGGAAGATGCCATCTATAGAACAATTTATGTAAGTTTTCTTTATATGAAGTAGCCATTGTCAGCTTATAATTTCTTTCCCAAAGTTTTTGCCGTTTCTCTAATTCTATATTATATCTGAAGTTTTTTGCCCATATAATCATTGTTTCTTTCACTTGTTCATCTTCCATTTTTAAATTCAATAAAAAAATGTACAATTTTTAAATCATTTTTTCATCAGAAGTCAACCAAACCTGATCAAACATTGTCTGATCTTTGTAAAAACCATATGTTTTAACATCTTTGTCATACCTCAATTGCATTTGTCAATGCACTGGTCTTCTAGCTATTGTTTAGATTTTAATTTCCCATCTGTATTCAGAAGGAGTCTTCTACAAGATCAAGGTCCAAAAGATATACTACTTCTACTTCTTTAAAGTCCAACTTTCACTTCTACAGTGTGTCACATGATAAAACCGAAGTGCATGATTCTATTGTTTGTAAGTATAGACATATCCCACAATCTGAATACCTTTATTGTACCCAAATATTATCTTTGCTATAGCCTTCCTGACTATGAAAGTAATGCCAGTCCAACTGTAAACAGCATGATCTTGGACTGAAAGTGTCTGATTCCAGTCCATTTCAATTCACTGATACCTAAGAAATGAAATGCTACTCCATCTTTCACTGTGTTGATCATTTCCATGTTAGCAACTAGACATCCAAAGGCTTTAATCTAGCCATATTGCAAACCCCATTAGTCCTCCGAAAGATCCTCAACTCTTTCTCAGTAGCATGATGAATGCCATCTGACCTGAAGGGCACCATATTGACAATCACTTTATCTTGTTTATCCATATGGAATACAAGAGTGGTCTACCATGGTCTTCTACTTTTCTGCATGAAATGATGGCTCTGCCATTATCAGTAAAGTGAGCATGTGCTTTCAGCATCTTCCTCTGTTACTACAAGCCATGGTTGCCTGCTTGCTTTAACCGGGCAGCTGAGATGACTTTCACACCTTGGGTGATCCAGCTGAGAGTATCTATTCTTGGCATGCACTCTTGGCGTTCTTCACTCATGCCTTCCACTATGAGGCAGCATAGTAGAAATTGTGGAGGGATGGAGAATGCTTCCAAACTACAACTCCTATTATTGAAATCAACATGGCCAATGACCAAGAACTGTGTAGAAATAGTTCAGAACATAGAGGCCAAGCTGCCATCTTCCAGAATACAATCACTTAACAAGGAATAAGTCTCAGTGTAGGACCTATTCTTGAGTAATCATATACAGGATTGTGCTGAATATCCTGTTGAAACTGCAAACAGTTTCCACTAAGTTTAGTGGGATACACACATAGCCATATCCTGCAAGCTTCACAACCAGGATGGACCCAAATGGGTTCCTTTTAAACAAAATAAAATGAAATAATGTTTATTCAGTCAAGATTTGAAAACATGCAAAAATAAAATGAAATGATTGAGATAAAATACTAGCATAAGGAGTCTCTGTAATAAAAATGTAACATATGCTACTATAATGATATGTAATTACTTGTGCAAGTATAAATCTAAAATACTACAATCTATGAGGTAAGAATACATATCACTAGAAACAAGATAACTAACCTGTAATAAACTTGAAGAGATGAATAAAAAAGAATTGGTTATTCCTGTAACTAGTTATGCGTTATTTTCATTGAGGCAACATAGAATTTGGATGTCTGGCCTTCCCGGAATTTACATAAAAGGAATAGAATATAAGCACATCTAATTAATATCCCTGTAACAAAAGCGATTCCAGATAGATAGATAGATAGACAGACAGACAGACAGACAGACAGACAGACAGACAGACAGACAGACAGACAGATAACCTTTATTGTCATTTTTTACTGTGGGCACAATGGCACACATTAAAAATGAAATTTAGTTGCTTGCTCTCATATATTAAGCTTCCAGCTTAAGAAGGGTTTCTTAAAAATGGAAATAGTTCTAAAGATTGTGTCTATATATTTTTGGCTTCCTACAGGTAGTCCTTGAACGTATAATTAATTGTTTAGTAACCGTTTGAAGTTCCCATGAAGTTCACCAGGTGGAACTACAACATTGTTCAAAGTTACCCTCACTAAAGATAATGTTAGCTACAAGGATGAATATGCATGTAATTTTATTGTCAACAATATCAATATAGCACAAAACTTTGGACTTTCTGCTTTCATTACCTGAATGATTTGTACACTTCTGCACACCACCTTTATGAATATGAGTGGAACAATATCTTTTAAAAATTGGTATGATAGCATGCTACACTTTTCACAGACTTATTACACAATATCAGATTACCAAAAACTGTAAAACAAATGTTGTTTCAGAACAATTTAGTTGAAACTGAACAGTTTTTATTGTGGAAGTAATAATTATTTGCAATTGCACTCTTGATTAACTGATACATTAATATTTTTGGTGGGGTTTGGGGAAATAGATTTTTTTTTTTTTGCTTCTGAGCTTTTTAGCATTGTTTAATGCAGAGGTCCCCAACCTTTGGGGCACCAGGGATCGGTTACGTGAAGAGAGTTTTTTCCGCGGACCGGGGGTTGGGGGCCCCTGGCTTAATGTATGTGTATGCATGTGTTTTAAACTGCCAAATATATAACTTAGTAGTAATATAAAAAACACGATTTCAATTTGTTATTGTATTTTTGTAAACTTTTAAAATACAACTGGGAATTCTTTCCTAAGTGGCAAAGAGCATAGGATAAGATACAAAACACTGTCAACTTTTCTTTTTATTCCCGTTTCATTTTTTCCCCCTTCAGTGGTTTCTTTTTAATCTTCCCTGGTGCCAAATGTTGGAAGATTACCGTGGGTAATTTCTAGTTTGGTCTGCTCCCAAGATGGTCCCATTTAGAGAAAGTAAATTTTACTCAGTTCTGTAACAATATAATAAATGATAGCTTGATGTTTATTTAGCAAACATCAGCAAAAATAAACATTTCCCTTAACTGATAAAATGAGGCAAAAATAGAGAGAAAGATGAGAACAACAGATAAATAAAAAGTTAGAAGACTTTATATTAACCATCTACGTTATTTATATGTATGTATTTATATGTCTATATGTAAAATGCTACGGAACCTCTCAGAGTCACTGGAAATACTATTTGCTTTTCCCTTTTTTTCTGGGCCTTTAAAAAAAAAAATTCTAACGTAGCCTACAGTCCTGGGATTTTCTAATGGTTTCTTATTCGAGTACTAACCATACTCAAACCAACGTAGTTTTTCAAGTTTACCCAAGTTGGCTAGATGCTGCCATCTGGCAGGGATATGGACAGTACTTGTGTGCATGGATGGTATTTCCCTAACCTATACTTCATGCATCAGTAATCCATGAAATCTTATATAGTAATTAATTTATTAGGGTTTTAGATGCCAAACAACACTCTGTTGTCTTTATTAATAATAGGACAGCCTTAATTGACATTTAAACCCTGGCTGTTTGCCTCCAAAATTCTTTTCATGATTATGATGCATTAAAGTACATTCATTCCTGTAACCAGAGCACCTAATGTCCTGGGAGTGCCTCACTTTAGTAGGCCAAAGTGTGAATGGTTTTTCCTGAATCATGCTGGCTTAAATCCAATGATGTATTTATTCTTCAGAGTTACCCCAGAGTTATCCCACTGCTTGGAAAAAATGTGGTTTTCATCATAGGGTTCCAAGCCATTGGGATTAAGACTTAAACTTCGAGGTGACGGGATAATTTCTGCCACTGAGAGCAGCTTCAGAGATATAAATCATTGCTTGATGTTGTCTTCATCGAATGTAGCTGTTTGCAGAACTGCGGTTTAATTCCACATTGATTCCATTGATGAGATGGGATGCTTATACAAGTTATATTTAGGAGCTGCACTGCCAGGATGGTTTTCTGAACTGTGAATAGGAAAATTCTGCACTTTGTGGCAGCTGCTGGGAAAACAGACCTTTCCCTGAAGTTCCCTGACAATTCCTGATAAAATATTTAGCCTTACTATTTAAACCTAATCATCTGCATAGACAGGTTAAAGACAATGCATCCATTGCAAAGAATTGTACACATTGAAGAAGTTCTATAAGCTGAATGTAGCACACAAATAAAATTTTACCTCCCCCTCAGCCTCAGAGTAGTTTTTGAATTTAAAATATTTCTTGTGCTTTTTTTCTCTTCCTGGTGAACATAGTTAATTCAGTCACAGGAGTATTTACTATTCATAAATTACAAGGCAGCCTTTGACTACATTGTGAATTATATTGTCGCTAATTTAATCAGAGGAAACCTTTTTTCCCCTCGCCTAATGTGTTAATAATAGACTGTGTTGACACCACGTGGATAATTTTTTAGATGGCTTTTTTTTCCCACAAGGAGCTTTTGTTGAAAGGTTTTACCACTGTATTAATCTCTATTTAGGCTAAAGCTGTTATATAGGTGCCATTTAGATTATTATCTAAAACTGTGTGTTTCTGGTGAACATTTTGTTTGTTAGACTGCTCAGAAAAATGTCACAGTTCAGAAAGCTGAGGCCAATTGTCATGATAAATAGGACTACTTCATTTTTATCAACAAGAGATAATTTTAAAAATGGGACTGATGTTTACAGTTTGAGTTAGATATAAATAGTCTTTCAAAGTTACTTTCCGGATTTGTGGACAAAAAAAGAATTGAATGGACAGTTTCTCTAAATTTCTCCAAGGGATGAAGATATTCTCAAGAGCTGTAGCCCACTGACTTCCGGTTCCAGTTCGCGGCGCTGGCAGTCGTGCGCAGAGTCTTCTCTCTTCGCTGGCCGGTTTCCCTCCGCCGGTAGACCCTGGACAGGGTCGAAAGTCGCCCTGGAGGGGTGGCTACCGCTGAGGAGGACTCTCGTCGACTGCGGAGGGTGCGGCAGCACCTTCCCCGGTCCGAGACAGCTCCTTTGGGCCGACAGGGAACAGATCAGCCATTAACATGGCCGATCACTTAGCTGCACCAGCCGAAGTCAAAATAACATCTAAGTGTTAAAGAACCACCGTGGAAGATCCGGGTGAGACCTTTCCTTTCCTCTCTTTACCCTAATTATCTCCCTGTGAAAAGCCTCTGGAATTATTTCCCCAATTTGACAGAGCAGCGTTTGCTTACTTGGGAAACAAGCTTTGGATAATAGAAACTATAAATTAATTTTTATTGACTATTTTTCTTTTTTTTGGATACTCTGGGGTCCCCCAAAAATTCTTCTATTGAATTTTATTATTCTATTTACCTATTAAACTGGGCAATATTGTTTTTTTTACTGCTTCTACTCTTTTAACTGGATAAAACCTTAGATATCTGGAAAAAATTTTTTTACAGTCTACTGGGGACATCTTGTGGTGAAAGTTGACATTACAATTGTATTTTCTCTTTGATTTTGAGGTTGGTTTGACCTTCAATTTATCATAAAAGGGAAAATTTATCAAATTTATCAAAAAAAAATTGAAACAGCTGTGTGGAGGTGGATATGGGCTGATTGTTATTAAATACTGCTCTGCTCATCATGGAAATGGAGAAATGTTACCCACAGCTTGACTACAATCTTATATTGGAAAAAATCTTGGAACTTATTGAGCAAATGAACTTTAGGATGGAAACTAAAGATGATCCCCCTGAACTACAAACTGAGGAACAGATCAACAGCAAAGAGGCCTGTGTTCAACATTATGTACAACATGATGAGATGGAGGAATCTTATTCACAACTTAACTACGAAAAAGCCTCTGCCCCCAAATTTCAAACTGATTTCCAGACTTCAATTGATTATTTTACAAGTAAAAAAACAACAGAAGAGGAATCTATCACTACCAAAGAGGATTCTACTCAGTCCTATGTACAATTTACTGATTATCAGAACTATGATAACTTGGATAACCAATTAACAACTATAAGACTGGATAAAATTGACTACGCTATTCAGATGATAGCGGAAGAAGGAGAACAGAACTACGACCAGATTGAATGGATGATAAATATGTCTAATAAAACATTGAGATTTGTTGATATAGAGGCCCTCTTATGGAAGCCTGCCTGGCACAAAAAGAAAGCTAGAGTTAGATTTAAAAATGGGATTTAAATCTTTACTTGATGGGTAAAAAAAGGTCTTTTAGAGATATGAACTAACACTAACTGAGATGAAAAGTAAAGGTTTTTGGACTGATTTAATGTTTAGGATTTAGATTTATAACTGAGATGAAATTATTGGTTAGATTATAGTTTCGAATGGTGAAATGAAAAATGTTTTAAATGAGGAGCTATTAAGACAAGAAATAGAATATATGTTTGAAATAGGGTAAGAAGGTATTTTTTGGGATAATGTTCATTTTAGGTATGATAACTATTTTGTAATGGAATGAAAACAAGGAAATGGATTGTGACAATGGAAGATATGGTACTAGTAAATGAAGATGTATTAGAATAAGACTTAGAATACATTTTGGAAATGTAAGAAGGTAATTGTTGAAATAAGATGCTTATTTTAGACATTATAATTATTATGTTATGTAATGAGGGAAATTAGGGATACCCGAAGTGTAAATAATATGCTTAATTAAGGCTAAATTGGAATATGGTAATTGGAATTTAGTAAAGCTTAAAAACAGGATTTGGACTTGTATAGCTAAAATGTTATTGATAAACTTTTATGGATTGATTGAATTTTATTTAGAAATGTATTAATTTGAATATTTTATATTAATGGAGGGAAATGGAGAGGGAATTTTTAAGGAGTTAACCTGACCTGTATATGTATGATTTTGACTTTGGATAATTGATTACCCCATCTCCACGTTGTTTCCTAAGCACTCTGTTCTAAAAAATGAAAAAATTAATAAAACTTGTTACAAAAAAAAGAAGAGCTGTAGCCCACTCACATCCCCTAAAAAACCCATGGGAGGTATCGTTTCATGATGTTTTCCCTTTGCATGAAATGAGGAGGAGACTGCAGACCAGCGGCGAGAAATTTACATAATAAAAAAGAAGGAAGTTCACACACATGCAGTTTTGCTGCTTGATAACCATTTAAGAATGGCCCATCAATGAGAATTTCTCTACAGTTCCCTTTGACTTGGGAAGACATTTCAGAATCAAACTCTTCCATCAAATTCAATAGCAAAAAACAACAAAATGGTAGAAAAAGATTCAAAAAACTATGTCCAACATAATTCAACACAAGCCTGTGTTGCCTTCACTGAACCTCCAGATGAGATATGAGTACTAATTCTTGGCACTATTTTTGCGCTTATTTCATATAGTAACTAAAACCCTATCATACATTCAGGCCTGGCCCAAAATACTGCTTAAGGTAAAATACATGATATTCCCTGTGGCAAATTTCAGAGGCCAATTAGATGAGTAAAGGGTAGCATCTGCTATCACATTCAAATGTGGCAGACTTTAGAGGTAACATGGTGGTTTTAAGTAATCTGACCCTATTTAGCTTTTCAGCATCTGTTAGTTTGTTTGGCTTATAGCTTCTGGATCACACCTGGACCCCAAGGGCATTTTTAGAAAGTACAAATGATGGATGGCTGTGTTTCAGTGCTTTATTTGGGAATATTGACTTGCTTCCCCACCAAACATAAATATAAGCTGTAGCAGAAAGTATTGTGGGATTTATTTACTTGTATCCCGCCTTTATTATTTTTACAAAAGCTCAAAGCAGCAAACATACCTTCCACTTCCTATTTTCCCCACAACAACTATCCTGTGAGGTGGGTTGGCCCCAAATCACCCAGCTGGCTTTCATGGCTAAGGTGGGACTTCGATTCACAATTTCCTGGTTTCTAGCCTGGTGCCGTAACCACCAAACCAAACTGGCTCTCTTTTGCGTACTGGCAGAAACGATCCCATTGTCTTTCTTTTGATAAATGCTTGCTTTGTGACCAGCTAACTTCACCACAGCGGCTTTTTATGGTGGGATCACACTTTCACAATTCCCTCAGCATACTTTCAAAAGGCGAAATAGCCTCACTTGCCCCCTAATGGCTGCACATGACGTATAGTTTGCAGGTGCATTGTCCAAGTGTTACTGTTAAAAATAATAATTGAATGTGGAGAAACGAAAGCAAGAAGGACCCTCTAGGCCAGGGGTCTGCAACCTTGACAACTTTAAGACTTGTGGACTTCAGCTCCCAGAATTCCTCAGCCAGCAAGTCTTAAAGTTGCCAAGGTTGCAGACCCCTGCTCTAGTCTAGGCCATCTGTGGGCAGGAATGTCTACATGTGGAGCATTCTAGCTTTTACACCATTATACAGTTTTGTGCCAAACCAAAGACCCATACTTTATACCTAAGTATCTTCTTGAGTTTGGGGTTTGGATGCTTTGTGGAGCACCCTATTTGTCAGGGCATACACTGCTTCTATCAGCAATAACCAGCTACTCTAGTTTCTAATGTATTGGTAAAAGAGTGTGCCTGTTCAGTCAACATCTGAGGCAAACCGTCAAAAGTCACTCATGCAGTAGGTGGTCACATTTTGATGAGGTGTCTGTCATGCTAAAACAGTCGTGTACTGACATACTTTATGAGCATGGACATGTTTTAGAGAGGAACAAAAAGGGTTGGCCTTTACGAAGGAACAAGAAGAGCAATTCCTTTCAGGGAAGACATATAATTTGAAATAATAGGACATCAATAGTGCATATAGGAAATTGCTGTAAAATGAGAATTTTATACTCAGCTTTTCATACTACAGCTCTGTTCCCTCCAAAATGGGTGACTCTGCTATCTCTGAAAATATATGTTGCACAAAGTGTACATTGTTCTCATCAGGCTTTGAGTTAAGAAGACAGGGTAAAAATTTGGAAAGAATTATACGCTCTGCACTATCCCTATACTGTGCTGCATCTAAATGGCATCGGCTTCAGGGGAAATAGTAAATTGTTTTGTGTAGCCACTGGCTGAATAACCTCGATGGTTTTCTCAGCTGAGACATAAAGATGTGTGATTTTGATTATATAGATCCCATGTATTAATTTTGCACTTTTACGTATTGTGTATACCTATGCTATTTGCTCAGGAATAGGGGTGCCATCTGAATTGACCCAATGTGATCCAACAAGTCAACCAGAATGCTGCAGTAATGCAGACAAAGAATACTAATAATGGATATGCTCTAATAAGATTACTATTAGCTTAGCAACGTCTGGAAGCTACAATGCATAGCAAAGTGTTCCAGTCCTATGTTGAGGCCATTATATAGACTACATTCCCTTGAGATCACCTTGCCCACAGGCTTGCCAGATTACAATTCTTTTCATATCTGATAAACAGCTATGCTTGTGGGAATGTCTGTCAATTGTAATCCAAAAATATTTAGAAATAGCAATAGCACTTAGACTTATATATTGCCCCATAGTACTTTACAGCACTCTGGGGGATTTACGACATCATCTTTATTTGTATATTGCCCCCAATAATCTGGGTCCTCATTTTACCGGCCTTGGAAGGACGGAAGGCTGAGTCAACCTTGAGCCCCGTCAGGATCGAACTCCAGGCTGTGGGTAGAGTTTGCCTGCAATACTGCATTCTAACCACGGTGTCACCAGGGATTCTTTAAACAGAAATTGGGGAGGAAAACTGGAATAATGAATAATAGACACTCAATTAAGATTGCAGATTTCTCAATAAATTTAGGAAAAGTCAAATAAGTTGCAGAAAAGTAGGCACAGAAGAAGCAGTGGGTTCTGAAATTCATGAAATTCAAATTTTAAAAGCAACTTGCTATGTTATTCTCACTTTTAAGTTTATTATAGCCAGTTATTATTTTTTTCTCTTTTTAAAAACTGCTCTAATTCTTATAATGCTAGGTTGATGAATCATGCTAAGCCAGGATTTTTAAATTACAGTTGGTTGAATCTATCACAGTGGCCTTTTTTCATACATGATGTTTAGCCATGTTAAGTAGATTCACACATCAGACTATAGAACAAAACAAAATAAAACCAGTCACATTATGGTGTAATGCATTGTGTGAACCTGGCTATAGTAGAGAAGGAATATTTAGTTTTCTTAAATGATGATTATATATAGGAGCACAATAATATTCCGATTACAAAAAAAAATATCAGTGCATTTCCAATGCAGAGAGCCTTCAATTTCATCAATTTCTTTAAAAAAGTGAAAAAGAGAATTCGGATCCAGCTCAAGATACTGAGCCTTGTTTTATAATGTGTAGATTCGAGCTATGCTAAACATATGCATAAATCTAAGTTATAGATGATCAAAGCCATATTCTGCAGGGAATATTGGGGAAATTGGAATGGATGGGGCAAGAGCTTGCCTTTTAATAAGATTTTAATTCCTGGCTTTTGATAAGATTTTTGTTCTGCCCCTTGTTTCTTGCAGTACATTATTTGTAAGTTAGCAAAAAAGACTGTAGGGTGTTTGTATTCAGGAGGCAATGGTGAGCAAAGGCAGCTCCTCTTTATTTCACTTTTACTGCTGCTTTGTTCATTAAGCTAATTATAGCCTCCTGCATGACTCCTTTTCATTTGCCTTGTTTCTCCAGCTTGATCCTTTCCCCAACCCTACAATCGACTGTTACTGAACAGTTGAAGCTGAACAGGAAGGAATTGCAGGTGTCAACTCACAGTTTACAAATATGACATCTCCTCTGGCATAGCTGGAAATATGAAATATTGATTTATGTGCAGTAAAAGGTCTTATAAAAATGATCACATACACATGAGAGATTAATGCGCTGGAGATCAATAGAAATTTCATTCTTGACGCTAGACTGTCACCTATGGTGAAATGCTAAAATACAGAAATCAATATTATCTATGAAATGTCAAATTTATTATAATTATGAGGATGAAAGCTGGCCAAGTGGCTCCCAAGAGAGAAAGAAGGATAGGTTACTGTGCTGAAGCATCCTTCATGTCCCTTGTTCACTTGCTGCCAATTTGAGAACAATATTGGTGCTGGGGGTTTTCAGGCATTATGTATCACCATGTAGTAACAAATTCCTCCTGGAATATTTAACTCTTGAAACTGACAATAACACCCGTGTTTTCATAGCCAAAAGGTTCAGAACTTTGGAATAGGGTGGGCAGGGTGGGGAGTCTGGATAGGGGTGTGGGGTGTGTGGGGGCAGCCAAGGCAGAGAAAGAAAAAGAGAAATGCATTGCTAGAACAAGTAGTTAAACATATTCAGAGGTTGCCTTATACTGGGTAGGAAACGGTGCCACCTCGTAAATGTTTACATAGCACGAAATTCTGTGAAGATCATGGCTTGAGTTAAGCTTATTTTAACACTGAACAGGTAGAATGATCGCTGGATCTAGGAAGAAGCAAAAGAAATGATTTCTTGATGCTCTCTTGTCTCCCATGGAGAAGCTAGATTCTTAAAAATGGCCTTTTCTTGTCCCTTGCTGCACCTGGCTTTTTTTCCCAGAAGCATTTTTTATCTGGTGGCCTCCTTGCTTCATGTATCACATTTAGCGAAGTCTTCTGAAAAAGCACTACAAAGCTAAAATGTTATGGGCCAGTAAGAAAAACAATGAAACTGTTTTCCTTGTGGCTTTCAAGCTTTTTTTTTTTAAAAATGCTTTTGTTTTATAAAAAAAAAAATACACTCCTTTTCTCATAGACCTGCACCTGGAAATGTCCTTCATTTGAAGTGAAATGTTAATACTGTTAATGGTCAAGTGTGATTTTGAGACTTCAAAGTCACTCCCGCTCAGTTGCAATTTGCCTCCCTTGTTTTCTAGATTCAGCAAAGCACCAAAGCAGGAGAATTCAGATCCCACTGATTTAATCTCATGATTTAAGTGCCCTATAATTTAACTGAAGTGGTAGGTATGATTTGGGGGAGCATCTTGGGCGCACAGGAGTGATGTCTTGCCATTTCTTGCAAAAGAAGTGAAAGATAAATTTTAGTTTCTTGGCTACTAGCTTTGCCAACAATAATATCTCTTGCTTTCACCTCCAAGGGCATGTATGTTTGTGTGTGTGTATCATCCCAATAAATTTGTAAATATTGAAGTGCAAACCTAAGCAGGTTTGCTTAGAAAGATATACTTGTTTTATAAGAGCATTTAAAAATTCAGGATAAAGTGAAATGTCTTTAAATATTTGCAGTATCATCTTCTTTTGAACAGCTATCATGTTCTTTGGTTTAACTCTCTCTCCTTGCTTTCTGTTCTATGTTCTTATATATGAAATAACCTTTGGATGGTGATATGGCCAGAGTTAGATTAAGTTGCTGTAATGCAGATTTATCATACCTAATATCTAATAACTCTTTACTTAGTCTTTAACTTCACTTCCTTCCCGTTTCTATTAAGGTGTTTTTGACAGTGATGATCCTCAAGTTTTATTGGAGAGATTTTGCCTCCATAATTCACTTATACTGGATTCTTTTGGTCTTTCTGAAATTCATGTATGAGCTTCCTGGAATCCTTGACTGGGATGGAATATAAATTTTGTTAATAAATATATTATTTTTCTAGTATCGTTAGAGCTTTCAGTTAGATATTTGTTATTTTCCTATTCCTTTCCACTATATACTGCACTGGTTTACCTAATTCTTAGACAATGAATACATGAGGTAATGAAAGGGACTGTTTTCCAACTAACCTTGCAGAGACTGATGGTAATTTGGGCTGGGAGGTATTTTTTTTTTTAAAATTTTTAAAAAGTTTTTTATTAATAATACAAAATTAAAAAAAACATTGGACATAGGTATGACATCACTGGTTCCATGCATCTTCCGTCACTTTACAATAATATTACTATCCATATAAACATTTAGTTCTTAAGCTTTATTCATTATTTAAGCAAAATATAATATAATATTAATACTTTTCACCTTATTTCTGCATATTTATTTATCTCTTAAACATACATTTATCTATAATAACATCTATATTTTTGTTCTAACACTATACATTTGTCTTGGCTACCCTCTTGTTATCTATCCAATCATAAAATTGTTCCCAGATTTTGTAGTACTTAGTTTCACTTTTATCCTTGAGTTCCAAAGTGAGTCTGTCCATTTCTGCGCAGTTGAAAATTTTCAGTAATATTTCCTCTTCAGTTGGAATATCTTCCTCTTTCCATTTTTGAGTGAAGGCTATTCGTGCCGCTGTGACTATATGCAGTAATAAATAATTTGTATCTTTCTTATATTTTCTTTCTATAATTCCCAATAAGAAAAATTCTGGTTTGACCTCTATATCTGTTAGCAAAATTTCCTCCAGCCAGTTCTTTAATAAATTCCAAAATTTTTGCGCCTTTGGGCATTCCCACCACATGTGGTAGTAATTCCCAATGGTCTCTCTACACTTCCAGCATATTGAAGATTTCCCCTTATTCATTCGTGCTAATCTTGTGGGGGGGTGGAGGTGCCACCTGTAAAACATCTTATAGAGGTTTTCCTTGTAGGAAGTTGCTAGTGTGATTTTTAAATTTTTTCCCCATAAACTTTGCCAATTGTCCAGATCAATATTATGCCCAAAATATTTACACCAAATTATCATCGTTTCTTTCACCTGTTCCTCGATTATATCTTGTTCTAATAAATATCAATATAGTTTACTTATAATCTTGCCTTCCCTGCTAAATAAAATTTTATCTAATTCTGATGATTCTTGCTTTATGCCCCATTTCTTTTTATCTTTATTAAATTTAGATTGAATTTGGAGATACGCCCACCATTCCAATTCGATTCCTTCTTCCTTTAAAGTATTTCTCGCTTTTAATTCTCCTTTCTCATTCAAAATGTCTTTATAGGTGACAGCTCCCCCTCGTTTTATCAAATTTGGATGTGTGTACATTTCTAATGTAGACACCCAATTGGGAATTTCCATATAATTATTTCTTTTTATTTTTTTCCAAATATCCAATAATGCTCTCCTAATATAATGCCTCCGGAAATACTGATGGGCTAAATGTTTTTCCTCCCATAGAATAGCGTGCCACCCTGTCTGTAGGTCATGACCTTCTAGTGCCAATAGTCTTGTGTTTTTGAGATGCATCCACTCACTTAGCCAAACCAACGCCGCTGCCTGATAATACTTTGTCCAGTCTGGTAGGCCAAATCCTCCTCTTTCTCTAGCATCTTGTAGTAATTTAAGTCTGATTCTCGGTCGTTTCCCTTGCCATATGAATTTTGAAATGAGTCTGTCCAAATTTGTAAAAAAATCTTTTTTGAGCCGAATTGGTATGCATTGAAATAAAAACAACATTTTTGGAAGAACATTCATTTTAATGGTGGCTATCCTGCCCATTAGTGATAGCTGTAATTTCCCCCATTTTTCCAAATCAGACCTAATTTGCGCCATTAATTTGTCATAGTTATCTTCTTTAAGTGTAATGCATCTCGCTGTCAGTTGAATTCCCAAATATCTTATTTTTTTTGTAGTCTGAATGTTTATCTTTCCCTCCAATTCTTTTTTTTGCTCTTCAGTCATGTTTTTAACTATCATTTTTGTTTTATCCTTGTTTATTTTCAGGCCTGCTACTTCCCCATAGTCCTCCAATTTTGGGCTGGGAGGTATTGACTGACCTACATGTTCACATTCTCCCTCCCCCCTCTCTCTGATCATCATCAACCCAAATCAATCCACTGCAGGATGAAGGCCTCTTTAGAATAGAATAGAATAGAATAGAATAGAATAGAATAGAATAGAATAGAATAGAATAGAATAGAATAGAATAGAATAGAATAGAGCTGGAAGGGACCTTGGAGGTTTTCTAGTCCAGTTCCCTGCTCAAGCAGGAGAACCTATACCATCTCAGAGAAGTGACTGTCCAGTCTCTTCTTAAAAACCTCCAGCGATGGAGCGCCCACGATTTCTAGGGGTAAGCTGTTCCACTGGTTGATTGTCCTCACTGTCAGGAAGTTTCTCCTTAATTCCAGGTTGCTTCTCTCTTTGATCAGTTCACTCTTCACTGAATGTTATGGACTATGCTGGTCCACTGTGGTTTGCTAGATGGATAGGTATTTTTCAATATCTTAGTCTGGGGCTGAGAGAGAGTGATTGGCCCAAAGTCATCCAGTTGGCTTCTATGCCTGAGGAAGACTAGACCTCTGCTTTCCCTTCTAGGTAATAGTAACAGAGGTGAAAGGGACCTTGGAGGTTATCTAGTCCAACCCCCTGCTCTTGTAGGAGATCTATACTATTTCTGATAGATGGCTGCCCAGTCTCTTCTTAAAAGCCTCCAGTGTTGGAGTACCAACAATTTCCAAAGGCAATTTGTTCCACTGGTTAATTGTTCTCACCGTTAGGAATTTTCTCCTTAGTTTTAGGTTGCTTCTCTCCTTGGTTAGTTTTCATCCATTGTTTCTTGTCCTGCCTATAGGTGCTTTGTGAGAAGAAATTAGCACTACCTACACACATTGGTATATTATTTCATCTCTCTCTCTCTCTCTCCCTTCCCTTTTAGAAAAGGTTTTGTAAAATATTACAGTAGTGAACTGTAGGGTTTGTGGTTTAATGCATGAATTTGTAAACCTGATTAGTAAGACTCTGCCCTGGATATATTTGTATGTATTTATTTCACAGATTTATTTTCTCCATCTCCTTTTTTAAAATGATGGTTTTTAATAATAAGACATATAATAATACAGTAATAATATAAATAAAATCAAGGGGCAGCATTTAAAAATGAACCGAGATAAACAGTCCCACTTAAAATGCCTAGGGAAATTAATGTTTGTTCTCCTTGTGCTGAAATGCCAAGAAATTGGGCTTTGGTCATAGAGTAGAGTAGAAAATATAGCTTGCATTATAAGCATATAAAGATAGTCCTGGCTGCTATTTCAGAACAATTTAAGTTGGCAATAATGGGAGAATGGGAACACAGAATGGGAAGTCTAAGAATTGGTTTTTTTTTTAATCCTTAACAGTGTAGAGAGAAAGGCTTATAGATGCTGCTGAATTGCAACTTGTTCCCAGCAAGTAAAGCCTTTAAAAAGGAATATTGGAAACTTCAATTCAGTATATCTGAGGGCTGGAGAGATAGGTTTCCCAAATGTGTGCAGCGGAAATTCTCCAATTATAGGTTGGGGAGAGTCATTTTAAACAAATAAACAAACAAACAAACAAAAAAGGCTGTTCAGGAATGCCTAAGCAAAATGAATACACTGTCCAATGCTTTGCTCCCGATTTGAACTGTGCAAGCTGGCTGTGGGTTTGCTCAAAGAAAATAGAAATGAGTTTATACAGTACTTTTACTCTCCCTGCAAAAGATATGTTGTTTCCTGTGACTCTTGGATTAAAATATCTATTATTTATTTATTTATTTATTTATTTATTCATATCCCTCCTTTGTTATTTTTACAAACAACTCAAGGAGGTGAACATATCTAACACACCTTCTTCCTCCTACCATATTTTCCTCACGCTACCCCCCCCCCCGTGAGGTGAGTTGGGCTGAGAGAGAATGGCTGGCCCAAGATCACCCAGTTGGCTTTCATTGCAAAGGCAGGACTTGAAATCGCAGTTCCCCGCTTTCTAGCCTACTAACTTGATCACTACACCAAATTGTCTCTCTCTCTATTCATTTTATAAAACATAATAAATAAAAGTAAATGATACATTTATGTCTTGCCCAATCCTAACACTGACAAAATCAATGATATTATTCAAGGGATGGGGGAGAATGTCGCGCAAATTTACTTAACATTTTACGGGGTTACAGTGCTACAAAGTTTGTAAACCTCTGCTGTACTTTAGCAGTATTAAATAACCACAATATAAAAAAAAGATAATAATTCCTAATAAATTTAGAGATGGTTTACAGACTTTCAGGCTTGTGATTCTTTTATTTAGATCTTTTGAATAACAACTATTTAGCCGCAATCATCCATCAATACTCTGTGTGTGATAAATTGAATTGTTAAGAAAGCAGATAAACTAGTGGCTTGCAGGTTGTATTCTGCTAAGAGCCTTTTCTAGTAGGATGGTTGCTTTAACACACACACACACACACACGCACACATATATATATATATAAAGTTTTTTGGTTGATGCGATATATATACAAATGTATATATATAGTATGATTAGTATGATTAGTATGATAAGAACCAGGGAGTATACAGGGCTCTAATGGGATTTTTTTCTTATAACTGATAACCCCAACTTATTAGCGTTTTCTGCTATCATAGCTAGATAGCCCTATTATAGTCAAGCAACTGTGTCCATACACTAGTTAGCAGCATTGTTTTTTTTTTTTTAATGGCTTTATTTTTTAGGTTTCCTGCTAGGCCGATAGCATTGGCTTCTAACACTTAGATAACCTAACGTGGCAAGAGGATAACTAGTTCAGTTTGATTTCCATTTAAGAACCTGGTCATCCCTTGGGGAGTCTGTCAGAAATGAGGTGGTACTGACAGCATTAAAAGCAAGCTGCAATGGCGGTGGGAGCAGCAGCATCGGTAGTAGTCTCAATAGGATCTCGGAAGGTCCTTTGGCAGTTGTACAGCTTTGCTAACTCTTGAAATTGGTCCTGCTGAGAATTCATTTTGTGGTAACTTGGTTCTCTTATCAATACTTTTATTGCTGTAGCCTTAGCAAGCGATGCCTGAGAGAAATTAATTTTCAATATGCTATAGAGGAAACATGGAAACACAGTAAGATATGGTGGCTTGGTGTCCCAGAAAGCCGAGAAAACAGCAGTCGGAAAGCTGGGGGAGTAATTCTCATCCCTTCCAAACAAGAATAGAAAGCAATAGAAAACTCCCTCCAGATGTAATCTAAATGTAACCTTGACACTATCCAAATGTTTGGAATGCTATTCACAGCTTTGGTGGATAGGAAGAACCAGGAAAAGAAGGTGGGAGGAAGGTATCCTTCAGAATCAAAGGATTCCTTTCCTCCTTATTTCACTTTGCTTCTCTTTACAATGGAAGGGAGAACAATCCTTTGGACTAGCCATTCTTGCTTTGGTACTTTACTTTACTTCAGGTGTCACTGAGGCGACAGTATTTCCATTAAACCATTATGGTTTTCTCAACCTGTTGAGAAAAAGTAAATCTTCAGCCCCCGGGTTCAGGCTACAAAACTTCAAAGATCTTTACCCTATGCAAAGAATTAAAATAACTAACCCTGAAAAGCTAGTTCTACTCCCAAAGATAGGCTTTATTTTAACTATGGAGGCATATATGTACACTCATATCATACAATATTGTTTTTAATGTTAGTGTGTCTTGGGGTTAATATTTGTTTGTTGTTGGGCTGTATAATCAACTAATTTTAGCGGATGGGTTTTTGTAATTTCTGTTTTTTTAATTTAGTAAAGGCATACAGTAAATTATTTATTAGCAGTATTGTTAGTATTAATTGTAGCTTTGGAATAAGGTGTAATAAGTATATTTTGGATATGATATGAATGTGGCTGGAAATGCTCATGCATAAATAGCCCGGCTTAATGGTCATAATAGGCTATAAAAGCTGATAAAGAAGTTTCTCTAAATATATCCACTAAAGAAGGAAAATTCAGTTTATTTTGGTCAATAGCACTTTTGCGTGATTAATTCCTAAATCTAATGTTATCTGGTTCCCTTTTTTTCTTTACTTATATATTAAAAAGCCTAAAAATGCACATTTAGATATTAAAAATGTACTTCAAGATATATTTTTTCACAAAATGCATATTTCTGAACATATTTCAACATAGCTACACATTTTGCATTTAATACTAAATTTACAGAACTGGGAAATCTAAAGAATAATAATGTACCAAGCTACATTTTGGCCTCACAGGTTTGAACTCAGTTCTTAAGAGTTCTCAGAACTGTAGTTGGTCAAGCTTCTTCAAATTCTAGTATTACTTCTGAACAAAGTTATTCTTTATTTAAAATATTAATACCATGGCTACAGTAGTGCAAATTGCATTGATTATTCTTGCAATGATTTTCATATTGCACTGCATGTAAAATATAAAATGTTTTTGTTTTTGTGCTGGAGATATTATTGCCAAACCTCATTATAACCATATTGTGACTGGTGATTTTTCCTTCCAAATTTTTGTAGCACCTTAAATTTCAATGTTTGATATGCTGCCAGGGAATTATGAGATTTGGTGTCTAAAATGTTGGGTGGACATCTGGTGTGGAAGATTAATCTACAAACCATGTCTTCAGCAAGCAAGTCATCTCTTTTTCTAGCATAAGAGAGGTCAGGTCAAGTAGGATGAATATTTTCTTATTTGTTTATGTCATTTACCACATTCTGTCAAAAAGAATGCTTAAAAAATGGTAACAGTAAAATGCAAATAAATACAAAAGTTTTTTTAAAAAAAATCATTAAAATTCAGCTATTAAAAAGCCAGAAATAAGCCCCACAACAATAAGTGTAATCATTGGTAGGGATTTTGAGTGCGCATGTGTATTTATATGTGTGAATTAAGAGATAATTCATATATTTTAACAAGAAACAGGCAAACAAACAAATATCAACACCAACCACCAATCTGTGCCCATTCTTATTTCTGTAATATCAGAATAATTAATGAAATTAGGGGAGGTTATTCTCTCTTTTTGTCATAAAAAATAAAACAGCGACAAAATAAATCTGTTTATAAGCAGCATTCACATATGAATGAACTAACGGACCATTGCTGCAAAATAAATGAGGAATTCTCTATCACCTTTAATTACAAAATAATTTCACTGCTTGCGCTCTGTTGATTTCCTAATATCATATCTCTTTTATTTTCCCAAAGTCATTGTATAGCAATTTATTGTCAGAAAGGATACTGTGTATAAAAGTTTTTACTCTGTTTTTAACCATCTTTTTTGGATTGCTGATAGAAAAAAAGAGGGACATTTTTTTTTCTTACATTGCAGCATTTACACATTTCTTCCTTCCCTTTTCTAAATAGAGATTGAGAAAGATTTTCCACCTCTCTCCAGCAGCCTTTCTTAAGGCTTTCTGTCCCTCAAGTAGCCTTAAAGCTAATACGTAATGCAACACACTTTAAGAGATAGGCTTTTCTTGCAGTCAGGTCTCAATTAAGAGATAAAAGACAAAAAAGTGCAAAGCACTTGATAAAGCTAAGAATACAAGGACTGGCATGGAAGTGCTTGAAGCTGTCCAATGCGATAACTGGATAGTCAGCTGGAATCTTCTTGAAATAAAGTGGGTGCTCTAACTTATCAAAATCCACATATGGGAAATTATTGGTGCCTACAGGGGTGATTAACACTAACTCAGTGGGTCAGAAACAAGCTGGGATAAAGGTGAAAGCTGTATCTGACTATCAACACCACATACATCCATTTAGAGAAAGATAGCAGCATTTCCCCTCCTTTCACCCACCCCTTCTGTCTATATCTTCAGATTTGCAGGTTGTTGCACAGTAGAAGAAGCTGCATGTCTTGTATACATTTTATGCTATAATGTGTAAATTGCATCGCCCATTTATAATGTAATCTGTTTTTAATAACTCACATTAAGATTACATTTTAGATAATTGTGTGCTCCTCTTTCACAATAATCATTTGCTCAGTCTGTATCTAGTCTGAGGCAGTCTTCAAAATTACAAGTACAATCAATCAACCTTCCATATCTGTTATTTATGTTACTATCATATTTTACCTGGAAATTTAACTTAATAGACATCTAATAGTATGTTCTTGAATGTATTACTTAGCAGTAAAGCGAAGGTGATTGAACATGTATATCCAGTGCTGTCTATTTCAATTTGGTAATATCAATATCAGCTTTTGAGGTTCTAGGAAGTAGACATAGACTTAGTTGTATGTCATGCTACATGTTCTCTTAAATCCTACCCTTCCAGGCTAACTCTTCAGGGTAAAAATCAACATATTTTACCTGGAGGGGGTGACAGAAACCTTTAAAAAGTGGTGAGGATCCTGTTTGCCAAGAAACCTAATGAACCCTATAATTCTTATTAACTGTGCTGTCCCACTCACACCCACACCCACACCCACACCCACACTCTTTATTAAGACTTCTGAGCCTGAATTGATATTCCCCAGCAAATCCCTGTGCCAGCACCAGCTCAAACCCAATACATTCCACAGGCTACTCAAATGAAGTCTTCAAGGCAAAGGCAAATCCAGTCCACTAGGCAAAAGCAAGTTCCCAAGGCGAGTTCCAAGACAAGGCAAGTCCACAGGGAAAGGCAAGGCAAAGGTAAATCCACAAGACAAGGCAAGTCTGTAGGCAAAGGTAAGACAAGGCAATAGCTGAAGAGAAACAATCCGATATTCAAGGCAAGAACACACAGTAAGGAAACAAACATGTTGTTCCCAGCATCATCTCCCTCTATTGGCTGTGCTAAATAGCCAGCTTCTGGTGCAGCCCATCAAGAGGGGCGAGGCTGCTTCCTCATGAGTAATCAGGATGGCCTTTGCTGCTCCAGCCTTTTCTCTGTCCTATGTGTTCTTGGATCAGATGCAGAAAGCAGTTCCTCTTCCTCATTGCTGACCTGCTGCATCTGCGACTTTCCCCACCTGAAGCCTCAGGGCTGTCCTGCTGCAGCTGTGCTTCAGCCAAATCACTCTCAGATGGCTGCTTGGAGCCATTGACCGACTCCCCTCCTGACATGCCAGGAACTGGTTCATCCTCCTCTGAGGTGACATGTGGAGAGGTATCTGGGGAAGCTTCCATGAAAGTCAGCACACTAACTGGCCACTAATGCAGAATTTCCAGAAGACAACATTGTAATTGCCTAGAGTCAGCATTGCTGTGTCACATGTGAGACAAATATTGTGTTCTTTGACCAAGTAACTATTTTAGTGGTCAGATGGATATCATCTAATTTGATTTGTGTGTTTAGATAACACTAAAATAAGGTGGGCCTACAACTGCTGATTAACTGTACTTGGAGAGTACAGTCTCTCTTCACTGAATAGTAGTAGACACAGGGGTTGTTATGTACTGGGCCTTGCTGAAGTCATTCAGCGAGGCTCAGAAAGTTTGTAAAGAGGCTGGGCCTTGCTGAGTCATTCAGCAAGGCCCGGGAAGACTGGAAACGGGTTGCAGAGACCCGGGCAGACCACGTGTTTGCCCGGGACTGGTTGTAGAGACCCGGGCAGACCACATGTCTGCCCGGGACCCAGACAGGCTGTCTCCAGCCTCGTGTGCATGCGCGAGGCGGGAGAATAGCCTGCATTCATTGGTTGAGTCTCCCCTTGCAGGGGGAGTATAAAAAGGGCATGTTGCCATTATTTCTCTCTCTTCTGTTCTTGCTTCTGTTCAGTGCATGTACACAATAAAGATCATCTTTTGCACCAACTGCCTCATCTTTATGTCTGCGTTGCGAACAGAACATTGGCGACGAAGGTGGGATCCGCCGTTTGGGATCCCAAAGAAACAGAAGTAGGCCTACTCACCTACAGGCCTGATGAACGGAGAAGTTCAGCGTCCGGATGGAAGCGACTGCCTGCCAGCATGAAGACGCTGGAGGTGAGCTCGGCTTCAAGGGACCCCTTCTCACGCCTTGAAGCGGAAGGAATCAAGGAGAAGCCACTGCTTGCCAGTACGAAGACGCTGGAAGCGGGCTCGGCTGTGTGGGACCCCTTCTCCGAGAAGTACGGCGTCCAGAAGAAGCAACCACCTGCCAGTACGAATACGCTGGAGGTGGGCTCTTGGCTTCGTGGGACCCCTTCTCCGAGAAGGGCGGCGTCCTGGAAAAGCAGCCGCCTGCCAGTACGCAAACGTTGGAGGTGGGCTTGGCTTTGTGGGACTCATTCCCATTCCTTCCTCCTTCCTTGCGGCGAGAGACGTGGATGAGGCTATCAGTCACAGCGAAGTCCAAGCTGGGCCGTCTTGTCGAGTCCGACACTTCGCGACCAAGAACCCTCCAGCAGCAGTCCCCGTCCATCAAGAAGTCGTGCGAGAGGCCTCCGGAGACGAATCCGAGGACAGACTTCAACCATTGGCGGCAAGAAGACTGCAAGAGCACAGAGGACAGCCGCCTGCATTCTGTCGGTGTTTCGGCTGTGGGGGTCGCCACAGGAGAGCCGACTGCCATTCTCCTTCTGCTGTTGCCAGGCATGTGGCAGGCAAGGCCACATTGCATCTGCCTGCTTGGGTCGCCAGATACACAGGCCCCCTAATGAGTTGCCTCTGAAAGGTACCAAGGTCCCCAGCCAAAACAGGGTGGGTTTTTGCGCATCTCGTAGGGGGGTGTTTAAAACAGGGACTCACAGGCCCCTTAAGACACAACTGCGCATGGTTGTTAAGTTGCAGGGAGTTCCCCTGGCCATGGAGCTGGACGCAAGGTCCGCTCTTCCTATTATTGCTGCTGACACCCTTAATACGGGTTGTTCCAGGAGTGGCTCACGAGTCCATCTCAGGCCCTCCAAGCTTTTCCTCCGTGACTTTCAGGGTTCAAGAGTCAGTGTGCAAGGGAAGGCCACGCTAAGAGTTCAGCGTAAGGAATGCGATGGCTGCCATTCCACGGCCTATACTGACCACAAGCCTTTGCTGGGGGTGTTACTACTAACAAACAATCCCCACACACGAGCCTTTGCTGGGGTTGTTACTACTCACAAACAACCCACACACATCATATCTCCTAGAATGCTGAGATGGTCTATTTCCTTAGCAGCTGATGATTACACCCTGGTTCACAAACCAGGCGCTGAGAGGGGCCATGCTGATGGCCTAAGCAGGTTACCTCTCAAACAATTAGAGGCAGACCCTGCCCCTGCTGTGCATATTCTGTCTATTCAGGACTTACCTGAATCTGCCCTCAATGCTAGGGATGTGGCTGCTGAGACAGCCACTGATCACACACTTGCATGCGTGCTGACATGTGTGTTGTCAGGATGGCCTGACACGTGTCCTGGTACTGATTTCCAGAGTTTCTGGCGCAGGAAGCACGAATTGTCCACATTCAAGGGGTGTATCCTGTGGGGCAACAGAGTAGTCATCCCGGCCTCATTGAGGACTAGAGTCTTGCTCTCTCTTCACGAGGGACATCCAGGAATAGTGAGGATGAAGACGCTTGCGTGCAGCCATCTTTGGTGGCCTGGCCTCGATAAGGACATCGAGGCCCAGGTTCAGGGATGTCAAGTGTGCCAACAATCACGGCCAGAAATGCCCCAGGCCCCTGTACATAGGTGGGAGGAGACACTCACTCCATGGTCACGTGTCCATATAGATTATGCTGGGCCCTTTCAGGGGCAATTCTTCCTCCTCCTTGTGGATAGCCATTCCAAGTGGCTAGAGGTTGTTCCTGTGCCCTCCACTACTACTGCCAGGACCATCCAGGTGCTCAGAGGAATCTTCGCGTCCCATGGCCTTCCTGATGTTTTAGTATCAGACAATGGTCCACAATTTACCTCTTCTGAGTTTCAGGCATTCTACAAGCCAACATGATCCGACATGCCACATCTGCTCCTTTTCATCCTGCCACCAACGGTCAGGCTGAACGCATGGTGCGCACCACCAAAGACACATGCAAGAGAATCATTCAAGGACCCTGGCATCACAGGTTAGCTGATTTTCTAATTGCACACCGCACCACACCATGCACAACTACTGGAAAGAGCCCAGCTGAATTCTGCTGGGGTCGTGGACGCATTGCGAAGCTGGACAGGCTGCACCCAGACCGGGTGGCTTTTCATAGGTGTCACAGCTGCAGGCACCTCGGGGACTCCAAGTGGGTTTCATCAATAAAGGGGTTACGTTTTAATACTTGGTTGTATGTATCATATTACTGTGAAGGCAACCCGTCTCCTGATTGTACCAAAGAGAATGTCTAGTCTGTACATGTGTTAGTCGCTGTAAATAGTCACATCATTGAAGTCATGGGGAAAACAAGGGTTTCACCATTGCAAAATGTATGCTTTCAACTTAGACTGTAGTATTGTGTACCTACAATTGCTGAGGCTACAGAGGATAAACCATGCCTGGAATCCTCATGAAGGAAAATTCTGCACATTTGTACCTTCTCCTCATGCTCTTATGTTCAGGATGTGAAAGCGATTGTGACACATTCTATTCAGAGTGCATTCATTCAATGGGAGGAATCCAAGTCCTTTTCCATCTTGTGGCTTATTTCAACGCCACATCGACCAGTTGCGCTGGCAGCTTCCAGGGCACGGTTCCTCCCCTGGCTCCGCTCTCGGGGGGGAGGGGGATCCCAATTATGATTGGGGGATCACAGTCTCCCCACGAGGGTGCATCTTCCAATGCTCCAATGGGGGTCTTGCCATGGAGGGCTCCTGACTCTGGCAGAGGTCCCTGGCTAGGGACAGCTCCAGATGGGGGGGGGTGTCTTGCCATGGGCGGCTCCTGACTCGGGCAGAGGTCCCTGACTAGGGACAAATCCCCGTACATGGGCCACTCAGGGTACTCCTGCTGCTGGTCTTGGGCTCAAGGGACAATGCTCCCAAGAGGAGTCCCAGGGAATTCCGGGGAAATCCACCCCGCCAAGGGACTGGGGGAAGTCAACCCCTCCAAGGAACTCTGGTGTTGGGTCTAGCGGATCCAGCCAGTCAGCTGTCAGGGGGAACCCCTGAGTTGTCTGGGGAAAAGCCCTGGGGTATTGTAACACATAGCAGGCACTCCAGGCACCTATGCCTATTGTAACACCTAACAGGCACTCCAGGCACTTATGCCTATTGCAACACCTACCTAAAAAAAAAAAAGTACAACTTTAATTAAACCCAGTCTGTTTCCACACAGCAGAATGGGTTAAGAGTCCTCCAAGCAGTTACAGAAGATGTGAGGTCTCTATGGTGCTCATATTGTCAACAAAGTGAAATATACCCAGGAACTGGGAGTTGTAAGGTAAAGACTGTTGGAACAAAGGCCAACCGGCCTGCCATGAGGTTGTATGTGTTTAGTGTTAAACAACGTGTATGTATTGTTTAATCCAAGAGGGGAGGGGTGTTATGTACTGGGCCTTGCTGAAGTCATTCAGCAAGGCTCAGAAAGTCTGTAAAGAGGCTGGGCCTTGCTGAGTCATTCAGCAAGGCCCAGGAAGACTGGAAACGGGTTGCAGAGACCCGGGCAGACCACGTGTTTGCCCGGGACCAGTTGTAGAGACCCGGGCAGACCACATGTCTGCCCGGGACCCAGACAGGCTGTCTCCAGCCTCGTGTGCATGCGCGAGGCGGGAGAATAGCCTGCATTCATTGGTTGAGTCTCCCCTTGCAGGAGGAGTATAAAAAGGGCATGTTGCCATTATTTCTCTCTCTTCTGTTCTTGCTTCTGTTCAATGCATGTACACAATAAAGATAATCTTTTGCACCAACTGCCTCGTCTTTATGTCTGCGTTGCGAACAGAACAGGGGTCTTAAAAGGATTTCGGACAGTAATTTTTCAATATTTTTATTAATTACCTTGATATTGGTATGGATTGGCTGTTAATCAGATTTATGGATGATACAAAATTGGGAGATCTGGACAATATTCAGGATGACAAAACAAAATTTTAATCTGGACAGGTTGGAAGACTGAGCTGAGACGAACAATATGTCTTTCAATAGGAAGAAGGTAAGGTATGGCATGATGAGGGGGACATGGGGGATTCATGGCTTGGAAGAACTGCATTGGAGAAGGATTTGAGTGTGGTCATTGATAACAAGCTGCTGAACATTTGACAGCAATGTGAACCCACTTCTACGAAGGCTAATACAGTTCTGGACTGGATTAGAAGGAGTCCTAATTACCCTCTCTACTAGGGATACCACAGCTGGAGTACTGTGTATGATTCTGGGTGCCGCATTTCCAGAAGTATATCAACAAGTTCAGAGTAGGATAACAAAGCTTACCTAAACCTTAATGTTTTGTTTTCTTCCTACAAGCTGAGGGTTCCTGGTATGGAATGATGATTAAGGAGGATATAAAGAGAGGTAGCTACATCTTAGAATCTCCTGAAGTTGAACAGAAGCAACTCAGGAAAAATAGAAGAATGTTTTGTGGAAACAAGGAAAAATGCTGTTTCTGTGGGGTTTTGCCTCCACATACAAATAACAAATTTCAGGCATATTTTCATGAATAATAATGTGTACAGGCAATACTGATGTGCGATTGGCTTGAGTGTGGAAAAGATTGCCTTGACTATACATAGAATTTGTATTATGTGGGCTAGAATTATGACCAGCCAGAAGAAGAAACAATCAAACAATCAGTATAAGGAGTAGAAAAAAGGTTATTTTCAATTCATCTCAATTTGTTCTGCTGAAGGTTGCAAATCCACCATTTGCCACTAGTATTAAGTCAATTCAAGAGGATGTGACAGGAGACTGATACACAAAGTAAGAGAGTAAAGGAAAATGCAATAGGAAATATGTTCCAGGGATTGTTGGCTGGGAGTCATGAAGGATGTTTCCTTTCTAAACCTTGATAATAGATTTAGTCCAAGAAATGTTAGTTGGATTCTTCTTTGATGGTAAATAAACATAAAGTAAGGGATCAGCCGCTTGCTGAATTCTAATAATACTTTTTCTGAAATCTCATATCCTAATGCTTTGGGCAAGTTGGTGTACCTTTCTATTTCATGCACATGAACCAACTGGATTTCCAGCTAAACCCTGTTTCAACACTCTATGTGTTAAGGACCTCTACTGAAGTATAAGGTTGAAAATGTGAAGCAATGTGATGGAGATTATAGAGGCTATAAAAAGGCAAAAAATGATAAGACTCCTGGCCCAGATGGATTACCTGCAGAGTTTTATAAATCATTACAAGATGTATTAAGTCCGATCCTGAAAGAACTGTGTAATGAAATACTCCTGGAGGCTAAAATACCAAATACATGGACTGAAGCCAACATTACTATAATACCCAAAGAAGACTCTGATTTAACGCAAATAAAAAATTATAGACCAATATCACTATTAAATGTAGATTATAAAATGTTCGCCTCAATAATAGCAGAAAGACTAAAGAAATTTTTGATCGAATTTATATATACAGACCAAAATGGTTTTCTACCTAAAAGACAGATAAAAAATAATTTAAGAATGATTCTTGATGGGTTAAAGAAGGGCTTTTCAATCGGTGGTACGCGTACCACCTGTGGTACATTAGCATGTGGCAGGTGGTATACGGCCCTGCCCAGCCAAGTGTAGTGGGGGAGGGAATGAGCCAACACAGGGCAGGACTTACTGTGAGAGAGTCCTCCGGAGCTGCAGAGTGGCTGGGATGAGGCAAAGGCCCCAGGCTCACTTCTGGCTCCCCCAGATGAGAAAGGAGGAGGAGGGGGGCAGAGACAGGAGAGGCTATAAAAGGAGGCAGTTTGGGCGGGAGAGGGAGAGAGAAAAAAAGAGGCAGCCTTGGGAGGAGGCGGAGTCAGCTCTAGCTGCACCGAAGGGAAAGAAGGAGGAGGGTGGGGGGAGAAGAGAGGAGATGAAGCAGGCCGGCCATGAGCCGATCTACAACTTCTGTGGCAGCCATTTGTGCTGGCAGCAATAAACAGGTAAGAAATTCAGCAGGGAAGGGGTCGCCCTCCACCAGGAATGAAGAAAGGCAGCAATGAAGGAAGGCAGCATCAGCTGGAAGTGAGGCACGGAGGGAGGGAGGGAGATGGAGAGTGGAAGGATTCTTATGTGCTTTTGTGACTTTGAAGTTCTGGGATTTGTGCAATGTGGACTTTGTGTTCTTAAGGAGTGTTTGGCAATTTCTATTTGGCTGATGGCTGATGTTAGCTTCTATTGCTCTGCTATTGTTAGCTGTAAGTTTTGCTGCAAGGGATTTTGAAGTATTTTTCTTCCTTCAGTGGCTTGTCTTATCTGTCTCTGGAGGCTTTACCTTGTTCGATGAATATATGGAAGAGGGAAAATATGGGGGGGTGTTCAAATTCTTCCTTCAGAAGGAGATGAGAATAAGAAAAAGGGAGGCAGGGAAGGAGGGAGGGAGGGAAGGAAGTCCCACCTTAGCACTTGGCCACCAGCAGCCCTGCCATTGACTTTGCTTGTCAAAAGATTGAAAAAGGGGATCACATGACCCTGGGACACTGTGACCATCATAAATATGAATCAGTTGCCAAACATCCAAATATAAGTCACATGACCCTGGGCATGCTGCAGTGGTTATAAGTGTGAAAAATGGTCATAAGTTATTTCAGTGCAATTGCAACTTTGAACAGTTATTATTATTATTATTTTTTGGTCATCAAGTTTTTGACACCTTGCTAGGTGGTACTCGAATATTGCCATATCCTAAAAGTGGTACAATTGGTGAAAAGGTTGAAAAACCCTGTGTTAGAGTACTATGAAATTCATTCAGGGAAACAGATGGCTTTAATATTCCTTGATGCACAGAAAGCGTTTGACAATGTAAACTGGCAATTTATGTTCCAGCAACTTGCAGAAATGGACTTTGGGAAAAACTTTATAAATGTAATCAAAACAATTTATTGTAAACAAACAGCCAAAATAATTGTAAATGGAGATCTTACAGAAAACTTCAACATTAAAAAGGGCACAAGACAGGGATGCCCACTATCTCCATTACTATTTATACTAACACTAGAAGTAGTGAATAGAAATGTTAGACAAGATATAGAAATTAAAGGACTGGAGATAAAAGATGAAAAATATAAACTACAAGCATTTGCAGATGATTTGGTTTTCATATTGGAAGATCCATTGGAAACAAGCACCAAACCTATGGAGAAAATAGAAAAATTTGGAGAAGTGGCAGGGCTCACAATAAACAGAGAAAAGACTAAAGTGCTAACAAAGAATCTAACAGAAAAACAAAAAAATCAACTAACAAAAAAAAACAAATCTTCAAATAGTTTAAAAAGTTAAATATTTGGGAATTTATCTAACAGCAAGATGTGTAACAATAAAAGAAGATAACTATGTAAGACTGCTAAAACAAATAAAATTGGATTTGGAAAAGTGGAAAAACTTCCAACTTTCAATGTTGGGGAGAATAGCAACAGTGAAAATGAGTATCTTACAAAAAATACTCTTTTTATTTCAAACGATTCCTGTAAGGCTGGGAAAAGCCTTTTTTGATGAACTGAATACAACAATATTGAAATTTATCTGGCAAGGAAAAAAAGCTAGAATTAGATTGAAAATGCTACAAGAAGCGAAAGAAAGTGGAGGATTTGGACTGCCAGACTGGATGTTATACTACCAAGCAACTATTTTAACATGGCTTAAAGAATGGATAATGCTTAGAGACAAAAGACTATTGTACCTAAAGGGGCATGACCTACAAATTGGTTGGCATGCCTTTCTGTGGTATGGGAAGAATAAAATACATAGATACTTTCAAAACCATTTTATAAGGAATGCACTTCTTTCAGAATGGGAAAAAATAAAAGAAAAAAGTTATATTAAGATATCTGGATGGCTTTCAACAATGGAAGCTTTTGCTTACCCAAATTTAATTAACTATGATAAAGTTGTGACTTATAAAGATATTTTGGACAATGAAGGAAAATTGAAAGAAAGACAAGATTTACAAGAACAAGGTATTGATCTAGCATGGTGGCCATATCTGCAAATTCAAATGAGATATGAAAAAGATGTTAAAACAATGGGATTTTATAAAGAACAGACAGAATTTGATCAGATACTGTTAAAAACAGATGAAAAGTTGATTAAGAAACTCTATAGATTTCTGTTAAACTTAAAGATGAAGGAAGAACAAGTAAAAGAAGCAATGATAACATGGGCAAAGAACTTTGGATATAATATAGAATTAGAAGACTGGCAAAAGTTATGGGAAAGAAATGTTAAATTAAAGCAGGGGCATATAAAGAAAACTTATATAAAATGTTTTACAGATGGCATATGATACCAGTGAGATTAGCAAAAATGTTTAAAAATACTTCAAACAACTGTTGGAAATGCAAACAAAGACCAGGTACTTATTATGATATCTGGCGGACATGCCCTAAAGCAAAAAGATTTTGGGTTAAAATACATTTATGGTTGAAGAAAATTACTAAAAAACAAATAGACTTTAAGCCAGAATTATTTTTGTTAGGAATAATAGGAGCAAATTATGAGAAAGATTGCATATATTTAATACTACACGTACTAACGGCAGCAAGAATTGTATTTGCCCAACATTGGAAAAATTAAAATTTATCAGTTGAAGAAGTACTAATTAAGAAAATTTTAGAGTGTGCAGAAATGGATAGATTGACTTTAAAGATAAAAGAGAAAGAAGACTCAGTGTATTTTAGAACATGGGGTAATTTCTATCAATGGCTAGAAAAACGAGTTAGAAAAGAATGTGATATGTAACTTTGAATATATATTAGCAAGAAGAAGACTATCGAGCAATTAATTAACATATTGTTTATGATAATTAACTATTATCTATTATTGTTTGTTAAACACATGAACCCAGACATTATGCTGTTTGCTAAATATTGAGAATGTTATTTGGGAAAACCCCAACCCTAATCCTAACCCAAATCCCAAACCCAACCCCGACCCCACCTTATTCCTAACCCTATAAAAACTAATAAAATGTATACACAAAAAAAGAAAATATGAAGCACAACAATGTCCCTAAGACAGGGATTCCCAACCGGGGGTGCGAGATGATATTCCAGGGGGTGAGAAAACTTGGGTTTTCAAAATTATAGTGTATATGCATAATTGTTGCTCTTATTTCAAACTTTTGTAAGGGTTGCGAGAATATATCGGAAGCGTTCTAGGGGTGCGGAGTATAGAAAAGGTTGGGAGCCACTGCCCTAAGAGAAAGAAACAGTCCAGAGACTGCTTCCCCATTGTATTGGCTGCCTGTTATCTCAGTTGTGCCTAACGTTACAACTGGCCCTTCATCTTGGCCAGGCCTAATGGAGAGCTGGCACAACGGCTTTCAGCGATCTTCACATTGTCTGTGCAACTTCATCCTACCTCAACAACAAAAAGAACTTAGAAAGATGACACATCCACTAACTTTCTAGTTTGGGAAATTGATGATTAAAAATCAGGTCTAATCATCAGCACATGGAGACAAGAAACTTTATGATTTCAGTCAGACAATATGGACTAACACCTTAACTTGACAGTTGATATGACAGGCATTTTTAAAAGATGTAGAAAGATGAAGGCCAAAATACACTTGTGTCTTTCTATAAGGATATTATTTCTATCCTTTCTTACCAATTTTAACTAAATTATGACCATGATGATTATTGATTTTGTAACTGAAAGCTTCATTTTCAGCATTTGGGGAGGGGGGGGAATGAAATAAAGTTAAGCCAAGTCATTTAGAAAAGGAAAATTATCCAATAAATGCCATAGCAGCGTAGAACTGTTGGGTGTTTCTATCATGCCAAATAGAAGCACCCAACAGTTCTTTGCTATTATAGCATTTATTGGATAATTTTCCTTTTCTAAGTGAAAGGGAAAAGCCCTAACAAGGAAAGAGATATTGCTGATGGTAGAGCACATGTCTGCACACCATGAATCCTTGGTTCAGTTCTTATCCCAAACCCTGGAAAAATGCTGAAAGAAAGCTAGATGAAATTGGTAAGGCAATGGTCTGATTTGGGGATATGCAAATTGCACAACCCCTGGGAAAAAAAAATTACATGGATCTCCTTTTTTGGATAGGGTCCATGGCATGGGGAGTTTACTGAAAATAATTATTTGAAAGCACTGAGAATTCTGGAAATTGTGGTTTCAACATATCTAGCGATTGGGGAAATCAGAAGGCTGATACAACTAGTTGAAAAACAAATCTGTGCTTTCTAACCAGCAAATGGAAACAAGTAACTTTACGATTTAAGTCAGACAACATGGACTGACACTTTAACTTGACAGCTGATATGATAGGCATTTTTTAATGTATAGGGCAGAAAGGCAGTATTGATTCAGCAACCCTGTTTGATATTTTGCCATAACTTCAGTTAAGCAGGTGGCCGGGTAAAATATAAAAGGATTGCTAAACAATTTTTTTTTTATTTCCTGGTTGTGTCTGCAGGGGAGAAGTTATGAAGGCAAAGCAAAAATTTTGACAGCCAAAGACCATCCAGGACTTTTTTTAGTGAAGCAGTTTATTGTTATTTTTAAAGCTATGCAAATTTGATTACAACTTGCAAATAAAATAAGCAAAAAGATGGGTTTCTAAATATAATTAGTAACTATATTTTTTAAAATAAATACTAATATTGTAGGAAATTGTACTTTGTTACATTTGAATTTAGACCTTTAAGACTGGAATTGTTAAAACCACATAAAAGTATGAGGATTATTTTACTTATTATTTATATGTTGCCTTTATTATTATTTTTTATGGACAACTCACGGCAGCAAACATATGTAATACTCTTTTTTCCTCTTAATTTTCCCACAACCACCCTGTGAGGTGAGTTGGGCTGAAAGAGAATAACTGGCCCAAGGTCACCCAGCTGGCTTTCACGCTAAAGCAGTTCTAGAACTCATGGTCACCTGGTTTTTAGCCTGATGCCTTAACCATTAGACCAAACTGGCTCTCATTATTTCCTATCCCCCCTCCCCCAAAAACTGGGAAGTAAGAAACGAATAACAATTATCTTCATAAACTGTTGGGCAAAGATTTTTCTTTCTTTTATTTGTAGTTGTACTAAATGGGGGGAATTATAGTAAGCAAAAGAGAGGCTGAGTTGCTTTTAAACTTCTGAAGTTGCTAATGCCATAGTATGGGACACTCATTCTCTCTCTCTCTCTCTCTCTCTCTCTCTCTCTCTCTCTCTCTCTCTCTCTCTCCCTTTCTTTCTCTCTCTTTCTCTCTCTCTTTCTCCCTCCCTCTTTTAACATACTTAATAAGCAGGTGTATAGGTTTTTAACTTCACAGCAGATTCCTGTTTGGGAAGGGCACAACTTAAGCAATATGCACCCCTTGCCTTTCTGAAATTAATAAAGTTGGAACCTCAAATGTCAACTATTTTCATACGTGATTTTCCTAAGCAGAAGCCCTTGCTAATCCTGCACTCACATAGATAGAAGGTCAAAGTTGGTCAGTGAGCCAAGAAATACCCTATCAGGGGTTCTTTCCTCTCCAATTGAAAGAGGCATAAATTGTGGAATTAGTGTATTGATTGAAGGCTACAACTACAAGCAATCAGTTTTTTTCTGGCTTGACAAGATTATTTTATCCTACTTTTCTTTTATTATTATGTGTTGTATTTGAGTCATCCTTCAGGCAGATGAAGTGACAGCTTGATTTAACTCAATAAAATCCACCAGTTAGGAAACCTACTGAGCCGAACAAAAGAAGAAAACGATTGCAAGGGGAAGGTGCACATTTAGTGTAAGCAAGCATAACCCTCAAGAAAAGAGAAAATATTAACTGAAATTATGGCTCTAATCAATGCATTTCTATAGAAACTTGGGAGGAATTCGTAAGGCCTCATGGAACATGCCTCCTCCTTTCCTTCCTTGTTTCTTTGAAAACCCTACCAACTCTTTAATATTTAAAAGGAAGGAAGAACAAATATTTTCCCGAATAGCTATATTTTGGAATAATTGCAAATTAGCTTGCATTGCTTGTGGGAAAGAATCTTCTGCTACTCTGAATACTTAAAACAGCTGATTTATAGGTCTGACTTTCATGAACCTCTGAAACATTGCTGGATTTAGTTAAGTAAACATTTTGTGATGTGATGTGGGTCTTCTTATGCCCCTTGACTAAACAGGGCTGACAAAATAGTATTGCCCACTTTTTAGGAGACGGGTGAAAATGTGCAATACTGGCTGACAAGGGGAATTTTCAAGATGTTGTCATGGCATCTTTTTGTTTGCTAATAAGCCCTTTTTAGAATTCTTGCCTGACATGCTCCTATTAATAATAAATTAATATTAATCTTAAATTGTTCTCCATTTATTTATTTGTCATCTCCGAACATAGTTATTATTGCTGTTTTGGAAGGGCTCCTCCAAATCTGTTATTTTAAGTTATTGTTGTTCTCCAATTCTCAAGGTTCCCCTGATTGTGTTGATAGTCTACCAAATTATCCAGTAGCCCGTTTATAGCTTCATTTCTACTAGGACTTGATGACTGAATTCTCAATTGTTACAAGACATTATTTTCTCATTCCTTGGTTGAAGAAATGGTTCAGATTTAGAATATATATACTATGTATTATGTATATGTACATAATACATACATATATATATATATATATTTAAAGTCAATTAAATAAAATAATGAACTCTGGGATATTAGAAAAAGGCTTCTTTATTGCTGAGCTTTCGTTAACAACCTGTTAACATCATCAGAGCAAAGGGCTAAATGGCAAGGGAGCATGTGCATAAATTCACATAACAGTTGGAAAACGGTTACATTGTGGCATGTGCACATAGCGTGCTTAGGAAGCTCGTTTAGAAAAATCACATTGACGGTAGTAGGTATACAGTAGAAAGTCTCCCGACAAGATTTAAAAGTCGCGCTTGACAGCTGTCAGGCGCGCAAGCCGGAGCGTGCCTGTCAGTTGTTCGGCGCGAGGTTAACAGGGAGCCGCGCGGAGTCTTGTGCCGGCTGGATTCTTTTAGTGGAGAGTAGCTTGGATGTTCGTCTCGCCCTCTCACGTGCAGGTGTTGTGGGACTGGATCTGTCAGCTGTTTGGCGCGTAAGTCGGATCGCTCTCATCAGCTGTTCGGCGCGAGGTTTTTCGGGGCATTGCGTGAAGTCTTGTGCCGGCTGGATTCCTTCCGTAGAGGGCAGTTTTGATGTTCGTCTTGCCCTCTCACGTGCAGGTGCTGTGGGACCGGATCTGCAGGGAGAGAAAGTAGATGCCCTCGTAGGGCATGTAAGTGGTTTGCTTGTCCTTATTTCCCCCCCCCTTTTTTTGGAACGTTGTGGAATTGTTATTGTTATAGGAGTCACTCTTTTGGATTTTGCAGTTTTTCCAGAGTAAGGTTGCTGCGTGTGTGTGTATTGTTGTGTATAATCAATTAGAATGTTTGTGTGTGGTTGTTTGTTGTGTTTGTCTGTTGTGGGTGGTTTTGCAGAGTTTTGGAATTGGGTTGTAACAGCTTGTTTTATTGCAGGTGTCAATTCTGGTCTAGGTCTTAATATTCTGCTTCTGTTCAGGTCTTGTGTGTGTATGTTTTGTTGTGTGTGAGTGTCTTGTGAGATTGGATTTATGTTTTGGATGTTTGTGTCATGGATGCAGTGGTCAGTAGTGTTGTTGCTTCTGTGCGTGAAAGTGTCAGGATGTGTTGTGTTGGTTGTGCAAGTTGTCATGGTTGTGTTAGAGTTGTGTTCTTTATTTGGATTAGATGAAAAGAGTTGTGTTGAAGAAAGGGTGTCTGTTATGTTGGTTAGGAGTTTGGCATGTGGCTGAGGTGGTGTTATCGTGTTGTTGTTGGTTGAGTTGAAGTGTTTAGGTGTTTTGTGTTGCTGTAAGTGACTTTTTAGGGTTTGGTAAGGGGGTAGTAGGTCAATGTGTCTGTTGATGGAATGGCAGTCTGAAAACCAAGCTTCTTTTAGAAGACGGCCGCCTTTGGTGGAATCTTGAGCTATGACTTTTGCCTCTTTAAAGTTGAAAGTGTGGCCATGTTCGAATATATGAGTCCAGACTTGGGAGCGTTGTTCCTGCCTTTTTATTGCTAAAACATGCTCATGTATTCTTGTTTTAAGTCTTTTTGATGTTTCTCCAATGTAGTTACATTGGCATGTATTGCATTCAATTTTGTATATGATGGAGGATAAATCACTGGTTGGTAATGGTTCTTTGGGCCGCATCAGCTTGGAGCGTAATGTTTGGTTGGGTTTGTGTGCGATGTTGATGTTATATGGGGCAAGAATTCTGGCAGTGGCTTCTGAGACTCCATTGATATACGGGATTGTTGCCCAAGTCGTAGTAGCTGAAGAATTGTGGATTGAGTGTGGTGTCCTATCCTTGCAGCAACGCCTAATGAAACTTAGTGGGTAATCATTCTGTTTACATATGCGGAGTAGGTGGGCTTTCTCTTTAGATTTTGCTGTTTCTGTGCTGCAGTGGGTCTTGATTCTTTTGAATAATGTTCTTATACAGCTGACTTTGTGTGATGTGGGATGATTGCTTAAATAGTGAAGGATTCTATCTGTGTGGGTGGTTTTACGATATATGGAGGTTGATAAATTTCCATCTGGGAGGCGATGGACTAGCACATCCAGGAAAGGTAAGGAGTTGTTGCTCTCTTCTTCTGCGGTAAATTGGATGTCTGGATGGAATGAATTTAGTTTATGTAAGAATCTGGTAGTGTCACACCGCTTAATGACCGCAAAAGTGTCATCGACGTATCTAACCCAAAAGCTGGGTTGATAGTCAGTCATCACAATATGTTCTAGATCCTGTAACACAATTTCAGCTATAATACTTGAGATAGGAGACCCCATGGGTGTGCCTTTTACTTGCTCATATATGGTGTCTTTATGAGTAAAATAGGTTTTAAGGCAGAAACCCAGTAGTTGTATGTAGTCCTCCGTGTTGAGAGAATTGGGTTGTTGAAATTCTCCTTGCTGTAAAAGTTTTCTAAAAACAGAGACGGTTAGGTCTTGGGGGATAGATGTGAAAAGGGATACCACATCGAATGAGATCATGATCTCATCATCCTTAACCTTTAATGGACGTAATCTCATCAAAAAATCTTCTGGGGATTTAACCATGGTTAGAGAGTCACTGATCAGGTGTTTAAGTTTTAGGCTCAACCACTTTGCTAGGCCATAAGTGGGTGTACCTCTGAAAGACACGATAGGTCTTAAGGGGACTCCTACCTTGTGGATTTTTGGGAGTCCATATATGCGCGCCATGGCCGTATCCCTGGGTCGGATGGATCTGTGGTCTTCCTCCTTTATTTTGTTCTGTCTCCTTAGTCTGTTTAAAGTGTTGTTGAGTCTGTTGGTGAGTGATGTCATAGGATCTTTGTTGGTGACGTGGTATGTAGTTGTGTCACCAAGTAGGTCAAGGATTTTGTGGTCATATTCATGTTTATTTAAAATCACTGTAGATCTACCTTTATCGGCTGGGAGGATGACAATGGATTTATCTTTTCTTAAATCTTCCAAGGCTCTGCTCTCAGATTTTGATAATGTATGGTGTGTTCTGTGACTGATGAGTAGTCCTGATACACGTTGTCTGATGGTGTTTTTGATGTTATCATTACTATCGATGCGGTGTATGATCGGTTCGAATGCTGCTGCAAAATCAAGGTGTTTGGCATCTGTAAGGTTAGTGCCAGCATCACGTCGTAGTAGTGAGGTTTGTTGAGTGGTCAAGGTCCTCGATGAAAGGTTATGTACTAACTTCTCAACAACTTCTTTCTTGCTTGAGGTGGTTAAGCTTTCAGTTTTTCTTTGAAGTATCTCTGTTTTGTGATCTCGTGCTTTTTTGGTTGTGTGGTATATTAAGAGGTTAAGGATGTTGAAATGTTCTTGGGTGAGGATGGATCGGCATTGTTCACGATGATGCTGGATTCTGGTGGTTTGGGCATAAATGCGTCTGTGGTGGTGGTTAATCATGGCACGCATGATGCGGCGTTGAAATTGCCAAACTGCTGCATACCCTTCTGGTGACTTAATTGGTGGCTTCTTGCGTAAAGATTTTGGTGGGATGTTGTTATAGATGCAGTTATGTAAAAAAGCTAGTTGTTCATAGCTGGTGGTCTTGCGTTTGGATAAAGTCTCCCAATATCTGGCTTGTTGTAGTGCTGCCCGTCCATATGTGTCTTTAATAATTTTAAATATTGGAATCCCAGGTATGGACATTTAAAGTCAATTAAATAAAATAATGAACTCTGGGATATTAGAAAAAGGCTTCTTTATTGCTGAGCTTTCGTTAACAACCTGTTAACATCATCATATTATGTATATGTGTATGTATATATATATATATATATGTGTGTGTGTGTGTATGTATGTGTGTGTGTGTGTGTACACACATGTACACACACACACATATACACACATACACACACAACTTATTTTCCCCTCAACAGCAATCCTATGAGGAGGGTTGGGCTGAGAGAGAGTGGCTAGCCCAAGGGATGGTCAACCCACAGTCTGTGGACCACATAAAGCCTCTCTGCACCAGTTAACATTTCCCTGACACCTGAGAGGTATGCTAATGATATCTACTAAATATTTGAATATTGACATTGTAATTTTGAGCCATTGAGAGTCAGAAGGTTTCCATTCCTACTCGTAGAAACCCATATCTGGCATCATAGCCAGGATAAGAGGGTGATGAGGCCTGAGCAAGCCTTTCCCCGCTCAAGGATCTTAGAACTCCCCATGGTTTACAAAGTTGGTGAGGGAGATGAAGTGGGTGAACAGGCGCTAGGACTATGACTAGAGAGCTACACAATATGAATCTGTCTGAACATAAGTTGGAGTCACTAATAGAGCTCACCTTGTGGCAGAAAGGATGGTGAAATATTAATATTGCTCCAACCTTATTGTATAATCAAGTAGCCACCTGACTGCTTTGTCCCAAACCTCCTGGGTGGTCATGCTGTGCATTTTGCAAGGCATCTGATATATGAAGTAGGCAGAATTCATGCTATGTGCTTCTGGTCTGGACTTCTTTGCATGGCTGACAAGTCTTCAGAAGCTCCAGCTGATGCTAAACTCATTGGTGCAGGCAGATATAAGTGCCAGTCATTTGTCAATATGTGACATCTCTCCTTTGCAAGCTGCATTGGCTACTGGTGTGCTTCTGGGTACATTTCAAGGTGCTGTTGGTCATCTTTAAAGCACTTATGGCTTGGGGCCCAATTACTTACAATATCATCTCTCCTCAGTGATGTCTGTGTGTCTTGTTAGATGCGATATGATAGGCATGCTCAGGGTTCATGAGAGGTTACCATGTGATGGGACATAGGAAGAGGAGCTTTTCTGCTGTGGTTCCCCACCCTTTAGAACATCATTCCCCCAAGGCATTAAAAGCTTAGTTTTGTTGTCAAGCCTGGGGCCCTGGTAGTGCAGATGAGTCTATTGATTATGACATGCTGTGAGTGTTCTCGGCAGCTATTTTTCATTATTTATGTTTATAATTATTGGTTGTGTTTTTATTCTGTCAGCTACCACAGTCATGTAAATGAGATGGACAGCCATTTAAATTTATTAAATAAATACATACAAAGCTTTAGCTCAGGGGTCTTCAAACTTGGCCCTTTTATGACTTGTGGACTTCAACTCCCAGAATTCCTCAGCCAGGCATGCTGGCTGAGGAATTCTGGGAGTTGAAGTCCACAAGTCATAAAAGAGCCAAGTTTGAAGACCCCTGCTTTAGCTCTCCTCTTTCCAGAGATATCAATGGATAGCTTCTCACTTCTTCATACTCATCAGAAGTTACTTGTTCCTGCCCTATACCATGGTTTGTAAACCACAATGCTGGATCAACCCAATATTATGTTAAGACAAAAGCAAACCAATCACGGAGAGTCTTAGCATAATGTGTAATGCATCAGTGTCTCCCATTGGAAATAATGATGTATGTAGTACACATTTAAATTGAATCAAAATTCTTTTTGCTATTCCAAACAACTTGATGTTTATGCAAGTTGTGTTATATCAGGTCTCATAAAGAATAACCATGAGTCACAAAGAGAGCGCTACTCCACATATGAATTCTACCTTTTCCTTACAATTGATTAACCATAATCAGGGCCCATGGAGCAGGGGTTAAGTGAGACAAAGACCATCCATTCACACTCATATATATATATATATCTCCATAGCTGTAAGGAACAAATTAAAAACAACACAGAGAGAAATGAAATACAAAAAAATTCCTATCTAAGATAATTTAGTTATGATTTTAATATTTGCACAGTAAGAATAACAAAGAATGATTTCTCTTTTCTTCTGATATAATTTTTGCTCTATATATGTTCTCACTTCCCTGACAAAATGATTGCTGACAATGGTCAGGAACTGGGATTGGCCATCTTTGGCTGCTGCTGGCATGATCTATCTTTTCCACTTGCCCAAGGAAATTCTTTTCTATTTGAAAAAGTTTAAAAAAGAAGGTTGGGCCATTGATGGGAAACCTCCGGGTGGGCTTTTAATGATTATTAATTTTGTTCAATAAATTCATATTTACATTTGAAGTGTATGATCTACAAAGTTTTGGGAACTCATTTTTACGGTAATACGTGGCAAATTTGACATTGCACACGACATTTTAGGAAAGCGGTAATCATATAGTTGCCTACCACTTTCCTAAAACATGATGGTCTACAGCAACATAGCCCTTAGGTTTTAGTAATGTTTATTACTTGATGTTAGAGGTTAGAGATTTTAGATTTATTACACAAAAACTCACTTGTTGGAACATTGCAATTTTTTTTCATCCTGTTTGAAACAGATGTGTTCCGATGCTTCCAGTGAAAACCCCTCAATCTCTTCTGACTAATATTGAGCTAACACGATTATTTTCTTTTCCCTCTTACCTTTCCATTATCAGCAAGTTGACCTGATTGCTCTGCATTTTAGGTTGACAGTGGTTACATACTGTTCCTTTTTCGTTTCTTCCTGAAATTAGAAATTCCTGTAAATGAGAACCAACAATTGCTGCACAGGATAGTGTACAGTGTAAATATGGCTATATTCATACTCCCATCCACTACCTATTAGAAAGATAAATATTCTTCAACAAAACACAATTGGAGTGTCATATCACATAATATGTAATTTCTTATCCAGATTTCCATGACATGTATTTCTGTTTGATTCTTTTAAAAAATGCTCCCTTTTTAACTTACTGTAGGTAGATGTTTTGCCTGTTCTGAAGTATTCCCTCATTACTAGAGGGAAAATAATATTTAGTAAGATATTTGATCTTCCTCTCTTTGTCTTTCATGCATGTACATATGCACATGCACTGCCTTACTGAATTAAAGGAGCAGAATTAAAACAATATTGAGAATTGTTGCATTTTGTTAGATCTAATACTATAGGGATGCATCTCAAAATTTTTTATAAGTAACCATTTGGTGAGGTATTCTGAGTGATTAATACAAATGTCAGAATGGAGTTTTTATTTTTCCTTGTATCTGAAATTGATGCTTGAAACACACATTCCAATACTTTCTTGTACAAAGTTAACTGTCTCACTGATATTGATTTATCATCTAGGCACAGAAGCATGGGTAATAAAAGATGAAAAAAAGGAATGTATTTTTTTCCTGTCTTCTTTGATTGTACTAATCTCTGTGTACAAGTGCTTCTGTAATACTCAGCTACAGCCTGATCTGCTTCAGATGTTTTAAGATTGCAACTCCTGGAATTCCCTCACGCAAACATGAAATTCTGGAAATTGCAAATGATGCAGTTGTTAAGCAACCATTATGGTTGTTAAATGAACCCCTTTACTGGAAACCAGAGGTAAACATCAATTTCCAGCAAAAAGCATTGTAAATAAATTTAATAAATTAAATAAACAAAATGAGTTTCAATGTGGAGAAAGGCAAAGTTTTACATTTAGGCAGGAAAAATCAAAGGTACAAGTACAGATTAGACGAGACCTGGCTTAAAAACAGCAACTGTGAGAAGGACCTTGGAGTCCTAGTGGACGATCACTTAACCATGAGCCAGCAGTGTGCAGCAGCAGCCAAAAAAGCTAATACAATCCTGAGTTGTATAAACAGAGGCATAGAATTAAGATCACATCATGTATTAGTACCGCTTTATAAAACCCTAGTAAGACCACACCTGGAATACTGCAGCCAATTTTGGTCACCATATCACAAAAAGAGGTTGAGTTTGGAAAAAATTCAGAGAAGAGCAACTAAGATGATCAAAGGCCTGGAGACTAAAACATAAGAAGAACGGCTGCAGGACTTGGGTTTGGCTAGTCTAAAGAAAAGAAGAAATAGGGGAGACATGATAGCAGTGTTCCAGTATTTGAGGGGCTGCCATAAAGAAGAGGGGGTCATGTTATTCTCCAAAGCACCAGAGGGCAGGACAAGAAACAATGGTTGGAAACTGATCAAAGAGAGAAGCAACCTGGAATTAAGGAGAAACTTCCTAACAGTGAGGACAACCAGTGGAACAGCTTGCCTCCAGAAATCGTGGGTGCTCCATCACTGGAGATTTTTAAGAAGAGGCCAGACAGTTACTTCTCTGAGATGGTATGGGTTCTCCTTCTTGAGCAGGGGGCTGGACTAGAAGACCTCCAAGGTCCCTTCCAGCTCTATTATATTCTAAATGGTCCTATGACTGTGGGATGCTGCAAATGGCTGTAAATGGGAGCTGGGTGCCAAACTTCCAAAATGCGATCATGTGACCATGATGGATGGTGGTGATGATGATGGTGGAGGCTATCAGAACATTGAATCCAGAGTGTAAGTACCTTTTTTGGGATCCCATTGTAACTTCAAATGGTCAATGAGTGACCAGTTGTAAGTAGAAGACTACCTATAACCTTCCTCAGAAAATCCATGAGATATTTGTTTGGATAATGGTTTTCATATATTCTAACCTATTACTAGATTATTTCAATATATTTCAGTATTTCAAAATCAGAAGAAATTTTAAAAGAAAAAAGCTTATATTAGCTATTTCTGATTTTACCTCAGATCTTTTCCAGTGATTTCAAGCAGATTGTTAAGCATAGGGGTTAGCAAGGGTGAAAGTACCGTGTAGGATGGGATTGTCATTTATATTCCAATACAATACATTGCTCCATTTTTCCTCTAGACATGCTTTCTCAGTTAATGTTATACTCAAGGCAAAAACGGAATTAATAGGGTAGGGGATATTTGGGGCCAACATCACCTGTTTAAAATACATTTGATAGCTGTGTATGATTTGTTCAAGAAAAGGGGCTTGCATTCCAGAACAGGGACATCTTATTCTGTCATTATCTGGCCTAGTACTTAGCTCAATACTATCTACTTTGATTGGCAGCAGTTGTCAAATGTTTCAGGATGGACTCTTTCCTAGACCTGACTGGAGTGACTAGTCCAGGGGTAGGCAACCTTGGCTCTTTTATGACTCGTGGACTTCAACACCCAGAATTCCTGAGCCAGCATTGATTGCATTACAGATAGGGTCATAGCAATTGCAGGAATGTTTTTGTCATTGTTTCATTAGCTATGGTAAAAGCACTTAGCCCAACTTTTCTTTTGCTATATGTAGACGTACAGTGAACAATGCTGGCATAAACTAGTTAAGACTTTCTTTCTTTTTCATATCTCCTGTCCCCAAATTGATTTGCTTAACTAATTCTTAGCCTTTTTCTTATTTTGCATATGGTAGCTTATCATAAAAAGGAAGAGCTTGCTGGATATATATAACGGTAAAAGGTAAAATATATATAAAATGTGTGTGTACGTGTGTGTGTGTGTGTGTGTGTGTGTACGTGTTTGTATGTATCACATATCTCTCACCTCTCTCACACACACACACAGACACACACACGTATGTATGTATGTATAATTTAAAAGTAGCATATTATCAATATTTCATGGATATATATAACGGTAAAAGGTAAAATATATATAAAATGTGTGTGTACGTGTGTGTGTGTGTGTGTGTGTATGTGTTTGTATGTATCACATATCTCTCACCTCTCTCACACACACACACACAGACACACACACGTATGTATGTATGTATAATTTAAAAGTAGCATATTATCAATGAAATATTGATAATATGCTACTTTTAAATTATACATACATACATACGTGTGTGTGTCTGTGTGTGTGTGTGAGAGAGGTGAGAGATATGTGATACATACAAACACGTACACACACGTACACACACATTTTATATATATTTTACCTTTTACCGTTATATATATCCAGCAAGCTCTTCCTTTTTATGATAAGCTACCATATGCAAAATAAGAAAAAGGCTAAGAATTAGTTAAGCAAATCAATTTGGGGACAGGAGATAGGAAAAAGAAAGAAAGTCTTAACTAGTTTATGCCAGCATTGTTCACTGTACCTCTACATATAGTAACAGAAAAGTTGGGCTAAGTGCTTTTACCATAGCTAATGAAACAATGACAAAAACATTCCTGCAATTGCTATGACCCTAACTCTAACCCTATCTGTAATGCAATCAAGGTTTAAATCCTAATAACTCCTCCCCCCCCCATGGTATAAATGGGCTTGAAGGCACTGTGTCAATGTTTCCATCTGTCTCCATTTTGAAAATAAAGTGATGTGGTGTCAGGCTTTTCTGCTTCTGACCCAACTCTTACACTATATTAGTAAACTATCTTAACATACTTCTTTCATACTGGTCACTTCCTTTTGCACTGTATTCAGTCCACACCCATTTAGCATCCTTTCAGCATGTTGATCCTCTCTCAACATGCTTTGCCAACTGCAGTTTTAAATACGCCATTCCCACTGAATTCAACTAAAAGGAAAACCTTGATTTTGCAGACTAGCTGAAAGTCTGTTAGCCAAATGTCCATTACAACTAAATCTATGTATTATTGTGTATAAACGTAAGTACATTATGTAGTGATTTTTGTGCATTATTTTAAAGCTATGCAATGGGCATACATTTTATGTAATTTACATAACATTTATCTGATTTACAGAAAATTGCATGAGCTCAGATTGCGTTCATGATGGTCTGAAGCCTGCCTAATGGGGGCCTGCGAGACGTATGATCAGAAATGCCAGCTTGCAAGACAGGGTGGCAGCTGCGTAGCCAGAAGGGTCCTCACAATGCATGGAGTGAGCACCCTCCTACTTCAGCCAAGAAACACTCCCCTGTCTGAGCTGTTTGTCAGCCAGGGGATCAAGGGCGGATTTAGGCATAAGCCAAGCAAGCCACAGCTTACAGACTTGCAGTCTGAAGGGGACTCTCACAATTTCAGATTTCTAAAATTTGTTATGGTTTTACTATAATTTCATATATGGCAGCCTCCCCAAATTAAGCCCTCCTGTATGGCTCACACAATCCTCATTAACTGATTAAGATGCGCTTTGTTTCTGTGTGCATTCACACTTCCTGTTCAAAGGAGGCTTTGAAAGGAGGGCTCAAGTATGGCTAAAGAGCTGCTTCTTCCTCCCACTTTCCTCCCACTTTCCATTACCAAGCAATGCAGCAGTAAAGTGTGATTGTCACATGATCACATTGCGTGGCAATGGCAATCCCATCGTCCTTGTTGCTGCTGTAACTTTAGGACCACACAGGTTGTTAAGTGGGAAAAAATGGGAGTCCCAGGCAAGGAGTGCAAGGTGGTGTGTGAGTGTGTGTGTGGGAGAGGGTGCCTTAGGCAGAGACCATGGATTGTATGTGGGTCAGTGGAGGCTGCAGGCATGTTGGCGGGGGCTTCAGGGTGCTGTGGAGCACAGGCAAGCTGGCAGGGACCACAACTAGGCAGGATGGTGCTGGGGGTGAACATGTGCTATGGAGTGCTGGCAGGAGATGCTATGGAATACGAGATTCATAGCTGGAGAAAAAGCAGAAACTTTCCCCTTTGGCTTGCCATTGACTTTGCTTGTGGGAAGTTGGCAGGGAAGGTCGCAAATGGTGATCACATGACTGCCGTGGTAAGTGCAAGCTGGTTGCTAAGTGCCGGAATCACGATCACGTGACCATTGGGGGGGGGGGTTTGCTGCAACTGCTGGGATTTCAAGGACAGGTCGTAAGTACCACTCAGTCAGCACCCTCACAGCTTTGAATTGTCCCCGAATGAGTGGTCTAACCTGAAGACTACCTCAATTTTTTTTTTTACGATAATATCTCAATCATCAAAGGAATTTGTGAGAAGCTAAAAGTTGCAATGCTAATTTGGTTTACATTTTTGAATTAGAAATCTACAAGAGAGGTGCTGAGAAAAAGCTCGGGGTGGCCACCACCCATCTCTGCATTCTTGCTGATTTGGGCTCTGTTGCAATAAATGGTTTCCAAGGGTCTTCCTGCTTCTTATTGTAATCCAGCTTGGGAACAAACTTCTTAACTCCTAACAATTGTTTAACATATATCTTAAAACATTTAGTGATTTAAGATTTTATTAATTTTTTCCATACATACAATAATAATTTTTCAACCAAGGTGCTGTCTGAGTTTTAAGTACGCTAATACATATTTAATTCCTAATCCTTTATTCTTTCCTCTAACCATCGGTAAAATAAGTCCCAAGTTCGATAATATTCTGTTTCTTCTTTTTCTTTCAGTCTCATAGTCAATCTGTCCATCTCTGCGCATTCTAGTATTTTTTTTAATTATTTCTTCATCTGATGGTATTCCTTCATTTTTCCAATATTGCGCAAATATTATTCTTGCCGCTGTTGTGACGTGTAAAATCAAATATAGGCTTTGTTTGTTAGTCTTTTCTGGCATTATACCTAATAAAAAAAGTTCAGGTTTAAAATCTACATGCTCTCCCAGCATCTTTTCCGACCAAGTATGTATCTTTTCCCAATAATTCTTTACTTTCTCACATGTCCACCAAACATGATAATACGTGCCTGACTTATACAGTATTTACATTTCCAACATCTATCTGCCTTGGTAAGGCCACACTTGGAATACTGCATCCAGTTTTGGTCACCACGATGTAAAAAAGATGTTGAGACTCTAGAAAGAGTGCAGAGAAGGGCAACAAAGATGATTAGGGGACTGGAGGCTAAAGCATATAAGGAACAGTTGCTGGAATTGGGTATGTCTAGTTTAATGAAAAGAAGGACTAGGAGTGACATGATAGCAGTATTCCAATATCTCAGGGGTTGCCACAAAGAAGAGGGAGTCCAAGCTATCTCCAAGGCGCCCTGAGGGCAGGACAGAAGTAAGGGATGGAACTAGTCAATGGAGAGAAGCAACCTGGAACTGAGGAGAACTTCCTGACAGTTAGAACAATTAACCAGTGGAACAACCTGCCTCCAGAGCGGTGAATGCTCCACACTGGAAGTTTTAAAGAAGAGACTGGACCAGCCATTTGTCTGAAATGGTATAGGGTTTCCTGTCTGAGCAAGGGGTTGGACTCGATGACCTCCAAGGTCCCTTCCAACTTTATTATTATTATTATTATTATTATTATTATTATTATTATTATTATTATTATTATTATTATTATTATTATTATTATTATTATTATTATTATTATTATTATTATTATTATTATTATTATTATTATTATTATTATTATTATTATCTGACATATTTTAAAACATTTTTGCTAATATATCTTAAAACATTTAGGCTGTCATCCTATACATACACACCTATCTCCAAATAGGTCTTTCAGAATTGATTTATTTCTCGGGACATGCATTGGTGCCCTCTGTTAGCAGAGCAAACTGAAGAACACTGTCTGAAGTTGGATATATCAGCACAGGTAAATTCAGTCAGATTTAGCAAGTACATTTATTCCTTGAGTCCCACTGCAGTGCCATTAATAGTAAATCATTTCTCTTACAGGAAATTAAGCTAACGACTTTGTGAGGCATGCATTTGTTTCACCATCTTCTGTGGCAACTGACATTCAGACTCCAGGTTAATTCACACATTTCTTTTTGCATCTAGAGATTAGTGCTTGTGTGTGACAAAATTAACAGAGCCTGACTGCACGTATGCATGCGGTAACCCCACTAAACCCTAAAACATGCTTGGATTTTCTATTCTATGCAACATAATGAAAATATTGCTTTATAGCCTTTTCTGTTCAAATCTGTGCAAACTAAAATTTCGCAGTTCATTGGGGAGAGTTGGGGTGACACCCAATGCTTTCTAGTGATTACAATCTTGGAGTCACAAACTGTACACCTTTAGATTTGCTGTAATTTGTAGTATAATTTGTATGAATGCCAGAGTCAGTTTGCTTGAGATGGGTGGCTATAGAAATTAAATAAACAAAATAAATAAATAAATGATGCCATCATTTCCCCATCCCAATGGAGCTCCAAGTCAAATAAGGGAAAGGAGTAATACTATATTTCTAAATGTTTTTGCAGGTAGTTGTATGTTCCCCATAATTTATGCTGTCTACAGCCACTTGCTAAGACAAGCTAAATTAATATCATAGATATCATCGAAAAAGTGTATTTTCGGAACTCTGACTTATGTAATTACATACATGATGGAGAAGGTAAGGAAAGGAAATAAATCATCCTAGACCTGGGTGATACAGTGAAAGAATTTGGTTCTTGATTCTATATAGGTAGTCCTCAACTTACAACCATTTCTTTAGTGACTGTTTGAAGTTACAACAGCACTGAAAAAATGACTTATGACCGTTTTCACACTTACGACTGTTGCAATATTAAATTATTGGACACACAATCAATAGTCCGGTGATTGGCAACTGGCATGTATTTATGACGGTTGCAGTGTCCCGGGGTCATGTGATCCCTTTTGTGACCTTCTGACAAGCAAAGTCAATGGGGAAGCCAGATTCACTTAACAACCGTGTAACTAACTTAACAATTGCAGTGATTCACTTAGCGACTGCGTCAAGAAAAGTCCTAAAATGGGGCAACGTTCACCTAACAGCTGTCTTGCTTAGCCACAGAAATTTTGTGCTCAATTGTGGTCGTAAGTCGAGGACTACTTGGTTGCTGTACCAGATTACCATAGTGAAGTTAAATTGTATACTTGTAGATCTTGCTAAAGAATTGTGCATATCAAAGTGAGTTTTGCTTCTTCCACTGTAAAGAATTATAAAAAAGTTAGGAAAATCAGTTGAACTTTTGTTTTCCACTTGACTCCTAGAAATTTCATATTCTTTAGCACAATACAGAAACTATAAAGGGCCTTACTGTATGAAAGTGTGTCGAAGTGGAAGGAGAGTTCCCTTTTAACTGTTTACTGTTGTGAAAAATCTGCACGTCAGATTATTTCTTAACACAGAGCATGATACATATAGAGCTTGAGCAGTATTGCATCTCACTCCTTCACTGAAGTCTGTGTGCAGAATGGTTCAGACCCTGGGTCATTTTAAGTTTGATCAGTTGACCTTTTATTGCATCTGAGTGTAGTCTCCAGTTGCTGGCTTATGTGATCAAGTAGATAGAACTGACTGTGCTTTCTTTATTGTATTAATTATAAATAAAAATTAATAATAATAATAATTTAAATTAATTGATTCCCATAGCTACTTGACTTTGCAGCTGCTTAATATTTTATTAGGCTTCTGATTATCTGTGGACTAAGCCACCTGTTTTATAATGAACAAAAGTCCATACCAACACAGCTGGGGAGGCCTTTGCTCATGGCTGTTGCTTTCTTTGTACTCCGTTGTGCCCACTTGAGTTCCTTTCATTTTGGGAGTTACAATAATTGTTCTGGGGACCTTTTGTGGAAAACAGTGTTTGTTTCTGTGTGTGTGTGTGTACATATGTGAATGGGTACTAAAATAATGCATTTGTTAGAGATTAATAAGATTGCCAGTCCTAACATTCAGAAGCAGAAATTATGGTAGGAGTCTGTCTCGGTTTCTGTATAACACTATAGTGTTTGGTAACCTCATAAGCATTGTTGATATGCTGTGCTAATTTAAATGTGGAGCAACTAATGGAGACAGAAGCTTATTTCAGGAAGCTGATGATCAGTTTTAGTTGGCTGAATATTCTCTACTGTTTTTCAGGCTTTCACTGAAATGCAAAGCTTTATTTGATACTAAAATAATTTTCATGTATGCCGGTATTACAGTAATAGTTCCTTTGTAAAGAAAGGCTCTGCATAAGTTGGAAGGATAGATTTCCCCCCCACACATGTACTACCAGAATTGTGCCCCCAAATGAGATATAATTTCTGCACAGTACACTAAGGCCTCAAATTTCTGTCGCTTTACATAGATTGCAGATTTCAATGAACTCCTCCCTCCCTCCCTCCCTCCCCAAAGGGGATCTCCTACATTTCATTGGATTTTAAGATTCTCAAAGTAGGAATAAAATTCAATTTGTTTATTTATTTATTAAATTGATATGCCGCCCATCTCACTATCCAAAGTGACTCTGGGTGGCTTAAAAGGGCATAAAAGCATAAATATAAAAAACATTAAAAGCATTAAAATTAATAATTAAATAAAACTTAAGAGCCAAGAGAACTGACAGTACAGGGGTGAGCTGTTGTCTCATTTACTCAGTTGAAATTAAACAGCCTACTTAATTATCAGTTGCAGTTAGAATTATTAATAAATAAACTAACAGGAACATTGATTGAAAATCGTGATTAAAAATTCTGTGAACGCAGGGCCAATATACCATCGAATCAGATATGTACAGTTGTATCAGTCAGAAACAAAACCAAACCTTAAATTGCGAGGAACTTAAATGCTAAAGCTTTTAAAGCTTGTTGCTTTCTGTAACAAGATAGTCGTTCCATACCCAGGGCAGTTCATTTAAGAATTGTTGGCATGTCTATCAACCTTAAGAAGGCATCTCCATTAGGCCTTAATTGGAACAGATTGCCTTCAGATGTGGGAGTTTCATCACTGGAAGCTTTCAAGAAGAGACTGGACTGTCATCTGTCAGAAATGGTGTAGGGTCTCCTGCTTGGATTGGGGGGGGAATTGGACTAGAAGATCTACAAGGTCCCTTCCAACTCTGTTATTCTAATTCTAATATAATCCTTTTTTCTGTTTGAAAGAGGACATGGTGAGTGAGAACCTCAAAACATTGTACCTTTTAATGTGCATTAAAGAGTAGTTTTCCTAACTTTGTGCATAGTAATTGAATATATATATATATATATTAAAATACATGTACTAGGCGGCTCAAAGTAGGATGGCCAAACTTTTTAACATGTAGAAGTTGGAAGGATTCTCTATTCTTCCCTCCCAACAGGATATGATGATTAAGGAGATCATGTCATTTGTGAGTTGTATTTTTCTACTTTTGTCAGTTTATGTCATAACCCTAGCATTATTAAAATGTAGTTTTTAAATCCAATAGTCACACTCAGGTGTTCACACTGTAATTTCTGTTAGTAAAACTGACATTTCTTAAAGTTCATTATTTTTTTCACACTGAAATTGTAGTCTTTTTTTTTTTAATAGTCATTAAATAATAGAACTGAAGTGTCTTCAGGCTAACGGGCACCCCAGTGCTTTGTCATTTCAATGCCTGAGTAGTTGGCATGAAGGGTTTGATAATATCTGGGTCATGTAACCCAACTGCTTAAGAATTACCACCAGCAGAATATTTGTCTTTCAGTGAATTCTTATAGAGTATGGCACCCAGCGGAAAAACCTTGGACTACAGTATTGTTTGCCTCTTTGACATTTTTTGTAGGCATTTTCTAAGCATGGAGTCCATTACTAAACATGGAGGATACCAAACTGAGAATTTGGTGATTTGCAAGCCTAGTAATGGAAACAAGATTCACAGACTCTACTAGTCTCTGGCTGGGATGCTTAAAGGTTTCACTCTGAATGATTACAGATGAAGAATCTGCATCTTTTGCTGTTATGGAGACTAGGCTGTGCTTAGAAAAAAATGTAAAGTGAAAATGAGTGATTTGTCTGAGACAAGATGGCTGCTGCTCTTTTTATCAATAAGGCATTGTAAGTTAGGTAGATGTGCAGATGTGGCAACAAGTATTGGTATCCCTCTACTTTTCCCCAAATAGTCCCAACTTGCTGTGAAATAAGTTGAAAGTGACAGAAGTTAAATGGCACCTACCATTGTTTATTTCATAGTCCATAGCTCATGCTGTGAGGTAATCATTTGTCATTGATGGGTGTATCTGGGTTTTGACTGCTTTGAGTACGTATTTATTTGTAAAATACAGTGGATTGCCCCCCGTGTTGTCACGGATAAATTTCTACAGACCAGAATATAGAATAAAGGCTATACAATTACAGACTGAAATGTGTAGACTGCATTGGGTCAGATCTTCTGAAATTTGGGGACACAATATCAGTACTCCTGCACATATTAAATATACATTGCAATGGCATATAAAAATGTAGCTGTATATGTTATATATAATCAATAATTAATCAATGGGTTTGTTTGTAGATGGCTTTACAAATATAGATAATTAGGGTTAATATTAAGAGGATGTAAAATGGTTAGTGGAATTATTTGTAAAAGTTCAAATAACAGATACAATAAATTGTTCTCACATAATCTAAATAATCCTTCTTGCTAAATAAATATGCATTTAAGATCATACGTATGTATGCTAAGGATTATCAACTTTCTATAATGGGACATTTATAAAGGGCATTTATATTGTGAAAGTCTTTGGCAAGGATGTTCTAGTCTTATTTTGCTTTCTATTTACAGTATAATGGCTTATTCGTGTTGCTTTTCCCATGAAGATGTTTTACTCTGTTGTAAGTTTTCTGAAAATTATTAAAGCTTACTTGGCCAGGTAGAGTTTGCATTTCATTCTGAACCTACTCAATATAGTGGACGAATGCGCACCAAACACCCAATTATTAAACATACAAGCAATATTTATATTTCAGAAAAAAATAATTGTAAATGTAATCTTATGCATATATGAAAAACTATGTTTAATAAATGATATAGATATATAGATGATAGAGATATGAATGAATAAATTCCACTAATTTTCCTCTTAGTTCAAGTGTCTGATCTGCAAAACTATTTCTTTAAAAAAAAACACCAGTCATGAGAACATACACATGTAGCAGTTGCTTTCCTAGCATAGGTGGGAGAATCCATGAATTGGATGACATGAACTACAATTTAGACAGAATACCTGCCGCCCCCTATGATGGAAGGAGATAATAATGATAATGATAATGATAATGATAATGATAATGATAATAATAATAATAATAATAATAATAATAATAATAATAATAATAATAATAATAATAATAATAATAATAATAATAATAATAATAATAATAATAATAATAATAATAATAATAATAACAAAGTTGGAAGGGACCTTGGAGGTAATCTAGTCCAACCCCCTGCTCATTTCAGACAAATGGCTGTCCAGTCTCTTCTTAAAAACTTCCAGTGTTGGAGCATTCACCGCTTCTGGAGGCAGGTTGTTCCACTGGTTAATTGTTCTAACTGTCAGGAAGTTTCTCCTTAGTTCTAGGTTGCTTCTCTCCTTGATTAGTTTCCATCCGTTGCTTCTTGTCCTGCCTTCAGGCGCCTTGGAAAATAGCTTCACTCCCTCTTCTTTGTGGCAGCTCCTGAGATATTGGAACACTGCTATCATGTTCCCCCTTGTCCTTCTCTTCATTAAACTAGACATACCCAATTCCAGCAACTGTTCCTTATATGCTTTAGCCTCCAGTCCCCTAATCATATTTGTTGCTCTTCTCTGTACTCTTTCTAGAGTCTCAACGTCTTTTTTACATCGTGGTGACCAAAACTGGATGCAGTATTCCAAGTGTGGCCTTACCAAGGCATTGTAAAGTGGTATTAATACTTCACGTGATCTTGATTCTATCCCTCTGTTAATGCAGCCTAGCACTGTATTGGCCTTTTTGGCAGCTGCAGCACACTGCTGGCTCATATTTAAGTGATTGTCCACTAGGACTCCGAGGTCCCTCTCACAGTTACTGCTATTGAGCAAGGTACCCCCTATATTATACCTGTACATTTGGTTTTTCTTGCCTAAGTGTAGAACCTTGCTTTTTTCACAATTGAATTTCATTTTGTTAGTGCCCAGTGTTCAAGTCTGTCCAGATCCTCCTGTATCTTAAGCCTGTCTTCTGGAGTGTTGGCTATTCCTGCCAGCTTGGTGTCATCTGCAAATACTATTTAATACTAATTCTAGTACATAAAAAATAGACCAAGATGGACTTGCATTTCGCTATCAAATTTGATTCTTTAAACAAAAATTTAATTTCTTAGCAACCTGAAAAATAAGGTGTGTTATACATATTTCTTCTGTGTCTGTCTGTCCATCCATCCATCCCTCATCTCTAAAAACCATCTTCTTGACAGCTCTCCTGGCATGGTTTCCCTTACATAGCTAAATTAATAACATTGCCACTGAAGCAATAACTATTTGCAGGTAAGATCAAAACCTCTGAATAAAGATACAGGGGGAATATAGTAAACCCAAGTGCAGATTTAACTTTTGGACAACATGAGTTTTCACTAAATCATTTGCAAGGTAGGCTTTAGTTCATGATGTGGTTTCTAAAATGAAAAACTGCATTACAAGATATTAGCAATGAGGCAGAAAGTAGTGTTCTCATGTTCCAAGCTTTTTTTTTTTTTTTTTTTAAATTCTCTGCTTTTTGCCTCCTCCATAGCTTACTTATTGGATAAATCAACACAGGAGTCAGAGATTTAACTCAATTTTGTGCAGCAGTCATCCTTAAACTGCTGCTGTTTTAACCAGTGTTGCAGAGACAGAGCTGAAGACCAGGAGGAGATAACTATATAATTATGTTCTTTTGGAAAATATATGTAATGGCAAACAGGTTTTACACTTGCTTCTTTACACTTTTTCATCTTTTGCACACAACGTTATTTTTTTTTTATTTGCTACTTTCACCACAGGACTCCATTAAAGCTTTGTGAACAGCTGTATCAAAACATCTTCAGTGCCTTTAATATAAATACAAAAACTCTGTTCCAATTATCCAAATAATATAACAGTTTTCACTCCCTTTTATTTCCACGTTGACTACGCTAAAGTGGTAGGTTTTCCTGCACTTAGATAAACAGTGAAACTAATTGGAATGCCTAAAAAGATTATCGTATAAGAGGCTCAGGGAACATTGCCAGTTTACTGAGATGAAAAGAAAGCTGTCTGGAAAATAAAATTTCCTACACATGCAAACATGGACACATTTATACAAAGAGAGATCTATTTTATAATAGCTCTACATGGCAAAGGAAAGACAAGTTTGGGTGTTTTGTGGTCTCAGCTTTTTATTTCATTTGCCAGTAGCATTTACAATCTACTGACAGAAAATGAAATTTGTATCTTAAATATAATCAAATATACACATTTTAGTTTAATATGACTATACATTTAGTTTGTAGTCAGCATAAATTACTTTATTGAAAGACTGGGTCCTAATTGTAGTTATATAGTAATAGATTAGTTAAAAACACATAATCAAATAATAATCCAATTCATTGTTTCTTGTATGAGAAGAATAATGCACATAAATTGCTTGTCTGTCAAAGAAAAAAACTTCTAAAATTAGACCTCTGTATATTTGGATACCACTAGAATCTAGGATTGGGTGAAATAATGTTATTATTACTTGTATCTGATTAAATAAGAACTTCCTGGTAGAATCAAATGTTGTAAATTTTGACAAAAGCTCTCTATGATGAATTTTCGGGGAATTTTTTTAAATGATATCTTTGAAAGCCATAATGATGTGCAAAACTCATTCTTTCCTATGGTGCATTTCTAGACAAAATAAATCATGATGTAATTTCCTCTGGCTGTTATCTGATGTTCTCTGCCCACAAGAAGAGCTTAGTAAATCAAGATGGAAGCAGACATAAATAAGACCTGTTTTATTGGCACGTATGTCTATTTAGTATTTCCAGAAGAGTTAGTACACGGAATAATATACCATTGCCTTAGCACAGAAAGGGCAACATGGTGGCTCAGCGGTTAAGATGCTGCATTTGTCGGTTAGAAAGCTGACAGCCCAGGTTTGAGACCTGAGCACCACACGATGGGCGAGCTCCCATTCTCGCCCCAGCTCCTGCCAACCTAGCAGTTTGAAAGGCTGAAAATGCAAGAAGATAAAAGGTACCACTTCGGTGAGAAGGTAGCAGCACTCTGTGATGACATTCTGGCTACATGACTACAGAAACATCTTTGGACAGCTTTGGCTCAATGTTCATGAAATGAAGATGAGCACCACCCCTTATAGTCACAAGGACAAATGGAGTAAAATCCGTAGTGGAGGACAAATGGAATAAAATCATTTACCTTTACCTTTAACACAGATGTTTTTAACCCAAGGCTTCCAACTCTATGATTATTCTCAGCTGATTTGGGTTCTAGAAGCAGATTTCTTCATGTTCTCCAAGCAGAATTTCTCTGTCTCCTTTGCAAATCATTTTAAGTAGGTCATATGCCAAACCTTCAACCAGTGGGGCAATAGGTGATTTCCTCCTTGAGGGTGAAGGTTCGTTTTCCGAGTTGTGGGTTTCACTGAACGTTTCATTATCAGGCTAGGTGACATCTTCAGCAGAGTTTAGGGGATGTCTGTGTCAGTGTTCTACTTCTGTAAGGGCTTCAGGTGTGGGAATGTCAAGTGAGGGTCCAGTGATGGGCCAGGTGTGAGTCATCAGACAGAGGCTTGTGATGGGAAGGTACTTCAGGTAAGGGTCGTTAGAGGGTGTGAATTAGTGGGTCAGGAGTGAGTCATCAGTGGGAGGCTGGTAATGGGTCTTGTGTTGGGGTGTTGTGAGTCCGTGCCAGCCAGTGGACCCGGCAGCTGAGTCCGGGGAATCAGAGGGGGAGGGGTTGGGAGAGCCAGCAGAGTCACAGAGAGACTCTGATGAGTTACAAGACTCACAATCTGATGGAGAGCCTGGCCCCTCCAATCGTGTTCCAGATGAAACTCAGCTGTGTGGACAGGATGAGTCAGACCTTGAGGATTCACAGCTGGCAGACATTATTGATGCTCATAGATGCAGGCAATTATCTAGAGCAGGTCAGCAGCAGTCAATACGACAATTCCAGGGGAGGAGGAGAAGGCTTTGAGAAGCCACGCCTTGGGAATGCTTTATAAAAAGGGAAGGTGTGGGCGTTGCTGGTTGCTGAAGGCAACCGTTTGTAAAGAACTTCCAGGAATCATGGTCTGTTTGTTTTACTGGTGAATTTCTTGTTTAACTCCTGCTCTGTTTTGCTTTTGTAACCACTTATCTGTTGGAAAAGTCTTTTGTGTTTTTGTTTTGGAGAAAAACTTATCAGGACTGTTTTTGAAATAAAAAGAGGTTGGTTTTTCTAGCCTACTGTTAAAGAGGGGTTGTTCTTGTGATGCAACAAGGACGGACATAGGCTGGAACAGAACATGGGGAGATTATGTCAGGTCAGGGTCATTGGAAGATGAACTGCTGGGGGGAGAGAGGGGCTTGAGAGTTGGTGCTGTCTCCGATGGCTGTTCGATTGATTTGGATTCTGAAGAGTTCGTAGGCTGGTTGTAGGTCAATGTGTCTGTTGATGGAATTGCTTGTGGAGTGCCAGACTTCAATGAACTCACGAGCATGGTGGGTGGTGGTGTGGTGGATGATTTTAGTGTTGCTCCAATTGAACTGGTGTTGTTTGGTGTCAGCGTGGGTAGCGATTAGGGATTTGGGATCGTGGCGTTTGACTGCTAGCCGGTGTTCGTGGATCCTGGTTTTTAACTGATGTGATGTTTGTCCCACGTAGAAGTGGTTGAAATGGTTACAGTTGGTTTTGTAGATGACATTGCTTCATTCATCCTTCTGTGTCTCGTCTTTGGTTCTGGATAATTCGTGGCGGAGTGTGGCTGTGGGTTTGTGGGCTATTGCTATTCCTAGGGGTTGGAGAATTCTGGCTTTCATTTCTGACATGCCTGAAGTACCTCCCCATCACAAGCCTCTCTCTGATGACTCACACCTGGCCCAACACAAAACCCTCACTTGACACTCCCAGCCCTTATATAAGTAGAACACTGACACAGGCATGTACTAAACTCCATTGAAGATGTTACCTAGCCTGGTAATGAAATGTTCGGAAACCAACCCTCAAGCTCAGAGAACGAACCTTCACCCTCATCCTACACCCGAGCTACAGATATTCGCCACTATTGCAGATTTTCTCCTTATTCTCTTTTGCAGTTCAACTAAATTAAAAGAAGAAGTTGTGATCAGTTATCATGTTTACTACTATTATTAGCAAACAGTGTATAGACATACAGACAGTAACACATAGCAGAGCTAGAACAAGTTCAAACTGTGTAAGAACACTACAACATGTGGAATAAGCAATCTTTTTTATGGCATAGTAAACATTAGACTAAACTTTTCTCTCCTTTTACATACAAGTTTATATCAAGAAATGAATGGATTGTATTTACCTTGCTTAAGTTCTAAACACTTGGCAAGAGGATTGAAGAAGAAATACGCTCGAACTAAACACTGAACTCACGCCTCCTGGTCATTCCCTATTCTTATTATCTGACCTCTAGGGATTCATTTACATTTTAATGTCTGGATGCTTAGTTCTGGTTCTAACCTATTTTCCTGCAATCTGCACAATAACTTGACAACAGATGTTTAAAACTTACATTCTAAATTTCATTGACTTACCTATGGGATGGGGTGCGGGCTTCAGCAACATTGTTAAGGAGTAGACTTCTGCCACAGAATCTGTAAAGGGTTAAAGGGCAATATGAAAGTAGGATTGAGCCTCCGATTATTATTGTTTGTTGCTGATCAGTGTTTTTATCCTGATTGTTTCTCAGAGTCACATTGTTTGAGTTGGGTGGCCATATATATTCTTTAAATAAATAAATGGGATGCTTTCATTTGATTCAGATTCATAGGACTACAGATGCAAGCAAATGCGATCTCAGTTTGAGTGATGAAAATAGGAAAGTTCACTGGCGCAAAGTCAGGGCTTTCATACATTAAAAAGTATGAGTTTACTAGATTTGACTTATGAGTTAAATGAAGTTCTGAATTTCATTGACATCAACACACAGAGAGAGACACACATGCAGAGACAGACCCACAAATTTTGCTTAGCTGTTAACATCAAGACACTGAAAGTAGAGACCTTGCAATTTGATCTTGATTGTTGGTGACTCTAGGGACACATTCTTGCAGGTATTTTGGCAACACTATGAAAGTGATTTGCTCTTTTTGCCATCTTTAGGGATGTTTTTCCATTTCCCAGTCCAGCCTACAGCCATGAAAATCCCTGGGATTATTTAAGAACAAGCCAGATCTATTCTTGCTTTGAGATCAAGCCAAGGTTAGCTTAGTACTGCAACTATTACTACTACTACTACTACTACTACTACTACATTCATGTTGGAAGCATCTATAAAGGCACTTCTGGGTTGAAAGGATTAGCCAGTGACATCACTGTTGCCCAGGGGATGCTCGAGAGAGCCCCTTTCATGTCCCTGGTATTTTCCCACTAAAGTGGTACCTACATCTCCTTGCATTTGCATGCTTTCGTACTGCTAAGTTGGCAGGAGCTGGGACAAATTGACGGGTGTTCATTCCATCACACAGCTCATGCGCTCGGATTTCGAACTGCCAGGCTGTCAACCTCTCAATAGTCTTCTGATTCAACAATCTAACCACATGAAACACTGCAGCCCTGCTAGTTCTGTCACTTACCAGGACATCAAGGCATTATGGTTCCCACTCTAAAACATGCCCTAAATTTCATCAAATGCTCTGTGCATCAATGTGTAGGTACTAACAGAAAGACCAACATTCTTGCCAACCTCTACAGTGATTAATGCTCAAAGTATTCTCGCACTTTGCTTTTAGGTATTGTAAACATAAGGAATGTAAGCATTATTAATATCCTTGGATTTCCTAATATAAAAAATTGTTATGGGATGGATAATTTAAATCCTTCTTCATAAACATCTTGTTATTGTTGACTGTCTACCTACGGTACGTTGGCAGGCTAATCAATAAAAACTTTAGTTGATTAGTCAGTGAGACCAGTGCTGAAGGGAATTTTGGGAGGGATTATTTCATCCACATGTATTTACCTTTTTGCATATTGGACTATATTTGTAGTGCATTATTATAAAGGATAGGTAAACAAGAATAAAATTACAAATGCATGTGATGATTTCCAAATTACAGGAAATAATCATTCCAATTTATTCTACATTGGTTCAATTGAATGTCAAGTACTGTGTCTACTTCTGGGCACCACATTTTAAGAAAGATTTAGAGAAACTGGAACAATTACAGAAAACGGTAACAAGAATAAATAGACAGCTAGAAATAGTCATATGCAGGAATACGGAAGGTACAGAATATTTTTAACTTTGAGAAAAGATAACTTGAATGTGACAGCACTTTTTGATACCGAAAAGAGTACCTAACATCTGTTTTTGTCAGCCCTTCATGGAAGGCCAAGTCAAAATACAGGTACCATAAGATACTTTCTTGTTGTAGGACAGGAGTCCCCAACTCCTGGGCCACGGCCCACTACTGGCTGTGGCCTATTTGCAACTGGGCCATGGGCTGTCGCATTCATGCATGCGTGCAGCTCGACTTGCGTGAGTAGTGGGCTGGCGTGCATGCACATGCGTGCACAGCTCCACTTGCAGTCGAGCTGCAGGTGATGTGTGTGCACGCCCAGTTTCCCTCTCCACCCCAATCGGGCCCCCAAGCCGCAAAGGTTGGGGATCGCTGTTGTAGGGTAAAACAACAGAATTATGGAAATCAGAGTTTATTTCAAACAGAATCAAGGCAGGGTTATTTTGAGTTTCTTTAGAATTCCTCTTTTATACTGTATGCTTTCACCTTTCCCAGAACTAAGTTATCATTTCTACTCCCTTAATGTCTTCTGCATGGTTTCATTAAAGTTAAGACCATATTCTTTTATAATTCCTGATTGCCCAAAAGTGCAGAATAACTGTCTTAAGTGACAGGAAGGCAGATTTCTATCTGAATAAATATTTTTAAAAGAATAGTTTAATAATGGAGCTACTGATTAAGATTTGAGTTCCCTTCGTTGTATGCATTAAGTGAAGATGCTACATGGCCATCTTTCGCAGATGTATTTATTCTGAATTCTATACACAGTGAAAAAAATTGGACTAAAATTAAGCTCCTTTTTATTGATATTCAGGCAAAAAATAATCTGCAGGACTACCAAAACAATTTCCAGTTCCTTGTACCGGTAGTCCTCAACTTATGACCATAATTGAGCCCAAAATTTAGGTTGCTAATTGAGACATTTGTTAAGTGAGTTTTGCCTCGTTTTACAACTTTTCTTGCCACAGTTGTTAAGTGAATCATTGCAGTTGTTAATAGCCTGGTTGTTAAGTGGATCTGGCTTCCCCATTGACTTTGCTTGTCAGAAGGTTACAAAAGGGGATCACATGACCCCAGGACACAGCAACCATCATAAATATGAAACAGCTGCCAAGCATTCAAAATTGGATCACATGACCATGGGGATGCTGCAAAGGTCGTAAGTGTGAAAAAATGGTCATTAGTCACTTTTTTCAGTGCTGTTGTAATTTTGAATGGTCACTAAATGAACTATTGTAAGTCAAGGAAGCTGTACAGCTGGAAATTAGCCTGGAAAATGATAAGCAAAGTAATCTTCAAATTGTTTAGCCAGGAATAGAACTTGGCTAATAATGGAAAAATATGTATGTTTGTATGATAATTGATCAACCTTTCTTGTATTTTTCCAGACATGAACAAACCATCAGGTTTAAAAGAAAAATACCTTCTTTAAAGAGGCATTGGAAAATTCTGGTCAAAGGTCCAATTAGCTGTAACTGAGTGGCTTTGTTCTGCCAAGGTAAACAAAGGTCCAACATATATATCATAATTTCAGAACCAGAAGAATTCTCTGAACAGAGAATAAGCCAGTGATGCAGCAGGTTATTTATTACAAGGAGTTGGATCATGTTTTACTTTGACAGCCATGTCTAAGTCAGATGCAATATATAGCACTAGCAAAGAGATCATAGGGAACAGGTATGGCTATGTTTTTCAGAGTTTCACTCTACATTTTAATAATCTTGTTACCTCCTAGAAGAACACAGCTGTATTGTGATTCCACTGATTCAGTGATGGAACAGAAAAAAGTAAAGTTTGCTTCTTGCAGGTGATTAGCCAAATTCAATGTGAATTTTTCACAACTCATATATTCAGGTCAAGGATTTGGACTCTAAAAGACTGGGAAGTTACTCTAATTACCAATATCTTCAATGCATCAAATGTTGTATTAAAATAGGAGAATTAAATAATGTAATAGTAATAGTGGTGGTATCAGGATCTTTCTCATTACCTGGCCTGCTCTACGCAACCAAGAAAGGCCTTGCCTGTTAAATTTTATTATTGTTGTTGTGTTTTACCTCAGCTTTTTACAGAAGGGTACCTGTCTTAGCTTTTGAAAACAAGAATATGTTTTAAAATATTTGATCAGTTCAATTCACAGATCAACTGGTTAAAAGGCAGATGTTTAAGAAGTTATTTTCTTTAATCAGCTAACATCTCTTTTTGTCATGATTACTCGTGTTCCCACTGGATAATTGGAACTATTCAGTCAGCCTTCGTTTATAAAACACTTTATTACTCAGTACCTCTCTGCAGGAACCAACCTCAGAACTTTGTATAAAAAGGATTTATTGTCTCTGTTCTTTCTTCCTCTGATGTGATGTATCTTATTCTCATTTATACTAAGCCTCTAAGTGTGATTTAAATATATTTTATAGCAAACATTTGGAGCAGTCTTATACAGTAATAAAAATGCTTTGTTGGTTATTGCTCCCAAAGATATTTTGATCTAAGTGCAGTGCATTATGTCAGAGGTCACCAACCTTTTCATGCTGGCGGCCCAGAGGGAAAGGGAGCAGCTGGGAAATTTGTGTGTGCGTGTGCGCAAACAGAGCCGCCCGTGAACAGGGCCACGTGCACCTGCACAGCATTAGCGGCATCGTTTGTGCATGCGTGCAGTGCTAGCCAACACTACTAGCACTGCACGCATGCACAAACGGGCCGCGCAACCTGCACGGTGCTGGCAGCCCCGTTTGTGCATGCATGCAGGCACTAGCTGCCACTGCTAGCACCCATGTGCATGCGCAAATGGGCTGCGCAACCCACATGGTGCTAGTGGCCATGTTTGCACAGGTGCGCAGGCACTAGCTGCTGCTGCTAGCAACCACCCGCATGTGCAAATGGGCCACGCAACCCGCACAGTGCTAGCGGCCATGTTTGTGCAAGTGCTAGCTGCCGCTGCTAGCCCCATGTGGGCGCTAGCGCAAGTGGGGGTGAGTGCGTGCACACACGTGCGCACACTGGCCAGCCTGTCCCACGGCCTGGTGGCCAGTAGGCCACCACCTGGTAGTGGGCCACAGCCCATAGTTTGGGGACCCCTGCATTATGTAATATCTGATCCTGCAATTCTTTGTCAGGCAGAATTCACTTTCTGTTATGATTCTGGATTTCAGTAATTATTCTTAGACAGATGGACATGCACACGAGTATATCTAATAGCAATAGCACTTAGACTTATATACCTCTTCATAGTGCTTCACAGCCCTGTCTAAGCAGTTTTACAGAGTCAGCCTATTGCCCCCAACAATCTGAGTCCTCATTTTACCGACCTCAGAAGGATGGAAGGCTGAGTCAACCTTGAGCTGGTCAGAATCGAACTCCTGGTGAGCAGTGATTCAGCGTGCAATACTGCATTGTAACCACTGTGCCACCACGGCTCTTGTCCTTGTGTTAGGCATATCTTACCCGTGAAGGATCAGGTAACCTTAAATAGGGCTGCCAATCAGCTCTCTGTGGATGCAATAAGGGTGTAATTCTTCAACCTTTAACAACTTTCTGAAGCTTCCCAAACTCCTGCCAGCCCTGGTCATACAACACTGACACCAGTGACATTATGGAAAAAATGTGGGCAAGTGGGGAGTGCTGCTGGTAGATGTGCCCATGTCTGTTTTAATTTTTAAGTCCTGAGCAAGTATAATACTTGTTTATGGCTGACATCAGAAACTTGATTGTTTGGTCAATCCATAGGTGCCTGTTTGCTATAACTAGCTCTCCTGAGGATTAATTGATTCTATTTTTATGAATATTTCTCCTGGTTATATGCATGATTTTGTTTTTTGTATGTGATTGGTATTGCTTTAATTCCCATTATGAATGGAGGAGTTATACACAACTCAGGTTTGTTTGATCAGAGTGCTCTTTGAGTCGTATAAATAAATACAAATAAATCTCTCAGTTACATTTTCTTCATAATAACAACACGGTGTTAGCTTTGTTGTCCACAATTATTATTAACTGCTGCTAGTGAGAGGGGATAATGTGTAATTTCATGAAGTCATACTCCATTCTGATATTCTATGGATAATTTGGATTTTTGCATCCATAACCCATCAATACCCCAGCCATGCTGATTGGGGGATTAAGCAAATTGAATTACAGCACATCTAGAGGGCACCAAGTTAGAGGAAGAGGTGGAATTCAACAACAGATTGCTATGTTTTTAGTCTTATATCTCCTATAATACTGTATGTATTTTGGCCTTCATAAAAAGCTATTAAAATGTTATAACGAATGGAAACTAAAAAGCAAACAGGAACTCCTATCCAATTGTTTGACAGTGATGATTTATAGGAATAAACATCTGACTGACTTGCACGAATTGAATATTTTAACAAATAAATTGGACAACAGCTTCAATACTAAATATTTCTCTTTTTGTGCAGTGCGACGTAATCTGGGAGTATTGTGTCTGACAGCATCAGAGGTATTGTTGAGGTTTTTTTTTAGCTTTATCCAGATGTTTAGCTAGGGGTAATATTACTATATAGATTAACACAGCTGTCTAGGAGTTACCATGCTAAATATGGAGAGCATCTGTGATTTGTCTAGGGAGGTTGAATTTCAATTAATTAAATGTGAAGCTAGCTTGCTAAGATCTTTTCCACTGCTAGTAGGAACCTGACGGTTTTAAAAGACTTTGGAGCAGCTGATGCAAACAACATTTTCCAGTTTATTCATTTTGGCCAAGTCCTTGGAAAGGTATGTAGACTAGATATTAAAGCATTTGATTATATTTCCCAGTGTATCTGATTCTTAAAATTAAAAGTTGCTTCCAACAAATTCAGTTGCAGATGGATACCTTGAGTAATAAAGTCTGTAAGGACACAGGAATCGAGGAATGGTCCCATATAATGGAACTTGAAGTAGCTTTTTGTTCATAAACTATGAAAATTGAAATGCATAAGTTTCTATTGTCCTGGGACATGGTTTGAATATTGAATAATTTGGATTAGAAGTCTTGCTCTCCTTTCATCTCTTCAGATATTAATATTGTTCTGTTCTTGCACAGAAGACATCGAGACGAGGCTGATTCACAACAAGGATCTCTTTATTGAAACACAGTCACAGAACAGAAGCAAGAACACAATGGCCATTGGCCTTTTATATTCCCCTGCAAGGGGATGCACATCCAATCATTGCAGGCCGTTCTCCCGCCTTGTGCATGCGCGCAAGGCCGGAGACAGCCTGTCTGGGTCCCGGGCAGACACATGGTCTGTCCAGGTCTCTGCAGCCTTCCTGCAGCCTTCCTGAGCTTTGCTGAATGACTCAGCAAGGCCCAGGACATAACATCCCTCCCCCTTGGATTAAACAATTATTAAGCATATTGTTTAACACTGTACACACAAACACATCATGGCAGGCCAGTAGGCACGTTATACAGTCAACCTTTACTCCTTGCAACCCATTACCTTCAGGTCCCTGTTATGTCCACGGACTTTCACTATTTGACAATATTATCACCGCAGCACTACAATTGTTTTTTCTTCCCTCAGATGGTGAGGACTAATAAATCTCCTGTATAGTAAACAGGGACCTTACATATTCCTTTAAATGCTTAGGAGGACCTTTAACCCGCTCTGATCTCCATGGATCCAGATTAGGTGCAGGTGTAGTTGTAGGTGTAGGATTAGGAATAGGTGCCTGGAGTGCCCGCTCCCGGTTTGCGCAAAACAAACCAGGACTTTGTCGCCCAGAAAACTCAGGGGTTCCCCCTGACTGCTGACTGGCTGGATCCACCAAACCCAAACCAGAGTTCCTTGGTGGGGTTGAGTTCCCCGAGTCCCTTGGTGGGGTGGAGTTCCCCAAAATTCCATTGGACTCCTCTTGGGAGCACTGTCCCTCGAGCCCAAGACCAGCAGCAGGAGTACCCTGAGTGGCCGATTTACAGCCATTTGCCCCTAGCCAGGGACCTCTGCCAGAGTCAGGAGCCGCCTCCATAGCAAGACCCCCGGAGTCTATGCCAGAGTCAGGAGCCGCCTCCATGGCAAGACCCCCACCTGGAACATGTGTAGGAACATTTGGCTAAGCGCCCTCGTGGAGAGACTGTGGTCCACAATTGTAATTGGGGTCCCCCTCCCCCCCAAGAGCAGAGCCCGGAGCGGAAACGTGGCCAGGAAGCCTCCAGCGCAATTGGTCAATGTGGCGTCTAAGCACACGACCATCCTCCAAGGCCACTTCGTAGGACAGTGGCCCAGAGACCTTGCATACCACAGCAGTCATCCAAAGATGTCCATGCCCATAGTTTCTGGCCCATACCGGATCACCCACTTGGAGTCTCCTAGGTGCCCGCGGTTGTGACACCTGTGAAGGCACCCGGTCTGGGTGCAACCTGTCCAGTTTCGTGATGAGTCTGCGACCCCAGCGGAGTTCAGCTGGGCTCTTTCCTGTAGCAGTGCAAGGTGTGGTGCGGTGTGCAAGGAGAAAATTGGCTAACCTGTAATGCCAGGGTCCTTGAGTGATTCTCTTTAATGCCTCCTTGGTGGTACGCACCATGCATTCAGCCTGACCGTTGGTGGTAGGGTGAAAAGGAGCAGACGTGGCATGCCGGATCATGTTGGCTTGAAGAAATGCCTGAAACTCAGAAGAGGTAAATTGGGGACAATTGTCTGAGACAAGGACATTAGGAAGACCATGGGAAGCGAAGATTCCTCTTAGCACCTGGATGGTCCTGGCAGTAGTAGTGGAAGATACAGGAATGACCTCTAGCCACTTGGAATGGCTATCCACGAGGAGAAGGAAGAATTGCCCCTGAAAGGGCCCAGCATAGTCAATGTGTACGCGTGACCATGGAGTGAGTGTCTCCTCCCACCTATGTACAGGGGCCTGGGGCATCTCAGGCCGTGACTGTTGGCACACTTGGCACCCCTGAACCTGGGCCTCGATGTCCTTATCGAGTCCAGGCCACCAAAGATGGCTACGCGCAAGTGCCTTCATCCTCACAATTCCCGGATGTCCGTCATGCAGAGAGAGCAAGACTCTAGTCCTCAATGAGGCCGGGATGACTACCCTGCTACCCCACAGGATACACCCTTTGAACGTGGAAAGCTCATGTTTCATACGCCGGAAACTTTGGAAATCTGTACCAGGACATGTGTCAGGCCATCCTGACAACACCCATGTCAGCACGCGTGTAAGCGTGTGATCAGTGGCAGTTTCAGCAGCCACATCCCTAGCATTGAGGGGAGATTCAGGCAATTCCTGAATGGAAAGAATGTGTACAGCAGGAGCAGGGTCTGTCTCTATTTGTTTTAGAGGTAACCTACTAAGGCCATCAGCGTGGCCCATCTCTGTCCCTGGTTTGTGAACCAGGGTGTAGTCAGAAGCTGACAAGAAAATTGACCATCTCAGCATTCTGGGGGAGATGATGTGTGGGGTTTGTTTGTTTGTTGTATACAAACCCAGCAAAGGCTTGTGGTCAGTGTAGACCGTAAAATGGCGGCCATACAAGAAATCATGAAATTTCTTGATGCCTGAGACTATTGCCAAGGCTTCTCTGTCAATCTGCACGTAATTACGCTCTGCAGATGAGAGAGTTCTGGAGTAATAGGCCACAGGGACCTGAGTCCCATCAGCCTTGAGATGACTTAACACTGCTCCTACCCCATAAGGGGATGCATCACATGCGATGCACACAGGCAATTGCTCATTGAAATGCGCCAGTACCGAATTAGAAGATAGCAAGGTCTTGACTTCTTTGAAATCCCTTTCATGGACCTTTGTCCATTTCCATGGAGTCTGCTTGTCCAAGAGCCGGTGTAACGGCTCAGCCACTGCAGCCTTGTGGGGGAGAAATGAATGATAGAAATTAAGTAGGCCCAGAAAAGCCTGGAGTTCAGCTTTTGACTGGGGACTGGGGGCCAGTTGAACGGCCTGAAATTTAGACTCTGCAGGGTGGATGCCATCAGCATCAATACGAAAACCTAGAAATTCAGTGGATGTTATACCAATCTTACATTTGTCTTGCTGTAACTTCAGCCCAGCTTGGCAGAAACGCAGCAAGACAGCTCTCAGCCTTTCAGCCAAGTTCCCAGATGACTCTCCTGCAATGAGGACATCATCAAAATAGGGGCAGACCCCAGGAATACCGCGGAGCGTTCGCTCCATCACCCCTTGGAAAATGCCAGGGGCTACATTGACCCCAAACTGCAGCCTTTTTACTTTAAAAGCCCCTCTGTGAGTAACTATAGTTTGGGCCTCAGCTATTGCCTCATCAACAGGTAACTGTTGGTAGGCCTGAGCTAAATCAAGCTTAGCAAATACTTTTTCCCCCTTCAGTGAGGCCAGAATGTGGCTCACCACAGGCACTGGATATGCATGCTGCTGCAAGGCTTTGTTTAGTGTGCATTTATAGTCCGCACAAATTCGGACTTCACCATTGGCTTTTAATGGTGTCACTATGGGGGTTTCCCATGGACTAGAATCCACAGGTTCTAGAATGCCTTGTTGGAGCAGTTTGTCCAACTCAGCATCTATTTTACTTTTGAGGGCAAAAGGCACCCTCCTTGGTTTAACCCTGATGGGTGTGATGGCTGGATCTAACCTTAAAGCAATAGGAGGCCCCTTGTATGAGCCAAGCTCTGGGCTGAACACATCAGCAAACTCCTTACAGACTCCTGCAAGGCTGGCAGTTTGTAGATGGTTAAGCCCAGTCACTTGGATCCCAAGTGCCTCGAACCAATCGAGTCCGATAAGACTCGTGCGATCACCCCCAACTACCACCACATCTAACAACCCATCAAATTCCTTACGCTGTACTCTAAGCGTGGCCTCCCCCTTCACACTGACTCGTGAATTCTGAAAGTCAGTGAGGATGAGATTGGAGGGCCTGAGTTTGACTCGTGAGCCACTCCTGGAACAAACCTTCTTAAACGTGTCAGCAGAAATAATAGAAAGAGCGGACCCTGTGTCCAGCTCCATGGCCAGGGGAACTCCCTGCAACTTTACATCAATGCGAAACTTTTTCTTAAGGGGCCGGTGAACCCCTGTTTTGAATACCCCCCTACGGGACACGCAGAAGCCCACCCTGTGTTGGCTGGGGACCTTGGTATCTTTCAGAGGCAACTCTTTGGGGGACCTGTTTTTCTGGCGACCCAAGCAGGCTGATGCATGTGGCCTTGCCTGCCACATGCCCGGCAAACAGCAGAACGAAAACGGCAGTCGGCTCTCCTGTGGCGACCCCCACAGCCGAAACACCGAAGGGATGCAGGCGTCTGCCCTCTGAGTTCTTGCAGTCTTCTCTCCGCCGACTGTTGAAGTTTGTCCACCTCTTCTTCCTCGGATTCTTCTCCGGAGGCCTCTTTCACGACTTCCTGATGGACAGGGACTGCTGCTGGAGGGTTCTTGGTCAACCGCAAAGCCTTCACCATGCCGCCGGCTGTTTCTTCAGCTGCAACTTCTCTCAGGGCATCTTGGAAGGAAACATTAGCTCTAGCAAATAACTTTTGTTGCATCTCACGGCTTCGCAATCCGCAAACGAGTCGATCACGGAGCCTTTCTTCCAAGTCTTGGAACGCACATGGCCTGCCTCAGCCTGCCTGCCTCAGCCTGCCTCAGAGCCGCGACGAAGTCCGCAGCTGATTCTCCTGGCCGCTGATCCCACTGCTCGAATTGGTGTCTCCGAGCTATTACAGAAAGCTTGGGCTCAAAATGCTCGCGCAGCATTTTCTTTAAATCTGAATAAGCGATCGATTCCAGTGGTGCTGGGGCTACAAGGTTCTCAGCAATGTCAAAAGTCTCTTGCCCACAGACACACAGCAAAGTAGCAGCTTTCAATTCATCTTCTTGGATCTTGTTCACCCTGAAGTAATTCTCGACGCGAGCTGCGTAAGAGCTCCAACGTTCTGGGTGCGACGTATCGAACTCAACAAGACGGCCCAGCTTGGACATCGTTGTGACCGATAGCCTCTTCGACGTCTCTTGCCACAAGGAAGGAGAAGGGGTCCCACGAAGCCAAGCCCACCTCCAGCGTCTTTGTACTGGCAGGCGGTTGCTTCTTCTGGACGCCGCGCTTCTCTTCGCTTCAGGCCTTCAGGTGAGTCAGCCCTAGCTTCTTCTTCTTTGTCTTCCTTTGCGGCGAATCCCACCTTCCTCGCCAATGTTCTGTTCTTGCACAGAAGACATCGAGACGAGGCTGGTTCACAACAAGGATCTCTTTATTGAAACACAGTCACAGAACAGAAGCAAGAACACAATGGCCATTGGCCTTTTATATTCCCCTGCAAGGGGATGCACATCCAATCATTGCAGGCCGTTCTCCCGCCTTGCGCATGTGCGCAAGGCCGGAGACCTCCTGTCTGTTTCCCGTCTCTGCAGCCTTCCTGCAGCCTTCCTGAGCCTTGCTGAATGACTCAGCAAGGCCCAGGACATAACAAATATGATAAATAAAGGGTAGCTCACCTTATCTAGCATTACTTTAGGATGGTGAGTGACTATATAAAATCTATTTGTGAATAGGTTTGTTGCTCTGACTTGACTTAACATTTCTTCCATCCATTCTTCTTTTTCAGATTTAGGACAGCAGATCCTTATTCTTCCTTAACTTGAGAATTTATGTAAACTGAACTGAAAAATAACGTCATGTGAATTTTAAATCTTTTTCCAGGTGGTTAACTGGCAGATTGAAGGAATAAATGATCCTATCATGTGCTCAAATGATTTTTATTTTAAGATTTAGCTGGAATTCATCCTATCATATCTGAATTGGTCCATATCTGGTGAAGCTTTCATTGTTTTAGGGCCACACTAAACATTCATTTGAATTCATATTTTAAAATAAGCTTTGCCTTTTTTAAAACGTAATTTCTAAAATAGCACATATTTGGTAATCACACTTCCTCTCCCTTACCAGTGTTTCTTACAATATGGCCAATCACATTTTTCAAATTAAGTTTCCAAAACCATAGATATATTCTCATAAACCTCTGAGCCTAATTGAATGTTATTCTAGTGACACCAAAGTCTACTGGGAAATGAAGTTCTTTGGGATTGCAACCATTATAGAATCCAGACAGAATTTCATTTCCTTGAGACATTGGCTTCCACTTGCCAATTTCTTTTGAAACAATATGTTGAAAATAAAAAACCTTCCATTTTTCCTCATGCTTGACTGCTTTTTTCAAACATATCCTTCAAATTGCTGTTCATATGAAGATATTAGATCCTAATTATTCCTACAATAGCTTCCACCTTTGTAAAAAATACTTCAAAAAGGATAGCTACTATATTTCAATTGATGAGAAAGCCAAACAGTTTAACAAGTTCCTCATAATGATGGCCAAAGTTAAATCAAGGGTTGTTTTAGTTGATTTAACTATCTGGCTAAAATAAAATAAAAACCCATTCAATTTTCTGGATTCATACAACACACGCAACGACAATCTAACAAATCATGTTGCGGCTTGGTGTAAAGCTATTCAGTTATGGTAAAGCATCTAAATTTTATAATTGCAAAACCTTTGTTGTTAAAGGACATAGAGCATCTTTTAAGCTTTGATAAAGCAATGCTGCAATGGATCTATGGGAAATTGCTTGGGTTAAGACTTTTAAGTAAGTTTTTTTAAATTCCATGCTGAAATTGGAAATAAGATGAGAAATAAATATGTAACAGAGATTAACTTTGTTTAAAAGCTTAGATTTGAACATCTTTGAAACACATCCGAAATCTTTTGGGAAATACTACTTTCATATCTTTAAACTATAGATTGGGAAAGAAAAGGAACATTGCTGCACTTAGAAAGAAATGACTGAAAGCATGTTAAAACTAGGATGAACTCTCATTAATATAAACAATATGTCATGTTATAACTTAGAAATCTCAGTAGGAAAATGAAAAAAATGCTGGCATGGAAATATAGCTTAAAATGGTCATATAATTTTTCTATAATTCTAATTTGTACATGGATGAATATAGCAAATAAAAGTATTTGTTTCACTTGAACCAGTATCCAGTTAAATATGATTGCCTCTAAGGCATTTCTTTTCTTCCCCTTCCAAATACACACACACACACACATACAATAACACACATGCAAAGCTTTCAGAGGGAAAAATGCATTATAATGTATTGTAGCTACATGCATATAGCCTTTCCCCTCATATATATTTGAGTGTCAAGAGTAATTGTACCAACAACATTATACCAAGCCCATATTAATCAGACTTGCAGCTACAGCTTGCTGTACTTATGATTACATTTGTGATGTTTAGATGAATTCCCTGCTTTAATATTCTGTTAGAAGGTCTTTTGTCATTATTCAGACATTTGGAAAATGGATTTTTTATGAAAAAAGCCAACATAACACTAAATGTTTATAAAATCTTCCATGGAACACCTGCAACAAATTAAAAATCTCAGATTAATGCATTTAATGTCATATGTTGTACCAATGAAAAAGTTTCAGAAGTCAACAATGTTTAAGTTAACTTTCTTTGATAAAGTTTGGTTACCTAATTATAACAAGAATTGCAGCATAAAAGTATTAATTTGCTATGATCCAAAACACCTATGCTTAAATTCTTTCTCAAATTGTATCATGAATTCTACCTTTTACTTTGCTGGTCAGAATCTGTGCCCAGTTCTGGGCAATTTATTACAAGAAAGATTCAGGTCACCTGGAAGAGTCTTAGAGAAGAAGAATGAAGGATAATTAGGAGACTAGAAACTAAATCATACAAGGGCAATTGAAAACCTGTTTTGGAGTATTTTGGAGTATTCAACCAAGAGGAGAGCAGAGGAGAGGAAGAGAAGAAGAGAAGAGAAAAGATATAGTAGAGTTGGGCTATTCAGATATCTGAAAAAGATGACATAGAGAAAAAGGTTAAGATTTATTCTGTGTTGCTCCATAGAGCAGGATCAAGAATAGTGGATTTCAGTTACAGGAAAGCAGATTTCAAATGAAACTTCTAAACAGTAAGAACAGGATGTACCTTGGATGTTTTAATTTGGTTCCTATACTGAGCAAGGTGTTGGATGACCTAAAGTGCCCCTTCCCTCAATATGAATCTATAACCAATGGTGGATAGCATCTTGATTTTTTTTTAAATTTAAGGCCTTGGCTGGATGCATACATTATGATGAGCTATAAATTGGGCTGTTTAGTTTTAGTTTAGCATATATAGTATGAACCCAGACATTGTGGTTTATAAATTATGGTTTATGGCTAAGCATTAAATTATGTCTGAATCTACACAATGCATGTATTGTTTATTCAAATTGTGGTTAAAATGTACATCGCTTGGTGCAGCATACGAACTTAGTCACTCAGTCAATCACTGCTTCCATAAAGCCATAAATGTAAATCAGTCTTCTCCAATTTAATGGCTTCTAATTGGATTCAACCACATCTCCCAGAATTTCCAGTCTAACTGGGAATCATTGCACATGTAGTTCCACACAGTTGGAGGAGATATTCCAGAACACAGTTAGCTTTGCTGTTTTCTTCAGGAGGACTCTTAAAACACTTAACATCAATACGTTGAGCAGAAAGCAGCTCTCAGAAGGGTGATATAGGGCAGTGATGGCGAATCTTTTAGAGACCAAGTGCCCAAACTGCAACCCAAAACCCACTTATGTATCGTTGGGTGCCAGGTGGGCATGGCCCATTGGGTGGGCGTGGCCCATTGGGTGGGCGTGGCCCATTGGGTGGGCATGGCTCTGGTGGTAATGGCAGACTGGGCGGGACTAAAAAGTTCAATCAATTCCAACTTTGCGAGATCTTTTTTTTACCGCGAGAAGTTGAAATTGATTGATTGATTGAACCTTTTTTTTTTTTTGTACATGGCGGCGGAGGCCTAAAGCGAAAAGGTTTTATAAAACCAGCTGAAGGCCTAGGACTGGGGTGACGGCGTGCATGCCCACAGAGAGAGCTCTGCGTGCCACCTGTGGCACGCATGCCATAGATTCGCCACCATGGATATAGGGAAATGATGTTCCTGTTTATTTTTTGTTATTTGCTGCAATTTATAAAGACAAAGGAATGTCTTATGATCATGGTAGTGAGGGAACAGTTAATTACAACTCTAACCACATGAGGAGACCCTATTTTGGATTATAATTATAAAAATGGTATAGATTGCATTTTTGAAATGGAAAATGCTTACTGTAAATCTTAGTGTGAGGAAAAACTGAACTAGCCTCCTCTATATAGTTCTTGGAGAACAAAAATTAGTCCATTTATCTTCAGTAAAGATGGCTTTTAAGTAAGGGCGTACTTTTGTGTGCTTAGTGTTTGACAAATAGGGCACACTTTTCTGTAAACATGGGAAAAGCCATGGTTCTCCATATGTTGCTAAACAACACTTTCCAGAAGCCCCAGCCAGTTTGGTCAGGTGAGAGGGAACTACAATTCAGTAGAAACATGCCCACCAATGCCTTATTCTTCTTCTTTTGAAATAAATAAATCATTTCTAGAGGAGGGTAGTTTCCTCCTATACCACTGAGAAAAGAAACTGTATGGATTTTTTCCCCTCCTATACCCTCTTTCTAAAAGCTCATAATTTCTATAAATATGCCGTTTTACCTAAAAGGAAAGTGACCCTAAATTTAAGACAATCCCCCTCTGGGGAAAAAAAAAGATGAAAATTGAAGAAATTTACCAACCTCTATTCTAATAAAGTCAATGAAGATAAGTCACCCCTCCCATTAAAAGGTAAATTATTGGAATAATAACCTAATAACTTTGTCTTTCTTCCAAGTAATAGATAACAATACTTGTTTTGTTTTGCAAACAAGAGAAATTTAACTTTGTAGCATTTTGCTATGACCTATTCAGTGGAATTACAGCAGCAAACTAATCCTTTAGGAGAGATGGCTCTATCAATCTTTGGATTTTTCTAATGTGGAAGCTACTCAATTGCATCTCAGAAATCAGGGAGGTAATTACTCATGCAGACAGCACAAAATGAAAGGGAAAAAATGCAAGTTCTGCTGAGTATCCCTTTTAGAACAAGCACTGGAACAAGAAAAACAGCCTCTATAATCAGTCAAATACTTTCACTAATTTTTCAGGTGTTGAAGGCTGGAGTGAGGATACATGCTATGAAAGTTAAAGCAAGGAGAGGTGTAGTGGACAATGGCACAACTCATAGCAACTCTTATTAAGCAAACTTTGTGCTTTCAATGTGGTCTTCTGCATCATAATTTTAAAAGCCTTAATTAAGCAGGCTTTACATACCTAGCAAAATCTTTATACATATATATTTGTATAGCTTTAAATATCTGTATAGATGTATGTCTCTGTACATATATATTTCATTATATATCATTTTATAGTAGTGTCAACCTACTTGTTTCTGTGAAGCAAGGATGCAAAATCTGTAGCCTCCTTGTTTCATTTTGAGCAGAGTCAACCAGAATGCCACTAGAAGTTTGAGTTTTTGATGTGATGTGTGTAAGGTGGATGCCTGGCTGCTATTTTTAAACTCTGGTATGCTAATTCAAAAACTAAAATTTTCAGCAGATAATATTCTCTTGAACCGCATACCTGGTACATGGAATTGATAACTGGGCAATGTAGATAGATTTCGTGTGCCCTTACTAGGGCCAAAAGATTGATATTGAACCACTGGAAAGTCAAACTTTATGGCTCCTTTCACTCAATGGATTGGAGACCTAATTGCACTTGCCACGCTCACATACATGCAAATCTGTGTTGCGGATTTGCCTATAGATATAGACTTTGTATGGGCAAATACAATGAAATATGGGATTCATTTATACAGAATACAGTAGGTTAAAAAAAGGTAATCATATAAATGTATCATACATATATACATTTTAATAATATTTGCAATAGACAGGTATATATAGAATTGTAACTGTTCATTGTTATAAGGACATTAGATTACAGGATAATTCTTTTTTGTCATATTTTCCACTTTTTTATTATTGCACTTTTTATGTGATTTTTTAATCTTCCTTTTACAATGTATGTATCACTATTTTTTGTTATTCGTTAAAAAGCAATAAACCAACCAACCAACCAGCCAACCTCTGGTTTGCTGATTTGAAACTCAGATTATTATAATACTTGCAGAAGCGGAACCTGTAACAATAGTGTTGTGTTAGGCCTGAAGCTCACGCAAGTATATTGATGGGAAACAATTTGTTGAAGTCAGCTGTCTTAAATTCTACAACACTAGTCTAACTTTGTTCCTCTGGCTGCACTATAGTGAATTCTGGTATGACGTGGTCACTGTTCCCCAAAGTTGCTACAAGTTCCACTCCCTCAAACATTTCATCCCTATTAATAAGAATTAAGTCCAGTATAGCTGACCGTCTAGTTCCCTCCTCCACCATTTGGATACAAAAGTTGTCAGCTAGGCTTGTCAGGAACCTGTTTGATCTTCCATTCATTGCACATTTTGTGTCTCAGCTGATATCAGGATAATTAAAGTCTCCCATTACTACAGTGATGAGTTTCCTGCATACCTCAGCTAACTGATCTGCAAAAGGTTCATCTATTTCCTATGCTTCTACACATTTCTAGCAATGTAATTTCTTTTCCCCTTAATATTCACCCAAATACTTTCAAGAAGGCTTTCAGCTTGGTTATCATGTGTTTCTGTACAGTTGTAGTAATACTTTACATATTTTGCAACTCCTCTTCTTTTGTTGGGTCTGTTTCTTTTGAACAAATTTTATCCTCTAGTAGTATATTCTAATCATGGGTTTCCTCCCACCAGGTTTCAGTAATAGCAATAATATCATACCTGCCTAATGACAACGTAGATGCCACAGCAAAAAAAGGCCCACCACCTAGGTCCCACCAAATGTAGCTTCATAGGTGACAGTACCCATAACATGCCCTCTCTGCTGTATCTGGTAGGATATGATAGGATATGACATCAGAGAGAGAAGGTTCCTCAAATAATCCATGCCAACAAATGGCTTTAAAGGTCAACACTAGCACCTTAAATTAGACCCATAAACAAACTGTAACCAATGTAGCTCACAAAGCAGAGGTGTAACATGTGTTATACCAGGAACACGTGTAGGTGCTAGCACTGCTGCATTTTCTAACAGCTGAAGTTTCCAGATACTCTTCAAGGGCAGCTGCATGTCGACTGTATTGCAGTAGTCTAACTGGCAGGTGACCAGGGCATGAGTGACCATGAGTATGTCCTTTGGATCTAGGAAGGTGCCCAAATAGCGCAGAATACAAAGTTGTACAATATTATAGGTTTTAAAGGGATGGGCTAATATATGTGTGGGAAAAGTTATTGACTGTTAGCATGATGAATTTCTGCACTCCTCCAACTGTCATGTTCCAAAGGTTTGTGAAGAAAGTCATTACCAGATTTGTGGTCTAATACAGAAAACAATAAAAAACTGTGACTTCTTAAAAGCACTATATTTATTATGATGTAGGCTTTAGTTGGCTAGAGACCTGTTCTTCAACACCATAACACTCCCTCACTCCCTATTGTCCACATACCTATACCAGTGAGTGGGTGGAATTCCTGTGAAGGAGTTGAGGACTTTGGTTTCTGCCTCTTCCATGTAGAGATTGGCCACAATGGGGGACACAGGTGAACCCATGGCTCAGCCGTGTTTTTGTCTGTTAGAAACCTTCATTGTATTTAAAATCTTACATTTTTAGGTATATGTATATACAGAAGAAACATCTTGATGACAAAAGACAAGATAACAGCAAGATTAATAACAACAACAACAACAACAACAACAACAATAATAATAATAATAATAATAATAATAGTAAAAATGTGTTAGTCTTTACAGTGCTATAAGATTCTTTAATGTTGCAGATAGAATTAACTAACATGGCTATTCCCTGAAAATCAACCATAGTAATTATATAGTAAAACCAAAGTAAAAGTGTAAAGTCAATGTGTTAGAAGACATTGTATGTCTTTAATGTGAAACCTGTTATGATCAACTCTTTTTTTAATGATTGTTTTCTTAGATAGAGAAAAATATTTGTGGAAGTACAAAAGTACAAAAGTAGTTGTCACTCTAGGTACTGTACATGAGTTGTTTTCTTTTTGTGCGGGGCTCCCTACTATGAAAGGAATGAAATGAAAGGAAGGTTATTTTTATTTTTCAGGAATATGTTTACAAATAGAGGGAGGAAAAATATTATGGCCATTGGATGCAGAAGTATTTAGATAAAAAAAAAAAGATTGATAGACCTTTTCGTCATTCCCTTTTTCATCATTCCCCTCCCCCCCACAGTAGGAAGCATTTTGCAGAAAGAAAGGAGCTGTGAATTACCCATGTAGGGCCATATTAAGTTATTGTTCTGATTTCTCTCATCATCATCTCTTTCTTTTCAGTGGAGACACTTTAGTTTCCCAACCTAAATCTCAGCAAGCACCCGATGGCAACATTTGGTATGCTGCTGTTTTCAGCAAACCTACCCAATACATGGGATAATTTTAAATGTAATTATTCAGCACTTGAATAGTGCTCTCAGATATCCTGACGAAAAAATGTCAGTGAAGTGCAAAGTGTTATTTCTATGTCAGATTTTGTGGAGAGAGGCTCGAACTGATCATATTGAAACCCCAGTGAAATTGTTAGATTTCAATATTATCCACTGACTTCAGTCATCATGGGAGGTCTTCCAGTTCATAGAACTCCCAATTCATACAGAAGTAGCTTCCCCTTGAAATTATTCATATTCACATCTTATCCTTGATTTTTTTTTTAAAAAAAACCCTCTTAAAAGAGGCATTTTGCCACGGAGGTTAAGGGTTTTCACTGAAATTGCCACTTGTGTTTGATTTTCATCTTCTCATAACATCCTTGAAAATGTTCAGGATAAGAAAAGTCCTGTCTGAGGCATGTTTGAGAGTGACTCTTTTAAAGTATTGCTACAGAATTAAACAAAAGCTGTGTAGTAGTAGACAAGGGCCTCTTTTTGTCCATTGTGCTGTCTGCAGGGAGCTGACATCTCTATTTTAACAAATCAGCTTTTTCTTATTACCAACAATTTAAAAAAATGCTTATCGTTTTGCAGAGAATAGATTAATAAACAAGGGATCAATGCTTAAAACCTAATGCTCTTTTAAGAAAAATCACCTGTTTAATGCTCTTGTATTTAACACATATATGCTTCAATATATTTGATTAGGGCATTAATAAAACCTTATTGCTTATATTATCATCCTCTTGTATAAAACAATTAACAGACAACAGAAAACCAGGCACAATTAATCATTGGTACAAGAAAAGAAAAACATACCCAAAAAAGTCACCAAAAGAAATTGAGTGTTTTTGAAGACTAGGAAAGCATCAAATTGGTAGTTATTCAGATAAATACCTTAAGACACAAAGAGAGGCTTAATGCATAACAAATAAGATTCAGTATGTATATGGATCCGAGTTGTATTCCTTTCCCCAATTTTATGGGACAAGAGCCCAGAGAATTGTGTGCTGATACAACCATTTCTTTGGAACAACTGGTGCTTAAGAGAAAGAGAAAGACAAATAGCCATGCAAAGGAAATCTGGGATAGTGTTTAAGGTGTAACCTTTCCCCATAACAATTTATAATATGTTAGCATCTTTATTTACATTTTACTTGCTTTAGGTTTATGCTTCACTCTATGTATCTATCTGTCCATCTAACCATTTACCCATCTATCATATGCTTCTGTACGGGATATAATGGTACTCTTGGTGACCCAGAGGATTCCTTTGTTACTTTTTTCTCAAGCTGATTGTTTTTTTCTCTCTCCTCTACTCTCTATTTCATGCCCTTTCATGGACGTTAAATCCATTTTATGTTACATTTATGTTCATTCTGCTTCTTTCTTTTCCAGGACCTCAATCTCCGTACAAAGACCTTAATCTTTGATGTGGAACTTTGTAAAATGTTCTCTGAAAGTTTGAGTGTAGCCTAGTAAATTTTTAGGGACAAAGTCACTGTCCATTTCTGGAAGCAAAGGTGTAGTAGGACAAAAACATAATAGCTTAAAAATTATTTAGTTTCAAACAAGAATGGAAAAGCAACAAGGGGATTTCTTCAAATTGATGTGGTCTACCTTTCATTTCTTTTTAAAACAGGAAATATTATTTGTTTGAAGATGACCAAAGGATTAATTTTATTTACCTTTCCATAAATACATATTTTAATGCTGTATGAACAATTGGGTTCTGCTTTGATTTTGCAATAATAAAAAGAATAATATTGAAAAGAACAAAAATAGTATAAAAAAAAGATTTGTTCAGTGCTACCTATTCAATGAACAGTAAGTAAATACAAACAGAACAAAAACAGTTTATGTTATTTTTTCATCCCAGGATGTTCTATTTGGTTTGAATCATTACATATTTCTTGATTATCAGCAAATATTTTTGTTGTTGAACCCAGTTATTTGATGACACCAACTTTCTGAATGTAAAAAAGATTGACTTCCCTGTCTTTATCAAAACTGAGAAAGAGCATTTGATGAAAATGGAAGAAGTTTTAAAAGAATAAAACTTGACAACTTACATTTATGAAGGGATCAAAGTGCCCACTGAGAGCTACTTTGCTTTGCCTTGTCTTTCATGGAAGGTGACGGTGGTGTGTGAAGGAATCATAAAGTCATCAACCATGAAAGTCTTGCCTCTTCTGAATGACACAGTCATATGGTTATGACCACCATCTCTAGTGGGTGGTACAGATAGTTGGCCCCTCCAAAGGCAAAAATAAGCTAGAATAACAGGGAGAATCTAGGGAAGGGGAGAGTTAATGAGAAGCAACCTCATCTGTTTAGCTTCTAAATGGCCATGCCCACCAAATAGCCATTTGGGGAATGGACAAGACTATGATAGCAATTTTGTGAGAGCCTAGTATAGTATATTTTCAGAATTCCCATTGGCCTCCAAACACGTACAAGCTCCTTCAACCTAGAAAGTTTGGACTAGAAGAAAACAGATATAGGGACTGAGTGGAAAGCCCATGTCCTCTATAATTTTAGCTCCCCTATGAGCAGACTAATATCCTGCATAAGGACATTAGGAGTTTTTTTTTAAAGGAATTTAAAATAATCATACCAAGGCAAATGTCCGTCAATATAAAATAGTGAGAATACTGTATGGCCTTTTCTAGTTTTATCATTCTTACTTCCCTTATCCTACATATTAATAGTATACAGTATCTGAATTATGAGCAATAGAATTGAATGCTATTCACAGTTGGCTTTGAGTTAAGCAGCCGATAAATCTTGAAAAATAAATAAATATAAAACTAAAAGTCCAAAATTTGCTCTTTCTTCACAATTCTATTTTCACTCTGTTACTTGACTTGTATCATTATGAGCATTGGTGAGCATTATCGTATCATAGTGTTATGCACTGTTTAGTCCTTCATCTCAAGTACAACACCCTAAGCAAAGTGGCACAAATGCATACTACTTGTGCATAACAATAGTACTGGAACTTCTTATTGTTGTATTATCTATGTGGTGTATAACATCCTATAAGAAGGCTAGGGTTTTTTCCCCTTCAATTTATCTTTTGCATGTTCTAGATCAGGGGTTCCCAACCAGGGGTGCAAGACGATATTCCAGGGCTTGCGAAAACCTGGGTTTAGAGGTTTCTAAATTATAGTGTATATGCATAATTCGTTGTTTTGAACTTTTGTAAGGGGTGCAAGAATATATCAGAAGCGTTCTAGGGGTGCGGGGTATAGAAAAGGTTGGGAGCCGCTGTTCTAGATTCACTGGTCTACCATAATGGGGACAGACAAGATTTTATTCTTTTGCCTTAATTTTGAGAAGGAATCATAATAATTTTGGGGGGGTGAAATAAGACTTTCCTTTCTGAAGTCATTTGAGTTCTATGCTTGTTTATTTTTTCAATTATTTTTTAATATATTTATTTTTCTTTTATCACCAAAGATAAAATACAGCTTGAGATGAGTGTAACACCCAGAGAACATGGATTACGGGGCCTGGAGGCCAACAGGTTTTCAGTGCTCTAAATTGGAAAGGCTACAGTACAGTGTTTCAAAAATCTGAAAATAGTTGAAAAGCAGCTTCAGCTTTAGCATATAATGTATATTGAGGAACTAAGCAATACGATAATCCTCTCCTCTGTGACTTGATGAAAAGGTGATCTTTTCCTCTCAGATAATTAACCTGTGGATTAGATGTGGGTAGGCATCTTACATTAACTGAGAAGAATGAAAGAAACGTTTAAAGCAAACACTAGGTGGAGATTCAAATGACTGTAGATACTATTGTTGCGAACCAAGGATTCCTTTGAAAATGCCAGCTTTGCAAGGTGGTCCAGGGAAGAAGCACACCCAGATGAACTAATTATATTTTATTGTAAGATTACATTATCTTTCAAGTCTGAAAGTATATTTCTTCCTCTCACTTTTTACGGCCTGAGAAACTAGGGAGGGTCCCTTCTGAGCAATGGTGGGATTCAAATACAGTATGTGAACAACCGGTTCTGTGTGTGGATACCACTTCCGGAAGTCCATTCTGGGCCTGGGCAACAAAAGATTAGCTACCGGTTCTGCCGAAGTGGTGCAAACCGCCTGAATCCCATCACTACTTCTGAGGCATTTGCCATTCTCATATTCCTGCTGAAGGCTAAGCTGGCTATGACTCTTCTCAGTCTCCAAGGCCATTGCCACATACTATTACATAAGATAAGCATTTACATGGGAGGGTCTGCTTCCCTGATGAATTTAACCCTTTTTATAAATTTTGGTAAAGTGCTCCTACTCGTTTCTGTTCTTTCTTCTTTTCCTCACTTCGTTCCTGTCCAATTTTGTTTCCTCTTTCTCATTCCTTTTCTTCCTGGTGCAGCTCCTTCATTATCTTAATCTATCACTATTTTTTTCTCTCTCATCTTTTTTGTTGTTGTTTGTGCTAGAAGGGAGGAGGAAAATATCATTATCCCAAGACTACCTGTACTCATTAGAGGACAAGGTAAATCGTGGGCACTCCATCACTGGAAGTTTTTAAGAAGAGACTGGACAGTCACTTGTCTAAGTGGGGGGCTGGACTAGAAGACCTCCAAGGTCCCTTCCAGCTCTATTCTATTCTAAATGCTGAGAAATTTTATGCTTTTATTTATTATTTGCCACTTTTATAGGCTATTCAATTAATAAAGGTTCTTTAGGCAGTTTAAATTTAAAAAAGAATAAAAATAGGATAAATTTAAAATAAAATAAAAAAGAAATAAGAATAAAATTTTAAATGCAGTCAAACTAACAATGACAAATAAGACCTAAAACTTTGAAAATGTAAATTAATAGGACAGTAAATTGTTCCCTTGTTTTACTTCTTTTCATTATGATCTTGCCTTTCAGTAGTTTACAATGTTGAGATGTTCATAAGCTTCTTTGAAAGTAGTCTTAGGCTATGAGTGTGTCTTTTTCAAAATTAAAGTTACAGCTACTTGGATAGCAAGAGCAGAAAAAGAAATGTATAATATAATTTGTGCAGACTTTGCACTCGTGTTAACAATAGGATTTTCATTATTCAGTATAAATAATTTATATTTTATTAATCGGATGACTAGGTGTTTAATCTTGTTGCTGAGTTGAGTTGTTGAGTTGACCAGACTTTGGGACAGAATTATGGGGGCCAGTTAAGAAGCGAGTTCTCAAACTCTCTACTGCATTTTGAAGGAAATACACAATGCCAGCTAAAGCTCTCCTCCTTCTCCCAAACTAAGATCAATAGAGACTAGCTGTGGCCTGGTTCTGCTGCTGACCATGGCTTTATATTTGTTTTGCCTTTCCATCAGAACAGTCAACCAGAGCTTTGCCTCCAGCAAAGAATGGATTAGAACCAAGTCTTTGTCCATTCAACAATTTAAAACCAAAGAAGGTCTTTTGTGGAAATTTACATTTGGTTTGATGACAGCTTGTGCAGAAGCAGAGTTTTCACTGCCAACTACAGTAAATCCACTCAAGATTTGCAAGTGCCAAAAAGAGTTAACAATTAAGTGACTAAAATAAGATAGAAGTTTGCTTTTTTTGAGAGGACTTGAAATATGATCAAATTAAACCAATACTTTCTTTTTTGCCTCCTGGAAGAGCTCTCTATTAAAATTAAGAAAGAGGAAGCCTGAGCATCATGGAAACAAGGCACAAACAGGTGAGAAATAAAAAAAGAGAACGCTGTTTGTCAAGCTTGTTTTTCTTCTGCCAATATTGTTGTGGAAGGCTTACTTGGAAGATACTCCTGTCTGATGCTTGAGCCTATTCTTATTGAGCTTTATTATAAAAGAAGATGCTTGCTTGTTTCAGTCACTTAGGAGATAAATACAGGAAAATGGCTCATCGTTTATTGGTTTATCCATTCCCATCCCCAGCACAGGGTAGAGTGGTCTGATTTCAAAGTGACAGCTGGTGGTGTCGCTTCCTGATACATGCTAATCCAGTTTTTATTATTGAAAAACTGCCTATGCTTCTAGCCAGCGAGAGGGAGTTGCTAAATGTAATCGCTGAGGAGGAAACCTTAGGATCTTGCATATAAAAGCCTAAAATGAACCATTTTCTCATTAAGCAGCAGCATTGTGATTAAATACAGATGTAGTGCAGGGAAAGTAATTTATATCTATGAGCAGATAATGTTCAGTTTGGTTGGGGACTTTTTTTTTTTTTTAAGTCTCAATTTGAATAAACAGTATTTTGGCTTCCTCTTCTATTAAAAGTATACAAAATAAACTTTTGTTTTCATGAATGCTGACAGGAGTAAGATTCATCGTCCTAAAAATCTGGGAAGATACGGTAGTACTAAGAGCACATCTCAGGTCTTCAAAGGAACATACACTTGTGGTAGTTTCTAGCAGAATATATATGCTAAAGCATATAAGGAACGGTTGCTGGAATTGGGTATGTCTAGTTTAATGAAGAGAAGGACGAGGGGGGACATATAGCAGTCTTCCAATATCTCAGGGGCTGCCACAAAGAAGAGGGAGTCAAGCTATTCTCCAAAGCACCTGAAGGCAGGACAAGAAGCAATGGATGGAAACTAACCAAAGAGAGAAGCAACCTAGAACTAAGGAGAAACTTCCTGACAGTTAGAACAATTAACCAGTGGAACAACCTGCCTCCAGAAGTGGTGAATGCTCCAACACTGGAAGTTTTTAAGAAGAGACTGGACAGCCATTTATCTGAAATGGTATAGGGTTTCCTGCCTGAGCAGGGGGTTGGACTAGATGACCTCCATGGTCCCTTCCAACTTTTTATTATTATTATTATTATTATTATTATTATTATTATTATTATTATTATTATTATTATTATTATTATTATTATTATTATTATTATTATTATTATTATTATTATTATTATTATTATTTCTGGTATGGTTATTTTAAAATATTTTTGCTATTCTTCTGTTGGTGAACTCAGAATCCAAAGGTTTCTTGCTTGAGCAGGGGGTTGGACTAGAAGACACGTTCTTTTCCAGTTCTATTATTCCGTTAAGAAGTAACCTGGAGCACACTGCACCTCTGTTGGCAATAGCCAGGCTCTCTCTCCCTTCTCAGACTTCACAATATCATCCTCAGACAGCTGCCTTGTGCCTATGGTGATCTTCTGCTGTGTTATACTGCTATTTTATTGATGATTTCATTTAGGGAGCCTTGATTAATGGAAAGGCAGAATATAAAAGAATGCAGGTGAGCAAAATAAAGGTCTAGAAATGTATGTTTGGGAGTATAACTTTAAAGAAAATAGGAAGTGTTGTGTTTGGAATTTGGAACAAAATACCATTTTCCCTTTTGCAAAGATCTGTTTTCATAGTTGGCACAGTTGACATCAGCAAATCACTGAAATTTTAACTGCTGGATGTTAGATGAAAAGGCCACCTCGTCATTTCATTATATTCTAATTAGTAATACACTTCAATAAAAATATTAATGCAATCATTATGATATTCAGCAGCTTTGCAGGTCTTCTGCTGAATATTAGCTGTTCTCCAATACAGCATCTTTTCTTCTGCTTTTTACTGTTAGAAATTTGAGACTGGTGTTATTTTGATTCTCCTATTATGTCTGTGGACATGCCTGAAATTAAAATCCATATTAGGGAAATGTTATTAAAGTGTAGTCTGAAGTTAGCTCCAACGACATAGAATGGCAATAAATGTTCCATTGGGACTTATATTTATATCACTCATTCAGTGATCTCTCTACAACTCAGGTTGTTTTGTAAGGGAAGAAATTACCCAATGAATAGGTCTCTTCATACAACATTTTGCTTTTGTACAGCACTATTATGTGTGTTTACACACCTTACTTTTCTAATCCTTACAACAACTTTGACGGATAAGTCAGTGCTGTTCCCATATTGCAGATGTGGGGTGGAGATTGGGCTAAGATGTAAAAAGTTTGCATAACTGCATTTAAAATTAGGAAAAGGTTCATCTGGATTAGATCAAAGGCCTTTGTAAGCACACATTTTGTTCCCACAGGACCCACTATTCCCCAGCCTTGGGAAGCTAGTAGCTTGAGTGCAAAAGCGTCCTTTCGTTTGTATATCCTAGCCACTGGCATTTGAAGAATCAGACCTTTAGGATTGGAGGAAACTATTCCTAACCTAGGCCTCCATTACCTGCTAAGTTCATCACAAAAACAAAATTTAACTCTGGTTCTTGATTACTAAGCTATATTAAGACAATAGAGTATTTTTCACATGTTACAATAGAGATTGGTTAACATGAGGCTCCAAGTGTTATTGACCTCCAAACCTCCCTTGCCCCAGGGCCAACTACTGTGATGGATGTTGCAGTCTGATTGCAATTGGAGGATCAACACTGTCCATATGTGTGGGAAAGTAGAGAAATTGAGGCCATGAATATTGAGAATAGTTATCGAATTCCAGAACAACAGAAAGGAACAAATTGGAGCCTTAAGAAATTTATATTTATTATAGCCCTTAAAATGTGGTGGTGGTGATGGTGGTGGTGGAGGAGAAGGGAGAAAGGAGAAGGGAGAAGGGAGAAGGGAGAAGGGAGAAGGGAGAAGGGAGAAGGAGAGATGCTGCTTCCATGTCCACCCTATGAAAGAAGATATACATAGTTGATTTCTAGATGCTCCTCTCCCTAACCTCATTTTAAGGAAGGATGTTGTGCAGCCTAACTGTACTGCAAGTAAAACTTGAATGCAAGCCAGGGTGTATCTGTGGGAGCAAGCAGAAATACAGGACAGGATAGTAGAAGTGCTATTTGCTTACAGTCCAGAGTCAGAATATATGATAAATGCCCTTGTGGGCTAAATTGGCCATCCAAGATAGACATAAAGAGGAAACAGTGAGAGGTATAACCCCATGTTTAGGTGAAAAGAAATGAATTCAAGATGCTTAGCTGATCATCTGCATGATTGTTGGTTAGATCACGCCTGATTTGATTTTGTGTTTTGAAATCACAATAAGCTACTCTTTGCTTTTTAGTCTGACAGAAGATTTTAGAGTCTTTAGATTGAAAAAAGCTTCATAAATATTAAAATTAATATGAATTATATGAGCTCAACATTTGTGAACATCCTGTAACATAGGTTTTTATGCAATAATTATTAGCACCTTGGCCCTAGGAACTCCCCTCATCCATCCATCAAATAAGGACAGCTGCTTTTGAAATATTTATTGTTCCATGTCTTTTGATTACACATTGGACTTGATTTATGAAAATTGTCTCTTTTCAGGGTAAGAATTTAATAAAACTTCCTGAGTTATCTTTACCTTTGCTGAAGATCAGATGATAATATATTTATGTAGTCAAAATAAATCCTGATGATTTAAACTCAATGAAACAGGGCCTCTGCTGAACAGGGCTACTGGGATATAACAAGGAAAGGAGAGCTTGGATAGAGTTTCCAGAATCTTTTGAAACCATGTTGAGAATATAGTGTTGGTCTCTGAGCTGAGCAAGATAGAATTTTATAGTGCTCAATCTTAATTTGTTTTAAAAGTTAAGACAAAACTATCAAAATTGCCCCCTTTTTATGTAAAAATGTTAGCTTTATTAGCAGAATAATGGACCAAAGTAGACCTCAGAAGAACACAATACACATCAGTTGAAAATTAAAGTGGAGAAGGATGGGTTAGTCCACAAAGAACATATATGAAGATTGAGTAAACTGGACTCTAAAACTAGGTCTGTGATGTACTAAACCAAATTTTAACTATGGTTTGTTGAGTATGCTAGATTAAGAAAAACATGGTTTATTATCCTAGTTATGTAGGATTCACACTACTTGTTAAATCCAAGTATTGGAATTGGTCATTTGACAGGAAACAGGTTCCTAATCCACAGCAGTATCTTGGAATACATTAAGTCATATCATTTCACTTTAGAATTTAGTACGTTGCATTCAGCATTCTGGATTCACTACAGAGTCATTAGGAGTGGCATATAAGATGATTATTATGGTCGGTTGCACATTCAACCAGATGTTAGATTTGGATTTGGCATTTTTATCCAACTATCCTTCCTGAGGACCTGGGATGGAGAGATATTGTTTGATGTGTTGTTAAAGGTATCATTGCAGAATGTAAGCTGTTCCGAATAAGGCTGCCTTTTGTAATTGACTAATAGTGTTTTTGTCAATGCCAATGGTGTGCAGGTGGCGCTCCAAAGATTTTGGGATAGCTCCCAAGGCGCCTGTTACTATTGGTACTATCTTTGCTTTCTTTTGCCACATTCATTCTACTTCTATTTGCAGGACTTTGTATTTTGTGTTTTTCTCCACTTCTTTATTTTCTAGTCTGCTGTCTCCAGGCACAGCAACATCTACTATCCAGATGTTTTTGAGTTTCTTATCAACCATTGTTAAGTCTGGGGTGTTATGTGGCAGGTGCTTTTCTGTTTGAATTCTGAAGTCCCAGAGCACTTTCTATTATTACTTTCCATTTCTCTGTTTTATGGTCCCATCTTTCTTGCAGTCAATGGTATTTCTTGCAGATTTTCCAGTGCACCGTTGCTGCTATTTTGTCATGCCATTGTTTGTAGTCAGTTGGTGCGAACTCCTTGCAGCAGCTAAACAGGTGGTCCACTGTTTCTTCAGCTTCTTTGCAGAAGTGGTTATTTTGTGTCTGTTGCTATCTTCTCAATTCTGGCTTATTATATTTTTCTAAGATGTAGCTCTTCGAGAAAGACATTTCAAATACCAATAATAGTTTAAACTGCTTTGAATTTTCCATCCTATTGCCAGATAAACCCAATCAGAGAAACCTGTTTTTCAAGCTATTCCCGGCTCCTTACTGAGAGTATCTAGTACAAGCTTAACATGATCTCTTAAATATACTATACTTGACAACTTTGAGGGAATTCAATTATTACATAATATAGTGGTTTTCAAAATTTTAGGTACCAATACCCCATAAATGAACGATTATTGTAAGCTACAACTGTCTACTATGGGTTTGCTAAGACCTAGTCCTAGAGTGAAGTGCAAATCCCAGAGCAAATCAGAAGTCTGATTAGACAGGTTTTTTTGTTCATTCTCTCCCCAGACTGCTTTTGTTTTGAATTAAGAGACTCCCAAAGGTGATTTTTCAGGAGACAATTGGACTTTCTTGTTTTTCTTTGAAGATGTTTCGCTTCTCATCCAAGAAGCTTCTTCAGCTCTGATTGGATGGTGGAGAATGGAAGGATTCTATATTCATTGCAGACAGCTGGTCATTTGCATTCTTTTAGAGCAGGGGTGTCAAACTGCCGGCCTGCAGGCCGGATGTGTCATGGCAAAACCGCGCCCACCCCATTGCCGACAATGGAAAAAAAAGTTGCGATATGTCGCGACACATCACGTGATGTTGTGAGTTTGACACCCCTGTTTTAGAGAGTCGTTGAGCCATTCCAAATGAGAAACGAAATGTCTTCAAAGAAAAACAGGAAAGTCCAGTTGCCTCCTGAAAAGCACCTTTGGGACAACCATGACCTGGGTGACTGAGAATCTCCATAGACATTTAACTAGGTGAGTCTTGAATTTAGTCCACAGATTTTGCTGCAAGATAACTTGTGTCACTGAAAAAGGGCCAATGATTTCTTATCTGGCATAATAGCAAAAAGAAAGCCATTCTACCACTATACACTTCTTTAGAATAAGAGGAATGGAATCACACAGAAGAGAAATGAACTGGGAGATTGTATTTAGCGGGTGATTAAAACGCACAAAATCTGGACTTGAATGTACAATTCTTTCCCTCTCTTAACATCCCCCATTACTTCAGAGGCTTCAAATTGTGGCTAATCTCACATATCACAAGCTGTAATACACTTACTGACAAAGGAGATGAATTAAGGATGCGGCATCTGACTTAACTCTGAGTTTTCTGGGTGTAGTGGATTTAACATTATTTGAACACACTTTTTTATGGTTTAATATAGAATTATTTTAGGGCAGAATTTGGTGGCAGGGAAGTAGCTAATACTCTTTCTACTTTTTTTAGCCCCCTTTTTTGAGAGAGAGAGAGAGAGAGAGAGAAGAGAGAGAGAGAGGGGGGGGGAAGACAGAGAGAGAAGCTTTATCTTAATTAAAGTTTAATTAAGGATCACATTTGGCAGTACTTTTCACACCGATCGACACCAGCAGATTTTCTAGGGCTTAACTTTATCGTGCAGAAAATCCTCTTTTATTACTCTCAACCTGTTGTAAAAGCTGTTGGCACAGAGCAATGGCTGCTTCATTCAGCTGCCTTGTTTGCCGCTGGAAAAACCCCAGGTCTCTAGAGATAGCACCACAGTGGTTCAATTTAATATCTATCCCATCACTACAAGACTCTAGCTCATTATTAATGATACTATTCATTAATTTCTTGTTGGGCTGATGTTGTTATTTATTAAAATATTAAAGAAAGCTCCTGAGACACATACATAATGAGAGACACCTCTGTTCATGAGCTATACCAGCAGAGGGGAATGAATATAATGTAGATTTACCCATCCCACCATCCGCTCTCCCTCCCTCATTAGTCCTGCTACATCTTGGAGTGACACAGTAAATTCATTTTGTGCACTGTCCAATCAGAGCACAAAACAAATGCGAAGCTCTTTTTTTTTTTTAATGAGCCATTCCTATGCAAAATGAATTGACTACTGTCTAACTCATCTGATCTGCCTCTGTTTGGGGAGGAGGGCTAAATTGCTTATATTTGTGTAGGAAATAAATAAGATTTGGCAGAGGGTTATTGTTTTCTCTGTCTCCCTCAGCCCCCTTTCAGCCTTCCATTTGGAAATTTTCAACCTTGCATTTTAAAATCTGCTACCTTAGCAAACTAAATCCAACATTAGAGGTAATATTTAAAATAGCCCAAACAAGCTTTCTGTCTATTATAGTGTTCATATGATAGCAGGTTGGATAGAAAGATAGATAGGCAGAATGTACAAACATTGCATGTATATATGCCTAACTATACATGCATATGTAGTTATATACACAAACACACATTGATACTTGGAAATATCCTATGCAAAACTGATTTAATACTCAACTTTTAAGATCACAGCTACCTTGAGCAGACCTACCATAAGACAGGAAGCATAAGAATAAAATCAATTTGCATCTTTTTTAAGATTTCTTAAAATCACAGTTCAGTGGTCATTCATGGCACTAGAAGCTTCCAGCTTATATTTGTCTTTTGCTGCTGACTGAACAGAACATTAGAGAAATCTGCATAACAATTGTGGTAGCATCTGAAGGTAAAGTTTTAATTTGTTCTATATGATTGTTGTTTTTACCCATGTGCAAATAATTGCTACGGGGAAGAAATGCCTCACTGTTTTAAGGGGATTAACTGGGCATAATTGCATCTCGTTTTGATTCCTCTTTTAATAATGGATCCTCTCAATCCACGGCCAGTGCAGCAGCTTTGTGGGGCTTGCAAGCTAGTTTCAAAGCATTTATGTATTCCTCTTAGGTCTTTGTACTGCAAATGCAGTCATTTGGGTGGGGGGTGGCAGCAGGGGAGTCTAGCAGAAGAAATGCGCACAGTAATTTTGAAAAGACCGAACAATCGTACAACTCTAGCAACATACATGGTGTCAATACCTATAGCACTGAATATTTGATTGCTCGGGTTTCATTTCCACCTCCTCCCTTTGCAAATTGTAAAAACTAAGGCAAGTTCCCAGGACAGACAGAGCCATTATACTATTATGTAAACAATTATCAGCTGCCTCCCAAGGCCAGCCAAAGACTGGCTAAGTATCTCTTAATTTGGAAAGGCAGGTATAAACTTTTATAAAGGTTTTGACTTCTTTGCATTGTGAGAGGCAAATCAGCTCTTGTATTTAAAGCTTTATTCTGGTCTAGTTAAGCTACGCTGAGGTCATATGCCTGGGGAGTCACCCAACCCAAGTGCAAAATATAAACATAAAACTTGTATAAGTGACTATTAGTTGCACTGTACATACTGCAGAATTCTGACATTTTGAAGGGCTGATTATACATTTAGATATTTGGTATTTCTGAAAACAAATAGGTTTATCTCCTCCTATGCCAGCTGAAACTCAGGATCTGGAGGATATTCTTTATGCAATGGTTGTAGTCTTCATAAATTACTCTGCTGTACAAGAAATGCATAGCAGAATTTTGGATTAATGATATGGATTAATTTCATATTGTGTTCTTATCCTATGCATTTAGAATTTTGACTATTACTTGAGACTTTTAAATTAGGAAGCCAAATACAAATATGTTTAATCTTTTAATATATGGTATCTCTACACAAAGCAAGAGTCATGAAGTTTATTCACCATAAACAGATCACACACCTATGTTGGTCTAAATCAGGGGTGTCAAACTCGCAACGTCACGTGACATGTCGCGACGTATTGCAACTTTTTTGCCATTGCCGGCAATGGGGTGGGCGCAGTTTCGCTATGATGCATCCAGCCCGTGGGCTGGCAGTTTGACACCCCTGGTCTAAATCTTCTTTTACAAAAGTAGGGTCCATTTTTATCCTTTAAAAAATATTTTTATTAAAGGTTTTAACTACAATTATAAAAGATAATACAAACTAAGAAAAAATAGAAACAGTAAAAGGTGCAAAAAAGAATGAAAAAATGGAGATGAAAAAACAACTATTAGTGACTCCCACATTCATAAAAATAAGTATAAACAATTTTGCTATCTATTCATTTCTTAATTTAATAGATACAAAACTTTTCATCCTATGACTCAACTCTTAATTATAGACAAGTCCAGTATGCAACACCTTTTCCAATGCAGATGTCAGTGAAAAATCCAGAGCTGTTAATCTGTTGAAAACTTTCACGTCTAGAGACCTTTGCCTTGCAGTCTCCTCATAAGGAGCAGCTGTATGGAGCGCAACATGGATGATCTCACATCTTCCTTTACTCCAGAGAGAACCAAAACACCTGATCTGCTAGTTAGTTCCTTATTCTTAGCTGCAATTTTTGGCTCTGCTTTCAATACATTTTTATCCTTAACTTGCTCCAATTCCCTTGGATAGCATGAAAACAGGTCATTTTAACTCTACCAACCTAATTATATTAGTGAACACACCATGTTCTAAATGATTGTTGATATTTAAATAGACTAGATTGGAAACATTCTTCAAAATAATCTTACTTTGATCTATATTTAATTAATATAACAATTACAGAGTAATAATGAACTAACAAACAACAATAAAAAATCCAGACTGTTGCACAGTCCTAATAATTTTACTATCCTGTAAATTTAACCATTATTATTGTCCTACTGTTGTGACCTGGAACTAATGGACAGGCAGCTGTTGAAAGGTTTTCCTGGAATTTCAACCAGGGACTATACCGGTTCGTAGCAGCTGCTTATCCACTCTATAACAGAACTTCCTCTTGAGTTACAATTTAACTCAAAATTGACCTTTATTTATTACCTCCAATTTGTATATTTTATAAAAGGATTGCTAAGCTGCTGTAACATATGAAAATGAACAGTTTCAGAGCCTCTGATTTTTTTTTTAAAGCAACTTTAAGGCTTTGGCTGTAGATTTTAAAGGTTTTTTTTTTTAAGTGGTCTGTAAAATTGCTACATGAAACTGCAATCTCTCAATGGAATATTATATCTCTGTATAACAGGATTATTTAGTACACCCATCATTTTAACAAGTTAAATGGGAGCACCTACAGAACGCAGAACTGTATTATTCACTGGCAATTCAGTCAGTGTAAATAGCTGTAAGAGCTTAGTGTTAAATTTCTTGCTAGAACAGGATAAAAGAGTAGAACTATCAGCTCAGAGCCAACCATGGCTAAGATTTACTATGTATTTTTGGACACTTATTATTGAGCAACCTCTATTGTTGTTATTAATGAATGGTTATTATTAATGTGGTTTTAAGATTTGTATTTTGTTTTATGTGTCAACATTCAGCTCAAGAATCCAAATAAAACTCCAGGTTCATTCTGTTTCCAAAAATCTTACTGTTTATTGAATATATGGCATGGTAATGTTGAAGCAAAAGTAACTCTGACGTTCCAGACACAGTTCATAGAATTAAACAATAATTTCTCCAGCCAAACCTCCAACCTCTCACGTAGTCCATGTAAACAATTTCACTTTGTTATGGGAAGTGTCTGCTTCGTCTCCACACCTACTGCAGTATCCTTGGAAAGGTTTCAGGCTCTCATGGTCTTCAGTGGAATCGTAGAGGTTTCGTTTCTCCATCTAACCCATTCTAAAGCAATCCCTCCCCCCTTCCTTACTCTAATGGCAAGTTGAAACAAAGAGGCACGTAGCTGCCAAATTTTCATTCTTGACATTATGTTTATTTGATGAATTTCGTACAAATACTGGAAAACATTGCCCTCGTTGGTCATCACAGTAGTCCCTGTGATCAAAAACATCTACAAAATGTAACAATTTTTCAGAAAGATGAAATAAGCTTTACAATCTCGTGGCACAAACTCAACCTCCTATGTGTAAGCTTATTGATTGATTGATATTCCACCTTTATTATTTTTATAAATCACTAAGGTGGCAAAGATACCTAATAGTCCTTCCTCCTCCTATGTACCCCACAAAAATAACCCTATGAGATGAATTAGGCTGAGAGAGAGTGACTGGCTCAAGGTCACCCAGTTGGCTTTCATGCCTAAGTCAAGACTAGAATTCTCACTTTCCTGGTTTCAAGCCTGGTGCCTTCACCACTAGATCAAACTAGTTATAATACCATGATGCATGTGAATAGGGGGTGGAAACTGCATTAGGACATTGAAGTACATCATCATTTGCAATTCCTCAGCCCCTGCAGATATTGTAACCCATTTATGACCATTTCCCTCCCTGAACTAGAACCTACCTCAAATAATGATCACAGATACATCATTCCTATCCATTAGCTTCTTAAATGCTACAGGACAGAGGAAGGATCACTTCATGTACCAATTTTTATCTTCATCCTGCTGCTGCTATATGCATAGAAAGGTTAAAGCTGAAGTAATCAAAGGCATTTCCAGGTACTGTCTATGTTAATTCCTGACATAATATTTCCACTGTCTCTTGAAAGCTCTGTGTCTTTTGAGAAAGAGATGTAGATAATGTAGATTGTTGATATTGACAATATTTTATCTCTTGCTTCCTCTCTCTCCCTGATGTTGTCTGTCCATTTTGCCAGTTAACATCATACTATATATATATATTTAACTAGATAAAGTGCATGGTGTATGTGCTAGCTTTGAATTGGATGTACACTAGGAGTGTGCTGTATGCAAATTAAACTGAAAATTTCCTACAATAACATTTCAACATTTGATGCCCCAGTGAAAAACACCATCAGTTGTCAACTCTGGTGGATCTGAGAGATTTAAACCCTGTCTAGTGTCAAGGGAGGAAATGGAACACCATTTCAATACTTTTTTTCAAGATTTAATTCAGCTAACTGTAAATGCTTTCTCAAAGAAGCCTAGAATCATATCTAGTAACTCCTTATTTTGAAATCCATTCCATCATTATAATCAGGGACCAAAGTGACACTTTTAGACATGATGTTAAACGCACTTACATGCAGCAACAGAACACACAATTCTCTCCCCAATTCACATCTGTACAAATGTGTGGTTTTGAGTAGAACAGGTCAATAGCATCTCACTCAACTTTCATTTGTTGTCCAACAGGGCCTTTTTATCATATCTGAAAACCTGACGTGGAAAAAAGATAATGGAATTATTATATAATATATAATTGTACTTTTGTCTAAAGCCCAAATTAGTTCTCTGTATACTTTTCAGATTTAACGTGTAATAGTCTGAAGTCTGTTAAATGAACTCTGTAAGGATATTGTGTCATTAAATTATTGTTAACTATAATCAATAGTTGTATACTATAGCATGTTTAATCTGAACAATAATGCAGCCATTATTCTTTCATTCACTTGATTTCTGGTATAAATTCTGCTGAAAATATTTTGCTCATAATAAGGTTGTCATAATCAATTATGTTTTGTTTGTAGCCTTTTAGATTCTGCAAAGAGGCTAAATAATTCTGAGAGAATGAAGGAAAGAATCTTACTTCTGTTCAGGCAACAGCCCTGTGAAGAGTTTCCAAGTGTAATTTTCTTGAAGTTAAAGTTTGGGTTATTATGGTTCACTTAACAGATAGTTTGCCCCAATTTTTGTGATCTCAATGATAAGATGACAAGATTTCTAATTTATAAAACCAGGACAGCATGTTGAGCTCTATGAACCATGGCCAAAGGATATATTGAGCTACATCTAGTTCTTCCCTTTCGTATACATTTTATTTTTCAAGGAATTTCTCAAAAGAGGTCACTTGGATTGCATACCTTAAATCTATATCATCAGCATCTTTTTCCCCCCTTGAACTATAATGAAATAAGCATAGAATTGTAATTCTTTACAACTATATGGTAGTTTATAACTATATAGTCCCCTCTGTTGACCACTGATCTTGTATTCTTTCACTGTTTTATTGTTTCCTTTCTGTAATTCAACACATTTAGGAACATTGATTTGTTGAACTGCTTATTGTAAGAGGCCATCAATATAGATGCATGTTAATTATAAAAATAATACTACCTGAATATAAGGAAAAAAATATGATCCTGTGCTTTCCTTCTAAATTTCAAGTCTATTATTTCTTAAAAACTTAACTGATTCATTTACTTGTCCCAGAAGCAAAATAACAATACCTTTCCACCCATGTTCTTCACTCCTGTTCTCTAATCTTGAGCATTGCAGGATGAAGAAACCTGTTTCTGTTGTTACTCATCCAGTTTTGAATTCTGTAATCTGTTTTCTATCACTGACCTTAAAACTTGGAGATCAGTGTTGTACTTGACATGCAATGGCAATATTGGAGTTTTGTTCTCCTTGGATAAGTAATTTGGTGATATACATTTGTACCTTTGGTTTTTCCTGCCTATGTATAAAACCTTGCTTTTCTCCACATTAAATTTCATTTTGTTGGATAAGGCCCATTGTTCAAGTCTGTCAAGATCTTTTTGGATTCTGAGCTTGTCTTCTGGGGTGTTGGCTATTCCTGCCAGTTTAGTGTCATCTGCAAATTTGATGAGTTCCCCTTCTATTCCCTCATCTAAGTCATTAATGAAGATGTTAAAGAGTACTGGGCCTAAGATGGAACCCTGTGGCACCCACTGTTTACTTCCCTCCATGTAGATGTAGTACCATTAAGGACAACTTGTTGAATATGGTTTGTCAGTCAGTTACAAATCCATCTGGTGGTGATGTTGTCTATCCCACATTTTTCCATCTTACCAAGAAATAGGTTGTGGTCTACTTTGTCAAATGCCTTGCTGAAATCTAAGTATACTATGCATTTTGCTGGTCTACTAATTTAGTCACTTTGACAAAGAATGAAATAAGATTGGTTTAGCATGATCAATTTTTAACAAACCCATGCTGGCTTTTAGTTATAACTTTATTTGTTTCTTGATGTTCGCAGATCTGTTTTTTGATTATCTTTTCCAGTCTCTTCCTAGGTATTGATCTTAAGCTGATTGGTCTGTAGTTTCCTGAGTCTGTTTCCCCCCCCCCTTTTGAAGATAGGAACCGTATCAGTTCTTTTCCAATTCTCAGGTAATTACCCAGTGTTCCAGGATTTTTGAAAGATATGATACAATGGTTCTGAACTCTGGGATGTAATCCATCAGATCCCAGTGATTTATATTGAACAAGATCAGATAGGTGTTCTCTAACCATTTTCTTGCTTATTGTAATTTTTATTTCTAGTCTGTCTTTTACAGTTATGTTTTTGGTAGGTTGCATGAAGATTGATGCAAAGAATGAGTTAAGCAGTTCTGCTTTCTCTCTGCTGCCTGTTACTTCCTTGCGATCTTCTCTCTTAAGTGACCTACTGTTTCCTTGACTTTTTTCTTGTTATTTATATGTTGAAAAAAACTTTTTTTTATTGTCTTTGACTTTTATTGCAAGTCTTTGTTCATTCTGAGCCTTTGCTTTCCTGACTTCATCTTTGCAGATTCGGGCTATCTGCTGACACTCTGCCTTAGTTATGTGTTATTTTTTCCATTTTTTGTACTTGTCCTTTTTGTCCTTCAGTTTATCAGAGAAATCTTTGTGCAACCATGCTGGTTTCTTCTTGGATTTCTTGTTTTTGTTTTTCAGTGGTACTGTGCTGGACTGGGCTTTTTTGATCATATTTTTCAGGGTTTCCCACGCTTCTTGAGTTTTCCGTTTTAGGATTTTCATCCATGGAATTTTTCTTAGATTCTCTCTGAGTTTGTTAAAACCAGTGCTTTTGAAGTTTAAGACACTGGGTGGATTATATTCTATTGCTTGTGTTTGCATTATATTGAATTCCAATATGACGTGGTCACTCTTGCCTAAAGTTCAGGCAACTTCAACTCCCTCTATCACTTTTTCTCTATTAGAAAGAATTCGGTCCAGTATACCTTTTCCTCTAGTTCCCTCCTCTACCTTTTGGATGACAAAGTTGTCAGCTAGGTTGGTTAGGAATCTATTTGATCTTCCACTTGCTGCAGAGTTTGTCTCTCAGTTGATATCAGGGTACTTAAAGTCTCCCATTACTACTGTGGTGTATTTCCTACATACATTTGTTAATTGTTTAGCAAAAAGTTCATCTATTTCTTCTGCCTGGTTGGGTGTCCAGTAGTAGATGCCTATAGCAATGTCATTCTTTTTTCCTTTTATATTGACCCATATGGATTCTAGGAGGTTTTCATCCTTGCTTTTGTGGATTTCTATAGAGATGTAGTGATCTTTTATTTATAATGCAACTCCACCTCCTCTTTTGTTAGGTCTGTTTCTTTTGAATAGTTTGTATCCTTCCACCAGTACATTCCAGTCATGAGTTTCATCCCACCATGTTTCAGTAATGGCAACTATATCAGATTTACCTTCATGTACTAGTACTTCAAGTTCACTCTGTTTCTTCCCTAAACTTTGAGCATTCGTGTATATTCGTGAGTCCTTTATGGATCTTGGGTATGTTTCTTATATCTCTTACTTTGTATCTAGGTTTTCCATTCTTTCCATCACTTTCTACTTCATTGTGCTTTTCCTTTTTTTCTTCTTCTTTCTCCTTCCTCCCTACCTCCTTATATGATTGGTTATGTAGTGGTTTTTGCTTGGAATTAGGTTCTAAAGATCTTGAAGATTGGTCCCCTTCCCTCCTCAATTTTAGTTTAAAGCACTTCTAATAGGATGAGCCAGTCGTTTTCCGAATATATTCTTTCCAGTTCTTGTGAGGTTCACTCCATCCCTTGCCAGTGTGTGCCAGACTAGTGTGCCAAACTAGTATAATGGATTAATGCACTTCATGGATCCTAAACAATGTCCTTAAAAAGGACACTTGAAAGAGAATTCAGAAAGAACAGTAACCATTCATTCAGATGCCCCTGTCACATATTAGAATGGCATGGTATGTTCAATAGTCAAACTTGTTTTACAGTAAAATTTTGATTCCATGGATTTGCAGCTTAATGGACAACATTTGAGCTCATTTTTTCCAGCATAACTGAATTCAGTGAAGACAACTGATGTAGTTATGCAAATGAAGTAAATTTAAGTAAATGATATACATTCAGATTTAACAGAGAAGCTTTCTCATCCGAATGCTTCATTAAATTGAGATTTTATTGTATGTTGTCTGACTGTAAAGTAAAAGTTCTCTTTATGAAGGACTAAGCTTCCAGTTTGCATTATAAAGAAAATGAGTAAAGAATACTCTGACAATAAAGAAATAAAACCCCTTTTCTTCTCTCATTTAGTTTGATAAATATTAACACTCTTTTTTTAAAGGCTATTTGTCAGTTGAAAAAGCATTAGCAGTTGAAGGTTACAAACAGATATTTCCCACTTGTTTCACTGGACGCTGTGGAAAATTGATTGTGAATGAAGCCAACAAGGTAGAAAGAATCTAGAGCTTTTGAAATTGCCTTTGTTTTTCTTCCTACATTTAAAAAAAAAATTAAAATGTATTTTAACAGAGTGGGTTGATCAGTTTGTATAATTGTAAAATGTGCAAAATAAATAAAGAGGTGCAGGGTTCCACTGATAAGTTTAAAATATGTTGTGCTTCAAAAGGAATTGACTGAACAAAAGCTAATCCTGACAACTTTATTTTTCTCAGGAAACTAAAAAAAAATGAGGAAAATATTATTTCAATCCAAATTTACTCCAAAGTACTCTGTTGGAAGTGTTTTCTTCTTAAGGCAGGTAAGTCCACTCTTCTAATGACACTAAAGAAGCAGAAGAACAGATATACAAAGTAATTTACTTTGGTCATAATCATAATGAACATGTAGACTTTTACAAGCCCGCACAAGTCATGGTAGAAGAAGACTTGTTGGGACCCTATGCTGAGAAAATACAAGTTGTTACTTGTGACTTTCTTCATTGTGCTTACAAATGGGAAATAAATGCACTATCCATTATTCATTGGGGTAATAACCTTTGCAGTACCAGAACACTTGTCTGCAAGAAAAGTTTTTATGGATCAATTCAAAGAAGGAGTTCACATAGAAAAGTTAGCATAGAAAAAATAATCAGGATAACTGTGGCACTTACATAGGGCTTAAAAATACAGAGCTTATAATTAAACCACTGGTTTGTAAGGTTTCTTCATATATAATAATGAAACGTTCATATAATTATTTCAGTGCAGCAGATGTACAGAAATTTCATTGTTTTTTATAAAGCACTGAGTGTTTTTTCTTCCAGTTGCATACCTTCTACAACATTTCTTACTGATACATATTTTCATAATTACAGTGACTTTATGTTGGTGTCCAAAATGCCTTACATAATTGTAGGTCAATTATGTAGGTTACATAATTGTAGGTCAATGAAGGTACATATTTTTCCTAACAGTGCTTTTTTTGTAAAAAAAAAAAAAAAAAAAGGTGCCGGAACTCACACACATCATACAACCCGCCTTGCCTACCCTACAAGGTTCCATCCAAAAAAGGTGCCGGATACATGTATAATATGTCTATAGATATCAGTGTGGATTGGAAGCAGAAATTAGATTCCAAACTAGAAATTTCTTGATTCATACCATAGTCCTGTGCATAGTGACTCACAAGCAAGCATTGTTAAATTCATCTGGACTATTTAGTAAGGTGGTTTATATTTTTCCTCAGTTTCTTGCTGGGCATAGGATACTGGTTCGGCAAAGGACCAGGATGAGTATTCCATGGTTAACTTGCTGTGGTTGGGTACTGACTACTGAAAACAGAATTGATCATATAACGGATAAAATAATAGGCTTTTTAAAAATGTATTTAGATTTTGAAGAGCAACAGTAGAAATCATCATTATAAGTTTCCCAACAGTGTGCCTTTTGCAGCTAAAATACGATATTATGGTAACTTGTAGGTTAAAAAATGTATTATCTTTGAAGACATAAAGGTTTTTGCTACCCTTCACCAAATTGTAACTTCTGGGTGAGTTGGTATACAAATGCTATCATATTTCATTGTGGTTATGCCTGAGAATGATGGGGAGAATAATCTAACTACTTTTTGGAGATAATATATTGGAAATGATAGTTGATGTCATATTTATCAATGTTTAAGATACCACAAATGCTGCTGTTTTAGCAATGTTTGATGAATGAATTTACTAATTATAAAAACTTAAGGAAAATAAAAATAGCTTGCTGTTGCTATGACATATATTATTCATATATTGTCCATATGTTATTCCCATTCCATTTTATTCTCACAAAAATAATGTCATTATTCCAATGTTATCAGGTGAATCTCATAAACAGGTGCAGATTACAGACTTCTTTTTTTCATTCTAACTTTACTTTATGCAATAGTTTTGCCACCATAACTAATTTTATTTCTGTTTTGGTATATTTTCAATTATAGCACAACAAAGGTTTCTGTGATACTAGTTTTCAGATGAAGGCTTCTGCTCATTTCTTCCCTTTTTGAACAAATGATACCTTACTGAGGATTTTAAAAATTGCATTGCCATTTACTGTATATAACAGTATTCTTGAAATATTTCACAATGTCAGATAATATTTATTTGATCAGCCAGTTGATCTGCATATCAGTCGCATCATATATTGATTCTGAATCTTCCTATCAATTGGGACCATAATAGTCATTGATATCTACTATATCTTCAAGTTCTATAATCACTTACAATCTGGCTCTGACTCTCCTATCTAACAAAGACCTGGTGTATCATTGATTTGTGCTTGTCTTTTTGGCTGTGTGTTAGTGGCATCAGCCAGTTAATAGGGCACAAGGTCTCTCATGCACTACTGATGATTTAAAGAATGCTGCTTGTCATGTATCTAGAAAATATCAAGTCTCACCAAGGATGTGAGATCCCTGAGGTCCAAATTGGGGACACCAACTTTCTCACCAAATGTACAGGAATACAGAGGTGACTTTGGAGAGATGGAAACATGACCTCAGACGATTAACAACAAATGAACTCAGTGTGAGAAAACAAGGCAGTTCGAGAAAAAATATATAAAGTAATTCCTCTTTGACTTTCTGTAGTATAAGAAGGAGAGAAAGAAAAATACCTTCAGGTTTTCAAGATTCTTCTATTATAGCCTATATCAATAGAGTTGAGCTTTAGTATTTCTTGTGGGGTCTGTTTCAAGCTCTGGCCTACCTTGATGGTTAAGTTACTTTGATTCTGATAGAGAGTATTTGTAACTCAGGATTGAACTGTAGGGTCCTTGGTGCTCTCTGAGCTTGGTGGTTTTCTTGCAGACATTTCATTACCAAACTAGATAACATTATCATTTCCAGAAGTGAATGCTCTTATCTTTATATACAAGTAGCTTGCCCTGTCAGTGTTGGTGGGAATGTTTTTGGTGGTTTCTTGATTAGGCTGTTTAGTATTAGCTTGTTTGTCTGAGTTAGTAGTTCCTTGATTGGGGTATTGTTTATTTGATTGTTGGTTTAGTGTTAAACTTGGTGTTATTCTCTGCTCATATGGGTGTTGATTACTAGTGAGGAGGTATTTTGTCTTTTGTTTCCTTTGGGGTTTTGATTGTCTCATTTGAGTTGTATGTAGTTGTTGTTTATGTGCCTGTTGATGCTGATTTGTCTGAGTGTTAGAACCCAGGAATTCTCTGACATTTTTGGACTTGGCTTGATCTAGGATGCCAGTTGAAATTATGATTGAGTCTATCCACATGTTGTGAAATTATGTTTCATCATGTCTTCTGACTGCTAGTGAATGTTCATGGATGCAGTGTGCTATTCTTCTGCCTGTTTGTTCTACTTAGTGGCTTTTACAGTCCTTACACTGTATGTTGTAGATGACTCTGGGCTGCTAGGTCTTGATTTACTTAGGATGTTTTGGAAGGCTTTAATTGATTTGTGTGCGACGGTGATGCCAGGTAGTTGTAATGGTGGTTTCTGAGATGTTTTTGATCTACAGTAGTGTTATGCTTTTCACAAGTTGTTTTGGTCATGCTATGGTAGGTTGAGGTATCCATTTTGTTCAAAGACATTGTATAGATGCTGTGTTTCCTTTTTCGGATGTCCAGGGTTACTGCAATCTGTTTGTGCTCATCTAAATAGTGTTCTTACACAGTTTCTCTTGTGGGAGGAGTGTCTCTTGTGTTACTTTGGTAGTGGAGCACTTGGTTGGTGTGGGTAAATTTATTTTACAATAGACTTATTCTTTGATTCCTCCCTATTGGAGAATAGGATACAATCTTTAGCCATCTCTGGCTAAGTCTTGCATCCTTTTTCTGAGTAAAGATTTTCAAGGTACTTAACCTGAACAGGTTGGAGAAGACAAAAGATTTCAGGTGATTTTAGCTGAAACCAGTGACAAAAATTTTAACCACTCGGGATTCTGAGAAGAAAAGGAAATGCAATGAAAGAAGGCAGTCATACTAGTGAAGAATCCCTGAAAGATGCAGGATCCACCTTATTTGAAGTAAATGCATCACAACTTTCCACTTGTTATTATAAATGTAGTCTGAGGGCATTTCTTCTCATATTTGAGCTACCATACTGCATAGGCACACACAGACTTGCAAGGGAACTGCTATTCTTCTATTGGTTATGACAGAATAGATATGTAACAACTGAACGGGATATCAAGAATCCTGTGTTAAAAAAACAAGACCAAGAAGAAGAAAAATAAAAGTAATCCTTTTCTTTTGAAATGTAAGCAGCTGATTTTTCATAACTACCTCCTTGGGCTATAGTTTAAAAAGATTGTTCTACCTCCAATAAAATCCAGCATATTGTCTCAATTTGTAAGGTGTGGTACAGTAGCAAAGCAGCAGAGCTGATGGCGGAGGAAAGGAAAAAAAAAAAAAGGGATGTGTCTGTGCTAACCAGAACATTTTTTTTCCTTTTTCTGTAAAGTGTAATATGTTATCCCTACTTAAATTGGTAAGTGGAAATAAATGGAGCCTCTTAGTGAACTCTAATCTTCCCTAGATGCACAAGCTCTAGAGAATGCACCACTGCTTTTCAGAAGATAATAATTACAGCCAAAATGATGTTCTGCTGGCTTTCCTTATCTTAAATTAGGGCAAGATTAAGGTCTAACTATTCTACTTGGGTAAGGTTTGGAAAATAATGGATGTATAGTTCAGATTTTTCCTGCTTTCTAGAAGACTTTATTTTTTATGCCTCCTTTCTTTTCAATTAACCACTTAGAGTATAGTCCAGGAGATACAAACACAACATACCTGCTGTGGATTTTATTAGGATGTGGACTCAAATGGTATACAAGGAGAAGAGCATTAAATGTGTGAAATCTTCCATCCACAAGAATTTTCTCATTTATTTCAATAACATTTCAGATCGTGTTCATGCTTGCACATAAATCAGTTCTTCTGCATATGAATGAATGAATGTGGAGTGGGAAACATGTGTTAAAACTGTATATGGAATTATGGTTTTGGGGATTGGTTTTCTAGATAGAATCCTTCGCCACCCATTCACACCCAGACATACAGAAAGAGTAATTGAACAGAATACAACTCTTGCTTTTACATAAAAACTATTGTTTGTATTGTTGATCTGAGGACAAGAAAAAAAGACCAAATACTTGTATCATCTAAACATATAAAAACAAAAACTGTTATGAATTAAGCAGAGAAATTCAACTAATATAAGCAAAAGGAATTAAAATAGAATCAGATAGAAATTAAAATCTTTATAAAGCTGTTCAAAATAACCATCCCAGCAGGGAAGATAGGAAGAGCCAGTAACTTGGAGCTAAATCAGTCTTTCTTGAGTGTGTTTACAATCGTTTTATATCTTTGTTACAAGGATGGACAAAACTAAAATCTAGGAAATTAATATTCTCATTACATCTAACAGACCAATGCTGGAAGCAGTCTTCAACAAAATACTAATGTCAATGAAGTCAGAATCCACCTACTTCGAAGTAAATTCCATTTAACTTAGTTCTTACTTATAGTGTAAGTACCATTAACGGGAAATCAGTCATCTGTTCTTTCCACCCAAGTGAACCGGATGGAGAAGATCCAAGAGAGTTGCTTTAATAGATCAATTAACAATCCCAAGAAAGTTGCTTCTTCTGCAGTTTGCAGTTACCACAGACAAGAGGCCTATCTTCCCTGCTAAATATGTTCATTTAGAAGCAAGAGTAATTTCTGCATATGTACTAGAGAATTGAATGCAAACAAAAGGGTTTGACTGGTGAAGTCCCTGTTAGTATGAGCCTAAGAGATATTGTCACTTCTGCAATAGCTATCATTTTCATACTTATCTTCCTTACAATTTCCTGCTTCTTTGAGGAGCAGGAAAGATAATAAAGGAAGCTGCTGTTTTGCTCTGCTCTTCTCCTGTGCCTCTTGTCTGCTGTTTATGGGAGTGAAGTATTGCTAAAGAGGATATGAAGAATAACAAGTACCATTGCTGAGATGACCAGAGTAGGGCTCTTCAAATATAAGCAATCTTTACAATACAAAGTTAAGACAATTTTTCTATGTGGATGGACTTCTTTCTTTTATAGCTGCTAAATCTCATTGATTTACTTTGGGTTGATTCCAGTCAATCTCGTATTCAACTCTGTGAACTGTAAGTAATTCAGACAGATTTTATGTTTCAGAAAAGTATACTGTACAGCAAACACACCAGAAGAGTTTTCTTTGCTTCAGTACTAAAAAACTTTGGGGGTGGATTAATAAACTGTACAAACAGTGATTTATGTATCAAAGTCAGTTTTATTCTATACTTTCCAAGCTCACAATACATATGTTACATGATGGTAATTATGCTTCAGGGTGTGCAAGGCAGAGTCGGACAAAATGCACAAGGAGATTGATGACATGGTATTTTGCTAATACAATGCAAAAGTCGCCAACAAATTATGAAACTTCAGTGTACTCATTCTACTGGTGTGGTCTAAATTTTGTTTTTCAACTTAGTGGCTGAACTGATTCCTCACTTTTCTGACACCTTTATTAGTAGTAAAGAGCAAAGTCTTCATCCCCAAAATGAATCAGAGAAACAAAACTCATTATCTTGGATCTAAAGTGTGTGTGTGTGTGTGTGTGTAGACAGATAGCCAAGCACACACACACGTGTGTCCATTTGTATTTGTTCCAGTTACAGGAGGAAAATAATTTGTATAAACTTTTTCTTTCACATCTTGGAATAATATTTTCCAGAACAATAGAAGCTTGATTATTCAGAGGATAGAAGAAAGGAAATAGGATGCCTGAATATTTGTGTAGCTGTTTCTATGTTTTTATTTTTCACTGGGAAATAAATTTTTCAATGTGTATATATATATATATTTATATTTGGATTATATGGACATACATTTAAAGTACTAATTTAAAAAGTATGTTATAAAATATACTATCTAGCTATAATGTTAACATGTAGGACCAACAGAAAAATATGGATTTCACATTTTAATATATTCAGATCATATTCTAAGCAGCATTCTTTTTCTGAACAGTGTTATGTTTCCTTGCAATTTATAAGCCCTTTATGATCTAAAGTCTTTGTGTGTTTGTGTGTGTGTGTGTGTGTGTGTCTTTGAGTTAGTTTTTGACTCCTGATGAGTGACTGGACATGTTCCTGAAGTTTTATTGGCAAGATTTCAGAAGTGGTTTGCCATTGTCTCCTTCCTGACACTGAGACAGAGGGTCTGGCCCAAGCTGCCTTCATGTCTAGGGTGGGACTAGAATTCCCAGGTCTCCCAGGTTCTAGCCTGGTGCCTTAATCACTACACCAATCTGAGTCTCTCTTACTGAAATATATCAAGTCAAAATCAGCCATAACATGGAAAAACATTTTTTTTTAAGTTTTAGGCTTTCCTTTCCATGTAGAATGAGCCTTTGCTTGGTAAGTAATATAAAATCTGAAATTTTAATTTTGATTTGATTTTCAACTGTTAACATTTTAGGGAGCATTGATATTAACTTCCAGTCAATCTCGTATTCAACTCTGTCAACTTGTAAGGAATTCAAACAGATTTTATGTTTCAGAAAAGTATACTGTATAGCAAACACACCAGAAGAGGTTTTTTTGCTTCAGCACTAAAAAACTTGGGGAGGGTGGGAGGGTTAATAAACAGTACAAACAGTGATTTATGTATCAAAGTCAATTTTATTCCATACTTTCCAAGCTCACAATCCATATGTTACATGATGGTAATTATGCTTCAGGGTGTGCAAGGCAGAGTCAGACAAACTAGGACATGTTGATAGAAAAAAAATTTTTTTCCATAAAAATGGAACTTTTAGAGATGCAGAGATGTCTTTGATCGTTGCCACAAAATTTGATCCATTTTTCATATTTTTGATTATTTCTATTGAAGAAATTGTTAGACAATATTACACAGTCAGTGTTGGTACCATGTGCAACTATATGTGGCAAGCCTCTTTAATTTGAAAAGAGCTTCAGCACAAGGTTTCACAAATCTAAATCCAGCCCTTCCATCATTTTTTTTTCTTTTAAATGTATTTATTTTTTTCCTGCTTCTCGTGCATCATACATATTCCCCAGTTGGGGGAAAAAATGACAATTCTAAATATGCCCTTCACAACATCATCCCCTACTGAATTCAATGGGATTTCAGCCTTATGTCTAAAAAGTCTCAGAGTCTTGCATGACTGACAAGTCATTGCTAATATTTCGTTTTGTTTTGTTTTGTTTTCTAAGGGTCATATCTGCTGTTTTGACTTTCAAAATACTGCAGCTGTTGAACTTAAGCAAATTTTAAGTTTTATGTTGAGAATTAAACAAAGGCTCAGTAGCTGGATTCCTATATTGTATAAAGGCAGGATTTTTACTCAGAGTCACACATACCACCAAACACCAAAGAGCTGTGTTTATGCAGTACAATAAGCCAAAAGAGGCAGTCTGGTGTAGTGGTAAAGGTGCTGGCCTAGAAACCAGGAGAATACAAGTTCTAGTCCTGCCGTAGGCATGAAAGCCCGAGTCAAGTCACTCTGTCTCAGCCCAACTCATGTCACAGAGTTGATGTTTTGGGGAAAATGAGAGGAGGAAGGAGTATTAGGTATGTTCATCACCTTGAGTTACTTATAAAGTAATAAAGGCAGAATAAAAAAGAAACAAAGAATTAAATAAATGGCTGAGATCACATCTGGTTTAGCACAAAACCTTATGTCATTGTTTGCTTACAGTGATGAAAGCCTGGAATTCACTTGTTCTTGAGTATTGTCATTCCTTATGCTTCCTAGTGTAGAGCTTGCCTATCACATTTGTTGCCATGTTTCAGGCAGCATCCAAGGACTTATGGAACTATCTAGGCATTCATTCATCATTCTTTTTGAAGCTGCTAAAGGAATGAAAGGTTAGTGCTAAGGTCACTCACTCAATCCGATTTTTGAGTGATGGCTTCTCTGGTGTATCTTGATTTAGATTCCCCCCCCCCATTTTAGGACTTCCTAGCAAAAATCTGTGCACAATAGTACTGTGAAAGAATCAGGATTCATACTTATTAACAAATGAAATAAGTAAAAATAAAATTTAGGACAAAAGTGTGGTCGTACATAGTGTGGTGCCGTTACCAACTCCTAGGAATGAGCAAGTAATAAATTAACATCAGTAACACTAACTAATGGCAAGTTATTGGGGAGCAATTTAAGTGATTGTAATGCAACTGAAAAATGGCACTCATTAAATGCTTTTGAAAGGATCATCTTTCTTTTTTTTTGTCATGCCCCACTCCAGTTTTGTTTTTATAATGAGAAAGCAAAGCAAAACTCTACAAAATTTAATATTTCACAAATTACAGAAATAAATGTTTGGAGAGATTTTATCTATCCATCTGTCTATCTATCTGTTTGCATTCCACCTTTATTATTTTTTATAGACAACTCAAGGCGATGAATATACATAGTATTCCTTCCTCCTATTTTTCCCACAGCAACAATCCTCTGAGGTGAATTGGGATGAGGGAAAGTGACCGGCCCAAGGTCAAATGGCTGGCTTTCATGGCTAAGGCAGGATTTGAACTCATGGTATCTTGGTTTCTAACCTGGTACCTTAACCACTAGACCAAACTGCCTCATACTTCTTTGTGATATTTCTTTGTGGCCCATAGTTATTTTTAATTTATCAGTGTTACCCTTTCCTTCTACCACTTCTGTAGGCCTGGCCTAATCTACTCATTTCTTCTTATTCTTCTCCCCCCACACACATACACACTTTCTCCCCCTTGTTGTAGATAGTGAGTCATATTCTAGAGTAGGGGTGTCAAACTGCTGGCCCACGGGCCGGATGCATCATAGCGAAACCATGCCTATTCCATTGCCGGCAATGGAAAAAAAGTTGCGATACATTGCGACATGTCACATGATGTTGCGAGTTTGACACCCGTTCTAGAGCAATATTTCCCAACCTAATTTTTTAGTTGTATACTGCCTAGAGCAGGGGTAGGCAACCTTGGCTCTTTTATGACTCGTGGACTTCAATTCCCAGAATTCCTGAGCCAGGCCTAGAGTCACACTGAGTGGGATGGGAGGTTTCTAAATTTGATACATTAAATGAATGAAGGAATGAAGGAATGTATAAACCTAATTCCGTCCAGATTTATAGAATATTACAACAATATAAATTGCAAAAAGAGGATATAGAAGGCTGTTCTAGAGCAAGAAATAGCTCCATATGTGTGCCTATTCAAATTCCACTTAATAACTTAAATATGAACCAGAAGCACTCATTTCTGTGAAGTTGTGCACAATGCTTTTAGTTTAGGCAAAATAATGCAAATATATTCTTATGTGGACCATTTAGATTTTTATCTTGAAGTCTCAGCTAACACATTATCACCTTCACTGTATCCCGATCAAAGTTTTGACTTCTGAATTACTCAAATGATGACATTTGCATGTATTTCAGTTTTCCCTGTCCAACCCATACCTCTAATAGACATTTTGCTGAATATTGTAGTTCGACTCTTGCAGTTGCTTTATTCTCTCCAACAGTTGGCTTTAGTGGGCTGATCTCTGCTAGTCCAGAATACCACTGAGGCAAATTGTGGACCATGGATCATCTGAGAAACTCAGTAGGATTTTATCTTTCCATTTTTAAAAAAAAGGTTTAAAAAATATTTGTGTGACACACTAAGTCCAGTTTGAACCTAGCCATGAATAGATCATTCATCACTCCAGTACCAGGTGGATTATGGCCAACCAACTTCAGCCAAAGTCTTCATTATCTACAATTTTGTTTAGTGTGCCAACCAATTTTGGGACTGTGGGATGTCTACATACTTTTTCTTTATGGTTCTATATAACTAACTAACTAACTAAATAAATAAATGGAGGAATATGGATCAAATAAGGGCTGTAACTCTGGGCAGACAAATACTGAGCTTCTTCAACTCTCTTTATTTCTAATTTCATACCATGTAGGCATGCAGGACAGTGAATTATAACAATGTCTCCTTAGAGAAGTAGCAGCTGGAGAAGCTTCATTTTGCTGCTGCTCCAGTTTCCCCCTTTTCCATCTAGAACAGGGCTTTTCAACCTGTGGTACGCGTACCACTTGTGGTACATTAATGAGTGGCAGGTGGTATGCAGCCCTGCCTAGCCAAGTGTAGTGGGGAAGGGAAACAGCCAGCACAGGCAAAGACTTACAGTGAGAGAGTCCTCTGGAGCTGCAGATTTTACTTATGAATGGAGCCATTTGGGGAGGCTGCCTTAGCCGGCAGTCAGTACTTACATTTTTTTTTCTTCTTTAAGTGCCAGCTGGGCTCCTTACTTTCCTTTCTAGCCAGTAGCTAATTCTTAAAGGGGAAGTGCCTTTTTAAGCTAGTTCACTCAGCAGCTTGTCTTTTCTGTCTCTGGAGGCCTTTCCTTCTTTGATCAATATATGGAAGAGGGAAAATATGGGGGGGGGGTCAAATTCTTCCTTCAGAAGGAGATGGGAATGAGAAAAAGGGAGGCAGGGAAGGGAGGGAGGGAAGGAAGTCCTGCCTTAGCAGTTGGCTACCAGCAGCTCTGCCATTGGCTTTGCTTGTCAAAAGGTTGCAGAAGGGGATCACATGACCCTGGGACACTGTGACCATCATAAATATGAATCAGTTGCCAAGCATCCAAATATAAATCACATGACCCTGTTGCTGCAATCGTCATAAGTGTGAAAAATGGTCATAAGTCATTTCAGTGCAATTGCAACTTTGAACAGGTTTTTTTTTGTCACCAAGCTTTTGACACCTTGCTAGGTGGTACTCGAATATTGCCATATCCTAAAAGTGGTACAATCGGTAAAAAGGTTGAAAAGCCCTGATCTAGAAGACCGAAGGAGGATTTAACTATAGCCTAACCACTTTACTTGTGCAAACTCAATGATTCAGAAATAAAGCTTTCTGGAGCATTCTGGAATATTCTGTTCCCTTCCTAAGAGGTTTCTTCAGGGCAACTTGACATTTCTAGTTTGAAGGATTTATTTCTGTCAAATTTTTCAGGAAGGTCTGGTTGGAATGGCTGGAGCAGGAAGAGAATATGATATGGATTTCTCTGGAATTCCAAAATCAATTAAATTTGCACATCACTATTAGCTTTTTATCTGCTTTCTTAAGTGTGCAAGGATTTAGTATGTAGGTATGAGTATGAGTATGTGTGTATATATATATATATATATATTATATTTATATATAAATTAACCCCTAACAAGCAGTATATTTAAATGATACAAAACAATATTTAATAAAAATAAAACATACTTATGAAAAAGGGGAGAAACTTCTGTCCATATTTTACCTCAGGAAGAAGTCCTAGGAACAGTGCATCTTCAACAGGCATTTCAACAAGATGTTATAGTAAGTACCTCCAGAGTTAAATAAACCTGCAATAGTAAAAGAAAAACAAACATTACTATTACTGATCCATGATTTCAGACTGTGATTATGACATATCTCCTAACTGATCCTCAGCTCAGAAACTAAGCATAGGTATGGATCAATTCAAATCAAATCAAATCAGAATAATTATTTTTGGCCTTGAACCCAAATACAACCACTGACAGATAATAAAAAATAATCATGATAAATAAAAGGAATCATGACTAAGACTTAAATCTTGTGGCATTATTCATCTGGGTCCTAACAAAGATATAATATTCCCCCAGATCCTCATTGCCAGGGGCAGAAATTTACATCTATATATGTCACTTTAGGATTTCTGTCTACCAGTAAATTGTATACAGTTCATCGCAATAACTTAGTTGACTTTTATTAATGGCTAAATTAATCATATCTAAACATCAGAATAACATGGGTGTGCCCAACTGACTCAAGATCTGCTACTTGAGCAAATATTTGAGGAGATGGAACATTATTGTATCAACTGTGTAAAACGGCTGAGGAGAAGACGCTGAAATGGGATATTTAGAATGAATAAATGAACCCAGATATTCTGCTGAAAGTATCTCTAGGAGACTCCCCAGGACTGAGGTCACTTTGACTATTTGGCATCACATGAATCCATTAAATAAAACAAAACAAAATAAATAATCTTTCTTAACTAATTAATTATGGAATTTGCATGGAGTTTGAGTTATAACTGCAATAAAATTTCACAAAAAAGGCGAATATATGTGTCCCAGGATAATGTTGCAGGACCCAATCCGGGTCAGTCACCGGGACCAGAGGTTTTGTCAGACTCATTCTGGAGCCCACTTTCAGGGAACTTCTCTCTAGCGGAGTGTGTGCCATTTTGTGTGTGGTATTTATAGTGCCTGTTGTAAGTGGCTTTTTAGATGTTGATTGGGGATGTGTTGATGGCTGGCTTTTAAGTCATTACCTGAGGATGGGCTCCAGCACAAGTCCAAAAGCTCAGAAGAAAAAAAAATTCTGGTCCCGGTGACCGACCGTGATTGGATCCTGTTACAATAAAATCTGGTGGAAGAAAACCAGAGGTCAGATGGTTGTGTTGAATGAATTAGAAATATTTGGTAAAGATTTGTTGTATTTTTTTCTGGGAGAATTTTGAATTGTGCCATTTAATTTGCTTAATTTAAATTTCAGCTACCATGGATTTATATATTTTACAACAAGCAGCTTATTTTATTCAGCTGTTTTATTCATATAATACAGCAAGTAGAGCAGCTATTTGTTGCTGAGCTCCACTATAAATACAGTATATATATTTTGTGTCTCTATGTCTAGTTCTCAAATATGTTAGTTTTTCCAAGCAATGCTCTCCGTTAGCACAACAACTGAAATATCAGTGACTTTGCTGTGGCTCAGGATATGATTAAGGCTGCTGCTTGTTATAAATAGAAACTAATCAGTTTCTTCTTTTTAAGACTTAAATTATCTTAAAATCCTCCAGTTCCGCTAAGTCTGAAGATTCTCAAAACACATCTGATCCTGAACTTTTTATTTAAAGCGGAGCTTTGTGCCACCTGAGTAGAGCGTCTGTTATCTGGTCTCTGTGTGTATGTGTGTGTGTAAAGCCAGGTCCCAGAGGAAACAAAAGTCGATCCCTTAAGCTACTCAATCATTGTTTGCTTTTTACAAATATGTAATATCCTATTTCTAAGCCAGAAGATAATTTAAAACACATCTACTGTATAAGTATGTCCTTTGAAAATTTAACACGATGGTATTTAATGAAAATTAACTGTTTCATTTTACTCCATTTGTTGCAAAAAGAATAAATCCAAAAGTATGCCTTGAATAATTTGCTTTAGTCCCATTCTTTGAATGAATGTTTATATCTTTTTTTTAATGTGTGTTCATATACCCCTGAACATAGGAGAAGGATATCTGTCACCTGATAGTGTACAGTTAAAATAATTGAGACTTAAAAGTGCTTACTTAAAGATTTGTATGATCATGTTTTCTTCCAATCCTTCCAATTTTCCCCCCATTGTCATTCCAGTCCATTTCTCCTCCCCCACCCCAAGAGATCAAATCAGCAAAGGGTTACCTTAGCTTAGACATTGTAAGTGCAAGCAACAGGACTCTATTGGCTTTAATTTGTCCCTGTCTTTCATTTGATACTACCAGTATTAATAGCTTTGCAAGAAAATTCTGCAGTCATTAATCATAATAATTAATCAGATCCAATTATATTGCATATAAATGCGAACAAATTGCTGAAAAAAATAATGATCTATCACCAACTTGTCATGAGGAAAAGAGACTAAAATAGTAATTAGAATCAGGATTTAGTTGTATACAAGTGCTCTGCTACCCATTGTACCAGTGTGATGATCTGATGATGTAATTAGTGCAAAGTAAAAAATCTAGCAGGATTTAGCAGTGAACTGCCTAATGACTGCATGTGCTAAAAATAAAAGAATCATGGTGTTAGCCATTATTTCAGTGCTGTTAGTTTTTTTTGATATCAAAACACAATGATTGAAGTAAGCAGACCTACTCTTATGTATGTACTTACTGAATGTAGGGGGGCTAGCCACAAGGAAGTGTTTCAGGCTGTCCAACAACCCTATAATATTTACATAAATGTAAACCAAATTAAGTTCAGTGGCAACTATCCTTATGATTCTTACTATACAGTAAAATTATTTGCATGAAATCAGACTTCTGAGGAAGTAGGTATACTTTAGCTGAAACATTTTACAGGAAACCATTTTTAAAAACTCCTTTTACTCTTTCTAACAACATTGGTGGTTGTTGTTGTTTTTTCCTTCTGGGTCATTCCTTTCACCCTCTGCAGACTTGCTAGTACAAAAGGCATTTTAAATTTGGAAACAAATGAAAAATAACACGGCATGTTCTCAGGATCCTGTAATAAGAGCTACTGATTTAGTAGGTGTTATTTTCTACTTAAAAAAAAAATCTGATGAAGTAACTGTTTTTAAAAGATGGTATCCAGACTTTGTTCTTTATGTTAACAGACTATAGCTAAATGATGATTTGCTGCACTGCTTATTTTTAAAACAGTAAGAATTAAATAAATTTTCACTAACTTTGACCTATGACCCTGGTGTGATCCTTCAGTCTTATGCATCCTTAAGAGGTCACATTAAAGCTGTTGAATCTCTGACATGTCTATTGCAGTAAATCCATTTCTGGTTAGGATGTAGATTTTAACAATTGAAATAGTTTCAGTGTACAATTATTACTTCACTAGCAGTTTAGAGCAATTCTGAAAACACAAAACTAGCACAGTGGAGAATGCTGTGTTATGTGTGCTGATGCTTACATGTACCCATTTTTATTTTTTTTTTAAGAAAAAGAGCACGCAGGCATATATCTTCAAGCCTTTAAAACTGTTCAGCGAAGGCTCAGCGGATAACGCTAAATAGGTAACTGAAGATTGATGAGCAGTTTTATGACAGACGTGCTACTTGAAAAATAAATGTTAAGTTCATCATAGTTTTCCGTACTAAGCGCTGCACTTTACTGCCTTTGATCTCAGCATAGTGACTACTACAAAGAAATAAAACCTTATCTTACCTTTTCCAGCATCTACTGCAGAAGACCTCAATAATGCATAGGAACATCTGGAAGTACGGTAATTTTAGCTTTCAGAGATAAGGATTGACACAGAACAGGTAAAACCTACAAAGATCTTGTGTTGAAATGAGCTGATTAAGGTTAGGTAACTTAAAAACATTGTGTATATAGAATTTTCAGCCCGTGGTTGCTACATCTTGCAATTTTATATAAAGTGCATTGGGGAGGGGGTGAAGGTAGAGAATGTGACAATTATTTCTTCTTATCAATCTATTTTAATAGCTTGATTAGTTTGGAGAAGCATTCTGTTTTATATAAAGGGAGGGAAATGACAGTAAATCTCTTGTCATATACATCTATTTAGAGTTAACGGTGGGTTCATAGAGGATACATGGGCATAGTAAACAGGTTTTGAAATGACAATTTTTTACTGGTTGCAAGTGCTAATTGCTAGTTTCTCAAGGGTATAGAATTAATCACCTGCTAGATTTACAGTCTCTAGGTTGAGACCTGAGGATGGAAGCAATAAGAAAAGCTCTTGAGGGACATATCATATGGCGAGTCTAAATATCAGTCTCTATGCATATGTAAATTGGCAACAAAGTTTTTTCAAAGCTCAAGTATGCTAATTTCAAACAGGCAGGACTAAAGCTAGCTTTTAGCAGCTGTTTAACGTCTGCCTGTGGGTGGTAGAGAGAGCTTAAAATACAAGCAAACAGTGGTGCATAAGTAATTAAGCAACATTTTGCTGGGTATAAATAATTCTGTTTATATTGCTCTTTTGAAGAATGTAGAATACAAAATAACAGATCAAGTGCACCTTTAGTCATCAGAGGTTAGCTCCTTTTCCTGTTTCTATTTTCCCTGGCTTCATATTTTAAAGAAAATCAAATCCTAGTAAATATTTTGCCCCCCTTCCCATATTTTCCTGTATAATTCAGGCACAGACATCTACTTTTCTCTTTTATCTTTCAGTGTAATTTTTTTTAAAAAGCCTCCCATATTTAAAGCATGCTACACCAAACAGCTTCCTATCTTTGCAGGCATATCAAAATTGGATATAATAGAATAGATTTTATCTCTCATCTCACCCTCTGAAACCGATAGGATCTGTAACTCCTCTCAAATGTTTTCAGGGTCATACGGAAATAGATAATTCATAAAATAAAAACAGTTTGGAATCTTTTAAATTTCTAATATAACATTAACATTACAAGTTAATATGCATAAAAATAAGAATTCATGGAGATGGATATGTCTATTCCCTTTTGATATCCTACTTTAATTTAGAGAAAGTAACTAAATTTAAGCAAAGGTAAGAAATAATGGGAACAGTAATATATATCATTTTAAAAGTATAGGAAAAATCTTCAAATTTACCAGAAATAAGATAAGGAATTTGATATAATTTGCCTACAAGTAATAAGGAAGAACAGACAGCTAGTTTCAGGGCTTTGATAAATGTCATGTTTTAAAGCTTGATTCGGATTAAATGTTAATGATGAAAAAAATGTGTACTTATTTACAGAACAATTACTTCTTGGGTAAAACAAGTATGGTCCTGAAAGTGGATGATAAAGTCTTCAAGTAGCTATAGCAAACTCAAGAGTCCTCTGCATTTTAAAGATTTTAAATAATATATCTTTTTATCAATATAATTTTCACAATCTTTTCTGTAGTCCTCTGCAGAGGACAACAAAGTTGTTGAAGAATCCATTTGATTGAATATGAATGATTGAGGACTAGTGCCTTAATCTGAGACTTTTCATTTTCTGGCTTGGGGAAAATAGGCGTGGTATGATTGCTTTCTACAGTTGTACAAGTAGTCCTTGACTTACAACAGTTCATTTAGTGACTGTTCAAAGTTACAACGGCACTGAAAAAAGTGACTTACGAACATTTCTCACAGTTACGTCCGTGATTTACATGATTTACATTTGGATCCTTGACAACTAGTTCATATTTATGACAGTTGCAGTGTCCCGGGATCATGTGACCATATTTTGCAACCTTCTGACAAGCAAAGTCAATGGGAAAGCCAGATTCACTTAACAACCGTGTAACTAATTTAACAACTGCGGTGATTCACTTAACAAATGTCATAAAATGGGACAGAAAAGTCATAAAATGGGACAAAAGTGACTTAACAAATTTCTCACTTAGCAAAATAAATTCTGGCCTAAATTTTGATTGTAAGTCAAGGACTACCTATATACATTATTTTACTTCTAATGATTCTGTAATTGCATTGATTCTTCTACATCCAAGTTATGGATGATAACCATAAGGATAATTTATCAGAAACTTTGGAGAAATGTATCATTGAATTTTGACCATGAGTTTTATGTTTAGCAAGAGCTTTTGCTTTGATAATACTTTAAAGAAACTAAGAGGATTCATATGTCATTGTAACGCAATAGCTATTCATGGATGAGATGAGAGCATGATTGCCATGTTACGTAGTACACTTTAAGAAAAACTTAAGTGGATTAATAGGAAGTATTATCTAATTTTTTTGGTTATTTTGTGTTAGGATATTGAATTCAGTAACTGGAACAGTAAAGTGTACAATAGGCCAGAACACACAGTTGTAGTTGATTAGTTAGAGAGTGCTGACTCATGCATGAGGCAATATATGCTATGATTGGTTGCCATAAGTACAAAGGGGGAGTTTCCCTCCCCCCCACCTTTTTCCTCATGTGTTCCTGACTATCTTGTGTTGTTTCTTTCTGGATGATGACAAAGACACACACACACACACACACACGTGCGCGTGCGCGCGTGTGTAATAAATGGCTTTGCCTTATGTCCAGAATCAGACAAGGGAGTACAGCATATTGCCAATTGTTTGTTAGCCCTTTGAGACTAGCAAACCAAATTATGAATATTAATATGATTTTAATTTCAAAATTCAACTAATACAACTAATCTTCAAGATCCAGCTAGTGTGCTGATGCAGCCCAGCGCTACAAAATACAGGTGATTCTTTTTCCTCTTTCCCTCTTTGTGACACACTTCCCTTTCAGCCCAGAAATCCTTGTTTATAATCTCCAATTCTCCATCTCCAAGTGAAGTGGTACCTGTGCAAAGGGTGCTCTCCTTTAGCACCTATATTATAAATCTCTCTCCTTTGCTATGACAGGAAGCCTAAAGGCTTCTTTTGCTACGACAGGAAGTTTCTTCACTGTGGGAGGCATTTCTCTCTTTCTGCTTTCTCTTCTGTAGCTGAAAACTAGAAAGTGAGTAACTTCTTAACTCTCCTTCCATTTCCCAACAATTCTCAGTACTAAATGTCTTTTATAGTACTAACTGCTTATTATTTTATTGCTTTCTATATTGTTAGCCTCACATGCTATTTAATAAATTGTACTAATTAATTATGTTTTATTTTTTTAGATTTCCAAAATTCCTAATCTATTCATTTAGTAGCTTAATAGATTCTGTCCCAAGTAGAATTGGCTCGTTAGGAAACCCTAGTTTGCAACAACCACATCGTGGCTATTGTGTGAACCAGAGAATATGGAAAAAGAATGTATCAAGAGAGTTCTCAGTTCACCCTTACCCTCATAAAACTTTTATGTACAGGAAGTTTTGCCCAGTGGGGGAGGAAGGGAAGCATAGCAAATCAAATAGTCTCATCCAGTGGTGGGATTCAAATATGTGAACAACCGGTTCTCTGTGTGGATGCCGCTTCTGGAAGTCCATTCTGGGCCTGGGCAACAAAATATTAGCTACCGGTTCTGCCGAAGTGGTGTGAACTGGCTGAATCTCACCATTGATCTCATCTACTCCCAGATTTGTAACCTGGGAAAAGCTATTAATTTAGCCTGTGGGTTTTGGAATGCTGCATTTTGAATAAAGTAGAAACAACCCATTTTAAACTCAGAAAAACCATTTCAAGCTCAAGATGGAGGTGGGAATGACCTTGAAATGTTTTGAATTCAAAACATTTTGCACAGTTCTAGTTGTTAGAGTTTGATCTGAGGATCATCAGTAATCTCTAGTGTACTTCAGATTATCCTGAGACTAAGGTCAGCATTGATGTCCCAAAGGTTTTAAAAATGTAATACAGTAAGTGTATTCACCGCATACTAAAATATGATTGCCTTGCGGCTGTACTGCTCTGGTTCCACCTCATTTGAGCACCGTGCATTCTTGTAATACTCCAACTACAAAGAAACCAACCAATCACTAAGCTTTAATTTTGGAAGAGGTAAAGGATTTATAAAATCTGAAATGACACTAGAGTTAAATGTTAATTTGGGAGGCTTTTAATTGTTCTTCTGTATAAGGTAACCTGCAAACCAATAAACAAAATTAAACCAGAATAGTGACAATTTACTGCAATACAGTATTAAATTAACACTGCAACTGCAACAGCAAAAACAAAGATGTCAGGCCCAAGCTCAGAGGTGAGACAGTGAGAGCCAATTGGTTCCAATCCTTTATTTTACTTTATACTATAGACCAGGCATGTCAAACTGGCGGCCCACGGGCCGGCAATGGGAAAAAAGTCGTGATACGTCGCACGACGTCATGTGACATCGCGAGTTTGACATGCCTGCTATAGACAGTATCTTGCCAAACTAAACCTCTTACTTTCTAAGGTACTAACTATATCCCAATAGATTTCTCCCCCCTCTAGTTAGAAACTGTGCAATCTCTTGATCTGGGTCCTTTTCTGGAAAATTTCTGCATTGGCAAAATGCACACACACACACCACGTCACACCCCCACACCCCGCTACTGCAGGTGCACAATCCATCACATCAGAACATCTCCAACAATTTACAAACCAATAGATTTGAATCGGTTGCCTTTAGTTTCCATGAAGTTTCTATACTCAAAAAACAAATTGGTGCCTCTATCAGCCCTAGACAATACGACTAATGACAAGCAATAGTAAGTTCAAGGCATTTGGAGGGATTTCTTCCCCCCGCTTTAAGGATTATATCCTTAGGTTGAAAAACAAGATCTGTCCTTTTTTCCTGGGATGGAACATAGAACTGAAAATAATGGATTTCAGTAGTATGCATCGGTAATATCTTCTTTCCATTCTGATTTTCTCCCTCACTTATTTGTTTTTCTTCATGGCTTTTCAAATAGATATGATTATGTGAATCCGATTCCACTGCATTTTCCTTCATCTTACAAACACAATTTGCATAGTAACCTAAACATGGGCTGAAGATGATAGCAAAGCCATGCATTTTAAAATTGTGCTTTACTAATACAGAGGAGAACTTTTCTGAACCTTCCCTGAATTTTAAAGGGAAGCCATAAAATTTCATATTTCTGTTCTTTAGAGAAGTATTTTACATTTACCTGAACAAATATTGTATTCTGATGCAAGGGATATGATTAAACAAAAAATCCCTGCCACTAATGCTATTAACTGCTGAAAAACATGGAGGCTATCATCCGATATGTACTTATGTAGATGCCATGAAAACATAGGTGTATATAGAATTATAAAGTAAATCATCAACAGTACATATTTAGCAAGCCAGTGGGATATGCATGCAATTACTGTATTCCGATGTTAGAAAAATTTCTTTTAGCTCCCCTGCCTCACACTATATTTAAGGCCCCTTTGGCTATCATTGCTAGTGTGGCAGAATTTACTTCTATTCTGGAAGAGTTTCATTGTCCCATGAGTTTAAAGACAATAGTACACTATATAGGGAGCCAATAAATCAATTAGCCTTAACAGCCGGCGTTCAGGAAATGCATTTATTCTCTTCAGTGGAAACACGGCTTTCCCCCCTCATAGCTATACTTCATACTGTTAAGGTCAATTTTTCATCTGGAAATTAAATCCAGTTGTCTGAAAAGTTGCTTGCAAATTTCACAAAGAGGAAAAAATGTGCTTATTAATATAACATCACAAGTTTGTTTTATTTATAATTATCCATCTTAAAAGTAATTGAGATTCTAAACACCAACTAATAGCCTGGCTGTCTTAAATTACTACTGCCTATAACTTTACCTTGCCAAACATCAGCGTGCTTCTCTATTGCAACACAACAGCTACAGTAAAGCCTGGGTCATTTTGAAACAATTAATTGAAAGGAGTGATTAATTGCTTAATAATGTGTTGCTCTGTTTTTACCTAGAACATGTACAGGAAAAGAATCTGGAATTTGCATTCTAAAGCATAATCTAACTAATGTTACTGATATGGATTTCTGCTATTTTGAGTCTATTCAGAATGCGTATGCATATCTGTAATGTGTGATGAATTTTTATTTTTGCTTATTGCATGATTTTAAAAAATAGGTCTATCAGATATATCATTTATTTGGTCTAGTCTATCAATAGACTAGACTAAATAAATGAAATATGTACTTCCAGAACTGGCCACTCAGTAAAAAAATAAAAATCATAGTCATACAACATTTGACAAAACTGGCAAAGATCCTGTAGAAATTTGACATTCTCATGTAAAAAAGGACAAGGTTTCTGGATTTCATGAAATATCCATGATTTTTAAAATTGCCTTATTTTATCAAGGGCAGGGGCACTGCTTCTACACAACTGGTCCTATGTTGTCACACCTGTCATATCGTCGAATAGCAACTTACGATTCCCAGCATGAAAAAGATACTGAGGTGAAAATGATGGTGCAGTTTCTCATGTGGGACAGACATAGACACATTGTAAGTATTCTATCTATATTGTTTTCTTATCTTGCAAAGATCGCAGACTTATCTCAATGTTTTATGACGTATGTCCATCTGTTTGGGCAAGTACTTTTCTCATCACTCATTACTTCGCACATTTGGTGTTATATCCCAAAATGTGACTGTTTCCCTTTGGATTAAGAACATTAGGGCAGATTTATTATCAGGATTTAAGATTAATAATTTCATAACTGCACTTAATCCGCTGCTTAGTTCAGATAGGAAAAATCACATCAATTGGCTAGTTACATTTTATCAACCCAGCCATGTCATGAAGAAAGAGTGGAAAGTTTAAGACTCAATTCAGAAACAGGATGTTAGTGGAAAAAGAATGGAGGTGAAAGAAAGGAATGAGGAAGAGGATAGGTATAGGCAAAGGAGATGAGATTTTAAAAAATGAAGCAAAGAGTTTAGAGAAAACCCCAAAACTGAAAAAATCAGAAAAACATGTAAATGCAGAATAGCAATAGCACTTAGACTTATATACCACTTTACATAGCACTTTACAACCCTCTCTAAATGGTTTACAGTGTCAGTATATTGCCCAACAATCTGGACCCTCATTTTACTGACCTTGGAAGGATGGAAAGCTGAATCAGTCTTAAGCTGGTCAGATCGAACTTCTGGCAGTAAGCTGAATTAGCCTGCAATACTGCATTCTAACCATTGCGCCACCATGGCTCAGTGATAACTTGTTTCTCCATGGAAGCCTCTGAGCTTGGTCCTTCTACAATATCCTTCCCCACCTTAGTATATTCCAATGGAACAGAATGACAGCTCCCTTCGTTCCTAGTATGTTAGGAAGAGATAGCAGAAGCTATTCTGCAATGCCAGTCAGTAAATTGAGGCAGACAGAAAATCCAGTTGATTCACTCCAAATGTCACTACCCCCCCTTTTCTGAAATAGCCATGGATGACTTTGGGTCAGTCACTCCACTTAGCTCAACTTATTTATGGGTGTGGCTGTGGAATAAAATGTACCCTGTTTGCAATGCACGAAGAAAGAACATCTGATAAATAAGTTAATTAATTAATTGGCATTCAGTATATGGGACTTGTAAGTTAGGGGCTTCTGAAGAAGCATTTCTGAACTTGGGTGCAGAAACTTGGCAGTGATATTCTTCCATCCTCCTTACGATTCCCATTTTTTAAAAATCAGTTCTTCTAGGGCAGGCATGTCCAACCCACAGCCCACAGGTTACATGGAGCCTGGACATAAGTAATGCGGCCCCACAAGGTAATAAAAAATATAAAAAATAAAGTAAATATAGCAATAGTTGAAACCTCCTCAATACAATTAAAAGAAATTGTGACAATAGAAAACCCCAATTAAGACAGAAAAACAGAAAACAAACATAAATAAAAAAAAATGGGTAATGGTTAGGAGAATGCCCTCTGTAATAATTTTGTTTTCAGTAGCTCTTTAATACCAGTAGGGAGCAGAGCGAGTCCTATTATCATATTTGTTGGTTGTAGCTATTGTTAGATGTCCTCATTAATGAATAAATAATTAAAGGTCCAAAGCAGAATTATTCTTGGGCTTGCTGATTAATTTATTCAAAATTGTTCTATCTTATCCCATTCTGATGATACTTTGTTACCTGATTTGTTTTAATAAAAGAAAATGTTAATTCTGTGGCTTGCATTAAAACTTTGAGAGCTAACCATAACACCTTGCCAAATCGTCAGATGGAGGGGCAGGGAATCTGTCCATTTGGCATGACCTCTACCTCTTTCAGAGATGGGAGAGGGCATTTCTCCCATGAGAAATACGGAAAAATGATTCAACTTCTGCCTAGTTAATTTTCGAACATCTACAATGGGAAGGAAGAAGCATTTTGTTTCTCATCTTAGAAGCAAATAACATGACCTACATTGCATTTGGAGAATGGCTTTCTGGTAGAACCATCTTTTGTGAAGTCTGCACTGAGGAGAGGGACTCTGCTTGTTTATGTCACGATGCAGAAATTACCTTAAGTTCACACTTCATACCAAAGTCTAAAGTGCACTGTGAGATTCACAGGAAACAAACCATTGGAAGAAGCAGAAGTTGTATAAATACTCTGCATTCCCAAGAAAGAGGATGGGGAAGACTGGATGTACTACATGTGCATCAAATACTGCCCAGCTAGGCAAAGTTACCAGATCAGGAAAAGAAGGAGCTCATGTGGGGCAGACATCAAGTCTCAGTCAATTGTCTACTAGTATATTTGTAGATCAGACTCTCCATACATATTTGAATCCCTTGCTGAATTCTGATTGCACAGAGGACCAGTGGCCGGTATTTCAAGTGTGCATTAGGCATTATAGAAATATATATTCTGGAGCTGAATAAAGATGTCAGTCTGAAGGTCTGTTATTAAGGTAAAAGGTCATCTATATAAACATTGGTGAGATTTTCTAACAGCCCTCTCTTCAAACCAAACGGAGGGCCTCTTTATCTATTTGCTCATAATTCTTTTCAAGTGCTGTGAACAAACGAGATGTGGCATCATATCTTCATGGCATGGGCTGAGGAATTGCAAAAAAAAAAGTTCTGGGTCATCAGTGAGAGGAGAAAGAGAGAGAGACAGTGAAAGAGAGATATTTTTTTCAGTGAAGCTATGCAGGCTAGGGACATGATGTTTAGAAAACCATTCTGCTCTGAACCAGCCTTGATGGAGACCACTGTTTATTTAAAATTAGCAGGAGTTAAAATTATTGCCCACTAATATGTTTGCCATCACCATCAGCATCCGACTTAGTGTCCATGGGATAATATGAATTATTAAAACACATTCACAAACACATAAACACACACAGCAAAAATCTTGCAAGATCATCAAATCATGAAGTATTTGGCAAATTGTGAGATTCTGGCCATTTTAAAAATGTCTTTTTATTTGGGTCTCTGTATCAACCTGAAAAAATTCTGAAAATGTTGCCAACATCTGTACTAAACTACAAAATCCTCTTTTTAAATATGAACATGGAGGTGGTTTACAGAACTTGAAACAGAATCAAAATGAGTATGTATAATTTATATAAGCAGGATTTCTGCAGAAGTTAACCCTTGAACTTACATAGCGTAGATGACAAAGGCTAGTTTTGCCCATGGGAAAAAATGAGTTAGTGCAATCAAAGGGCATTATTAAAAATAATACAATGGCCAGAGGCCGTATCCGATTAGCTATAGATTGGGACATCCCATTAAATATCTATGACAGGCCTAGACATTGGTATTTGAACATAGATCTTTTTAACATTTATATTTTATTGTGTTTTATTAATCTAGACGAAATGTTAATATATATTGCTAGTCCATTTATGACATGCAATAATGCTAAATAAATAAATAAAACTATGACAGGGATGGGAAAACTCCGCTGGGTGATGCTCAGGGTTTCTTCAGATCGCAATACCAACTTTGGCAGCAAGCTAGAGAAATTTGAAAAGGTTCTTCATTGATGATCTATGATATTGCATCATTCATCTGAGCCATCAATCTCCATTTTCCATTTCATTTTCACTGGTGTTTGCCTAGTTAATATGAAACAGTTGGAGTGGGATAAAATTATGGTGCTGCATGTAGTATAAGAAGTGAAAATAAGATAGAACCCTGTGATAGGCTTAAGAGTTGAATGAAAAATGGGATTCAAAACAGAAGGTCCATCTGACTGAAAATCTTTATTCCAACAATTTTACAGACTGGCAAAAGTTGCTGAAACTCAGCTCTATCTTCAGTTACTGCTAAAGACAGAGTTGACATCACTTGTCTAAAGCTTTACTACTAACCAGAACAAAATAATATCTGTGGAGAAAAATTGTGTTCAGCAGAACACAGAAATCATACTCTATAAAAATATATGCTAGCCTGAGATCTTAATTTCTAAACTTTCCCCAGTGTTTTTTTTTAAATAAAAAGACTTTTTGTTGTTTTTTTCCCAGCCTTAAAAGTTTGAAACATCTGCACAAGATAGGTCTGAGGTAGTTGGTTGCAGTTGGTTGCAGCTACTAGGAAGAGAGGAACCTTTCATTCATTGTATTGTGTTCAGTCATATCTATTATGTCTCCTTCAATGAACAAAGAAATTCAGGGAGTCTTCACCTCCAGTTATGGAGTCTTCAACGTTCAGATGGGGAGAGACTTTTCCATTCTTTCTGCTGCCTCCTGTCAGCCAGTATATACTACTGTGTCAGATCAGTGAAAGGCTACTATAAATATCCTCCAATTTTGTAGGTAAAGACCTGGGATACCTCAGATACAAGGCCCTTCTGAATCTATCCCTGCCCGATTCATGACATGATCCCTTTGAGGTCTTCTTACTGTGGAAAATGTCAAAAGTGCTTATACTTGAAAGAAAGTGAGAGTGGCAGAAGAAGGAACTATTGTCAGACTCACCCTCTCCCCTCAATTCTGAGGACATGCTATCCTTGAATGCAGAAATCTGACATATCCTGTGGTCCCTGTGAAGTTGTACCATGGACTATAGGAGTGCAGTCTAGTACTTTATGGTCTTTCCCTGCTGGCTTGCCATTCTCTTACAGACATACTTCCTACTGAATCTACAGAAAACGTGCATTAAGATTTTTACTCCTACCAATTTCAATCCGGTAGTTGACATCTAGATTTAGTCTTATGCCTAGATGACTTATTAAACTAAGTGAAACTTTTTACTCTTGATTAACCTGTTTCTCATTTGTCTGAATGGGTTGCTCTCCATAGGTCTAAGACCTTATCAGTCTTAATTTGATGGAGTAACTTTGAATCTCTGCAGAACGGATTGTTTTTTTTAAAGCCACTGGAATTTGCTTAACATATAACATAGTTTTCTTAACCCCTTTCTCACAAAACTATTTTTTTCTTTTCCAGGATATCTGTAATGTTGCAAGGATGCTTTGAAAAGGTGTCTTCCCTCATTATAGCCAAAGCATTTGCTTTAATTTTAACCAGCACATACATATTGAAAACAACACTCACTTCACAAGGATTCCCCACTCAATTGCAGGGAGAATATTACTTGTTGGCACAACATTTTAACAATGCTACGAAATGTAAAGGGGCCTTAAATCCTGCTTTAGAGAATGTTGATTAGTGAGGTTTAATTTTCTATAGTTCTTTCTGATATTGTTGTAAATATTGTCATCTATTATGCCTATGTGGTAAGTACATTAATCTGTCAGAGTATAAATAATTTTCATCTGGCTACCATTGCTTTTGAGGGATTTATTTCATGTCTGTTGTGCTATTGTTTGCCTCCAGGATATCTAATATATATTTTAAGAGAATGTGGCTTATAACAAGGCACCTATATTATGTATGTGATTAATATTGGTGCTACAATGAATGAGGTCTTGTGGTCTGTCTCTGCTCTTATAGTGACTTAATCATTTCTCTCAACAGCCCAGTCATCTTAATAAAACATTCCACATGCTACCTTGTTTTTCTATGAAATGACAAATGCAACTGGGATAAGAAGTGAATTTTTCTGTTATTAAATGTATAGAATCATGAACGGAATTTACCATAATATACACACACTCACACAGAGACACACACACATAGCACATATATGTATACTCATTCCCTCATAAAATTGCACTGTACAGAACGCTGGTATCTTAAGCTAAAACTATCCTGTCCCTTCTCCCTGCTTATATGATTTGCAATGTAAATTGTGCAAAATTATATAGGAAGAGTTCAGCTGAGAGTGTTCAGGACAGCATGCTCAAGATTTGGTTATAAAATTGTCATCTGTGAATGGCCAGGCTATGTAGATGCATATTTCAAGGATCATGTCTAAATTTGCAACGATTTGTGAAATTACTTGACCTGCCAGATCACCTGGTTTACCTACCTATCCATTGGGCTCCTTTCTGAAAGTGACAGGGCTGCACTCCGAATCACACTGTTATTCTTTTTCTGTAGCTAAGCTCTCATGTGACAAATTGAAAATCTTCTAAAATAGAGGAGGATAAAATGCAGTCGCCCACATCTAGCAACGATGATGTGCATGCCTGGGAGCTTTCGGCACATAGGAGCTGGGGTTACACTCATTATGTATAGTGTTAGGCAATGCTCTGCATGCTTAATAGAGAAAAGATTTTTTGGTATTGTAAGGAACTGTTACTGGAGAGAAGTCATTGTTAGAACTGAGAAGAGACTCAAATCATCCTGATTCATTCATCTCCTTAAATCAGAGTTTGTCTAACCAACACCAAGTCCTCAGCCAAAAATCAAACATAAACAGATCACATCATAGTTTGCATGACATGTGAATCCACTTTGTTCTTCAGTATGAACACAAAGGGACAGGATGAGATACTGCAAAAAAGATCTCAGGAGGAATAATGGTATAATTTTTAAAATTTAAACCAGTTTTAAAAACTGGGACTCAGATCTTAAGAACCATAAATGGAGTTTGATCTGCTGAACAAACCTCTCCCTTTACTTTTGGTAATTCTCTGCAATGCTCCTTGAAACTGCCAAGTAAAAGTTGATAATGGTCTTTTAAATGGTTGATGAAATAGCAGGGTAGATCAGAGACAGACGTCAGTTGAATTTGAGGTATTCTAAACATGACCAATAATATCACACAATTTAGCATGGAGTAAGTGTGAATCAGTGAATGTAGAGTTAACAATCAGTTTCTCATTTTTTTCAATTATAAACTGTTTATATTTTTAGTTATTTGTCTGAATTTTTAAAAAAACATTTGCATGAAAATTAATCCATGCACATTCCTTCTAATGCCTGCATTTTATCCACATTTTTCCTAATATAATGCATTTCATATGGTTTTTAAAATATATTTATTTTGATTATTATATTTATTTCTAACTGCACTGCACAATTTGGAAAAATGTGAAATTTGAATTTCTTGTGTATTGATCCAAAAATGCAAAATTTGCTAAGTTGATATTAAAATGCAAACCAATCTGTCCCCCAGAATTGCTAAATGCTACACCAAGCCCAGTCTGCCCCAGTGACCAACCAGGAAAACAAAGGCTGTTGGATCTGTTTCAGATATCTGAAATATATTTGGAATTCCAGTGTAAATATTAAGTGGTGTCAATCTTCATATTCATACTGTACCTTGCAGAACAAATAAACTTACATTATACTTGGGGGGGGGGGGATTTGCCACATTGCCATTGTTTTTCATTTTTGCCTTCCTGTAAATTAGGAAGGCTCAAACCTTATTTCTGAAGATGCAGTTCACATTATGGGGATCTTGGGGCTGCTGTTGAAAATGGCACCCCCCTTGACATTCTCTTCTTAGTGACATTTTGTTTATTGCAATATTTATAAACCACCTTTCATCAAAAACTAACAGGATGCTGAACAATAAATTACGAAAATAACTGTAATTGCAATAAAAGGATAAATACAATCTTTTGTGCAGCCTAAAAGTGCAAAGAAAAAAGATTGACCAATTTAAGATTCTTAGGTAGGCAAAAAAAGTTTTAACCTGGAGCTGAAATGTTTGAAAGAAAGCACCAACTACCCTTGAGAAGTAAGCATGTTCCACAAAAGAGGCAACATCTGGAGAAGATTTTGTTTAAATAGTAGTACTTGAGCAGAAGGCACCTTGAAAAGATCTGAAAATAAAAGCAGAGGGATTCCGTCAAGCCTTTGCGTGTCAAAGAAGACTTACTTCAACTGAGTCATGAAGTCACACATTACCTTTTCTCATTGTCTTCCTCATGTAAGAAAGTCACAACCAACAATGTAACTCAGCTGGAGGATGAAAAAAATTATGGGAAGAGACAAAAACATTTAGGTTGTGTGGGGAAATTATTAAAATTTGGGAGTGTTGGATGGATTCCTCTTGAATTATCAGTGCTTTTGTTTTTGTTCATCTGCAAACTGCTGACAATAAAGGAGGCAGTATGGGCATCTTATCCAAGAGCGGGTAATTTTAAAAAAGAGTAGACATTGCAACATCTGACAGGTGTCAGGGGCAGGCTGATAATGCAATGTCAGGATTTTCTGAGGTTTTTCCTTGAGTTGAGGTAATATGGGAATTTTAGAGGTTATGTGTATTTTAGGTCATATTAAATATTTGTTTTATATTTCTCAGCTCTAAATGGCAGGAAACCATGCTACCAAGTTTTGTCAATGATCATCAGAGGCTCCAAACAGGTAAAAATGAGTTTTCAGGGGCCAGATGGTGCTTGTGACCTCAACATACCGATCTCTAGCATTGGTTTCAACTCATCTGATAAATGCTATATTGAATTTCTAATAAGGTGATGCATGAGATTAATAAAAATATGATTATGACGTTGGTTTCCGAAAACTGGTATTCAACTAGAGATAAATCATGTTATGAGGATCAGTCATGTGGCCAAGGTTTCTGCTTTTTAGATTTGCGGAACAGTTTAGCAAGAGATAAACTGAAAATCCGGCATCTGGTCTCTCTGGCTGGTTTTTTTCAAAGTAGGAAAGTGAAAAGATCTAAAGCACTTGAAGGCAGAACAAGAAGCAATGGATAGAAACTAATCAAGGAGAGAACCAAGCTAGAAGAAAAAGAAGAAATTTCCTGTCAGTAAGAACAATTAACCAGTGGAACGCCTTGCCTTCACAACTCCAACACTGGAGGTTTTTAAGAAGAGATTGGATAGCCATTTGTCTGAAATGGTATATATATTCCTGCTTGTGCAGAGGGTTGGACTAGTAGATCTCCAAGGTCCCTTTCACTCTGTTATTCTGTTATGTATGCGTTCCCACGTGTGTCATACAGTAGAGAAATTTTGGACCAAAAGATACAGCTACTTGAATCCTAATATTTGTCTCTGACCTGAATCCTGCAAAAGAATTAAAAGGTATTCAATAATATTATATAAAATATCTGGTATAAAATAGCAATAGTTTTTGTGGCTTATATGTAGATATCACTGATTTCCAAATACATGAAGTTATTAGTTATATAGTGCAAGTTGTCTCCAGTGTAGAAGAAGGAAAGGGCCAAGTGGGAATTTAATTGTAATAAATTCAGCTAGGATATGGCTGACAAAGACTTTAAAAACTTCAGAAACATCAATTAAAGCTGAAGTTCTGTGCAATAAGCATCAAAAATTGATAAAAACTCAAATTTAGGTTTTTAGATTTAGTGTTTAAATCAATCAACTGCAAACAAGATTTAATTAAAGAATATTATTTCAAAATGTAATTACCTACTGGGATTAGAATGAACCTCTATTGCCCATAATGTTCTCCCACTGTGATCCCACACTGAAAAATGTTGAGTTTTAGATTAATATGCATCTTGTAAGTACAAGTCCTAATCTCAATCTTAAAGGACATTTAAAACACACTTGGAACCTTCTATGCAATCAAGCACAGTGTGACTACAATGTCCACCATGCTAAATTTGTGATTACATTTTTTATGTGCATGATTTAAATCGCTTTAGCAGCCGTCCAGGGAGCATTTTACCCTGCATATTAATTACACAAAGGCTTTGTCATGTGAGGGTCTCAGTGGTCATGGTCTGTAATCCAGCTCATTTGAACTGTGAGTACAGTTTTTGAGCATGCTGTGCACATCAAGCTCAGCTTTAAAGCTAGAAAGCGTTGAGATGGTTAACAGGTATGGTTCCGGCTTAAGGAATGAATGCCTTTTATTTAGTGACATCGGCAAACTAATTGCTTAAAAATCTGATAGCACAAAAAGCATGCAAAGCTGAAGAAAGGCTGCTATTAATATACAATATAACATTGCAAGATCTCTTTTTTTCCTTTTGGTTTTGTCTTCAAAAACAAATGGCAGAGTCTAAATAACAATGCTATTAAATGCAGTAGTTATTCATTTATAAGAGTTGAAGGGGTGTCAGGTTCAAAATTTAATTTAACTACTGTATGCCTTGCCTCAGAGTTTCAAAATAGAACTTTTCAATGTGTTCATACAGATGTATTTGGTTCTCAATGATATACAACTTACTATAGATCCTTGCTTGTCCTAATATAATTCATCTAACTAATATATGAGAAAGTAGAAAAGTACTGATGATAGATAAGTGTTGTCATCAGAATAATTTATATGAAAACAGACACAGCATTCTTTCCACCTAATGCAGGATATAAAGCTCTTTATAAAATCCTTTCTTTCTTTCTTTCTTTCTTTCTTTCTTTCTTTCTTTCTTTCTTTCTTTCTTTCTTTCTTTCTTTCTTTCTTTCTTTCTTTCTTTCTTTCTTTCTTTCTTTCTTTCTTTCTTTCTTTCCTTCCTTCCTTCCTTCCTTCCTTCCTTCCTTCCTTCCTTCCTTCTCTCTCCTCCTTTTTTCCTTTTTTTTCCTTTTCCCCTTTTTCTTAGTCAGGAACATTTGGAGGATGCTTAATTACTACTCCCAGAAGCCCCAATTGATTTTTAGAATTTTTTAAAAATATGAAGTGATTTAGACTGCTTCTACCCCTGCTTCAGTATAATCATTCTACTTTCAAGAATGTTTTTAAATACTGTAGGAAAAAGCACAGAAGTAAGAAGTAAGTATCAAGATCTGTTGCCTGCTGATTGGAAGTATAGCCCAATCAGCTATATCATTTCAGCCTCCTGCACATGTTGACCGGGCCTGCACCCAGGTTGCAGGAAAGGATACTTATTGGGCTCTCATTTTCATTTGGAATGGGGATGGGGGGCAATACTTTGTCAGTATCTTAGATTAGCATGTGGCCTTTATAGACACTTAGTATGATTGTGATAGGCTCATGTCATTTCCATTTGCGGTGAATAGGGTGGCAAAAACAACAATAGTATTCCCCAAGGAGGACATATATTCTGTGTTTAGAAATCATTGTCACAAATTAAACAGATATATAGTGTAAGAAAAAGACCTCACAATATACTATATAAATATCAACTAGTTACTAGTGTCAACTTTTAATCCCCCTCGTGTTTTCTTCAAGATCTTTAAATCAGATTAACAACTGGTCAGGCCTTTCAACATAAGAGGAAATGATTGAAAATATGGCTGTATTCTGTATACTGTAATAAATAGACAGGATTATTCCATGCATCCTAGAAGGAAAAAAACACCAACGATACAGAATCTATCATGGGATATTTTAGATTGTTGAGTATTTTTGGATCACCGCTGCCCCATCAGATCAGAACAGGGAATGACACTCAACTTCCTTTTGCTTTTTTTTTTTTTGCTGCCTTCTCAACTTTTTTTTCATATTGACTTGATTTATTTAATATTTATTTAATTCCAGCACTTTTATGCCAGACGGGCTTATAGATCAAGTCACAGAAATGTAAAAGAATAGACGTCGTAAGAACTCTTAAAAAAAAAAACCTAAATTTTAAAATGGCTCACTGCCAAATAGGAAGCAAAGCAATCAACCCAGTATCCCGCTTGTGTATTAATTGATAAGCAAGATTGAATTCATTTGCCAATGTGACTTCTATCTGTTGCTGTTCTCATTCTAGTTTTCAAAACCCAGATGAAACAGGAAGACCTGAGTCTCTTCTACTTGTTGGTAGCGGTTACACCATCAATACAAGCTAAGGAAGCATCTACTGATTTTCCTATAGAATTTGGTTGGTTTTCTGTTTTATCCAGGAGATCCAAATCTGGCTCTCCAAGATTCAGTTTGTGCTTCATAGGAATGAGAGTTGAACAATAAAAAAATTGAATAGGTGTATAAAGTGTAAAAAATATGAGAATGGTCGAGTGTTATCTTGTAGTAGCATTGCTGATTATTAATTGTTCAGCTATCAAGGTTTTAAACTTTTGTGCCTTTAATCTAGAGTTGAGCAGAGATTACTTTAATGCAAAGATTTAGAGCACCTCCTCTTTCTGCTTGCCCTGAAACAAGATAACCACCAAGCATTTGGGAAGGGCAGAAATACATGGTGTTATCTTCAGTCTCCTTCTAGCCTGATGGGAAGGTGACCTCCCTTTAAGTTCTCTTGTTCTATATTAAAAATGTGTTTTTCCCCTTTGCTGATACAAGCAAGGCGGTCCAGCTTGCTTACTGTACTTCACCCCATCTTCCTTACATAAATGTATCTATTCCAACAGGTATGGTGTAGATCCACTTCCCTGCCTGATTTCTGTTCTTCGCCTTAATGCCTTTTGGTATGGGCTGCCTACCATGAAAGGCTGGACCTTCTTTCTAGTATGTTCAGTACTAAAACAGTAAAATGCTGTTTGTGTGCTTGTTGGTTTGGGTTTTTTTTTTGACATTGACTAAGAGTTCTGCCAAACTTCTCCTTCTAGCCCAAGTGACAGGAAGAACTATAAAGCTGTCATAATTTTTTCATCAGGCTTGAAAAGCTAGGCCCACAGAAGGGAGACCACCTGCCACTTGTGCTGCTAGTATGGGTGGGAGAGGGAAGCAGTGGCAGCAACAGGGGACCCCATCAGCTGGGGCTGGGTTGACTGTGGTGCAGACAGAAGCTTGGCAAAGTGGTGGAAAGAGTTGGCATCTGGAAAAAAGATTTCCTAAAAGATGACGATTTCCAGCCAGCTTACATTTGGAAGAGAAGCAGATGAAGGCTGATGTGTGGGAAAACGCTCTTACGAGCTGGATAGCTGATAGGAACTGTTAAGTTTCATAACTGTGAGCAAATACTGAGTGAAACTGAAATGGTAATATTATATATCTTTTTCAGGAACAACATTAGACATGATTAGAAGTGGGGAGAAGCAAGAAGAATCTGTGGAGAAAAACCTGACGAGGAAATGAATTGAAGGTAGGAAATGGTGGTTGGGGATCTTTGCCTGCATAAATACTGTGGGGAGGGGTGGGAATGTTTGATCAGGCATTTGGGATTCCAGTACTCTGTTTTCTGTGAAGTCACACATTATTGTCTACTCTATTCCAAAATTCTCCTGCTGGTCTGTTGATGCCTCCTGGGGCTAACAAACCAAGGTTGCATGTCCTTTCCTATTGCTCAGCATCTGGAATTTGGAGCTAAATCACTCCTGAATATAGAATGATTTTGGTGCACAGAGCTAGAATGGAACAGGTGGAGTTCTATCTGCAGATAGTAACTTAGAAGGCTGAATTAAGAGGGGCTTTGGAAGGTAAGGATTAGTAATGTGGTACAAAACATCCCTCTGAATATTTATCTACCGAAATCTCATAATCCATCCATCTTCTGAAGCTGAAGTTTCGGAAGAAAGTGGGCACAATCTATAATTATCACACATGTACACCCTACTTCATATGCATTATATATGTCATAAGAAAGAATATACAATCTCTTTGCCCCAATCTGCATCTAAGATTTTAATTCTAGGAGATGTCAACAAATTAGTTCTCTGCCATATAGCTTTGGAAAGAGGTTGGCTGTTGGGTGGTCAGGTGAGATGCCATGCTTTTCCTACATAAATTCCCAATTTTAAAAACAGACTGCATCTCCCTCCATGCATGTGGAGACTGTTTCTGTAATGTTCCTTTCTACAATGTGTATTTTGAATTTCAGGCAGAGTCTGCTGTGAGCATACTCTCTGCTCTGTGGAGAGTTGGGATAACTGAGAATACTGCTTTGTTTGGCTCTGGTAAGATAGGAAGAAGCAGAAAAGGTTGAATGTGGGAGAAAGTGAAAAGAACAGATTGGTGCTTCTAAGTAATGTTTGCATTTAACGGGAAAATACAGTGAAATTGGAAGCAAGGCTTTACAAATCAAGCCATCATTTATGGAACAGTGCCCTTGCAGGATGGCTTACAGATTTTTTTTTTAATTCCCAAAAGTCAATCCAACACAGTGAAAGATGAAGTGAATTGACATCTTCGAGATCAGTGAAATGGACTGGAATTGGACATTTTCAGTCAAATGATCATGCTGATTACTATGCCTCTCAAAATGTGAAAAACAGAGAAGGAACAGCATTGTTTCATAAAGTGTTTGGGTACAATGCAATTGATGAATGATATTAATTGGACTTCATGGACACTTCTTTAATATAGTAGTTATCCACGTTAATGCTTCAAGCCCTGATGCAGAAGAGGAGGAGGAGATTATTTTTATGGTCAAGTTCAGAGCAGGCAAGGAGGAAGAATGCTGCTTGTGGTTGGCTGGAATGTCAAAACTAGAAAAACCAAGGAGGAAAACATGCTAGTAAAATAAAGTTTAGAATCATGCAAAATAGATTAGTCCCTTATATGGAAAGGGAGATGCCAGATGTTATAGAAAAGGCTGAGGAACAAGAACCATTATTGATAAGACATGCAGGATAATTGAAAAAGCCAAAGAATACTAAAAAAAAAAAAGTCAATATAGAAAGACCTTCAGTGATGTTGACCATGTCAAAATGTAGGAAAAATGGGAATCCCAGTAGATTTCCTTGTCCTCATATGAAACCTACCACAAGACAGGAAGCTAATGTCCAGACAGAATATGTCAAACAGACTGACTTCACATTGGCAAAAGGAGTGAGACAAGGCTGTGTACTCTTTTTTATTCAATCTATATGCTGAATATATATTGAGGAGAAGGCTGGAATAAGATGAGCAAGATTTAAAAGTGAAGGAAGAAACATCAATAACCTGCACTACACACAATACTATTTTCGTCACTGAAAAGGCAAAGGATTGGGAAGCTTTAGTAATGAAAGTCAAGGAGCCCAGGGGAAAAAAATGGAACTTAGATTAAACATGAAGAAAACCAAACTTGACATAACCAGAACTGACAATGAAGTTATTGACGTGGCAGCTAGCTCATGTCTTTTAGGATCAACTATCAACAGTAAAGGGAGCATCAGTCAAGAAGTTCACCACAGAGTAGCACTCAGTAGGGTGCCAATGAAGGCATATCTACTTGCTATGTTTTCTATTCTAAAGATCAGAACTGTGCAGGTAATGATTTTCTCTGTGATATTCTATGGAACCAATAATTGGGCTTTGAAGAAGCAGGCTAGAAAGAAGGTTAATATTTTTGAACTCGGGTTGGAGAAGACTCTGGAGAATGCCATGGATAGACAGCAAAACAAATGGATCATCAAACAAACCCAGAATTCTCACTTGAGGCACCAATGACTAGGCTCAAATTATCATATTTGGGACACATTCTGCAAAAACCTCTCTTGAATGCTGGGAAACATGGAAGGAAAGAGAAAAAGAGCAGCAAGAAGGATTACCCAGTTGATTACAGCAACTATGGAGGCACTGTTGGGTGACCTGAAGGCCCAGATTGGGACACCTCATCCTGGGGAAGGTTTATTTATGTGCTTGTTAAGTGCAGAAAATGACCTCATGGCACATGATCAAACAATCTTTCAACAAATTAAAAACACAGCATTAATACGCCAATGATTATAAGATACTCTTATTTCCAAGCCCATTAATAATACCAGTACTAAGAGGCACCTTGAGTACAATCCCACAATAACTCTAGCACCATTTAAACACCATCTGCATTGACAAAATCAGCATTGGTCAATTGCAAAAGGCAGCTTTACTTGGAACAGCTTACATCCTGTGATGATAACCCTTACCACCATTAGACAACAATATCTGCCTATCCCAGATCCTTGGAAGGACTCAGTAGCTGGATAAAAATGGCAAATCCAGTCTAAACATCTGTGTGACTGTAAAACCAACAACAATAATGTTAACAACATTAGTTTTAGAAAGTGCTTTTCTCCAGCTGGGTGCTAAAAGATTGAGGCATATATCTTTTCTAAAGCCATAGGTATGGGGGTTACCCGCGCAATCCCAAAGCTACCTCTATCCTCTGAACACATCTATTGCAGCAGAAGAGCTGTTCCAAACTATAATTTTAAATGGGAGCAAGATGACAACAGCACTGAATTCAATCATGTTTGCTTGATTGATTGTTCTGGGTTGCTACCTTCCTTTTTTCCGTGGCTGTTCCTCCTTTTAGAGGTCTAATTCAAAGCAGACTAACTGAAAAACTTATAAAGCCCCATCTTACAATTTTCCACTGAATGTCTGATGACAAGGCAAGAGAGAGAAAGGCATAAGAACCAAATAACCAGCCAAACAATATAACATGATGAACAATATTTTTTTAGAGAAGCAGCAAAAGGAAGAGTATTGTGGGTTTCCTTTCATATGAAGAAAATGGAAAACTTTATGTGGATGTTCCTTTCTGGTTTTCCAGTCCTACATCCACTTTTACGGCTACATTAAACCAAACAAGACAGTCAACCACCCTTGAATAATGATGGTGGTTGTGACATAGGAAGCTGCATTAGAATTCAAAGTATAATATGTTGGCTTCATTCATGCATTTTCATTTCATTTCTGCAGTGTGTGCTTTTTTTAAAGTTGTAGCCAAAAGCATCCAGAGATAAAGAGATGGTCGCCCCGTTCCTCTATTTTCTAGCTCTGTTTTCATACAGCTTTTGGCTAAGGTTTTTAAATCACCCCATACGTATGGCCCTTTAGTAAATTTTAATCAGTTCCAAATTCTGAAGCCTGAGCATAAATCAATAGATCTTCTTTGATCCATTATAAAGGTGACTTTTAATGATGAGATCACCTTTGCTTTTTGGGCTAATATAATAGGAAAAGCAAACAAACATGTTCTTCATACTGTCACATGTCTCTCCTTAATAATATCTTGTGTGTGTGTGTGTGTGTGGGGGGGGGGTTTCTGCAGAAAAAAATGCTGGGCAAAGTCTCATTAAATTAGCTGACTGATGGAATAAATACACAGTCCATGGCACTCCTGTCCGTAGCCAAGTAGGCAAGGGTCTTGTTATCAGACTTTTGCTTATTTACATATGCCTTGGACTCTTCCTACAGATATGTAAATTATTCTGGTTAAAACTAAATGCTAAAGTCTACACCATTAGTCTTCCACTTCATGATCACCGCATGGGGCTGTTAGAGGGATAATGTACCATACAATATACGGTTTACTTTTAATTAATAGGAAAAAAATGTGAAATGAATATTAAATGTAGCTTAATGTGGAAGAAAGCTCAAAATTGCATGGTTGTGTTACACACACACACACACACACACACACACACTCACAACACATGCCTTTTGCTTTGGTCTGAAAAAAAAAAACTTATACCAGGTCACTTAAGAGATCAACAAGACTGATGCTGTACACATCCAAAACATTTAGAATGTCAGTGCACAATTTCATCCAGAGATAATTTTGTTAAGGTTGATGGACAAAAGATTGGAAAAATTGCATGTCCCAAAGGTGCATTTTCAAGAGGCAACTGTACTTTCTTGTTTTTTTCTTTGAAGATGTTTCGCTTCTCATCCAAGAAGTTCTTCAGCTCTGGAAGCTTCTTGGATGAGAAGCGAAATGTCTTCAAAGAAAAAACAAGAAAGTCCAGTTGCCTCTTGAAAAAGCACCTTTGGGACAACCAGACCTGGATGACTGAGAATATCCATATCGAAAAATTGCATGGTATTTTGTTCTTGTATATGATGTGGCAGCAAGACAATGCCATATAGACAAGGTTGGAAGGATTTAACAGTAGCTACAATGGAAGTGTGGTTGTTAAAGCTGATGAAGCTGGGGTGGCGAGACTAATGGCTCTGATTAGAGAAAAGACATTGGCCAAATTTAATACCAATTTGAAGTCCCTTTTGAACTTCTTGTGGGAAACAGAAATAAATGAAAGCATGACATACGGATTTGGTGACTAGAAATATTTGTAAATTTGTAGAGCAAGAGTTGAAATGAAATTTAATCTATACTTGCTGTAAAGTCATTCCTTTTTTGTGTATATTTGTTTCTCTCTATTTTTTTCTATTTTATTGTCCCTTTCATTTCTTTCGCTATTCGTTCTCTTCTCTCTTGATTTAATTTTTTTCTTTTAAAAAAATAATAAATCTATATGAAAAAAGATATCAACAGGATTAGACATAAAGGAAAATCTACAGGACTACAAACTTGAAGTTAGGTTAACTAGCCTTGTGCAAACATCACTATTAAAGTTCTAGGATGCAAACAGAGAGACCATTTTTTTAGGGAGGTTGCCAGGTTCTTTGCCCATTTGGATTACCAAAGTCAAAAAATAAACAATTGTAGTTTCATTTCATCATAGTTGAAGAGGCTAATAACAGTGTAGAATATGGAAGAGCCTCCATTATCTGGCAACAGAAACTCTATGAAGTCTTGCAGATCTACTCATGGATATAACTTATGTTGTGACAATAGTAATTCAGATACCTTACTGTATTCATATATTGTAGTATATTGTGAAGCTGGTTGAGTGTGTGCATGTGTATATAATTAAAATAAATATGAATTATGTTATTTTATGCATGGATATATATACTTCTACACTTAGTCTCACATACTTATACAATGTTTATTTACTTACACTGAAATCAACATACGCAGACTAATCCAAAATAGTGACTATTGCCCAGCTAGATGGCAGCATCTAACCACTTTGAAAATCTATTCAAGATTGGACCTGATAAGTGCTTGGATAGGAGACCACCAAAAATATTTGTTGAAAAATATCCTGAAGGAGGGCAAAGGTAAATCAGTTTCCTAGAGTAGTCAAGAAAAGACTTCATGTCCATGAGATCTCTAGGAGTCCAGCTTGATTCAAATAAAATTTACAGTTTTAGTTCTAATCTTATTTTCTACCCAATATGGATGTACATCATAGTATAAATCAGGGGCGGGAACTCTTTATCTCTCCAAATCTTGCAGCATTTCATACCAAGGTAGTTCACTAAAATGTAGACAGAGGCCCCATTTCCCTACTCCATAGTTACGTATTCTTTCTATCATATTAGCAATTCTTGGTGGTGCATAAAGTAATACAAGAAGACCATACCCTTGTGGGAAGGAACAAGACCAATGCTCTTGATTAAACAAGGCTTTCTCCAGTGGTATCCTTTCTGGGTCTCTTGGATCACCAGAGATAGAAGGGGATTCTTAGAATAAAATGGAGAACAGAAATAACATTATGGAGGCTTGAAGTAACAATAGCGTGTCCTCCAGTGGCACACATCTAAGGCTAAAGAGCTCAAGTAAATTTTGAAATGAGCAAATTTTTATTTTTCTTCTATAAGACAGCTCATCTCTCTCTCTCTCTCTCTCTCTCTCTCTCTCTCCCTCCCTCTCCTTCTCCTTCTCCTTCTCCCTCTGCCTCTCCCCCTCCCTCCCTCTCATATGTGTAATTTATAAAACATAAAATTAAAAGCAATGTTTTGAAACCTCTTTTGTTGGATAGATTGCTCTGTGTGATTATTGTTTCATTTAAAGACATTTGTTCATTGGTTCAGATGTTTTCCTTCTAAGGGTTTTAAATTTCAAAACTCAATGAGGTTGCAGTAAGAAAACCATTCACTGAAGGTCTATGGAGATTCTCAGTCATCCAGGTCATAATTATCCCAAAGATGCTTTTTCACGAGGAAACTGGACTTTCTTGTTTTTTCATGAAAAACAAGTGAAAAAGCATCTTTGGCATTCACTGAAGGTGCCAAAGGTGCTTTTTCAAGAGGCAACTGGACTTTTTTGTTTTTTTCTTTGTAGATGTTTCGCTTCTCATCCAAGAAGCTTCTTCAGCTCTGACTGGATGGTGGAGGATGGAAGGATTTATACTCCTTGCAGACAGCTGGTCCTTCCATTCCCCACCATAAAGCCAGAGCTGAAGAAGCTTCTTGGATGAGAAGTGAAATGTCTTCAAAGAAAAAAACAAGAAAGTCCAGTTGCCTCCTGAAAAAGCACTTTTGGGACAACCATGACCTGGATGACTGAGAATCTCCATAGACATTCACTGAAGGCTTGGCGCTGATTCTCTTAATGCAGAGATCAAAGGACTCCAGAAACAATAATATGCAGCAAAATGCTTTGTTTCTGTAGGAACCCTGAGAAAAACCACTGATTAGCAAAGGAAGTTCCATAGTTTTTTTTTTTGTCCTAGAGAAATATCCTTCAATCCTTGGATTAACAATTTTGTTTACTACTATACTAGGAGGCAAACCCATGGCTTATATTTGCCATCTATCATGCCAGAGCAAAGCTCCCTTACCTACAAACTTCATTCCCTCACACTCTCGCCAAAAGTGAAGGAAGTGAAAAAATTAAACATTCAGCCATTTGGGGCTCAAAGGGAAAAACCAGAAATTTAGCCTGAAAAGGATATCCAAGACAACAAAGGGTAGATGAAACCATGAAGAGGTTTGTTCTTCATGGTGTTGCAAAAAGTTTATATTTTGTGATTTACCGGAAAACCTCATTTTATAAAAACGCATCTTTTTAAAAATAATTCTATTGTTTATATGTGCTACAATACTATTTTTTCTCTAAAAAAATATTTTTGGTGCTCTCTGAGCTTGGTTGTTTTCTTGCAAACGTTTCATTACCCAACTAGGTAACATCATCAGTGCTTGAAGGGAGCGGGGTTTGCTCTTTTTTTATATACTAGTGGCTTTCCCTGTCAGCGTTGGTGGGAATGGTCTTAGAAGTTCTTTTTTCCTTTCATTTATTCAGCTAATACATATTCCATACATAGATGCATACATCCACACAGAGCATCCAGAATCTGACCTTTGACTTTACTTCAGATACTATTGGCACTGGTGAGTCCCTGTGTAGACTAGCTATGCTATATTGCATAATGAGTGTATGCAAAAATTAATGCATACGTTAGATCACAGTGACCACCCAGGCCAGGTGATTGTTCCCATTGATTTAATCAAAATATATCTGTAATGGGTTGCTGTTCTAATTAGCTGAATAAACAAGAAAGTAAAGCCATACATTAATTCAAATTTGCAGTTTTAGAGTAAAGGAAATAGTGAGAAATTAAAGTCAGAATCTGGAAGTTTTTATAAGTGTTGGCTGACTTTCTACTTGTTAAAATTAAAAAAGGAGTGATCTACATTATATTGTAGAAGTAACATTAATGCATTAAGCAGATAGAATGTTTCATGCCAACAAATTCTGTTCTGTAGCTTCAACATTTCTATTGATTTCGATATAGTTTTTTTTTTAATCTGCATCATTACCTAATCTGATCTGTGTTAGCAGTATCTTCCATTACTTCCTGGTTGACATCCAGACTTCAATAAAAACAATGATAATAATCCTACTGACCTGATGGAATTTTCACTTCATCTGCTGTACATGTCTGTTACATGAGATGAGGCTCATATTGCCACCTCTATATTTGGCATAAGGGTTATTTAACATAAAAGGAAGATTTTAAATTATATTTCTTCTAAAACACATATTCTTAAAGTCGTTACAGCTATTTGCATGTGTTTCTTAGAGGGGCAGGAAAATTCTTCTTTCTCTCTTAAATGAACTATGAATTAACAAATTCCCTTTTTATTGTTGGTTCAGTAAGGAATTGGTAGATTTTCTGTGTAATTTGCTATTATCTGAAAACTGAGAACAAACTGAAATACTCGTTCTGGCTTTAAAATATGATACTGTATATGTTTGAAAATGGACATTGGACCAGATATATATGGCCACCCATCTCATATCATGATTTTGGATGACAAACAATTAAAACAAAGTAAAAACAGCAAAATTTAAAAACAAACAAACAAACAGAAAGGGATATTTGTTTTTGAGAGGGTTATTTAATTTAAAACCCACAACGCTCATTTTTACTTTAATTTTAAAATAAATTAAATTGATACCATTAATTAAGGTAAATGGCAAGAAAGATACACATTCTAAAAGAAAGTAATGGATATGTTTTATTCTTTCATATTCTCTCTGCTCTACAGTGTACACAATTTGGGATCTGGGCATGTATGTTAAAGCCAGTGTTGCTGAAATGGACATACAGCAGTGGAAGATATGTCATTCCTTTGTCTTGGCCATATTCCTGCAATAATTGCTAAGCGATTGAGTGCTGCCAAAATATCAGCTGAGTCATCACATGCAGGTAAATGCAACATGAGCTGACAATTGTTGTAGATCTCCTGAGTCCAGGACACCTCCTGGGAGACAGCAAGTAGGTGACCTTCTGTATCAACAGCTTGGAAACCTCTCCTTGACCACCAAGATAGCCAGAAACTATTCTATGTACTACATAGGAAAACAAATTCTTCTACATATATCCCCCATCACTTGCTTAAAGTGAATTTACTATGCGAAACAGTTTTTTGTTTACAAGGACATTTTAAAATGCATAAATCTTATGTATGATTCCATACTGATTCTATTCAATAGTTGTGAAAGACGTTATAAATGTAAGTCAGGGAACATTTTAAAAGAGTGTGTATGAATGTACTAATGTTGATATTACTTAGTAGGGAGATGGAGGTTGTTCAAGAATTTAGCCGATAGGCTTACCACTACAGGCTCATTCAATTTTTCTTGGATGATTATTTTCTTCTCTGAAGAGTGTTCCCTTGGGCATAGCTTGTAAATACATTATTGGTTAAGGCAATCTGTACAAACCAGATGCATCTCATTGTAGTTGGCATCCTCATTTTTAGCTGAAGAGCTTGCTGCTCGTTGATAGCCCCTTCTACCTTAAATTAATTCATAGGAAGTAGAGACAGATTTCTGTACATACAATTTTAATGTAACTTAACTCTTAGCTTATAAGAGTCCTGGTGGCACAGTGATTAGAATGCAGTATTGTAGGCAAATTCTGCCCACAGTCTAGAGTTTGATCCTGATGGGCTCAAGGTTAACTTAGCCTTCCATCCTGTTGAGGTCGGTAAAATGAGGACCCAGATTGTTGGAGGCAATATACTGACATTGTAAACCACTCAGAGAGTGCTAGGAAGCATTATGGAGCGGTATATAAGTCTAAGTGCTATTACTATTGCTAAATGTTTTAGTTGCTTTAAGTTGATTTAAGAAACAATTAAGAATTAAGAAACAATTTTCCCTTCTCCTTTTTACCCAAACAGCAGTGACAGAAGACAACTACCCAATCTTATAGGCTATTATAGGCAAATATGGCACAGTGATAGCAGGAAAGAAATTGTATAATTTAAATGAAAGGGTCACATGCACTGAGCTAAATTTCTGTTGGCTTACATACAGTCCAGGAGTACATGGAATGGGCACTTTGTAGATTAAAACTCTGGCCTAAGAGGAGTACATAATCTGTACACGCCCCAGGTCTCATATTGCCAAAAATAATAGCAAGTACAAAATAGTTCAAAAAGGACAAAATTGTACGCTGACATTGTGAGATTAGCATGAACAAAAAAACCAATAGTTCCCAAATTTGCTGAAAAAGCATGGGATCTGTTATTTACCTTGTAAAGGTGCGATCTGAAGGATTCTTCTTTTTTTATCTTAACAGTTCTCTTTCAGATGATGAACAGGAATCTCCAGTCACCACCCCTTTCCTAGATATTTATAGGCAACTCTGTCTCACCCAATGGAAATTCCTAAAGAGGTTCTAAACAATCATTTTGTCTGTGTAGCTTCTGAATCCATTTCTTTTCCTGTGGACTCCAGACATTACCATCCAGAAGCCTTGAGCAATTACCCACTTTTGAGAAGTAGAAAACAACTAAGGTCAGAATGTAGGCCTTTGTTTTAGCTTAACAGAGCCTCTGCATTGATTCAGGAGCCTTCTAGATTTGGGAGCTGGCCTATTCCAAGGGACCCCAGCGGACTCTCCCTACTCCTTTCAACAAAACTATGAAGTAGAAGCCTCCAGCCAGAATTATTTATTTTTTTAAAAAAAGTTGCTGGTGGTTGTGGTATTTGTGTGTGGGGGTAAATTCCCTTTATTCCCAGGAGAAAGTAATACAAGTAAACCACTCTGTGGTTATGAACAAAATGGATCTATTACTCATTTTTACTTTAATTACAATGAAAATAAAGACAGTGTTAACACCCATCAAGTTTCTGCAGAAAAATGATGCTAATAACCCTGTTAGATCTGTAAATATTACACGCTGGTTCACTCCCATGGGAGATTCATATGGCGAATCGTCATTTTGCTTCTAGAAGAGAGAGGGGTATGTTTGCTCTTCTCACACCCCACGCCAAACACTTTGCAACCTCACTATTGGAGGCATGATTGGAATTAACTAGACAAGCTCAGATGAATCCAAGGACTTTGGTGAACTGTCTGTATTGAATGAGTAAGAAGACACAATGAAAGAATTCCATTGACTGCTGAGTTACAAGGACAAACCCTATTTATAGAACTAATAGTCATCTTTCCTATGCTAAGGAATCACAGGTCTGGCTTCTATCTGTCCTTTATTTTTATAATCATCACCTCTGCTATCGGATCCTTTCTGTTGGAGAACTAACATTCTCACCTACAAGGCAATTTCAATCGCTCACCCTTCCCAAAGAATCGGTTCCCCAAACTCAAAGAAAACAATAAGCACCAAGGAAATTTCAACATCACTCACTCCTGGGCATCTGTCCATGGGGTTTTTGAGAAAGCGCTCCAAGCCATCCCATGCACTGGGAGGAGCAGTAGGGGAAAACAGACCTGCAGATGTGCTACAGTCAAAGGACAGGCAAGAAAAGGGGCAACTTTATGCAAGGGTTTTACCTATAGATCTCTTGTTGTGTGGCCTGAGTTACTCTATGCAGATATCAATCTGGGAAGATAGTCCAGCCAAGAAGCAAACTAAGGAGTACTAATTCTAACTTTATTGTTAGGTTACATTAACAAAATCTTGCAAGTCTGCAAGTACATCTCTGTCTCCCTCATCTTTATTGTCCAAGACACTAGGAATGATCTCTTCTGAGATGTTTGCCACGTCCCCATTCTTTCTGACCGTTGTCTAGTCTGTGGCTCTTCTTAATGTCTCCCAAGGCCTTTCCCCTATACCAGTGATGGCGAACCTTTTAGAGACCGAGTGCCCCAAAACCGGTCCACCCTGGGACCACCTCTGCCCGCCCTCCCTGCTCCGCCCTCACCCAACCCGCCATCAGGGCCATCCACGGCCCTCTGAAGATCACCCAGGTGGCCCTGCAGTGCCATGGTGGCCATGCCCTCTGCCCATGCCCTGCAGCATCATCTGCTGCCCAGCTGACATGTGCTTGGCTGCGCTGCTCCGCGCAGGCCGCACTCGGGGGGTGACTCTCCTCCGGGGTGACTGCTGGTGAGGAGGGGGCTGCGGGGGGAGGCGGGGCTGGGGCGACGGTGTGCGTGTCCAAAAAGAGGGCTCCGAGTGCCACCTCTGGCACTCATGCCATAGGTTCGCCACCACTGCCCTATACCATTACAACAGGAGAAGGTGTGAGAAAGAATAAACATTATTGGACAATCTTGTGATTACTGCTCTGAATGGGTCTCAGCTCTGCATGTTATTTTCATTTCTATCCTTTCTCCCTCCCTTCTTGAGCCAATTATCCTGTTAAAGGGTTACACCCATTTTCATATAAACGTGCAATTCAGAGAATACTAATGATTGCCAAGAAATAGGAGAGAAAGTCATTAGTCGGTATGGTCCTACCAGAGAGAAAAAGAAAGGATTAGTATCAGGGGCAACAAACAGGGCAACATTAAGGGAATTGTCAAGCATAGGAAATCAGGAGTTCAGCCAGTTCAAATGAATATATTGGTTTAGTTACAAGCTTAAGCTCTGTACAAGAATCTGAACTACTAACAGTCAAAGCAAATTGGCAGTAGATAAGAGTGAATGCAATTCAAAATGGGCTGGACATAGATCTCTTGTGGGTGCGAAAGGACCCGAGACTGATGACTCATTTGACTCCTCCCTCGGGCTCAGCCTGATCATCTCCTATAGGAATCTTCTAGAACCCCCAGCCCTCCGAATTAATATCTCTGAACCAAGTACCAGCTGCTACAATCAATCTTTTCCTGGAAATGCAGGATTTCCTAGCCCAACACTTCTCATCAATGCCGATAGATTTTCATGTGTTAACAATGCTCCTCTCTGCACAAATAAGAGGGTAACAGATATGCCCTTCCTTGCCCCCTTTGTTGCTTGCCCCTCAAGTGAGAAGTGATCCAGGATGCTCATTGCCAACACATGCCACCAGTCTGGGGGGTCTACATGCATATGAAGCCACTGTCAAGATCAATATTCTCCATTTCGTTATATGCCTTTTCAGGTGCTAGAGTGGTTAATCCTTCATTGTGGATTTGGTGGGCATTTTTGGCCAGATTTTTAAGTACTGAGTACTTCTTTATGTTCATCTTTAAAAACAATGTGCTCTTTCCTCTTCTGTTGTTTCCCCTAAGGACTTCACACAAGGCTTCACCCTGGGGCTTTTTATGTCAGGATTTCCAAGTGGATTAAAAGCTTGTCTGACTGTGTCATGCCTTTTGACAATTGCAGTGATTTTTTCTTTCTCATAGGGGATTTTTATGACCTATGCTAATATTTATTTCTTTATGGGTGATTTACTGGTTTCACTATTTAAATATCTTTGTATTGCATTGTGTGATATTCGTTGTGTATGATAAACATTTTTAATGACTGCTGCTTTTACAGTAACTTTAATGAAAAGCAGAGTAGTAATCCTGTGAATAAACAATTAGAAAGAAAATAATGTTGCCGTTTCTTTCTGTCATTTGTATGCAGTGTGAGGTATTTCTTATGTTTTGTGATATGTAGCTCTCTAATTAATGTGAGTTGTTGCATTGATAGTGTGTTTAATGAATTAATTGAAATGCGTTATGTATTAAAATATAAACAGATGCTTTATTTAAAAATGATTAAATTACAATATGTAAAATGGTATGTTTATATTTGACATAATTTGAATGATGATGTTCAGGGGTCTAGCCAGCTCAAATGACTTTCAACTGGGTCCCATAGAAACGAATGGATTTTATTCACACCATTGATTTCAATAGGATTTTAGCATAAATTAGCATTACAACTGCAATCATTGGTTTCAGAACAGCTGTCACATTTGTTGTTATACATCCAGGGGATTTGTGATTTTTTTTCTTTTTGATTTATGTGCTATTGTTTTTAAAATTGGTTTCCCTCCCTTGACATGCAACGGTTAGCTTCTGCTTACAAAGCATAATACTCATCCTTTTTATTTAAATTCATCAACCTAGAATATCGTAGGAAATCCTACAGGACAATTTTGTTCAGGTTAGGGAGCTGGATTTAGCTTGGGTCCTCCGCCCATAATTGCTTATGTATTGGGGAAGGTGTGGTTTTACATTTGCTGAAATTTAGTGGAGGTTTCGGTATAACTGTTTGCCTGATCAACTTCATCCTTTCTGTTGCCATGAAACAAAACTCCCTTTCTTATGTTCTTCACTTTCATTCTTTTTATTCCTTCATTTCTTCTTCCTTCCTTCCTTCCTTAGTGCATTAGTCATTTCCCCATATTCCACTTCCTAGGCTTTTGCTTGCTTTTTGCTTTTGCTGTTTCTTTCTTCCTTCTTTTTTTGCCATTTCTCCTGGAAGAAAAGTGAAGAGTGTGTTTATGTATATGTCGGTGTGCTTCTATGGGTGGCTATGGTTTGCGGTTGGCAAATGCTAGTGGGAATCACTTATTTTTATAATTTCTTTTTCCCCTCCTTCTCTCTATCTATCTCCTGCAGAATTGTGTGTGTGTGTGTGTGTGTGTGTGTGTATGTACACACACTCTCACATACACGTGCACCAGTATGTTACTCTCACACACACGTGCACCAGATATTTACTGTGGAGTAGAAAATGTCTAGGACTAGTTTCATCTGAATTTGGCTACCTTAAGTTGAAGGTGAGAAAGCTCGGAAATGGATAGGATTTTCATCTGGGCTTATAATTTTGTCCGTCTACTCTTACCTCATGTGTGGGAGGTCACCTTAAATTCAGGATTGTTATTCTTTCAGACGAGAATGGCAGTATAGGCCAAGGACATAACATGTAAAATTGCCTTTGTATCAACTAATTTCTAATGATTACATGGACCCATTGGTGTTGTTTTCTTGTCCCTAATAGAGAAATGATTTTCACTGCCTTCTTCCAGAAGGTTTGCCTAGTTTAAAGACTTGAGATTTCTTAGTGATCTCCCATTCAAAGCTAACCAGATCTGATCTTTTAGATAGCTCAAGATCAGCTACAATTAGCTAAGTTCTGCCACTGTTGTTAGGAATGGGCATCTTGTTTTCTCTTGCCTGGGGGTGATATATAAGCAGGGAGAATATAATGCAGTGATATTGAAGATAGAACTGGACTAAAAATGTCTGATCTGGGTTTTAAAGGTCAAAACTAATGCATCTTGTCTTACAAAAACTTAACTCATTAATCTCCATCCTTGTTTTAGTATCTTTTTTTCAGAAATTTCCACTGCAAAATTTTGCTGATGTGACTTTAGGATTTTTCTGACGGCTGCAAATTAGGGATTTAGGGATGTGGTCTCTAGTCCATAGAGTTCCTAACTTGTGATGCATGCTGGCCATCATCATCTTCACAGCTAGGTCCCCAGATGTTCCCATTTTTATTCTATGGGCACTTACATAGAAAGAGCATGCCCCACTCCATTCAATAAGATGTAGGAAGGACACAATCATTCTCAGAAGTTCAAAATTAGTTTGTGAAAATTAAACAGTGGTGGCCAAAAGTCCCCCCCCCCTTATAAAACAAGTTTCTTGAATAAGAAGAGATTTGAAACAGTGATGCAGCTCTTAGTTTGGTGGAATAGTTTACGAACTAATTTTGTCCGGTGATAAAGGTGCCTAGCTAGTAACCAGGAGACTATGAGTTCTAGTCCCACTTTAGGCATGAAAAATTGGCTGGATAACTTTCAGTCAGTCACTCTCTTTCAACCCAACTCACCTTGAAGAATTGTTATATGGAAAATAGGAGGAGGATTAGGTATGTTTGCCACCTGGAGTTATTTATAAAAAAAGGGAACAAAAATGGGATAAAAAAAATCTAATAAATTAACATCTCATTTTTTTAATAGTTACACAATACTTCCACTTCTGGAACTATTTTCCTGCCATAATCTGCCTGCCCCTCTCATTCCAAACTATCACTTTGCTTCCTATCATTGTAGGGTCAAAAATTAGTTTATGGAAAAGGAACGATGCATCTCTAGGACTTGATTGGTGGCTACCTCCAAACAGTGATGGGTATAGGAAAAAGTCCCAGAGACAGACCTGCTATGATGGAGTCATTCTAGGATAACATTAAGGGCTGTCTAAGAGTTCGCCTTGTAAGGTGTAGCTTAAATGTTGCAAAGGTGATGTGCTGTTTGCTAAACGATATAGCCAAAGTATCCTGGATTAGCTGAATTAAGTCTGCGAGCTGCTGCTGACAGTATGAGCCATGGACTAGAAAATGTATATAGTATGTGTGATACACACAAACCCAGTAGATCTTGTGCTCTTTACATTTCTCCCTTGGAAATTGTGCCTGGATGAAGGATCTGTGTACGATGAGACTGGGGGTTTCGGGGGATGATGGCTTTACTTCAGAGATGTGAGAGGAGAAATGCCAGGGAGGAAGGATGGGTCCAACATGCACACTGTTGCTCATTTGCAGGCAAATACTCGCTTTACCTTTGGTCAAGTGATCTTCACCGGACCAATAGGGTTACAAGAAAATAATCCCAAAGGTTAATCTATCCATTATTATAAATATTTATAAATGGGTTGGATAAATCATACAGTGTAATTATCTAGCTAACTAGTCAAGCCATTAGGACATTAAATAGCACAAATCAGAACTCATTTGCTACATTACTAGATTGATATTGATATGAAACAGCTCAGCAGCACGGCTCATGAGCATTTGCTGTGCTTTTTAAAACGAGAAGAGAGCCATATAGGAATATTGTTTGCTCTTTATTTAAATGAAAGTCAGACAGATACAAATGATCTAATTAAACATACACTGGTGAGGACCCCAAATAAACCAGCCATCTTACAATCTCTTTGTGGTGTTATGACTGCTCTCATCGATTTGGTGCTTTATCCAGGAAGAACAACAAAGTGCATGCTCCTAATTGCAGTCCATTTTGGGGACTCCCATCTAGCACACCTTTTGAAATGACATTGTATGGCCTCGTGTGACAATGTATGGCCTTGTATCTAGTCATAGCTGCTTTAAAACATTTGGGAATTTGGGCAAAGGATTTCTATCTTAGATTGATGGTTTTTAGGTACTCTGCGCAGAATTTATTATATTATTGATAAAGGTAAATGTAAGGTTTCCTTTATCCAGCTGTACCCGACCCTAGGGGACAGTGCTCATCTCTGCTTCTTAGCCAAAGGAGCCAGTGTTGTCCGAAGAAACTTCTATGGTCATGTGACCAGCATGATTATAGGCTGAGGTACACAGAATGCTGTTACTTTCCCACCGAAGTGGTATACCTGTTTATCTACTCGCGACTGCATGCTTTCAAACTGCTAGGTGGGCAAGAGCTGGGATAAGTAATAAGCTCACTCCGTCATGGGGCACTTGGGTCTCGAACTTTCCAGCTTTCCAGCTGACAAGCTCAGCATCTTTAACTGCCGAGCCATCGCGCCCCCTGTATTGCGCCCTCCCCACCAATACTATTGATGTATGTCCCATTTGTCTTCTCAATTGCTAAGAGTAGGTTGCTTCTTTCAGGCCCAATTTAAGGTATTTGCCCCCCCCCCGATGCAACATCAGGTTTTGAATCCCCTCCCCCCCTTCTGAACACAGAGCCCTAGATTAGCATTTCCGGATGGATTCTTACAAAATGAGATGTTAATGTTATGTATTCAAAATGAAATATCTACAGAAACCGAATTAAAAATTAAAGATGTATCAAGAATAGACATTTGATTCAAAATCTAATTACTTACTTCTGTAACTCAGAGGGAGAGAGAGAGAGAGAGAGAGAGAGAGAGAGAAAGAGAAAGCAAGAGACTTCAAATCACTCGGCAAAGAGAGATAAAGTGCTCTTCATAGGTGTCTGCAGGGGGAGCAGATGGGGGCCTGGTGCTGAAATCCACAGCTTACCTACTTACATCGGGTTGCCTCAAGAGTTCTACATTCGAAGCACAGGGCAGATTGATAAAACAGGATTCCAAGCCAGGATTTCTTTAATATGTGAAGGAAAGGTGCATAAACGGGTTGGCTGTTCATCTTACCCATTTTTTGAAGACTGTTACTTTTAATGATTTATAAACATTTTTATGGTGCAAATCACTCAGCTTTTTTTTTTGATGTGCAAATTTTCCTGCTGAGGGTTTTTAAAATGCAAATATCCTGACCAGTTCTCTTCTAAAACATGGTTCCTATTTAGTTAGGTAAGGTATTTTTATGTATTTATTACTTCAGCTCAATTTCTGAAGGCTCCAAGCGGCTTAAAAAATATCAGTATAATAGGATTAAAAAAAAACCCATTAATGACAATTATAATTCAGTCACCCTGACGTGGCACCATTCCCAAATGCTTTCCTGTTTTCATGGCTCTTTGAAAATATAATAAAGAGAGAATGACTGGGAAATCAAGAGGTGGGTTGTTACGAGGTCTTTCGGACAATCACTGAGGAGAACGCTGGTATTCTCGGAAATAAACCTCAACAAGACTTTTCGTTTGCAGCTCTTACCAGTAGGCAAATACAACTCAGAGGAGGTAATCTTGGAAATACACAGACCTTGAGCTGCAAAAGGCTCAGTGATAACAACTAGTACCTGGAATTATATCTGGAAGCTGACCAGCAGGAAATGTATCTCCCATAGTAGCATTGTTACATGGGTGAACCTTGGTGGCATTCAGTTTTCAATAATAGACAATAATAGGTAACAGCACGCAGCTGACCTTGTCTGCCTTTAAAAAGCTAAATAGAATCTAAACTGATTGATACGTGGATAGGGCACCACCAGGCAATCCCAGGGCTAAAGATTAGGCAGGGAAACTGAAAATCATATTGGAAGAAGACAGTCAGATGCCACTTCAGGACTGTTGCCAAGAAAACAACATGGCTGGGTTCTTATAGACTGATTTGACTGATTTGATTTGATTTGATTGATACGGGTGCCCATCTCATGAAGGAACCAGAAAATGATCTCCGTTTGAAGAAAATACTGCTTTTTTCCAATAACATTTTTGACAAAGTTTGTGGATTTTTGATGGGGAATATTTGTTCCCACTTTGAAGTCTTGTGGGAATTAAATATTTTTTGATATCTCTAGTATGGCTAATATAATATATAGCTGAGGAAGAACTAGGCTGAGAAGCAGGCTAATTTAAACATCTGATGCAAGCTTTCCAAATGAGCTTGTCAGACTTCACCAACTCATATTTGATGGGAAGGGAAGGGCCGTCTTTAACTTTCCCTTCAGGGTTTTACCCTACTCCCCCTTTTCTTTACAGAAGCTCTTAAATTTACATTCTCACTTCTTTCATTATCAGAGTTCACTTCTCTCCTCCCCCTCTCTCCTGTTCAAAAAACATTTCTTTTTCCATTTCAAGCATCCAGCTTACACTCAGAAAGAAAACAACGGGAAAGGATATCTTGATATCTTCCCAGCTCAAGATCAGCCTGAATCTGTTTTAGCCTGCTTTTCCTGAGGCTCCTTCCTCAAAAATGTAATGACTCTTTTCCAGATGCCACTCATGCAGAAGTTTGGAGATGTTTCTTGGCCTCAATCAAGTCATAAATGTCACTGGTACAATGAATTCTTCTCTGCCCCTTGCCCCTCCAGGCACAAATGTTTTGCAAATGCACCATTATCAGGAGGGCAGGCATGTTGTGTGTGCACGTGCGTGTGTTTGTATGTGTGTGTGTAAACAAGAGACATTTGATGGTGCTCTGCATTTACCTGGCAGGACCTCTGCCTTTCCACTGATTGCTGAGAACTCCCAGGGAGCAAAGACTCAGCCTTCTGCACAGCATCTCTACACTAAGGCGAGCCTCGGGCTACAAGCAGCTGATATCCCTCCGGCAAACTCTAACTTTGCCACCAGGATCTGAGACAGCCATTCTAAAGAAATGCAGAACAACATTCATTTGCTAGAGCAGAAGTTTGGTTTTGCTGCTTTAGACAAAATGGGAGCCTCGTTTTTGCAATGGTATATCAAGAACTGTGATTTCAAATAGCAACCACAACTTACTAAACCCATTTATTCCAGGTGGCATGGCTGGATTTATAGTTCCTAAGAATGGGACTTGTACAGGTACATCTGGGAAATTCGCCCTTAGGAATTGTGTATACTGTATCTGCTGCTGATCAGATAGCCCTGAAGATGGAAAGAGACATTTTAAAAGGGATTTGTTTCTCTATCTATTGAACAAGGACTTCTGTTTTGCTTCAGCTACGCCATGCAATAGATCCTATTTCTCCAACCGTTCAGTCTGTTATGCATAGATGCTTCAAATTAAAATTCATAGAATGAGATTCAGACAAATGCAGTGTCAATGTTTTTCCTTTCTGGTTAGCCCACTGGTTTAATAATCACTTAGGTGTTTCATTGTGTCATATGCTTTTTTTTGTTTGTAAATTGGTTTAATTGGAATTAGTTTTGTATTCTTTTTGTCTCTCTCTCTTTTGCTTTTTGTAAGAATGGCCTTAAACAATATTTGGCTTTGCCTAATGATATATACAGAAGACAACCCTAAGTAGAAGATCAGCTGTTTACATCAGTTCTAACAATTAATGCATGTTAATTTTTAATTATACTGATTGTATTACAGGCTGAATGTATGTTTTTTTCACAGAACAGATGTAGCAGTCCGTTTTGCTGGTGAATATGCATATTGATCAGCTGCTGCTGCTGCCAGGAGTTGAAAGACAGTCAGCTTCTAATATGCTGACAAATTTAGGCTTCACAGTCTGGGAGCAAACTGTTGTGAATCTGGGCTAGTTGTGCTTAATAGCAAGTTCTACCCTTACAACTTAAGAACATCCAGACATTAGGCCTTTAGCCTCTTCTGCTACTCAGAATGGCAGGAGGATGCATTCAGGAAACCCTAAAGCACTGCATTACGTGTGTAGCTCTGCTTTTCTGTTGCTTCCCAGAGATTTAATAATACATTGCTTCTAAATCTGGCTGTTCCTTCTAACCATGAGAGGCTGGCTTTGGTTAATGTTTTTTTTAAAAACCGCTTTCTAAGCTAGTGGCCTTCCTAGACATGGCAGAAAATAAAAAAAAAAATTAGGCAGCATGTGAAGAAGTAGGTGTGCACAACCCCTTAATTTATTGCCCGTGGACTACACTGGATGAAAGTGAAATATATACATAAATGGACACTTCTCTTGTTTCTAGAATATGCCATGATCGTCAACATTGCCTCCCCCCCTCAAGCGTGCCTCTGGAAGCTAAGGCTTCTAGATTGGACACTGTTTTGTAATCAATATACTGTGGCCCACATCCCACCAACTAGAAGAGGCATGCAGTGTACACTAAAGATGTATGGATTTTATTTACTGATTTGATTTGACTTTGGCTTACAATATAAAACAAAAAACAAAAATAAAACTCAATGCAGAATAAATAAAGAAGATGGGAACTGCCCACTCATTAAAAAAACATATCCAGTCGAGGGTTCCATCTGCCTTTACCCATCCCTTGGAGAACAGTCAAGGCCTTCAGGGCCTTCCAGAACACCTTCAGGGTGGGAGCCCTGGGTGGAGAGAGAATGGAGAAGGATGGAAAATCGTGGATAGATGGAGTGATGAGATCTCTGAAAAAAGGCAGCTGAGAGCTTTAAAGAATAAAAGGTAGTATACAAAGTGGTATATGGAAGTAAGGATGGACAGGCCTAGTGAATGGTGTTACTGTAAATCAGATTTAGTTAGATTTTCCTCCCGCACCCCCTTACCTCCTGCCTTTTAATTCTTGGCTTACTGCTTCATATTCTTTTTCTCTGTTTTGCATAAGGGAGAAGAGTGTGATGGGAATAGTATGGGTATGTCTGCATGTTTCTAGAATACTTTGGTTTATCGATTTCTTGGCTTCAGTCATCAGCCATCTGGGGACTCAATTCCCATCTTGTTCTGGCCAAGATAACTGTTTTGTACAAACGCATCTTTGGAATATTTAGTTGTTTTGCAAAAATAGAAGTGCCTTCTTCCTACAAGTGGACATTGGAAGACTGCAAATGCTCAAGCTAGGTGAGGCGTAAGCTTTCCCTCCCTTCCATCTGCATTTAAAATTTGACTGGATAATTTTTCTCAAGTAGATCCAGATGCATGAGAAGGATCACTACATACTTAAGGGAGACACACAACCCTTTTTCTATTTATCAGCACTGTGCAAAAATGACACAGAGGTGAGGAGCAGAATGTAAAGGGAGCCTTATTAATGGATAATGAAAAGAAGGTATTAGAGAGTCTGACTGTAATTACTCAGCTAGCATATTACCATCGCTTGCTTTCCTGATTTCAGGTGCAAATAAATAGGAGGTAGGAAATCTACGGCGTTCATGTCCAATGTGTATTTTTAAATTACAAGCAGCCAAAGAGAGGTGAAGATCCAGTTCAGGATTATGGTTCTGGAGAAGGAGGCTAGCCTGCATAATTTTTCTGATTAAAATTGTCTCCCCGAAGCTATCTGGTACATGTGTGTTTATCTGTGGATCAAACAGCAGCTTCAAGGTGTGAGTATTCTTAACTGGGAGAATTATAAGTGGTGGGAGGCACTTAACCCCTCTCCCTAGATCCATAGATCTGAGCCGATTCTCCTCCACTGGGAACTTTTTATTAAAAATAAACCACGGGAAATCATTAATGGCTAATCTCCAGTATTACATCTGGGTTGTGCCTCCTCGCTTATAAACTGGAAATGCAGCAAAATTTTCTATTTTGCCAGTGTGAGGATATAAATGGCACACAACTGGAACATTTATGGATTTAATGTTACTACATGCATGCATATGCCCCTTATCTTGTCAGCTGTAGGCCACTTGCAACAAATTGCTAAAATATTATCATTATTATTCACAATATTATTAAAGTAGCATTGATTAAATTATTTTTATATAATATTTGTGGGTCAAGCAATAATTTGAAACTTCATAAAGGGATCAATGAGCTGAAGTATTTGGGGACCTCTGCAGTAAAACTGTCAAATCATCATCATCATCATTGTCATCGATACAATAAAAATGCCAGTTTGTGTAGTGCTTAAGTTACTGGCCTAGAAACCAGGAGACTGTGAGTTCTAGTTTCACATTAGGCACAAAGCTTAAATGACTTTGGGCCAGTCACTCTTTCTCAGCCCAATGCATATCATACGGTTGTTGTGGGGAAAATAGGAGAAGGAAGGGGTGTGCATGCACTTAAGTTTTTCCCATATATAAATGGGATAAATATAGATACAGTATTTCCACATAGGAAGTATCAGTAAAGATACTTATAAATAAAGATACTTCCACATAGCTTTTAAGTTCCCCAGATACAGTACATGGAAATTATCCCGTGGTCCTGTTCCCCTTGCAAACGAATAACCACTTTCGAAAGTTTCACTTTTAGAGTATGCAGAAATGGATAGATTGACTTTAAAGATAAAAGAGAAAGAAGACTCGGTGTATTTTAGAACATGGGATAATTTCTGTCAATGGCTAGAAAAGCGAGTTAGAGAGAAAGGAATGTGATATGTAACTTTGAGTATATATTAGCAAGAAGAAGACTATCGAGCGATTAATTAACATATTGTTTATGATAATTAACTATTATCTATTATTGTTTGTGAAACACATGAACCCAGACTTTATGCTGTTTGCTAAATATTGAGAATGTTATTTGGAAAAACCCCAACCCCAATCATAATCCTAACCCTAACCCAAATCCCAACCCCAACCTCGACCCCACCTTATTCCTAACCCTATAAAAACTAATAAAATTTATACCCAAAAAAGTTTCACTTCATTAATCTAAGTTATGCAATTCCACTTTTATCCCATTGGCAATTTTATAAGCAAAGTAGGGTGCATTGATTATTATGTTTATTTTTTTTTTTAAAAAATCCTCCCCTCCCCCAATATTGGATCAGCAGCCAGGTCTAATTGGATCCCATCAGCAGAAAAAAAGAAATCTTTGCTAGAAGTGCTCAAACATTTTTTCCTATTAAACCGAAAAACAACCTTTAAACAGCCTTTTAAAAAAACAAAAACAAATACAGGTTACAGTAATGATGGTAACTTCAAAAGAATTTAAGTTTAGAATCTTTTTTTTTCTCTCCTCCCCCCAAATGCTAAGCATTAATAAACAAAGGATATAGAGAATGAGTTGTGATGGTCAGTTTTAATCCATCAGTTCAGAGCAAAGCATATAGAGGTGGGACTGAGCTCATTTATTTGCTGGGAAAAAAAATGCTGAAGAGTATCCTGCTGCTGCCTAGGTCAACTATAGAAGCATTACTCACAGCAGACAATTGCTTCTTTTGGTGAATTTATACAAAGAGAGCTTAGGGTAGATCAGCACTTTTTCTGCTTCACAAATTAGAAAGATAGAAATTAATGGTAGAATGTGGAAGTTCCGCAGCTTTGTCAAGATGCAAAAGTCAACCAGATGTTAGTACTGTGTTGAAGAAGCACCCCTGAAGCTCCATCTTCAGGGAGCCCTGCCCTGTCTTTCTCTGCAAGACAAGAAACTGGAGAAGACCTGTATCCTGCATTCAGACAAGGCAGAGGATACTTGACTCAACAAAGGATTCAACCGTAGTTCTTCCAGGACAGTGGGGGTCACTCCATCCACTAATATAGTTTAGATCAGGGGTGGGGAACTATGGCCCTTTTATGACTTGTGGACTTCAACTCCCATGCTGGCTCAGGAATTCTGGGCTCAGGAATTCTGGCAAAGTCCACAAGTCATAAAAGGGCCATAGTTCCCCACCTCTGATTTAGATGGTGGGGGTCTCGGGTCAGGGTAAGAATGGGGCAAGTTTGAACTAGTTCAGGTGCTCCTGGAGGAGTTTTGTCTTAGAATTCTACTGCATTCTAGCTAATACCTAAATTCTTTACATGTGTGGACTTATATTACCAACAAATGAGAATATTTATAGCTCAGGGTTGAAATGAGGGGTCCTTGGTGCTCTCTCAGTTTGGTTTGGTTTTCTTGCAGAGGTTTCATTACCCAAACTAGGTAACATCACCAGAGCTAGTGCTAGTTTGGGTAATGAAACCTCTGCAAGAAAACAACCAAGCTCAGAGGACATGTGGTTCACCACACCAAACCCATCCCTCCATTTCCAATCTCCCCCCTCTGAATCCAGAAAGTCTGAAGAAATATTGAAGCTTAACATAGTTTCAAGTGATCAAATCAGGGTAAAAGTCCTGGTTTGTACGTGCAAAACTGCAGAGTGATAGATTTAGCACTCTTAAATTTCTCTTCCCTTTTCCCCTTGCAATGGAAGACTGGGGATTTAGCCATTGGATAAAACCCACGTTGCCTGTGTAAGCTATGAGGCAATGAGTTTAAATAGTGGAATGTGCTTAGCCATTTGAACCAATAAACTGTGCATATCCACTGGTTTATCCAGAGTGAGCTATAATAGATAGCTTATACTTGGAACCCCCTTTTATGGGTTTGTACAGCCCTACTTTCTGGGATGTTGTTGAAAACCTGCTGGGAGGTCAAGATTGAAGTGCACAACTGGGGCAATCCGGTTAAAGTAGGATACATGGTAAATCTAACTGTATGTAGCCAAACCAGTTATGCTTCTTCTGTGACTGAGAACCTTGATTATTCATGATAACTTCTGATTCATATAGGACTATATTATAACATGCCCCTTCAGATCTTACATTCTCTTCCTCAACCAACAAAGCAACAATGATTTAATGATTGCTGGGCCCAGTATCCTAGAAGTGGGCTTGTATGTCCATTTTTAAGCATCCTGGGATATTACTAGTGTAGGTGTTTGTGGCTGGTATCTGTTGAGTAATGATGGGCTTCATGGTTTAGTGATCAAAAGATCTCTGAACATGCCAGCCACAATTGCCAGTGAAACATCAGGAAATGTCAGCAAGCAAGAGCCAGTATGGTCTAGTGGTTAAGGCACCAGGCTAGAAAGCGGGAGACCATGAGTTCAAGTCCCACCTTAGCCATGAAAGCCAGCTGGGTGATCTTGGACCAGTCACTCTCTTTCAGCCCAGCCCACCTCAAAGGGTTGTTGCTGTGGAGAAAATAGAAGAAGAAAGTTATTCAAAAGGTGGGTTTTTTCACGAGGCAACTGGACTTTCTTGTTTTTCTTTGAAGACATTTCTCTTCAAAGAACAGAAGGGAAATGTCTTCAAAGAAAAACAAGAAAGTCCAGTTGCCTTGTGAAAAAACACCTTTGGGATAACTATGACCTGGATGATATTTAGGAGGAGAAAGGTGTGTAGGATAGGTTCGCTGCCTTGGGTTACCTGTAAAAATAATAAAGGCGGGATGCAAATCAATCAATCAAATCAAATCTGTAGGTTAGTCCTCAGTCACTAAGCCCTGAAGCCCAGCACTGCCCAACATCCTGGGATCCTTATGTTGCTCAGTGGGAAAACTGGAGTTTCCATTCTATAGTCTGAAATCAAGGCCATCCTTTGTCTTTGCTCCCTTGTGAAGACGTATCCATCCTGACATTGTTCCTTGCATAGATGTGTGATTCCTGTCTTTGAGAGCAGCAGCTGTGGCCACTTTAAACTACGGGCTTACCTAAAATGGGCTGGACATTGATACATTAAAAATACAGCACCAAACTTATTTGTGTAATGGGTCAGCTTTCGATGAATGGCCAGCTGAATTCCATATGAAAGAGAAACCTGCAGCCTCTCCAGAATAAATGCACTATTAAAAATAAAGGCAACAACAGTAATTTATCAGACAAGAACTATAAATGGTTAATTCATGATTTTGCCCCTAAAATTCCTCTGTACAGATTTAGTGAGTCTCTTTAAAACAATTACCCAAATTACTAATTTGAAATGTATAATAAGGATCATTTTTCATTCTGTGAAAAGTGCTTTTACCAGGGAATTCTTTCTGTTCTACATTCACAGGACAAAAACTTGCTGCCCTTTCGATACACACATATATTATAGCCACTGGCAATAACCATCTTTGATGTCTGTGCATGCAGTATCAATCAGGACAGGGAAGGTCCTGGAAGGTAGATTGTGGATCACAAGGCAGAACATAGAAGCAATGTTTGTGCCACTGATCTTTCTAAACAAATTAAAAAAAAACCTATTTTATATATCTAATTGTGGTTGATATTGCAGCAGGAAGTGTGGACTTAATAACCTTCCAGCGTTTATGAAAATGAAGTGAGTTACTATGTAATTGAAGGTGATTTTCTTAAAAGTAAAAGTAGTACCTTTAACGAACTATTTTCTGATTCATAGAGTGGAAAGGCATGCCCGGTCAATTGCAAATACTATCTTTGTCTTTCTCTGCCTTCCTTAGAAGAGCGCAGATCAAATTCACCATTTGTTAATGTAGGTGTTTTAAAAGAGAAGATATACGTATTAAAGAAAACTCTGTGGGAGAAGAAGGTGCTATCCAAAGTCTAGAGGGAATATGAAATCAGTAAAATAAATAAATAAATAAGTAGGATTCAGAGGAAATGTTTCATTTTAAGCAGGGGGAAAAGATCTATCCAGGATAGCATTTTTTCTTAAAAAAAACCAACCTAAAATATGTTTCTTTTTAATGAGTCATTATACGTATTGATTGATTGCCTACTGTACTTCTGATGGCTTCCCTTTAGGGCCTTGTGTATTTCATAGATTGTAAGATGTAAAAAATACTTTAAATCAAAGCCGTAAAATAAGCATAGTTAGAGGAGGACATGAGGATTTTTTTTTCTTCATTTACATTCATTACATATTATGAGTTTAATTACCTCCCTCAAATAATACCCAGTGTGAAGGCATGATGCTGAAGAAGGCGTACTTCCAGGATGATTTTATTGATTGTGACTGATGGATGGCATCAACACTGCAATGTGAAGAATCATGGTTTTGTTACATCAGGAAAATTAAATTGGAAGAGTTACTCTCTTTCCCAGGGATAGTGGCAGTTAGAATATTTCACCTGTAATGAGATGTGTGTGCTATGCGCCATAGTGAACCACTGCTGAGCCATTAAATATATGCAAATGAACGGAAACACAAGAGAACCCGGGCATAATAACCTGCAGAACAGAGAAATGGATCCTGGAAAGTGATTAATTTATTTGATGATGCCTCAAGTGAGGAATTTTAGGTCACAAATGAAGTGACAGAATGACAAATTACCATTTTAAAGAATTTACTGGGCATCATTACTGAACAATTGTCAGGTAGTTTATGGTGGCTGAGAAGATGGTATAAATATAGATCTTTTCCTTATCTGAGATGAATTATTAATCACCTTTTTAAAAAATCTTTGTGAGTGATGGTTGGCTGTCTGATTGGAAATAATGTGTCCTACAATTTTAACTAAATTCTAATATGATATGTAACAGGAATCTTTACAATTAAAGTCTCAGTGGGGAGGGCTGGGAGGTTTACAGTCAATTGCCATTTTAATGGGAGAGAAGAGGATGAATTCGCAAGCATATTTCAGTAAATTTCTTTAGATATATCATCCCTGCTGTGATGCTATTCAAATGTTTGCAGTTTATTTTCATTTGGATGTGCACACATTACACACAGCCACATAAAGACAGGTACACACACTGTATTTATACACACACACACACGTACAGACACACACAGAGAGACACACACCACTTCTGCTTTTATGGCTCCTTTGGATGTTTCGTTTATTTTCTTGTGGCTCCTTTATTAACGACAATATTTTTATCTAGGTGTGTCCGTAAGTGTTGCTAAATTGTGTTAATATATGATATATTAATTTATATTATTATGACACCAATATTGTGTTTGTGTGTGCATGTCCACTTGGATAATATTTCGAAGGCCTGCCATGTTATTTCAAGAAAAGTGACTGGCTTTGTCAGCTGGATTGTAAATGCTGCTTTTCTTGTGTTATGTTTGGTTTCTCTTTATTTTGTGTATGTCATGTCCTTTCTGTATTTGGGTGTCACTGCCTATACGAGCAGTTAACAGGAAAGAACATGTAGGAATCAAACATTTCTACTGACAGATTGGTGGAGGAGATGCAAGACAGGGGACCTTACATACATAGCTTTATTTAAAATTGGCTATTGCCTTGATGAACACTGCAATTTAATGTTTGCACTGCTTGATAAAGTTTTGGGGATGGACTTGAAAACATTAAGGAGTAAAATTAAGAAGTTTAACGGAACATACCAACATAACAACAACATAACGGCAGCTATAACTGTTTCTTCTATATAAAAACTACTGACAGATTTGTCAACTCAAATCCATATCTCAACTGATTCTAGGTCCCATGGAAGCTGGGGGAACATTGCATAGCCAGAGAAGATGTTGTTTTCCCCCTTTGGAGCTTGGAGGAAGACCTATGATTGTAAAAGGACGAAAGCCAATGTTACCTTCTCCCATTTGCTGAGGTTACTAAAGGAGAAGAAAATAAGCGTTTTGGGATTTGGCTGGGAGGAACCAGAAGAAGGACTATGAATCCTAATCTCTTCCAGCTTCTAGCCTGTCCCCAAATGCAGGGAACGTTTAGATCCATTCTTCCCTAGGCCTAAATTAATTCCTTCTCATTGCTGTCAGTCAGATGGGAAATATGTAGAGATGCAAATACGTAGAGATGCAAATCTCTCCCTCTAGCCCTTCCACTGGACTAGCCTGTTGTCAGCTGGGCTTGACCAATGTGGCAGATGTCAGCATTAGAGCATTTTAAAATTGTACTTGGGATTGATCTGCCAATGTTAAATGATGATCGTATTATCCATTCTACAATGACAGCCTTATCGGTCAAGGGGGGGGGGCAGGGAAACTGCTTTGAGTTCAGGAGGCATTAAGGAAATGACAACAGGCAGGTGCTGTGGCAAAAAAAGGCATGCCCTCTGGGTCCTGTCAGATAAAACTCTTTAGCAGGCGGGACCCATAACATGTCCTCCTGCTGAATCTGATGGGACGGGTGGAGTTAAGTGTTTTAAACTACAAGCTGCCCAGAATTACTTAGGTGAGATGGACAGTGTAGAAATATGATAAATAAATAATAAATTAATAACATTAATAAAGAAATGCAAATCTTTGCCCTGTTACAAGTAGCTAAAGGTCCTGCGAGTCTAAAATCTCCTCACCCGATTCCACAAAAGGGAAGGCAATGCGTTAAAAATGGAACCTCCCAGTGCTTGTCAATAATGAAGATAGGGAAGCCATGAGGGACGAACTGCAAAGCCATCAAATGGACATTTCTCTTATAGACCCTGAAGTCAAGAGGCAATGGAGGCATGAAGCAAGGGAAACAAAGTCATAGCATTTTAAAACACACATCCAGTTGCACACCCCTTGCTTTGCAGCAGTGTTAGATACAAGTGAACTAGAAATAAATCTCAGCCCTCAAATGTTGCAGAAGTTTTGAAAATGTACAGCTGTGATCAGACTAGTGCAGAATCCTTTTTGGAAGTTCTCGTACGCTTAGTCAATTCTCGCTCCATTTGATGGAAAGGCAGGATACAAATTGTTATGTCCTGGGCCTTGCTGAGTCATTCAGCAAGGCTCAGGAAGGCTGCAGGAAGGCTGCAGAGACCCGGACAGACCACGTGTCTGCCTGGGACCCAGACAGGCTGTCTCCGGCCTTGCGCACATGCGCGAGGCGGGAGAACAGCCTGCAATGATTGGATGTGCATCCCCTTGCAAGGGGATATAAAAGGCCAGTGGCCATTGTGTTCTTGCTTCTGTTCTGTGATTGTGTTTCAATAAAGAGATCTTTGTTGTGAACCAGCCTCGTCTCGATGTCTTCTTTGCAAGAACAGAACACAAATGTAATAAACCTAAAAGGTCAACATTTGAACTTCTGTCACTTCCTTTAGATAGATATTGATAACTGAGATGAGATGTATATACTAATTCAGGAAAAGCACCATTCTAATATTTCTTGGCATAGAAATTTCTGTGACAAAATGCAATCTAAAAGAATCCAGCAGATTAAGTTAAAATGGGTGTTCCTATCTTAAGAGTTCATGATGGAGGTAACAGGGGATCATAAGAAAACTTTTCCTTTGCGCACTATTGAGTTACAGGTGGGAAATTCCTGAAATGAAAATGGAGTAACTGATGTGGTGGTGTAATAAGGCTGGAAGTAGGAAGCACGGCTGAGAGAGCGAACAAGGAAGTCTGTTAATTTGGACAGCAGCCATGAATCAGGAGAGTCCCTAGGAATGATTGATGAGAGTATGTCTTTGCAATCCAGAGAAAAGTTCAGCAGACAGACAGCTAAATATTGTTCTCTGTGGAAGGAATTGTGCTTGAGGAATGGGGTTAGGTGACGGGGGGCAAGCTTGCATTGAAGAGGTTGGAATGCAGGCATTGTTCTCAGTGGAGCGACACGGGGGGGGGGGAGACTTCCCCACCCGAAGAGAGCATGGCTCCTTCATATTTAAGCAAGTGGCTATAAGAGACAGCATCAAAACACATTTATTAGTAGAGACAGAAGGTGTTTGATCTAGCTGATTTCCAAAATGGATTAGCTCGAAAAGCCTATTTTAGTAGTATGATGGCCTTTTGAGGTTTTTTTTTTAAAATTGATGACTTGGATTGTGTAGACATTTTCATATTCTTCAGTTCAGTTGGATTCTAAATTTTCACTCTGCTTGAGTATTATATATTGTTTTCAATGCTATTTACTCATTCATTTATTTTCTTTTTTATGGGGTCTTATGTGCATTTTTGCAGTTACCCCCATAGCAAACTTGGCAAAAGGACCTTATGACTATTGATCTGAAAAAGGTGGCACCTACGTTCTCCCTTGGAAGGCCTGCATGAAGGCCATGTACTCAGAGGGGGAGGCACCTTGAATATGTCCATTGTTAATAGTCTTGTTTTTGCCTTCCAGATCGGTCCTTCTTTCCAGGTTTCAATAGTACAAGAATTACAATATCCTGCTGCCAGTCAAGCAGAACTTCCTGATATGACCCAGTGCATCCAACTGGGAAGATCTTAACCTATTTCTTCCTTTAGCCCTGGGAGAATAGAAAATGTAAGGAAGGGTTTTTTGGGGCCTTCCTGCTCGAAGCTGAGAAAAGTATAGCTTAAACAAGCCTTATGAACATCCAGAGGCACAAGGAAAAACTGAGCACTTCTGCAGTCTTGCACATGTGGATGGTTTAGTGAGAAAAAAACTTAAGGTATAACCAAAGATCTAAATATAAACAAAGCAAAAAAGAAAAAGAAAAAAGAGGGATTAGAGGGAAAGCAGAAGACATGGGGAGAAACTCTTACATCACAGAATTCTAAATAGCACTAATTATTCATTCATATGTGTTATGCTATTTCCTTGTAGAGTATGAAATTTCCAAAACGCTGAAAGAGAGTAAGAAGTAGCAAACAAATGAAATGAAAGACATGAGGTCAGAAACCAAAAAGAAATATAGCTAAATCTAGTTTACACCGGTACTGTATGATGCTCATCTCCCAAATGCAAAGAAACTGCAGAGGTCCTCAAGGCAATTCAGCCATCCAGCAGGCCATTGTCATCAGTGACAAAATGGTGATGGTTGGTGATGGCAAAGAGAAGGCAGGCCCTTACACCAGGGGTCTTCAAACTTGGCCCTTTTATGACTTGTGGACTTCAACTCCCAGAATTCCTCAGCCAGCGTTGAAGTCCACAAGTCATAAAAGGGCCAAGTTTGAAGACCCCTGCCTTACACCTTCCAACACCAGGAGCCCAGTAGTGAATGAGGCGTTTGTTTGTTTATATTTTTGCCCTGCTTTATTATTTTTTATAAATAAAAAACAGCAAACATATATATAATTTTCCGTCTTCCTACTTTCCCCACAACAATAACCCTTGAGGTGGATTGGGCTGAGAGAATGTGACTGGCCTGTAATTGTCAGCTGGGCTTTTATGTCTAAGGTGGAACTAGAACTCACTATCTTCTGGTCTCTAGCCTGGTGCCCTAACCACTAGATATGAAGGGGAAAAGCCCATGTTCCAGGCAATGAGTTGACCAGGTCTAAGCCAGTGGTAGGAAATCGAGGAAACCTGCAAGGGATAGGATTGCTGGGGTTGGGTGGAGAGAAGTGGAAAAATAGAGGAATATAGCAGAAATATAACGTGCCTGCTAACACTTCTTGTCATGTCTTAAAGCCAAGATTTCTTCTCAAACTGGCATTTTAATTAGATTCTGTTTCCAAATTTTGATCAAAGTTACAGCTAAAAAAAAACAGAATATCTGAGTTTGCATAGTAAATATTGAGTAATAAAAAAACGTACAGACACAAGGTCAGTTTTTTCACTCTGAAAATATTTTTTTCTGGGCTAGAGAGGGAGGATGCGGAGCAGATTGTTCTTGGACAATTGCCTCCAAGAATTAGAAGTTCATGGGCACCTATATTTTAGTTCAGAATACAAGTGGCAGTATTATAAAATAAGAGGCCCTATAACAAAGGGATATCAAGCTGTTAAATTGTTTTAAAATCTGGTGTAACCTCAGCAGACACGCACTTGAGCTTCACTTTTGCAGGATGCTTCATGTGATCTCTGGAAGTTACTATAGCTGCACTTCATTCTCATAGCTCACACTCAGTTTCCCCTGGAAATTTAGGAGAAGGAACTGAAGCTAAAGGTGAAGGAGATGTAACACTATGGTTGGGAAGCAAGAAAAATTGCTGCAGACCAGGCAACGCTGGATTCATGGAAAGAATTGGAGTCTGGCATCTCAGAATGGACTTGACTGTGAAAGTGAGGGAGGAAGAGATGTGGTTTCAGAGTTGCAAGATTCTGTTAATATAACCTTACAATAAACATAGAGCTGGTACTCTTGTCTGGAGTATCTCACAAAGCCGACATCTATCTCTTAGTAGTATTTCTAGTACTCATCATCATTTCCTGCTGAGAAGTTCCATAGGCATCTGTTTAGCTTCTTATTAGATATAAAATGCTACTAAAGAGGGAAGCAGTCTTGAGTTTTGGATTCAAAGACCCCCTCAAACCCAGGCACTACAGACTTCTTGTTAGCATTATTGGATGTTATCAGATTTAAATGATATTCTGCATAATCCTGAAAGATAACTGGGCTCCAAATTTATTTCTGAAGTAAGCAACACTGTAGGATGGGAGTTTTAAATGTGGATGGAACAGATAAAACAAATCTAGAGAGAATGTTATCTGTTTTTGCACAAACGGCAATGTGTGATATAATCAGCTTACACAGATTCTTTAATTATTTATTAGAAGCATCTACTGCAGACATGTCAAACACAAGGCCCGGGGGCCGGATGCGGCCCGCGACGTGGTTTCATGTGGCCCGCGAAGCCATCCTAAAAACAGTGAGGGAATGGCCCCCGCTGCCTTGGCCCAGGCCGCCCGGGTGCCAATGTACAATTTTGTGGTGGCCATCTATGCTGAAACGCATTCAGTCTTAGCTCCACAAGCCTGTCTGGAAACAGCAAGGGACCGCCCCCCGCCCCCTGGGCACGTGCTGGGGAGGTGTCACCCTTTGTGAGGAATGAAGAAATGCACCATCGCCTGGAAGTGGCCAGTAAATGGCCCTCGCCTACTTCGCTTGATGGGCTCCGGGGGAGGGGTTTCAGCAGGCTCTTCCAGTGGCCCATGCCTTGGCGCTTGCCTGGTCCCACCCCCTTCTGTCAGAGACCCTCAGATCTGTCCCACTCCTGCTCAGGCCCCCACAGGCACCCTTGACGCGAACGATGTAGAGCTGGCCATGCCCACGCAGTAGGCCACGCCCACTCCAGCCACGCCCACCCAATAGGCCACGCCCACCCTGGCCACACCTACCCGGCCCCCTGAGGGCAACCGCAATGCTGATGCGGCCCTCAATGAAATTGAGTTTGACACCCCTGATCTACTGTGTGTCTATGGAGATTCTCAGTCATCCAGGTGATGGCTGACCCAAAGGTGCTTTTTTCACGAGGCAACTGGACTTTCTTGTTTTTCTAGGAAGACATTTTGCTTCTCATCCAAGAAGCTTCTTCAGCTCTGACCTGTTGAGAGGACTGTGTTGTAGACTGGAGATAGATGATGTCGGATCACTCCACCTCTGTTGAGAGAGGGCTGCTCAGTTTTGACATAGATGGCCTCTTTGACCCCTCTTTCAAACCAACGGTCCTTTCAACAGTTCCAAGAAGGCTCCACACCCATTTGCACTACTCAGGTGACCCTGATGACACAGATAAACCTCCAAGTGGCCTCAGTCCTGCCATTCCCACCATCCAGTCAGAGCTGAAGAGGTTTCTTGGATGAGAAATGAAATGTCTTCAAAGAAAAACAGGAAAGCCCAGTTCCCTCGTGAAAAAAGCACCTTTGGGATCTATATCATGAGAAATCAGCTACAGTATATATAATACAGGTAGTCCTTGACTTACTTGAGCCCAGAATTTCTGTTGCTAAGCGAGACAGTTGTTAAGTGAATTTTAACCCATTTTACGACTTTTCTTCCCACAGTTGTTAAGTGAATCACTGCAGTTGTTAAGTTAGTAACACGGTTGTTAAATAAATCTGGCTTCCTCATTGACTTTGCTTGTCAGAAGGTTGCAAAAGGTGATCACGTGACCCTGGGACATGGCAACCATCATAAATATGAGTCACTTGCCAAGTGCCCAAATTTTGATCACATGACTGTGGAGAGTCATAAGTGTGAAAAACGGTCATAACTCACTTTTTTCAGTGCCATTGTAACTTCGAACGGTCACTAAATGAACTGTTGTAAGTCAAGGACAACCTGTACTTGCCTTCTGAAGTTGATTGGGCTGATAGTGTGAAACAGAATTTCTCCAAAATTGTTGTCTATTGTTTTATATTAAATTTTGCCTCTACAGGGTTACTATGAACTTCGGTTCTATATAAGCATCACAGAAGTTCCAGGAAATTTGAGTATAAACAGCACAGCTTTCCTATAACAAGAATGTTTTAAATAACGCTATTTACAACAAACATCATTTGTTAGCTAAAATACGTATGAAATATGCTTCTGAGGTGTCTTGCAGTTATATTAATGTTGCTCTTTTATACTCATTGCATGCAGTAGAAAATGATAAAGGACATTTTAAAGGATATTTATCCTTGTGAACTGTTCCGTAATATTTCTCTTTTCCGAATCATCTAAACAGTATGTTTTTTTGGCATTGCATTATTATACCAGTAGATAGTTCATCTCATCTAAAAGGCTTCCTTATCTAGCAATGAGCAAGCGGTAGTTAGTAATGAAGTTATGTAAAAATATTTCCCACTGGGGAATAATAACCTTATTTAGAGAGAGGATGGTCATTATTCTGATTTGTTTGTTCTGAAGTATTTCCACACTATTTCTGTATGTATATGGCTGTTGCCATAAATGCAGAGTTTTGGAACTATATTGACAACAATCCTTTATTGATTGAAATGACCATTAAAACATGTTTTAATTAGATAGCAAATTCTTAACATCTAAAAATCCAGCAGCTTAAATAAAAATGACCCCGCCCCTCCTGAACCTTTTAGAGATATCTGTTTATATATCCTCAGGATTTAATTTTTGTTTTCTAAATGCTACTCAAGCACCACCTATAATGATGTTCTCTGTGTGAATAAAATTTAAAACTTAAGATTTAAAACAGCAAAAACAAATTTGCAGCAAGTATATAAAAGAATAAAATACGAATCAGGATAAACTCAGTACAAACAAACAAACCACCTGTGAAATAAATATTAATACCCCAATTCTACTTCTCGGGCTGTGGGATTAATTAGATACATGCAAACTATACATAGTGGAAAGAATATGTATAACATTGGGGGGGGGGATATCTTTAAAAACAGTTCACGGAAAATATGTCATATTGGATGCTGAACCATTGATAGATTGTGTGGTCCATGGTAATGGAATCTACATATAGAAAACATCTCAGGCCTTTAAAAAACACCAGGATAACTTTTGAACAGTTCATTTGTGCAAACTGGGAATTCAGAGACATATCATGGACTCATCATATCAAGTTAGCTGCCCACACCAATTCCTCCCCTGCAAACTTGTTGTAGTTTTTACCAAATTTGAGGCAGGGCCTGAGGGGGGGGGGAGCAGTTTCTTACAATCTTTCCCCCCCCTTGATGGCTGTTGAGTAAAGTCTTCAGCTTCTGCAGCCACTGCTGTTGCCTGGGCTCCAGGGAGAGTGCTTGCTCGGCAGTTTTCAATTGCTCGTGCAAGGGTCAAATAAGGATTTTGCATCTTTTGAGTTTGCGTTGTGAGATATTAAAGATGGTTTTGCTTCTGAACCTTAGATCTACAGAGCTCCCAGTTTCACAAAGCTGGAATTTTTTTTTTCTAAGAGTTGTGGCAAAAATAAACAACAATAAAAGGCAATCTGCGCCTGCTGTCTTATTGTAAGGAAATTGCCAAAATTGGAACTATTCCCAAATAGGGCTTTTCCTGGATGTTCAGACACATTGCAGGGCAGAAAGGGCTTCTCCTGGAATCTTGTTTGCTTGACCAGTGTATTTTTCAAAAGCCTTTTCTTCTATACAATACAACATGGCAGTGCCATAACCCTTTGAGTCTTCCTCGTAACTTGTAATCTTTCTTTCCATTTCCTCCCGTTTTCTTCCAGGTTTAGATCAGAGGGAGGTTAAAATGTTCCATCTTTCCCTGCCTATATAGGGCTGGGTGGCTTCTCTAGGTGATTTGAAGAAACTGGTGCAGTTCTAATGGGCTTACAGGCAGGAGTGACATTATCCTGAAGCCCTCTGCTCCCCAACGCACCCCAGGCCCAATCAAGTTCACAACAGGTTGTATAACTGTTGTATAACTGCAGCAACAATTTACCCAGAGAAACCAACCAACTGAAGTGTCTTATGCAATTTTGCTTCAGTTCTCAAAAGGGAGAGAAGGAAGGGAGGGAGAGAAGGGAGGGAGGGAAGATACTGAAGATCGTGTCCGTGTCTTTTTTTTTAATTCTCTTTACATGACACTGCACAGTGTCTGCCCCTTGTTTATTCCCTCAATAGTTCCCTGAAAGACTCCAGAGACAGTACTAGGAAATTAATGTGGTAGCTGTCAGCAACGAGACTTGCCACCTTCCCACCCACTATTTATTAATTCTTCTGATGCATTAATGGAAGATGGAAGAGGAGACTTCCTCACCAAAATGATCACGGGAGCAGGACAGACCGGAATTGAAACCATAGAGCACAAGGAAGGCCTTTTTTAATTCCCCTTTTTTGCCTCACCATTCCAATAAAAGAAGCCTTGATCTGAGGTAGTAATGCTCAGCTTGTGCAACTCCAGTGGCGTATCTGACTTTTAAAAAAAATCATTAACAAAATAATATATTTATAATATCTTTCCTCCACAGTAATACCGACAGGATTGCATATACAAAGTTGTACAGTGAAGTGATCAGGCTGATGATCATCATTGCCGTCATCATCCTCTTATTTCAAAACATTTTCCACATAACAGTGTATCTGAGCCCAGCAAGGGATTACTGGGTCTTATTATATTTGCCTTTAATTTTCCATGTAGGTAAGTCAGCTGCTTAGGTTTCTCTCTCACCTCCCCCTTAACGAGAAATTGTTTAGGCCGTCTCTATTGTAAATAGAAGTGCTGAAATCATGGTTTCACCGCACTCGTCTTTCATCCCTGCACTGCCACAATAATGAGAACTTGGGGATAATGACTTAAGGGGGAAAACGGGCTGGATTAAGAAGGACAGTAAATTAGGCATTTATTTCTCTCCATTGGAGACCCACTTCCTGCTTGTTTCTGAGTTCCAGATGAAAGTCAGCTGCACCACATGTTTCCCAAGGTCAAATTGACCACCAAAGGCAGCCTTGAAGTAGGCCAGTTATGTTATCATATTGCCTAGAGAATCCTGCTTTCCCAGAAGGCCAAGGGTAAGGTCTATTAGCAAAAACAAAGAGGGATTTGATAGTGCAGCGATGGTGAAACCTTTGGGCTCGGTGTGTCAAAAATTCAGAAAATGTCTAACTTTACTCTGCTGGTGTGTCACCCCCACCCACCACTCCACCTCAGACAAAGGAGCAACAATTCATAACAAACAACAATAAATTTAATTCATCATCATCATCTTAGCCATGGTCTATCCACTGCAGGTTAAAGGCCTCTTCCACATGTTTACAACCAATACGGTCTTGAGCTTCCTTTTCCCAATTGGGCCCGCAATACTTGCTGATGTCATCGATCCATATAGTTTTAGGTCTCTTTCTTGGATGCTTTTTATCAAGTGGGATCCGTTCTATGACTGCCTTGGTCCACCTGCCATCAGGTCTTCTTGTAAGGTATGATATCATCAAGAGAGTAACAGAATTGAAATGGACCTGGGCTAGTCACAGCAAGAAGAAATGTAATTAAATTATTTAAATATATTATTTAATAAATAAATAAAAATTTACATCATTGTAAATATTTTTCTAAATACCTAGATGAGGCAGCTGTGGGTCTGTGACACTTCAGAAAGTGCTCTTGCATGGCTTTGCAGCCTCTAAAAAAAGCAGGAAAGCATGAACCATTTTGTGTGCTTTTTGGAGGCTCCAGAGGCTACGCAAGATTAAGGCTCTCTTGTGTGACTTCCAGAGAGCCCAGAGGCCTGGCATGTCACAAAGATGACATGGCTTGTCACCTGTGGCATGCATGTCTTAGGTTCGCCATCACCATAATAGTGCCTGGTCACTGTGTATCTAGCCCAGGGATAAAATTAAAGTTTCTAAGCCTTTTTTATTTTACTGTACTTTCTGCAAAGTGCTAGACTTTATAATACCATAAATTCTGTGTGTTCTGAGTGGGAGAGGGTGGATGATGGTGGTTTTCACTCTGCAATTGTTCTATTGCTACCCTTGATGTTGCAGCATTGAACAAGATTGTGACCGTCATCATCTCCCTGCGGATAGCTGGATCCTACATCTATGAATACACATATAAACATTTTTATTCAAAGGTATATTAATTGATATCTACGTATTTCACTTAGGAAAGTCTAAAATGTTTTGTGCATTGTCACCTTTTTGGGTAACGACCCAGGAGTCAATCAGTGGCCACCATCTAACTGATCAGAGCTTGGCTGGGTGGTGCAAGTAGAAATCCAGAATGCCTATGGCAAATGGTTAAGCATCAATGCAACCCTCACATTAGTAATTCCTTAGAATAGGCATTGTTTCCATTTAGAAATCTGTTTGACTAAATGTCACCCAACTACTCTATTTTAATTTCTTTGGAAGGATTATATCTTTCAACTTTTGTTTTACCACTGACCTTCAGCAATGCAAGGTAAAACTTTAAACTTTTGTCTAGATACCCCAGAAAAAGAACAAGAAATTCAATACTGGCATGCAAAATTATATTTTTATCAAATAGCTTAAGGATAGCTTAACCTACTACAGTGAACGTTACTGTGGCTCCAAAGAGCTGTTCAAATCAGCTCATCGAGAAAGGCAAGCCAAGGAATTATTGAAAATGGACCGGATAAAAAACCAATCAGGAATCAACTTTCTTGAACTCCTGGACCAATCAGGGACCAGTCTGTCAAGTTCAAATATAAGATGCCAGGTAGCCAGTTTTCAGTGCTTGTGAGCTGCCAGGAGGTACACCACAAAGCAGCTCACTGTGCCTTCAGAGATGCCAACCCCAGCTACTGGTGAAATGTCAGAACAGAACAAAACTAGACCATGGCTATTCAGCTCACAAACTCATACTGCTATAAGGAGCTTTTTTTTTTCCTTGCCACCATTCCTGCTAAGAAATCAGAAGGATACACCATCATCCTCTTTACTTCACCTTTTGGGACTGGTTTGTCTTTATCATACCTGGCTTGTTCTTTCCTTTCCTTTGCTTGTTACTTCCAGTCATGGGCTGTCTCTCAGTGACCTTGGTTTTTTAGACAATGAATGTGAAGCTTCCTTTCCATAGGAATTGTAATTAATGCAAAGTCAATCTCTTATAGCAAATTTGATTTCTTAAGACAAAGATGAGGGTGGGCTTCTCTCTTTCACACTTCATGGTATACTCAGTGGTGGGATTCAGCTAGTTCACACCAGTTCGGCAGAACCGGTAGCTAATTTTTTGTTGCCCAGGCCCAGAATGGACTTCCGGAAGTGGCATCCACACAGAGAACCGGTTGTTCACATATTTGAATCCCACTACTGGGTATACTTATCCTTACGCAAAGCAGAAACACAGGAATGGTAACTAAATGTACTGCAAAAATTCTTTGTTCCAGATGAGAAACCACACTATTATTGCAAAGTGTTCCTAGTTCTTAAAGTTTTAGACAGTGGGGCTGCGTTTTCAAAACAGGTAAGCGTTCCTCATTTGTGAGCAATAGTTATTTAAAGTAGTTCAAAAGTCTGTGTGGCAGCATTCGCAAGGCAATGTAAGGAATCCTTTATCATATCTTTTAAATTGTTTGGCACAGTCACCGGGATTGGCAACATGTCTGGTACCAGACTCTGGATATAGATAGTATATGGCTGACATTCTATTGCATATCAGTGTGATTTGCCAACTGCTTTCAGAAGTTAATGTTGCAGAATGAACTTCCAGCTGACATGGAGAGAAAGTTCTTAATGAGCACAAATAAACTGATGAAAAACCATGGGTAGATAACAGGACATCTTTTGTTGCACCAACTTTAGTTTTCTATTTCCAGGGCCACATTATTTCCCCCCCTTTCATAACAAACAATATGTTTGCTTTTTGTCATTGTTGTTCTGTGCAGCCCTTTCTTCAGCAACCACAATTTGTTTGGGATTAAACCCTACTTGAACTTTTAGCCTGTGCTGAAAATCACAGAATGTAGAGATCAGAACTTCTCAGATATTCATGCTGTGTGTTGAAGGTGACTTGTTTATTTCTTTATTTTTAGCATGTATATGGCCCCCAACTCACTAAAATTACTCTGGGCAACATACCAAAAGGCAAATTACTAATACACACCCCCAACCCACAATAAATTAAAAACAAACTAAAACCCTAAAATGATAAATAGACTATATTTAGTACTCCAGTCATCTGCAGTCAAAGATTGGGGAGGTTTGAGGACTTTCTTCCATTAGACTCTCTTTTAAACAATTCTGTGGAGTTGCAGTAGAAAGAATGGAAAATCATCTTTCAAACTTTGCCAGTGTGGTTTAGTGGATAAGGAACCAGATTAAAAACCAGGAGATGGTGAGTTCTAGTCCCACCTTAGACATGAAGGTGACCCTGGTGCCAATCTCTCTGTCTCAGCCCTGCAAAGGAGCAGGCAATGGTAAACCACTTCTGGAAAACCTTGTCAAGAAAACTGCAGGGACTTCTCCAAGCAATTCCTAAGAGTCAACACTGACAGAAAGGCAGCTCCCCCCCACATAATAAAATAAAATAAAGTAAAGTAAAGTAAAATAATAAAATAAAATAAAATAAAATAAAATAAAATAAAATAAAATAAAATAAAATAAAATAAAATAAAATAAAATAAAATAAAATAAAATAAAATAAAATAAAATAAAATAAAATAAAATAAAATAAAATAAAATAAATAAAATAAAATAAAATAAAATAAAATAAAATAAAATAAAATAAAATAATAAAATAAAATAAAATAAAATAAATAAATAAAATAATAAAATAAAATAAAATAAAATAAAATAAATAAAATAAAATAATATAAAATAAAATAAAATAAAATAAAATAAAATAAAATAAAATAAAATAAAATAAAATAAAATAAAATAAAATAATAAAATAAAATAATAAAATAAACTAAAATAAACTAAAATAAACTAAAATAAAATAAAATAAAATAAAATAAAATAAAATAAAATAAAATAAAATAAAATAAAATAAAATAAAATAAAATAAAATAAAATAAAATAAATAAAATAAAATAAAATAAAATAAAATAAAATAAAAAAATAAAATAATAAACTAAACTAAACTAAACTAAACTAAACTAAACTAAACTAAACTAAACTAAACTAAACTAAACTAAACTAAACTAAAAATAAAATAAAATAAAATAAATAAAATAAAATAAAATAAAATAAAATAAAATAAAATAAAATAAAATAAATAAAATAAATAAAATAAAATAAAATAAAATAAAATAAAATAAAATAAAATAAAATAAAATAAAATAAAATAAAATAAAATAAAATAAAATAAAATAAAATAAAATATTGTTCTTGTAAGGGCCATATTAACCATTATACATCATTTGCTGTAAGTTGTTCAGAGTTATTTGACAGTGAGATGGGTAGCATATAAATTGAATAAATTAATAAATAAATAAATATTCAATAAAACATGGCTGAGAAGTGAATGCTTTGAAACTAGTGACAAGGAAGAAATACTCTGTTGTCCAAAGCCTCAGAATAGAGATTTAGCATCTCAAGGTCCAGAACAACAACAGCCAATGAATAAATAGGAAAGAGGTTCTCCATTTAGCAGCTGAAACTGAAATTCAATTCTACACTTAGTAACTTGGCACAGCCTAGGGCAGGGGTAGGCAACCTTGGCTCTTTTATGACTCGTGGACTTCAACTCCCAGAATTCCTGAGCCAGCATGGCTCAGCTTGGAAACCTCTCCCTGTCCCCTCAGCATGGCTGGCTCAGGAATTCTGGGAGTTGAAGTCCACAAGTCATAAAAGAGCCAAGGTTGCCTACCCCTGGCCTAGGGGCTGCCCTCTAGAATATTTTCAAATAATTTTGCTTTGGCTCTATTCTTCCATATGCCAAGATGTTCATATTAATAGGTCTTTGGAACTCTACTTTTTTGCAGAATTGTGTGAATTTGCAGATGTTACCCAAGAGAGAGAAAAATATCATACAAGAAACTCAAGCAGACAAGGATAATTCTTTTCTTTTTCCCAGTTTAATCCTCCCAACATATCTGTACGGTAAGGCTAGGCTGAAAGTAAGAGTAACAGATTCAGAGTCACCCAGTGAAAAGGGATTTGTAAGTGGATTTTCCCAGCATTACTCTGATACTAACCAGTAGAACACATTGGATCAATATTTTCCAATACTCCCATATTCAGGGAGTATTACGGGAACATACTATGTTATATTTAATATCTCTCATACTAAAAACAATGAACCATTACAGATAAATGGGCTTAACATATTCATCAAGCTTGTGTATTTAAGAGACGTTTCTGACATCAGAAAGCTAATATGAGTTTGGGTTTCCTGGGGAAGGTGGAAGAATTGGCTCATATTTATGACGGTTGCAGCGTCGCGGGGTCATTTGCAATCTTCTGACAAGCAAAATCAATGGGGCAGCCAGATTCACTTAACAGCCGTGTGACTAACTTAAAAACTGCAGTGGTTCACTTAACAGCTATTGCAAGAAAGGTCGTAAAATGGGGCAAAATTCATTTAACAAATGTCCCACTTAGCATCAGAGATTTGGGGCTCAATTATGGTTGTAAGTCGAGGACTGGCTGTATTAAACAGCACCAAATGATCAATTACTGGTAGCTGGAGTGAATCATCTCAGCTTCCTAACCTTTGAGAAAAATAGTCATGATGGTGGATGATACTAGACTTTTCTATCTGACACTAAAGTTCTTACCTGAAGACAGTTTGGGAATGACCATAGTTCAGTAGCAGTAGAGGCTCCCTTTACAATCATATCATCATCATTATCACCACATAAAAGAATCATATGAATTGTGTTGATTGTTCTGCCTAAAATCCTAGAGAGTGGTCTTCATAAGGGGAGAAAAAACTGGACAAGTTGGGCAAAGGCTTCCTAATCTCCCATGCATCTACACACCTAATTTGCATCCTGAACTAAAAAGTAAGCAAAAAGAAGAACCTGTTTCCTGGAGCTCAAAGCACCCTTGTTTCCCCGGCATGAGAGCTTCATGGAGCTAGAGGTAGTGATGGAGCTGCTGCGTTTGCTCAGCCGACTTGCATGCTGCGGTGTTGCAGGCAGTGGATTCATGAAGAGGATGCGGGCAATGAGACCATACAGAACAGTGGCCAAGCCCAGGGGGATGACATAGAATATGGTGAAGTCTAAGAAGTAGATGGGCATATAGAGGTTCCTGGAGACACGGTAGCCGCAGCTGACTTGAGTGCCATCAGCAAACATGGCTTTTGAGGTGTCCACTAAAAAGAACCACATGAGACAATAGAGCGAAGTGCAGAGCCATAGGGCAGCGATTATGCGTTTGGCCCGGGCTACGGTGCAAAGCAGCTGTGCCTTAATGGAGTGGCAGATGGCAATGTAGCGCTCCACTGTGAAGGCTGTGATGGAGCATGCTGAGATGTTGATGCCCAAGTACTGCAGGTAAGTAATGCAGAGGCAACCAGCATAGCCATACACCCAGGAGGCCACCACCTCAGAGATGTTGGGTAGCCCTGCTGCCAGTAGCACAATCAAGTCGGCTACAGCCAAGCTCACCAGGTAGCAGTTGGTGGGAGTCACCATGTGCTTGGTGCGAAGGACCACCAGGACTACCATAATATTGCCTGCAATGCCTATGCCACAGATCAGAAGGACCAGCAAGATAGTGACCACCTGCACCTCCAGGGACAACTGTGGCATCTTGTTCAGGACAGTCTGATTGGTGCTGATATTGCCCATGAGGGCTTCAAAGAAGTCCCAAGATTGATTCTCCATTTGTGACTCTCAAGTGGATTGTTCTTCCTTGACACTGATGATTTCCAGGCCAAGAACTATTTCAACAGATATCCTAAACCACAGGAAGAAAGAGAGAATTCAGATTGTTAGATTAAAGCCCACATAATCTGATTTTTAAGAATGTCGTTGTTGAGTAGGGAGTCTGGATTCAAACCTTTGGCAAGCTATTATTTAACAGTCCTACTACTATGTGGGGATAACAGCTAGCTATCTTTCAGGATCGCCAAATATATTATTAGATGATTTATATAAATCTCTTTGAGTCTATTTACATAAGTAATTTAACCTGGATACAGAATTAACCTTTTTAAAATTTGAACAATATATTGAACTATAAACTAATTAAATGGTGTGAATGCATATGACACAGTAAGATGTGGGCCCTTTCTTCACTTCTAATTTACATTAGCTCCAGGACTTGGCAACCCCAATGTTGATCATGCAATGCTGCCCTTATCTTATCCCACCTTCCATCAGGCTTCTGCTGTTTCTTATCACATTCTGGATTAAGTTTTCCTTGTTTGAATTGGCAACTATAGGCACAGCTATGGGCAAAAACCCCTAGCATTTCACAATATCTCTTCAGATGATCTGTTGTGGAGTATGACTTTGTTTTGGGCATGTAGAAAGATATGGTTATACCTCCTCATTTACATAATTTTATGATAAGATATGCTAGTGGGACATATCAACCATACCCCCAAATAGAGGTTGACCGATTGCTGACCTAAAAATTTTGACATGCAATCCATAAGTCTATTGAAACATAGATAGAAAGTCACAATTTAATGCCCCAGCATAGTGTGGATGGCACATTCAACCACAAGGAGAAAACATGGGTATTTATAACTCTCATCTCCAAAGCTCTAGAGGCAAGGACCTTTGCAGACACTGCAACTAGAGATTAGGCTTGTCCAAGAGTTGGAATCAAGATATCAACTTAATATTTGTTACAGGATAAATGTAGCTTACCCATACACAAAATGACACAGTCCATATGAAAGTGGGTGATACCCTGAATTATCTCTTAATATCTACTGGTCACCAGGACTGTTCAAAACACCAAGAATTTATTTGATTCAACGGTAGTTTGATTGAATCACTCCACTGAAACAGGTGTACTAAGCATCATGGTTCTTCTTTGTCTTAGATCAGAGCAATTGCACCAATTAAGCAATTACAATTTCTCTAGCCCTTCAGTGGTCTCCTGTGCCTGCATAACAAACAGGTGGTTGAGGCAGATCCTTGGTGTGGTGAAAAATGCAGTCTCTGACACTTCATATTAACCACTGGAATAACCAGTGTTGCCTTTAAGCCTGGATTATGCCTGCTTTGTATAAGCCATTGGGGTACAGCTGCCTCTTCCAATGCAGTGTTCTCTAAATTGGTTGAGACTAATCTAATGCCTTGAAATTTCACCCAACAGGGTGACAGTGGCTGGGGAATTATAGGAATTGATGTCTAATCGCCCTGGGAGACAACAGCTTGCAGAAGGGTTCATGAGGAAACGATAGCGCCATATTACCAGCAGCCCCAGACTGTCCCAGACTATCATTGCAATGGAGCTCCCTCCTTCTGAGCCACCCTTGGCTCTTCTGCAGGCAGCCTTGCTGAGCAGATTTAAAACTACTTGTCACCCCTTCAAGAGGTGAATTTGGCAAAGCCCTAAAGCGGCAGCCTCATTTTTGGTCTCTTTGCATCAGGTGCCGGGGCGAAAATGCTGTCGAAAGCCTTCCTTGATACAGCCGGTAGCAGGACTATGCGGGGAAGCGTAACACCGGCTTAACAGGCAGGGGGACAATCTCCGACCGACACCTGCTGGAGTGGGCACTAGCCAGAACAGGTGCGCTCGGCTTGGCGAGACAACGGACTGACCTCGCCGGACCCTTCGAAGCTCAGGGCACCGGCTGCTCCTCAGCCCGGAGTTGCTGCAGGTCTGGAATCAAAGCCGAGGGTCGCAGTCGCGGGCCCACCTGGCCACCCTCCCTGCCGCTGCTTCTTTGCTCGCTACAGAAATCCACTTGGGAAGGCGGCGACTTGTGGGGAACCCAACCCCGGTGGGATTAGGGGTAAGGAAGGGAAGGCGGGAGAAGGACGGAGCCTCGGAAAAGGAGGCAGAGGGTTAACTAACAGAAGGGGATCAAACGGGACGGGGAGGAGAAGCGGGGAAAGAAGCGAGAAAGTTTACCATCGCCAAGCCGAGCGGAACGGGGAAGCGCTGATCCGCAGGCGCCGAGCCGGCTCCTTCTCCACCCCAGCCTCGTGGGCCGCCTGCCAGCTGCCTTTCCCTCTCTTCAGGTATTTATTTCAGGGAGCCGGCGACGCTGCAGTATATCCCGCCTCCGCTTGCCGTCCACGGGTTGGTAAGCGGCAACAGCGGGGTCCTAGCGCTCCCCACCGCCTGGCTAAAGGGAAGGGGGTTCCGGAAGGGGGAGGGGGCAGCGATGACACGAGCCGAAGATTCTCGGGACTCCCTGGGCTGCCCCCCCCCCACACACACACATACCCGCTCCCCCGCCAGGACCTCGTGCTCGAGTCCACGCCTCCTGGGCGGGGGTGCGATCCTATACCCTAGTTAGCTTGTAAGATGCTGCCTAAGTTCGTGGTGGTTTTTAATTAATTCGCCTTAAAGAAGTCAGAGGTCTCCTCCTACGGTAATAAATCTGTTAAGCCTTCAGGGTGCCATAAGACTCTGGCAGGATGACAGCTAGATGACTCTAGGACGCAAATGGCCTTTGGAACAAAATCGTTTAATGTTTACAAGGTAATCAGATTAATCGATTTATCTGATTAATCCATTAATCTTATTAGCTTCAGGGCAAGACTCTAACAACCACCTGCCAAGCAGACAGACAAAACTGAGGGGGGAGGGACAGCTCCCCTCCCTTCCCACTTGTTGTGGTTTCTTGCTGGCAAAAGCATCACCTGTTGAATGTATGCCTATCTCCCAGCACACAAAGATGTAGCTGTCCTAATGCCAAGAATGGAGATGCTCAGCTTCAGGCTGCATATGGAACCATGTAGCATCCATGTAGTGATGGATACTGTGATCTGATGAGAAACCAACTCCGGCATTATCACTTCCACGGCTGAGAGGAGAAATGTGATAATTATTTCACTGTTAAATGATTGTGTTGCTTCTTTGTATTTTTAAGTTGTTTTGGTACTACAAGGTGTTTGGCGCATCTTTATGAGAGAAAAATAAATAAGTTATTGTATTGTTAAATGTGTGTCAGGGAGACTACCATCTTGCCTTGAAGGAAAGCACTTAAGGGCACCCTGGGAGTGATGGGAGCCTCCCGTTAGCATCATTGATCAAAGGAGATGGAATGAAGCTAAGAGTAACCCACAAAGGAGATGCAAACAAGTCTGGCTCTTCAGATATGAGAGAAGTCAGGCCACCTAGTAGAAGAAATCAAAATCCAGAATCAAATCCAGAAGAAAGCAATGGAAACTCACTTTGGTAGTGTTGTGAAGAAAAATCTATTGATGTGTCTGAAACATTTAGGCAAGTTTGGGTAGCAAATGATGAGCTAGCCCATCCCCTCATCAGAAGGCATTCCTCTTGTTCTTGGAGAAGAACTCTGAGCTAGGCCACAATCTATCTGTTTATTGATAGAGCCAGGCACTTGTAACTGGAACAGAAATATGAAATGCATGAACCAAGAAAGCTTGAAAATGTCAAAAATAAATGAAGCATTCTGCATTGGATGTTTCAGGAAAAAGTTAACTTAGGTAGCCCAGAATGGGCCACTAAATCAGATTGTTACTTAAAATTTTCTTTGGGGCATGATGACACCATTGCATGGAATGGCAATGATATTCAGACATAGCAAGATATGTGTTCAGTAATAATGCCCAAATTAGTTCCACTCTATTAGAATTAACAAGAACTGAAAGAAGCCATACAAAATCAGAAAATGTGGTGAGAGCTGGTCAATAAAATTGCTAAAAATCAGACACAATTGAATGGATATTCAATTTACTTGATTGTCAATAGATTTGATGGATATCCAGTGTTTTAAGACATATCTATGCAACTCCGGCAGATGCAATAAGGGATGATATTGAATTATTCTGTGGCAAATTAATGCCACAGTGCTAAATGATGTGTTGAGAATGGAGGCATAACTATTAATAGATAATTGGGATGGAAAAATTGGAAAAATTGAGGGACCTGCAATTTCAGGAAGATTTGAACTGGATGAATGCAACAAAGTAAGTGGAAAGTAGGTTAACAGAGTTTTGCAAACAGAATTCTTTGATAATTGTCAACAACAATTTCAGGCAATATAAATGCAAACTCCATACATGAATCTCACTGGGTGGGGAAAAAAATCAGAATTCAGTTGCATATACAACATATATAGGAAAAAAACAGGAGATGGAGAATGCAGTCCAAGATAATTTCAGATGCAGATTCCATGCAAAACTTTAGCAACTTAAGAGTACGTGTACGATACCAGCAAGATTTCACTTGGACAACTATAGAAGGAATAAACTCAGTATCCTTAATTTATGTGAACAGAACATTATAATTATAGAAAGAGATAAGAGACATTGTCATTACTGAATATTCAAAATTAGAGGAGGAAAAGGTCCATTTTGAAAACAGTCAAGGAAGACGAAGGATGAAAGTCTTGGGCAGTAAGAAGAAAACAAAATGATTGAATACACTTCCAGATAAACCTGTTAAGTAGAAAAGTACAAGGAAAGATCTCAGTCTTGGAGGCATGTTTCTATTAAGATTATCATATCTAGGCTACAAAAATTATATGGAAGCAATTACTAAGCTTTCAGTATCTCATTGCTGTCTCCTAGTGGTGATGTGGACTTTTTCAACCCATTTACAGAATAGTAGCCCTATCTTTAAGTTAAAGATCTAAGAAGTTACAGAAAAATGCACAGCTAAGGTAGGAATACATTGAAAGATGAAGGAAGATGAAAATATTATATTGACGCATTTACAAATAGGATTTCAAAATGACAGAAATAATTGCAGAATATGTTCAGAAATCACCTTTACTAAAAAGTGAGGTTCAACAGGCAATAGATGGGATGTCAAATAGGGAAATTGCAGGTGCAGAGGAAATACTCTTTGAAGTATTTAAAACTGTGAAAGAAGAGAAATTAAAGGGTAACAGCTCGTTGTCAAAAGTATATGGAACAAAATATGGAAAATATGGGTTGCTATCACCTGGAGAGTGGAAAAGGTCAGCATATAGATCTGTACTGAAGTTGGGAAATGTAAGAGCAATGCCAAAGGAACAAATAGATTTCAGAGATGGGAGAGAGATGCCAGACAGCTAAAATAAGATAAGTAATTGAGAGAGCAAGAGCATTTGAGAAATATTACATCTGTTTTATTGAGGGCAATACAGTCTTTGACTGCGTAACTCAGGTTCAAATGTGGAATATATTAAGGCTATCAGAGGTGTCAAAATACCTAATTTTCATCTAAGGAACATTTACAATGAGTGAGCAGCTCAGAGAAAGCCTGGAGTTTAGAGAAAAAAAGAATGGTTCAGAATAGGAAAGAGAATGTGACAAGAATGCATATTGTCTCTCCCCTTTTAACTTATACATGGAATGCATCACAAGAATAACTAAATTGGAAAAGATGACAGCTGAAATTAAAATGAGAAACCAAAACACTAAGAATTTATGCAGTCTGTTCACTAAAAGTAAAGAATATTTATTATGAAAATTAAAAAAGTAAGTAAAAAATCTGGAATAATTTAAGGAGGAAATACAAGGTCAACAAATATTAGGAACTAATGGCGAAGAAGTGAAAATGAGAGATCATTTTCTAGGGCTTAAAAAAAGGTCATAATGGCACTCTTCTGGAGGAGATCTATGTTAGGAAAGGCTGCAGTGAAAAAGCCAGGCAACATCACGAGAAACGGATATTTTAATGTGTATTCTTGGGTAACAAAAGCTGTGATCTTATAGACTATAATATGTTGTTAGGACAGTAAACTGTTACAATTCTATATATAATTATTTAATGCAAACATGCGTGCGTATATATAATCCTAACATACATACATTATACATATATATAATTGCAGTACTCTTTAAGAATCAATTAACGTAAAAGGCAACAATAACATTTGGATATTAAATGAAGCTTTAAAGCAAAAACTAAGGATTTGTCTAAAAGAAGCTTATGATTTTTATTGTCGAAACAAAATGTAAGTGTAATTTAGTTTAAACCCAACATTGCATAATCTGTATTGAAAGAAATTAAAATGTAAAACATCACAGATTGAGTAGACTGCTGTTTTTTTAAACAAGGATGAAGCATATGTTCTTTAAAAGGCCGTTTTCTTTCCATGATTTAAAGCATTAATAAAACATAACAAATTTCATTTCCCCAAAAAAGTTCACCTGAATGTGTCTTTGCTTTTTACCAGCAATGATTTTATATTCATAAAATTAGACTGGAAAAGAGACTAATCCTAGAAATATATTTGTCTTTCTCTATCTTTTCTGTCTTTCCTCTAGTACAGTGTTTCTCAATCTTAGCCACTTTAAGATGTGTGGATTTAAACTCCCTTGCTAGCAGGGGAATTCTGGGAGTTGAAATCCACACATATTAAAGTTGTCAAGATTGAAACACAATAATACCTCAAATAAAATCTGATTTGACCAAAACATGGTGAATATTCATAAAAGTGGTCTGCACAAAAAAGATAGTAAATGTTTGGATATGAGATAGGTGGCACAGGAAGAGATTAGAGTTGAAGTTAGAGTAAGGATTAGGATTAGGTTAGAGTTAGGAGTGAGGATTAGGGATAAAGTAAGGCTTAAGGTTAGGTGTAGGCTTAGGCTGAGATTTAGGCTTTAGGTTTAGGCTTAGAGTTAGAGTTAGAGTTAGAGTTAGAGTTAGAGTTAGAGTTAGAGTTAGAGTTAGAGTTAGAGTTGGAGTTGGAGTTGGAGTTGGAGTTGGAGTTGGAGTTGGAGTTGGAGTTGGAGATGAGGATTAGAATTTAAGTAAGGATAAGGGTTAGGGTTAAGATTAGGGTTAGGGTTAGGGTTAGGTCTCCTTGGAGTTATAGCAAAAAACTGATCTCAAGAGTAGATTCTAGGTCTCCATGGAGTTAGGATTGAAATTTGATGTTAGGGATATTTCCTTAGAGGTTCTCTAAGGAAAGTGAAAGTGACACTAGTTCATTCGGATTTCTTTGTGAACCACAATAAAACCCATGGGAAAATCCCTTAGCGAATGAAAATGAAACTAGGGCTATGTTAGAGTTTAGGCAAGGGTTAGGGTTAGGTCTATTTGGAGTCTGGGCCGAAATCTGATGTCAGGGATAGATTCTTAGAGGTTCTCTAAGAAAAGGGAAGATGACACTTGTTTGTTCAGACTTCTTTGTGAACTATAGTAAAATACATGGTAAAAATCCTATTACTCATGAAAATGAAACTAGGCTTATGGTTATAGTTAGGGTTAGGTCCCCTTGGAGTCAGGGCTAAATCTGATATTATGGGTAGATTTTTAGAAGTCCTCTAAGGAAAGGGAAGGTGAAACCTGTTTGTTCGGACTTCTCTATGAACCACAGTAAAATGCATGAGAAAATCCAATTGCCAATGAAAATGAATCTAGAATTAGAATTTTCATTTTCATTGGAATCAGGACTGAAAACCTATATGCAGGATAGATTCTTAGAGGTTCTATATGGAAAGTGGTGGCGGCAGCTTTTCATTTGGACCTGTTGTGGACCAAAGTGAAACCAATAGAAAATCCCAGTTACAATGAAAATTATGCTAAGGTTATGGTTAATGTTATAATTAGAGTTATTTCTCTTCCGAGTCAGGTCCAAAAACTGATGTCAGAGATATATTCTTAGAGGTTCTCCACAGAAAGTGACATTGACAGTTTTTCATTCGCCTTTATTTGGTTCTATGTTTGCCTTCAAATCTCTGTTGATTATTGTAGACTATTTGGACATATCTCTCCAGTTTTCTTGGCAGCATATTTCAAAATGATCTTCATTGCCTGCTTCTTGGGGTTGATTCAGAGTGACTAAGCCAAGGACACCCAGTTGGCTGTGTGTCTAATGCAAAACTATAATCCATGATCTCCCAGTTTCTAGCCTGGTGCCTTAACTCCTAGAGTCTAGACCAAACTGCCTGTAGCTTTCAGACAAGCAGAAAAGCTGGACCTACTCTAGAAGAAAAAATAGATGTGTCTCTATAAACCTCCACCTAAATTTTATGTAGATTATATGTAAATGTGTGTCCTTTATGGGGTGATGCATGAAATGAACATCTCCAAGAAATATCTAACTTTTAACTCGTTTTACTCCCTCTTCTAGTGTTTGTGAGTGTGTTTGTGTGTTCTCTCTGTGTGTGTCTGTGTGTAGAGAGAGTCACCAAATATTAATTATGCCTTCTGAAACCAGGTCCCTAACACTTTGCTAGAGAGCACAAAAGCCAGTACTTTACTCACATGAAGAAAAACTGCAGGAAAATTTTGAAATAATTTATCTTAGCAGTTGCTTTCCATGCTGTGGTTCTTCATGGCCACTTGCTGCTTATAGCAACTCTCTGAACTGAATGGGAGTGAAGAGATAAGGAATATCACAGATGATGACTTCATATTTTTACCTCAGAACAATTTTTTCAGGCACATATTGTGTTTAAAAAAGGATTCCATTAAGATCCTATCAGAAACAGGAAAAGGAGGAAAACTAGATTAATTTCTATGTTTGAAACAATTTTTAGGAATGTATTATTTAACTGAGTGGTTATATAACTACTGAAATATTAATTATGTTTGCCGTTTCAATACTGTGACTTAGAAATGGCAAGATTATTTTATTAAGGCAAAGGAGGAAAGAATTGCCAATACCAAGAACCGTGGTGGTACAGGATATGCGAACAACAAACAATGCAATTCAATTATCTGTTTCAATCACTCTAGAACTGATGGGGAAAATGTGGCCAATAAACAACCCATAGTTTAAGCTATACAGAGGAGTAACTTTCTCAAGGAGAAGAGTATGGTCTCAGCAATAGCAACATTCAGTTCTCCAAGAAGTCAGTAACAAGTTGCAGGTTCAGAGCTCCAGGGATATAAAGAAAGCTTGTTGCTACAATTGTTCCAGGGACTTACTTATCATAAACAAAGCTCTTATAAAGAAAAAGCTTCATTGCTTCCAACCATGTTAGTACTAAATAGATCTTGAGTCAACATGCAGAGTTACTTAGGACAAAGTAACTGGTTCTTACTTTCAGTTCGTTTCTTGAAATCTGACAGTCTATCAGTTCCCTGCTCTTAGACACTTGACACAATGCCGTTAACATTCCATAGACTTGCCAGATATGTAGACTTGTCAGGATTGTAGTCCAAAACCACTTCACAGGTGGCAGGAGTTGGTTCTGCCATGAGTTCTGTGGAAGAGCCTGGCTTTCAGGACTGGGCTCAGCAAGCTTCTCTTCACATTGCTTCTTCTCTTCAAATGAAGATTTGCCATGACAGTTCAGGTAAACTCCAGAGCTAGAACACCCTCAATAGATAGCTGGCCACCTCTGTTTGAAGACTTTCTGCAAGGGAGAAGAGAGAAGACCTCTTTTTCTTCCTGAATTTTTATTATTAAAAATCTTTTCCCAACATTTCCAGTACTTTTTTAAAAAAAAAAATCCAGTATTATTTATTAGTTAGGTTTTTGCAGGGTGTATATAAATGCACTTTGATTGCAATTCCATGACCACTACCTTGCCTCTTTGTATCACCACCACCATCTCACAGTTCCTGCTGTGGAATAGAAAAAAAATAATGCTCTAAACTCATCCAAACCTGCTCTTGATAAAAAATACCGAAGACTGAACTCTTAGCTTGTAAATGTGAACAAGGGAAATAAAGTGCCTCAGAACAAGCTACTTGAGCCAAGATAAGAAATATATTGATATGACATTCTATAATCATTGGCTAGGTTCAAATAAGACATTTAGGTATGGTTGTGCAACAGTTACCAAGCTATAAATGGCTAGATTTGTACTCTCTAAGCCACAAATAGGCAATGTATATCATGGTTTAGTGTCATGTCAGCTCAGCCATTGCCTGGGAAGGAGTCCCAATGAAATAATTACACGCTTTTTCAAGAGCTCTTTAGAAATTAGTTCCAATGGGGACAAGGCCACTTACTTTTACATAAGAGATTTGTGTATAAGAACTGGTTTCCTTTGTCTTTTATTTCATCAAATAAAACAAACTTCAAAAGGCTTTTTGCCTGAGAATATAACCTGACCATTCAGCTCTTGTTTGTATTTGCTTGGAATGATCCTTATTACATTTACTTTATTTAACACTCCTGTGGCTAAGACTGTCATTACTAGTGGACCAGTTTTCTAATCATAGAGATTCTAATATTCTTTAATATCTCTTTGCTAAATGGGGCAAATAATGTACCCTTTAGATTTTCAGAATAGATTTTTGTTTGTTTTGTTTTCCTGCAGCAGCAATAGCCAGGCATATGAATGACGCAGTCGAATTGGGAAGACACCAGGCAAGACTGAAACAGACCAAGCAGCCAGCAACCTTGACCAGCTGGATCCTTCCCTGTGGTTCAGACAACATTCCCTATCATCCGGCACCAGGATGGCTGGTGTAGTCAACAGCTCTGGAAGGTCCTGCCTTGTTAGAGACTTTTTCCACAGGGAGGTGTGGAAGGCTGTATACATATGCCAGGGCCAGGGTTCTCCTCAAGGCATGGTCAAAAAGGTCTAGATAGGAGCCACAACAATGATCAAAGTGCCACTTATTATTTATGTGCACCACATGTCTGAATACTCTTGACAATTACTCTTGACAAATACCTAAGATTTATCCTGCATTTCTAGTATCTGCCTAAATTCTCCTTCAGATTCTACAGGTACTTCCTGTAAAATTGCTGAAATACTATTAAAATGAAGGAGCAACTGAAGTTATGTTTGCTTTTTTTCCAAGGTTGCTTTAATAGCGATGCAATATTACAGAGCATTATTAATAGTAGGGTCATAAAAAGTGAGAATTCATTACTGTAGGAACATCCTCAGCCGCCACACCTTCGCCTCTGCAAAGCCCTTTCTGAATATTCCCAGTTGGGTTTGTCTTCCCAAAGGACAGCCACAATTAAAGCAGGAAATGCGAAGCAAGACTTTCAGCCACTGCCGCGGGCAAGCGCCCTGCTGGTCTCTATGGAGATTCGCAGTCATCCAGGTGATGGTTGTCCCCAAGGTGCTTTTTCAGGAGGCAACTGGATTTTCTTGTTTTTCTTTGAAGATGTTTCGCTTCTTATCCAAGAAGCTTCTTCAGTCTGAGCATAGCTAACGTCTATGGAGATTCTCAGTCATCCAGGTCACGGTTGTCCCAAAGGTGCTTTTTCAAGAGGCAATTGAATTTTCTTGTTTTTCTTGGAATACATTTCGCTTCTCATTCAAGAAGCTGGAAGAAGAAAGTTCAGTTGCCTCTTGAAAAAGCACCTTTGGACCCTACTGGCCTCGCTCAGCTTCTTCTTCGCGGCTCGCGTTTAGCCGCAGCTTCGATCTTGGAGGGGGGGGGGCTTTCTCCCCACCCAATTTTGCCTCAGAGCCCGGCTGGCTCGAATGACTCAGCGGTGGTTGGAAGAGCCGTGAAGAAGCTCCAGGTTTCAGTGGGCAGCCGCCCACCCTCCTCACGCAATCACCCCAGATTCCCAGGGGATCTGAAGCTCAGTCGCGCGGTCCCAAGGAGAACCTGACAGGCCTCCCTGGAGGGGCGGCGTAGCACGAGAGGCCCCGCCTCACCACCCGCTCACGCAGTACCCCTCTCCCCCCCGTCCACGGGCTTCTCATAAGCACGGGTTTTAATTCTGCAAAGAGCTGGTGCAGGGCTATTCCGCATGGCGACCGCCACCTTCTTCAAACTTCTTCAAATCCAAATCCAAGGGTTTGGATTTAACCCATGCTTTATAGCGGCCTGAAAAAAAAGCTGATAGGAGGGGGAGGGCGGACTCCTCCCTCGCCAGGCTCGGATCCCGCAGGTCTGCTCCGCGAAGCAGACGCCCGGCGGATCCTTCTTTGCAGTCCTCTTGCAAATGCAAAGCGCGCTACTGTTCAGAGGGAAACCAGGCCCTAGAGGAGGTGTGCCGGCGGCGTTTGAAGTGGTCAGTTGCAGCTGGGCGCCCCCCCTCCCCAACGCCAGTGAATGCTATGGGTTGTGTCCAGGCAAGACATTGTCAAAGGAGGGTGTAGGTCTGGGAGACAACAATGGCAGGAGGGTGAGTCCTTACAAAAGCACAGTGGCTGAGGAGTTGGGAGGATAAATCACCACAGTTGCCCCCTTCAATGGCACTCTTCAAATATGACATGAATCACATTCTCGTAAATGATTCATTTGAATCAATGATTCAAGCTCAAATGGGAAAGGTGATTTGGGGCACAGCTGGTTGCATCCATCACACTGTCAGCCATTTCTTAAAGATGCCGTGTCTTTTCTGGATTCCCATAGTGAAAATATGTTTGATTTAAAGATGGTAGCAGGGAAAGTTGCCAGAATTATTGTGTTAACATAATTCTATGCCCCTTCAGTCAAAAAGATTCTTGGCAGTAAATACATACACATACATAGAAAGTAGGGGGGGGGAACCACAATGTCAGTATGACAGTGCATCAGAAAAAATAAGAGTAAAGATGAGATGCAATATAAAATCAGATGAAGGCTTTCCAAAATAGCTCATTCTTCAAAAGTTTCCAAAAAAAAACCCCAGCAATAAAGGGCCTAGCCTGGAGGCTGTTTCATAGTATCAGAGAAAATCTGCACCTCTTGGCTTCAACTTCCTAAATCTTCTGAAAGAATATGGGACTCACTGCAGTTTGTCCCTGTTAGATTTAACCAATTGGATGGATACTGGCTAGAGGAGGCAGTCCTGCAAATATCAAGGCCATAATTGCCTGTTCAAATCTGTTTATTCTTCTGATTGGATGGGCCTCACTGCCACTGCCCCAATCCAGGATAACAGATAAAATTCTTACTGGAATTCTCTAAACCCTAGAAAGAGTATGAAATACATCAATAAAAGATATCGTTCATTACAAACACTTGCCTGGGGCAAATTCATGCTTGGAACAATGAAGAGATGGTACCAAAGGTGCTTTTCCAAAAGGCAACTGGACTTTCTTGGTTTTTTTCCTTCGGAAATGTTTCTCATCCAAGTAGCTTCTTCAGTTCTTCAATTTCTTCACTTCTTTAGTTCTTCAATGAAGAAGCAGCTTGGATGAGAAGTGAAATGTTTTCAAAGAAAAAAAACACAAGAAAATCCAATTGCCTTTTGGAAGAGCACCTTTGGGACAACCATGACTTGGATGATTGAAATCAAGAGATGGGTTAGAAATGCTCTTGGGAGGGATATTTTAGCCCCCAAGTAGCACAAGACCAAGGATACAGCACGAGAGATGAGTGGTCGCATAATCTCCTATGGAAATCTTGTTTTAGAGGAGGGATCCCAAAACGTTCCATCAATAATTTTCAAGTCAATAGTCACTAATTATTACTGAGAAAAACAGATTGGAGGGGACTGAATGCAAATCTTGTGAATCTACATTCAGCCTGTATTTATGTGCAAATAAACATTATTACCACAATAATGCCAACAAATCTGTGGTAATTCATTCCAAGGAAATCAAAACTTGAAGTAACATTTGGATAAAAGTCAGAGTTTTCATGCTTGCAGGATTGAGAGAGAGCTGTGGCACAACATTAGAAATCAGAGCTCAGTCAGATTAATAAAGAACTGAAAGAACATGCTTCCTTAACTGAAATAAAAGATTTCAGCCAATTTATCATGCCTGAAAGGATTATCTCTTTTGAGTCTTGTAATTTCTAATTAATTCACTTGCTTTTGTGGATTTCCCCTCATCCATAATTTGTTTTCACCTTAATGGAGGATGTGAAATAGGGAGCTGATAATGCATCTCACAATAAACACAGAAACACCCTACGACTCCAAAAAAAATGTGCTGTCTATGAGATAGCACAGAAATCCATACAATAACAGGCCAGGTAAGATTTAAGACAGAAACTAATCTATTATTATGTTTTTACAGCAGCTAGCATTAGAATGAAGTTTTGTTGCAGCTAGGCAATAAACATAATTAACCTGTCAGTGTCTGCTGCTATTAAAGACACAGGAATGGGTCCAGTTCAGATATTGGCAACCCTAGAGGTGTTCACTTTACTGTTCCATTAAAAGAGCAGTATCTGGTCAATTGCATAGGTGGAAGAGGGAGTTCACCACTGCAATGTCTCAGCAGTTGGCAATCCTTGGGCAGACTTGTTTGAACTCAGAAACTAAGCAGAGTCAGGCTTGGTTAGGATATGGATGGGAGACTAATAGGGAATGATCTGTGGGTTTGGAAATATATGGAAATTTGGGAAAAAAAGTATTTCAGAAGACAAGGATAGACCATGTTGTTGTTGTTGTTAAGATAACTGCATCAATGCATCCATATAGACATCAGATGACTCAAGGGCATCCATTTCATTTACATAGCATTCTTGAATCCCCAAAACATCACCCATCATTTCTATGAAAGGTCTCCTAGCCAACTTTCTCCCCTACACCCCAATCCTTCATGAGTTGGGAGATGAAACTAATCTTCCTACTTTGGTTGAGGTGAGGATATAAGCCCTGATATATGAAGCAGTTGTATCTACTTCAGAACTTTCTAAATGTCAAATATTGAGGATGTCGGTATTGGGAGCAGGGAGAGTCAATTTTTATTCTATCACAACAGTGCCTGAAATGATGAATAATTAATTTCAAGAAGCATACTCAGAGTTAGTCATTGCTTCTTTCCTGAACTTACATCTGACACATCCTGCATTGTAAAAGAAGTACTTGCAGAAGCTCAAGTGTTTTGTGAGACTGGCTGAAAGAAATGTTAAAAGGCAATGTGGGAAAATAAAAAAACATGAGAAATTATTTCTCAGATATCTGCAGTACATACAATGGACATGGCAAGTTACTTTTCCTAACATAATGCATGGCTAATTGATTTTTATAATATCTGGCCTATGGGCTGCCCAAAACAAGAGAAAATGAGAAAAAAAATCTTTTACAGATCCCTAAAAATATAGCAAAATATCCCAAAGGGAATAGAATAAATGAACATAAATAAGACCACGGGGGAGGGGGGAATACATTTTTAAATGGGAAAGTAAAAGGCAAATAATGAAGATGGATATCCACTAACAGGGAAGAAGAACAGAGATGCAGTCAAAATAGCAGGATATCCAGCTAAAAATATGGGCCAGATACAAAGCCGGGTCACTGAGATGCAACAAAATCACCAGGAGATTAAAGAGTATGTTCATGTGCTGTATTTGTCAATATTGAGCTAGTGTAGCATGGGAGTTGAGAATTGCAATCAGGAAAAGGAAACTTGATCATTTATAGATATTTTGGACTATCTTTTCCATAATTCCTTGCCATTTTCTCTATGCTGATGGGGGCTGATGGGAACTGATATGTAAGTCACATGTAAGACCATTGGTAATAAAGTAGAAATTAATGGATCGAACCACAAAGCAAAGTGTTTTGGAAATTACTAGTTTAACAAGGGAAACACTGTCATAAGGGCAATGGGAAACTGAATACAGGGAGTGTAGTACATTATCTTAAGTATCTGTCTACATTAATGCAAAAATTGGGTAACAAGATGTTCTAAATGCCATGAGGCACAAACACCAGGTATGGTATAATTAGGATATAGAATAGAATATCTTTATTGTCATTGTGTATCTCACAATGAAATTAAGTGCTATTCACAGTGCACACTACCCACAAGTAAAAACCACAAGTAAAAACATACATTATATACACACATCCTTCACATTCTATTCACCATTGCACTGCCCCTAATATTGCACTTCAATGTTGCACTATATGGTAAGATAAAATTGACCAATGGAATGTTGGGCTTGATGGCTACATCTTGTAGCAGAGGATATGGTATAGCACTGTTTATTAGGAATGAACTTAACTGTACAGAGGTTCACTAGACTCATGAGCTTTGAAAGGATCTAGGTGAGGATAAAAGGGCAATCTAGCAGAAGTGGTATCTTTCTAGGAATCTGCTACAGACCACCAAGCTAGTCAAAGAAGTAAATGAATGTTAATATTAATTAGATAAATGAAACCTCCAAATATCATGAAGTGGTTGTAATGCAACATTTCAACTACTCAAGATATCAGTTGGAAGAATAGTTTGCTAAACATAAGATGTAAAACACATTATTGACTAGTATTGGCGACTGTTTCTTTTTTCAAAAAGTTGAAGTGGGCCCCAGAAGGTCTTTCATTTTGGATCTGGCCCTTATTTTACAGAGAACAGTTGTTTGAACGTATTAAAGTGCTGGGAACTTTGGGTGCAAGAGACCACTGATTGTAAGTGTTCTTGATTTTAACAATGGATTTTGGAAAAAACAGAAACAAACCATGGATTCTAGAAAGGCCAATGATAAACAAAGGAAAATACTAATAAAGATGTCATTGGGGAGAGGGAAATTAACTATAAAAGTGTTATAGCCAGCTGGAACAACTTGAAAAGGAAATTAAGGATAGTGCTGTTGCAGTGCCAGTAAGGAAAAAATTAGGAAACTTCTAATGAAGTCTGTGTTATTGAATACAGTAGGTAGTTCATGAAGGGCCTGAGACTAAAGAAAGATGTTTATTGGAAAGAGAAGTAAGAGCAAATCATGGCTGGAACTACAATTCACAGGGAAAGATTACTAAATCAATGTGTATAGGTCACGGGTCGGCAACCCGCGGCTCCGGAGCCGCATGCGGCTCTTTGAGGCATCACCTGCGGCTCCGGAGCCTCCTCCGCCATTTTGGGGAGCGCATGCGCGCATGCACGGGCGGGTGCGTGGGCGGTGCGCATGCGTGAACGGGTGCGCGCGCATGCACGGTGCGCGGGCAGGTGCGCATGCGCGAACGGGTGCGCATAGGGATGCGCATGCGTGAATGGGTGCGCATGGGTGCGCATGCGTGAACAGGTGCGCATGCACGAGCGGGTGCGCGTGCATGCGCGGGTGCGCGGGCGGGCGCGCGGGCGCGGGCAGGTGCGGCTCCCAGGGGTTTTTTTTTTTTAGGGAAACGGGTCCGTGCGGCTCGTTCGATGTTTCGGGTGGCCGACCCATGGTATAGGTAGTCCTCAAATTATGACCACAATTTAGCCCAAAATTTCTGTTACTAAGTGAAACATTTGTTAAGTGAATTTTGCCCCATTTTACGACCTGTCATGCAACAGTTGTTAAGTGAATCACTGCAGTTGTTAAGTTAGTAACACGGTTGTTAAGTGAATATGGCTTCCCCATTGACTTTGCTTGTCAGAAGATCGCAAAAGGTGATCACATGACCCCAGGATACTGCAACAGTCATAAATATGAGTCAGTTGCCAAGTATCCGAATTTTGATACTGTAATAGTTGTAAATGTGAAAAATGGTCATAACTTACTTTTTTCAGCGCCCTTGTAACTTTGAACAGTCACTAAATGAACTATTGTAAGTCGAGGACTATCTATACTCACAAAGATTTGCTGGACTTTCTCCTTGATTTTATTGTTGCTGAAATTATTGTTTTAATTTCAACTAGCTTTTCATATTTTTGTATTACTTTTCTGAATTGTGAACTATTTAAAAAACTATTAGCAATTTTATTTGTTCTAAAATCCTGTTCTAATTATTTGTTTTTAACGCTATGAATTTAAAGTCTATTATTATCCTGTAAACCATCACAATATTTGAGATTGCTGTGGCACATAGATTAAAATGTAATGGTTAGAAGTGACATATTTATTTGTTACCCAACTCTACCACCAATGAATTTATACATGTGTTCATACAAATTCATTTACCATTTTAGGAAATCAAAGTACCACAAAGTTTGAGAATTATTATTGTGCTTCATTTGGTCCAATATTCAAGCTGTTGAAATCATTTTTAAGTGTATTATTGTCATCTAAGATATTAGCCAATCCTCCTAGCTTGGTATCATCTGCAGATATTATTTCCTCATTTGCATCTTGTAGGTCCTTTTTAAAGATCCAAAATAGGATTGGACTAAGGTCAGAGCCTCGTGGGAGACCTTTTTTGATACATGCCTCAAAAATCACAAATAACCATTTAGAAGCACTACTCCACAGATCAAGTATTGTCTAGTCTATCTTTATCCATCTTGTCCACAAGGACACTACTCTAGTGGTCTAGTCACTTTAACACAAAAGAGTCGTGGGTTTTTTCTTGAAAATCCATGCTAAATATAATCATACTGTTTGAAAAACTCTTTTTGTATCTTTCCTGGTATGAACACGAAGCTGAGTGATCAATGGCTTATTGGGTCCTCCCAATATTTTAATACTGGGATTATATTTGCTCTTCTCCAGCTTTCTGTCATCTCACCAGTTTTCCAGGAATTTTTAGATTGCATTCAACAATTCTAAACCATTTCTGCCAGCAACGTCAATACCATGGGATTTTAATTTGTTAATTCCATAGAAAATATTAATTAGCAAGTGGATAGAACACAGATACATTTTTTACATTTTTTAAATAATTGTATCAACTCACATAATTTACTACACATATTTCATTGCCACAGCTTTATGTATCACTTGTTTAGTAGAGGAACATGTGCAGAACTATTATTATCCCCATGAAAGATTGATAAAGCATAAGAAAATTGCAGATAGAAAAATAAGGAAGCCTTTGTATAATGGGCAGTAGGAATCAGCTTGAAGAACAGGAGGAAGAGCTGCAACCAAGGCAACAGTCAGATAAAAGAAATTTTAACCTGAGGCAGAAATGTAATTTCAGAAAGTGTCTCAGACTTGACTTCTCTAGTTCTCAAAAATAAACGGAGGCAGGAAGGAAGCATATCCAGACTTGCAAGATTCTGTTACTGTAACTATTAAAAGTTATATTAGCGTTCATAACTTTGGTTTTCTAGTCTGGTCTACTTTAAAGGGCTGATGCTATGGTGGTTTCTGTGAAACTTTCTGTGGATATTTTATTATTGGATTGCTGGATACCAGAATAGTGTAAGTATTCCAGTAATCAAGCACTTGCAAGATGCTTTTTTAAGTTGCAAAATGTATAGGAAAATAAATTCTAATCTTAGTATAGAAAGTGAATATAATATGCAAGTGTAACTGCAGTGGAAAAAAAATATGTGTGTCTGATGCAGTGGTGGAATTCAGCCCATTCTCACCAGTTCGGCAGAACCGGTAGCTAATTTTTTGTTGCCCAGGCCCAGAACGGACTTCCGAAAGCGGCATCCACACAGAGAACCGGTTATTCATATATTTGAATCCCACCACTGGTCTGATGGTATAGATCAGGGGTGTCAAACTACCGGCCCATGGGCCAGACACGTCACAAGGAAACCACGCCCACCCCATTGCCTGCAATGGGGAAAAAGTTCCGATAAGTCGCGCGACGTCACATGACGTCGCGAGTTTGACATGTCTGGTATAGATGAAAGAAAAACAATGAAGCAGTCATTGTGTAAGAAAATAAAAGAATACCATGACTGTCAGAGCCACAATAAAGTTGAATTATTAGAAACAGTTGACTCAACAAATGAACTTCCTAAGTTGATAGAAGACTTAAATAATAAAATATCAAAAACTGTTTATATTTTCAATATTGTATGTAATTTAGAAAGTAAAAAGGACTTAACTAGATTCTGACATTAGTCATGAGATAGGATTCCATAAAACTATAGAGTGGACTATGGCATATCATTGCATTCTTATTTTATGACAATGAATATAATTCATCATATTTCACAAAAACTAATGGAAGTATTTAGCATGTGAAATAACAGAAGCAGAAATACTTGTAAATATATTTCTGGATTTCATTTAGGGACATACATGGACAGGTAGAGAATAAAGAAGGCTTGACAAGGATGTGAGAAAGAACTTCTCTTTCAGGTTCCCCACAATTATTTGGCCCGTTTTCTATAATGCACAATCCTGTGCTCATGGCCATCATGAATTTGTTTTTACATTCCCAGAAGATACTTCTAATCTCAGTGACATACAACAAATCAATGTAGGCAGTATTGTAGATGACCTATTAATCTGTTTGAATGGTCATTATTTTGATTACTTACCTTCTTATTTACCTTCTAATTTGATTGCATTTGGCTGTAATGGCACCAATGCAATACTGGGTTGAACCTTACTGCAGTTCATATTACTCAGAAGTACTCAAACCTGCCTTGGTTGAGTCATCCGTTGCAGGTAGCATTGGACAAGGCCATACACAATATAAATTATATTAATCACTTTAAGGTAATTGTAGACAATCAGGTACGGTATAACTGAAGGGCAACTTAACAGAATCATAGGTGATCTAAATATTCAAACAAGATATAATAGGCAGTGTAGGATCTTGATTGGGCTGTTTGCAGTTTATATCTGCCCTAAGAGTATGGAAAATGTATATTGCTTTGTATAAGCATTTCAAAAACCTAAATAAGAGTAAAGAACTGAAGAAAAGACTGCAATCAATCAAGTTTATCAGATTTGGCACTACTGATTGATATTCTTCAAGAGCTTGCCCATTTAAGGATACATACAGGATTGCCGTCTCCTCTTAGCAGCAGGAAACTGTTACATAAAAAATAAAAAAGATGTATTAGAGCCCTGTAAATTATCAAGCAAAAATGTTAATTCAAACTGAAAGGTTCTACTGTCCTTCAGTCTGAGGTCTACTTCCCTTTTGCAGAAAACAGGAAAAATTAAGATTACCACATCCACAGCAAGGTGGATGGACTTGATTACAGCAGTGATGAGTGTACCATTGGAAGACTAAGGGTCAAGTTAGGGACAGGTTGTCATAGAGAAAAAAACAATCAATGTGATTGCTAAGAGTTGACACCAGCTTGATGGCACATCATCCATCAAAATCACAGCTATACCAGAGTGTCATTGACCAAATGAATATTCAGCTACTGTCAATAATGTATTTCTAGTTACAAAAAAGGAAAATATGAAATAAAAAACAAATTACTTGACTGCTTCATTCTACTTGAAGTAGATATGTGCCCAAAATATATAATACTTTTTATGCTCTCTAGAGAAAACCTAATTAAAATCTGTGTCAGCAGGATTTAATATTTTGATGAATGATTTTCACAATTTCATAGACAACCATAACAACCCTATGGTTTCTGAATCTATACTTAGGGTTGTTGAAAGTAGATGTACAGAAGTGGAATAGGGGTTCATTGCTATGAAAAGTTACAAGGGCAAAAAAAACCCCACCAACTTTCTTGGTGTCCACCTTATCAAAATTCTGGGGGGGGAGGGAACCCATTATTCGCATCAGTGCTAAATATATGTAATATGTAATATAGATCAATTCATGATTTATGAAAGTTTCTGCAAAGAAGAAATACAGGAAAAATAAAAAGGATGTCTGGAAATTGTTACTGATATAATAACAAATTGATTCTCTTGTTTTTGAATCTTTGCTAAAATAAGCTTTTTAAATATATATAAACACTCTGATTATTACTTTATATCTCCTTTTAAAGAGCTAGCATGGCAAATTCTTGTTAGGGATTAGTTGTGCCTAAGTTAAATAGAAGTCCTAAGTGTGCATGTTATATCAAAATGCTCTATTTTGTTTATGTATCATAATATTATTCTATTTTATGCAGAAATTTAAGGCCCATTAATTAACTCGCTCTCTGCCTTTCTAAGTACGTTACCAGGTCCAAATTCTCATTAACTTCCACCCCTGCTAGGTAAAGAAAACTGAGCAGAAAGATGCAGCTTTCAACAGGGGCCATTGTCAGCAATTGTTTTAAGCTGAAAAGACTGGGAGTTGGGTGCCCCTCCTTTTCTCTTCCCCAACACTTCCAGTTCCTACTAAGCAAAGCATTTGCTTGGTAGGCTGTATCCATCTGCTTTCTGCTATATAATTTTATACAAGTCTTTTCCATGTAAGCTATGCAGTGTTGAGTTCCTGTCTTACAACCATGGAAGGTGGGGGATACCATGTTAAACAGAAGTATTACATTACAGAAAAAGCTATAATACTTTTTGACTTTGTTTATAGATAAGAGATGGGATATGGGAAGAAGAAATCATTTGTATTTCAAGGGAAGATGATAAGTTACTAAAATTGTTCATAGTTGTGATGATGGAGAGAAAAGCCATTTCTTTATATGTTTCTTTGCTTTTTCTTTACTATATTCTTATTTTTTATTTCTTTTCTATTTTTCTTTTTATTTTCTATACTTTTTATTTTTCTTTTTTTTAGTTTGTATCTGTTTTTATCCTTTTAACTGTAATTTTTAATTAAAAAAGAATTCTTCCTTATTTCCCTTGCAAGCTATCTTCTTACTGTCATTTTTTGAACCAGAGGTTCATTGTTTATTTGCTCAATTAAGTTTCTGTTGAATTATATTAGGAAAAAACATTTATTCCACTGCTTTGAGCGGCGGAATGCATTTATACTTCTTTCTCTCTTTCTGCGTCTCTCTCATCCCTGCACATGTTTCAAAAGCACAGCCAGGTGTTGAGCAGATTATAGCAGACAGCTCAGTGCTGTGGATGAGTGCTTCCTCAGAGATATAGAAATCATGAATAAGGAGGGCAACCAAATATTTTGTGTTGCTCCAATCAAGCATTATGCAGACACAATCCAGTGCACAAGGTAAAGAGAGCATGATGGGGCTGGAGAGGAACACTTATGAAGAGCCACCATTTCTCTAGAAAAATTGAGACAGGTGTCTTCAAGAGTACTACTGGGGGGAAGGGGGAAGTACACATCAGAAGAAATGGAGAGTGCGTTCTTTTCTCCTTAAAATAAAATTCAAATACATACATTCAATAAACAGCAAAGTTGCCTAGAAATGTTCTTTTGGAACTGGTGGAAACTGGTTAGAAAACAAAACAAAACTTTGGATCAAATTGCATTCATTTTCTTTCCTTGATCTGCTTCTGTTTAGTGCAATGGTTCCCAACCTTGGCCAGTTTGAAATATGTTGGCATAAGCTCCCAGAATTCCCCAACCAGCATGGCAACTGGGGAATTCTGGGAATTGAAATCCACACATTTTAAAGTTGCTGAGGTTGAGAAACAGTGCTATAGTCTGTTAAGGCGAGGCTGTGGACATATTCTCCCCATTTTGAGGCTAATTTTGGAATATTCTTGATAGGGCTTTCTGGCACTTTGCAGTAAAAAGGCAAAAAGAAGGCTTGGACACCCAAGAGGCATGCACACCACCTATCTGCAATTCCTTAAAGCAGCTGCTGATTCCTTTCAGAGGATCAGGAAGCTGCTGTCATGGTTCCGACAGATGAAACTCTTCAAAAGAACTTCGAGGCATTGTTTACCTTAAAGAAACTTTTATTCGAGAAACAAAGTATCACACTACATAGTCGAAACCAAAAACTAAATTCCCCTCCCCTGGATACAAAGTAACAAAGCACAATTCCCTCTTCCAATAAACAGTCATAAATCACATTCCCCAATTAGCTTGAAGTGCGGGCTTTCTCCCCAGCTCTCCAGCCCGCCAAAACTCTATCAACTCTGGGCCAATGACCTTGGGTTCCCACGGCTGAGTTATTATTGTTATGACTAGCTGGACACATTCCCCCTCCCAGCATCAACTAACTCTAAGCAATAGAGAAAAATGGCTGCATTTCCAACTGTTGTCAAAGCAAGAACATCCGATGTTAGCAGCGTTGACAGCTGCTTCATGTGATTTCAGAAAAATATGCTTTTGGTTAAATAATCTGCAAACTAGTGCTACATGAAAGTTTCCACATGCTCTGAAGCCCCTTTTTGCCTTGAATCAAAAGCATACTGTTCCAGTATCTGAGGGGCTGCCACAAGGCAGAGGGGCCAGGTTGTTCACCAAAGTACCAGATGGAAGGACGAGAAACAATGGTTGGAAACTGACCAAAGAGAGAAGCGACCTGGAACTAAGGAGAAATTTCCTGACAGTGAGGACAATCAACCAGTGGAACAGCTTACCCCCAGAAATTGTGGTCACTCCATCACTGGAGATTTTTAAGAAGAGATTGGACATCCATCTGTCTGAGACGATATAGGTTCTCCTGCTTGATCAGGGAGCTGGACTAGAAGACCTCCAAGGTCCCTTCCAGCTCTATTCTATTCTATTTTATTCACTGAATGATCCTCAACCTATGGGGCTGAAAGAATACTCTGCAAGATAAGAGAGGCCTCATGTGTTTGAAGCTCTGCCCCTCCGGTGCGTACAAAAAGACGTGGGGCTTCAGTTGCATAGCTGCCAATCTTGACTCTTTTTGCCCCATTCCCTTCAAACAGCCCAGATGCCTTTCCAGGATGGACTGGACCATTGTGGGGAAGCAGAGAGAAAAGGTATTTCTCACAGCCAGGTCAAGCCTCTTTTATTACTGATCCTAAGGAGAGTTCCATGTTTCAAATTTTGAAACAAACTCTGTGTGCAGATTATTTATTTAATTATGCTGGTCTGCCAAAGTGAGATTGTCTCAATAAATCTGTTACATTTCCTCTGGTTACTCCCATCCAAGCTCAGTGGCTTGAATCACAACGTCAGAAGTCTCTGCCGCTTACATCAGTGATGGCAATAGGTGTGAGCTAAATCAGTGCTTGTGTGATTAGGAAATCACAAGTATTTGGCCCTAAGTCAGAGTGTGTTGCATGAAATCATCACTTTTTCTCTCTCAACACCATTCTCTCTGGTTGTCATAAAAAAATAAAATAAAACCTGCTCTCCAATCCCAGATCACTCTTTCTGATGCCTCCTTCTTCAGGGGTTACCACGAGAAGCCCTGCCTCTATTTTCTCCTTAATGCTGCAACACTTGCTACTGCGTTGTATCACCATCTGCTGTGGCTCTATCCTCAAATGTCATTTGAGAATCATTTCTCTTCCCTTTTTGAGCTGAGCACAGCTGGGGCAAAAAAAAATTGTACATTTACAGAAATCCAGATGATAACTCTAATGGAAGAATGCAACTCCCTACAGATATGGTCCAAATACAAAAGGGCCCTCTTTTGGAAATTAAATCTAGGTGAAAAGGGGAGCATGACCATGTACAGCAATTTTTTTTATGTAAATCTGAAAACAAGTCTGGAGAATAAGTTAAGGTTGGGTTTTTGATATTACATGAGCTTGTTGAGGCTAACTAATGAAATGTCTGCAAGAAGCAAGCTCTGGAAACACCAAGAACTCAAGAATTCAATCCTGAATTACATATATTCTCCATTATTGCAATAAGATTTGGACAAGGAAGTAAAGGACACTTATCTTTCAGTATTACACAATATAAATGCTGGCTCCTGTGAATTTGTAATGGTTACCTTTCTTATTTCTGAGGTCTAAATTAAGACAAAACATTACAGCATTACTGTTATACCAATTAGCCTTCCACATCAAGTTTGATTGCAGGTGAAATGTTGCCACCTGCTCTCATTTGACTAGAAATTCAAATGTTAGCAGGGAGGCTATGACCAGATCATATGTGTGCGTAGTCTTCTTTTTGCACCTCAAGCATTATTTCATGTCTCTTGCAGTTCTTCCCCTTATATTTATTGATCTGTGGCTTGGATTTAGACTGTGGACTATGCTATAAGATGCATGGCAATTCTGTACTTATATTTCCTAACCGTGATAATTTCCAATTTAGTTTATACCCAGCACACTTCCAGTCAATTTCTATATTCCACTATTCTGTACCATAAATTTTAAATACTTTGGTATGCACACAGTTGAGAGAATCCTTTGTACCATAAAGAACCAGTTGGATGGACCTTAGTGATTGTGTCCAATACTTGCTAATCTAAGAAATAAATAAAATAAACCTACCACTACACCTCCCTTTTGCATTGTAATTATTTTCTCCAAGCAATAAAATGTTCATTATAAAAGAGAAAGTTAATACTTTGAGCATAAATGAGGTTTGCTAACACTGCTCAAAAGTAAGAAAAAAGGAATCATTTCAAGCAAAAATATTCACTGTGGGATACTTCACAATTTACATCATGCTGATATGAACTGGAAATACATAAGAATTACACCACTTTTTACATATAAAAAAGTGTGAACAGCAGCCACATATTAAACAACTACTTGATACAACTGTTATGGACAGCAGGTTATAAAGGATTCTCTCAACTGTGTGCATACCAAAGTTTTTAAAATTTATTTACAGTATCTATCTAGCATCTATCTGTCTGTCTGTCTGTCTGTCTGTCTGTCTGTCTGTCTGTCTGTCTGTCTGTCTGTCTGTCTATCTATCTATCTATCTATGCTACTGTATTTCACTAAGATACCTAGCAGTTAACAATACATGTGCAAATCAAAATGCCCACAGTAAATTAAAATTAAAAATTAATTAAGTCAATTAAATTCAAATACCCACAGTCATTATATTTAAGGAATCATTAAACCCATTCATAAAACTGGAGCATTAGCTAATCAGCCTATCCTAAGTACTTTAGACGGATTCTATCAGTTTATCAGTTTTCAGACAGAAGTTAGTACTGCAAACCCTAATTCTCAGGAGGAGTTGATTCCACAATACTAGGGTCATAGCAAAGGAAAGATGCTCCCAAGTTTCAATCATCTTATCTTATAAAAGTGGGGGGTTGCCAAGAGACTTTTTTTCAAAATGAATATATTGGTTGGAAAAGACAATCTTGCACGTATCTTTCTGCTAAGCCATATAAGATTTTATAAATTTAAACCTGAGCTTTGAATTGAACTAGGAAACTTCTTGGTCACGGCCACCAGATTAATTTGATCCTGGCAACTAACATTGGTTAATAACTAAACCACTGCATTCTGTGCCAACTTTTCAGTTTCTGAGCAATCTTCAAAAGTAGTACCATGTAGAATGCATCACAGTAGCCCAATGAAGTAGTGATGAAGAGATGGGTTACTCTTCTGTTCCATCTTCATCTGCAACTGGTGCATCAACAGGACTTGGTTAAAGGAGTTCCTGGCCACAATCTTCACTTGCCTGTCCATCAGTATCCAGGAGTCCATGAGGACTCCTAAGTTATAGATATGCTCCCTCAAAGGGATACTTCCCCCCTCCCCAAAAATACAACACCAACATGAACAGAGAACCCTGATGAACAGAGAGCTACTTCATTGGATTCAACTTCAACTTGTTTTGTCCCACCCAGAAAGTCCAACAGCCTCCATATGTTTGGACAAAACTTCAGCAGCATCACTGGCTTAGCCTAGATAGTGATGTTCAACTGGGCATCATTGGCATGCTTAGGATAACTTGCTCCAGATTAGTAAATGACCTCACCAAAAAAAGAGGTCTGACTTGTAAGACACCCTCAAGTGACCAGCCATCAAACCAATATTTTCTTTCCCCATCTGCACCAACTAGAACCTCCACTAAAGTAGAGACAAAACACTATGAAATAGTGCCTCAAACCCTTTCATAAAATACAGAAAGATAGACTGTTTAATGGTATCAAGGGAGTGAAGATGGGCTATCTATGTAATTTGAATTATGTTAGACAAGGCTAATTCTGTAGTTCCTGATCAGTTTTATCTCTTTGATGTTTTGAATACTTCCAAATAAATTGTGGGGTTTTAAAATTCCCAAACATGCTTAGTCTTTGCTTGATCTATGTGATATTTCATAATCTTTCGAGAAGAAATCTTATTTGATTTCTTTTAAATGCAGTACTGACATTCAAGTCATATATTTTTTAAAGCTTGTAAGAATATGGAGAATGAGATGAGAAGGTGACTAGAATATACTAGCATATAATGACTATTCTTGTGTTCTAGAACTGTATAAGACTGTTGAAAGAAAAATCTTCATCAGGGTGAAGTCCAAGCCGGGAATAAACAAAATGGAGACTGCTTAGGAAAAAAGGTTCAGTTTATTTAGTTGCCAGAAACTTCAGTGACACAGCATGTTTCTGGGATGGCTGACAAAATGGAGCTGGGAGTGAGTGGGTTTTTATACCTTTTTGGGGTTTTGTGTTTGGAGTTGTTCCTGTTTGAGATTGTTCCTGTTCCTGTGTAATGTACTTTGACCTGAGCTTTTGGTATTCTAATGGTGGTGATTTAATCCTATTATGTCCTAAAGGTCATGTTCTGTCCTTGGGAGTCTTTGTTTTTCTAATCCCATCAGCTCAAACCTTCTCTGGGGCTGTAGCTGAAAGCATTTTGCTTATGAATAGGTGGCCCAGTCTTTCCGAATAGGATTATCAAATCTGCATTTCTACAGAGCTGGCCTGCTCAGTTTCTGCCTTTTAAGATTTTTTCCCCTCCATTATTCCTTTAGGGAAATATAATATTCTGCCTTTTTAAATATCCCCCAAAATATTTCTTTCTCTAAGAGGGGGGTGCTGCTGACTTCCTACAAGACTATGCAGCATTACAATGATATCAATTTCCCATCTCCAAAACATACTTTTTCTATAACCATTACAATCCAGGAAACAAAAAACAAGCAGCAAATCTGTACAGCATATTATATATAGGGCTGATGGAAAGGAAACCAACAGTTGCATGTTACGGTCAACTGTGTGGTGATTATAGAACCAGAGATGACTTTGGGAGAAAATGTAGAACATTCTGAATGAATGGAATCCAGGGGAAAAGATGTTCTATCACATCAATGACTGGGTGGAAATGAGACATAAGTGTAAAGAAAAAAATATTGAGCTATTCAAAGATCCAAGAGAACTGTGATTGTTTGGTGAGTATCTCCTTAGAAATAGTCAGGTTCAATACATAATTTAAGTATAACTGTATCGTGACTATGTATAGCAAAAGAATTAATATAAATCTAAAAGCATGATTAATTTGATTATTTATGTGAAAATTTGAAAACAGTTGTGAACAATAGTTGATGACAGGTTCTGGGAACATTATTTGATAGTGTCAACAATGAAGGGGGAAGAAGGAATAAACATGGAAGAAAATTATAAGAAACAAGTTTGAAGACAGTATTTGGATGAAGAGAAATGATAAGTCTATATGAAAAAATATTAAAAGAGATAAATGGATTGTGGCTATAAATTGCTGTGAAGCTTGCTTGGAACAGAGTTAAAATAACTATGTCACAACAGATCACAGAACTGTGTGGAATTACACCAATATGATATTGGAAACTGGAGTTGTTAATGATTTCCAGGGAAGAAATGGCAAACTGAAGATGGTTTCATGAAAAGTGGAGCCACCGACTATGATGAAACGAAGAGCCAATGAATAGACCAGATCTTGGATAATTCTTCTACAGACAAGGAGAGGTCTTGAGATTGCCCACAAGCTCTCCAGACAGTTATACCTCATTTGAAAAATGAAGTGATTCTTAGTCTTCTTAAGCTTCCCTTTCAAAGCATTCAGAACTAAAAGTCTAGCTTTCCACTTTAGGCTCTAGAGAGAAAAAGTTACTTATGCAATTGGCACAAGGCAGTAACTCAATTGCATCAACTGTGTAAGACCTAATATGATAATATGTTACAAGCTATGGAAGTGAGCTCTTCCAATTATCCTGAATTATATCTTTATTGATAGTCTGACAATAGCAGTATCTTCATGCAGGAAATTTATTGTAATTTCTAGTTTAATCTACATTCAGCTTAGTCCCAGTCCATCTCTATATCCAGATCACAACAAATACACCCACACCTGTACATACCTCTCAATTCACCTAGCAAAGAGGAGCTTGATGTTTATTTAATAAACATTAGCAAACATCAAAAACATATCACTGACAAAATAAAAGACAGACAAAATCAGGAAGGAAAGGCATGAACAATAGACAACAATTTACACAATATATCTATTATATGGGACACAAAAATATTGTGGATAAATAGCATGGACAGTCCCAAAGAAAGTGGACTTTGATTATTCCAGTTTCAACCCTTTTATGTACATAACAATAATAACAGAACAGAGATGGAAAATAGGATACGAGGTGATCCCTCCTCTATTTTGCACCATGAAGGAAAGGTTTGGTAGCTGGGAATTATGTTCCCAATACTTCAAAGATTCTATGTTTATATAATGGAAACATTAGTTATTTACCAAACAGAATGGTTGTAAGAACAAGAAATCTAAAGTATTGTAAAGCAGTCTGGTACAATTAAAACCATAAAAAAAACATGGTGCCAACTCTGCAAATGAGCCTGGCTGCAGCCATTTTTTGCCCTCATTTGAGGTTGCCACATGGAACAGAGGGAGGGGCCTTGCCCAGGTGCTCTGCTAGTCAAAATAATCAGCTGTCCCGTGGGAACCAAGGTCATCTGTTGCTCCTGCGACCAGGAACTGGGCATTGTATAAAAAAGCCCACCAATTTCATTTATTGGGGAACGTAGTCACTTATATAGTTTTGGGGGTGGGAACTTTATGCTTTGAATTGTTATGGGGTATTCAGACTTGGTTTCACTTTTGACTGTGCCGATACTTTGTAACCAATAAACATGTTCTTTGAGGAATTTGCAAGCCTCAGAGTAGTGTTTTATTTGTCTCTATGTGTCGGAACCATGACACATGGATTCAAATAAAGTAAGATCACAGGGTTCACATATGGGGTTGGGTTAAAGCACTGCTTCGATTACATCAAATTCACAGTCTTGAAATCTGAAATGTGGGAACACAATTAGAATGCAACAGCCTAGAGCAGATAGAAGAACTTCCTGAAAATAGATCTCTGCAAGGTGAACAGTTGTAACAAATGTTCCTGAAAAGATAATGATAGAGATGAAGCAGATGGGAGAAACAAAGATCAGGTGCTTTCTTGGGAAAACAGAGATCCCTGGGAGAAAAATGCAGTTGTAATTACAGTTAAGTTCAACGCCTATATCTGTCAACTTTTTAGCACCACAATTACAAATGCTACATGTTATTATGTAATTTTTGTAAAAAGTCAGGACATAGTGTTATTACAACCCTCTGGGAATGTGGAAGTGTAGTTATTATTCTTCAGTTTGGGCTTATATTAAAATGCACAAAATTGTTAACAGTCTCTTTGTGACACTGCTAATGAAAGCTCACCATTGAATCTAAATGAAACTGCAAAGAATGGCTGTTATTTAGTGATCTATGCACAGGAAGGGGCTGTCTCATTCTTCACCTCTTGCTATTGAGATTCTTTTATTCTGCTGCATAATAACATCTTACTGGATCAGGCAAGAGTCATATCTGGACTCCAGAAATCTGAATGAACACATAATATCAGCAAAGAGTTACTGTTTTCTTTATCTGTCTAAGTACTCCTGTGCTGAACTTAGTCTAAATCCAAATTTTTATAGCCCAAGTTTATGAAGCTCCAATTATAACAGAATAGAACATAGAACAGTTGGTTCTATGTTTGAGAGGTGATTCCTGTGTTTGAGAGGTGATACAACAGGCATCTCGGCAGGATATGGTCAAAAAAGTCAAAATAACATGAGGCGCATTAAAAAAAAAGTTATCACACTTGCCCACCAATGAGTTTTGAACACCAAACAATTCTGCAATATTTTGTGTGTTACACTACCACATGAATAGAGAAATATCGCCAGTGACTTTTGCCAGTTGCTTTGCCATGTTAAAAGTTTGTGAATGGCATCTTCTACTATTGCTGGAATTATATAAAAAAAACCCAGCATTCAAATAGTTGGAGGTGTTCAGTTGTTATGCATTGTCAGCATATAATTCACAGTAGAAGTTTTGATGCATTCTAAGCTTTCTTACTGATTTCTTGTGATTGTCTTATTTTTTTTGCTCTTGAGTTATTTCCACACACTGTTACTTCTTCAGACAGCTCTATTTTCTAATATCTTTTTCAAATAGTCTAGTTGACTGTTCATATTCTACCGTCATCTTGTATCATTTGTTTAGTCTTCTGAAAAATTGCCTTTTTGCCTTTTTATTTCTTGGTATCATTGATTACATTGACTGTTGATAACAGTTTCAGTTATCTATCAGGTGGCTTCAGCTAATTTCCCATAGTTCAATTCAGAATATATCCATTGGTTTCTTCAGTATCTGATAGTTGAAGCAAAATGTTGCATTTTGCAGTCATTTTCTCTTCTGCTTGATATTAATTTTTAAGATTGTAATGCAAGTAAAGTAATGTAGTCAATTATCACTACTACATTGAATTTGATAAAAAAAACTGAACAATCTAGTTGTTTTGCTGAATTCTATTCCCTCATGCACTGATTCTTTTAATTATGCTTCTAATTATGGATCTAATCCCCCCTCTCCCTTCTATCATCTATCTCACTGAATCTAAAATAATTCACAGTGCTTTATACAAATACATCATACACACAAAGATGCATTAAAAGTTAAAATCATTAGAGCCGACCCAGTCTATTAGAGGCAATTCTAAGCCTCAAAATCATTGGAGAAGTGCTCTGTTTTAAAAGCCTTATGGAATAATCCCAATTGCAACCAGGCCTTATGTGGGAGGCAGTTCAATAAGGTTGGGGCCCTGATATGAAATGTTCTCTCTGGGCCCCCTGGCTTCTCACCTCTCATACGTGAGGAATCTGGAGCACATTCACTCAGGTTCTATTGTAGGTCATGATCCTATAAATATTTAGGAAGCAAACCATATAGGGGTTCCCAATTGTGGCAACTTTAAGACGTGTGGACTTCAACTCCCAGAAATTCTCAGCCAGCCAAGATTGGAAACTCCTGCTTTAGAGGTTAAAGTCAGCTCTTTGAATTGTGCCCCAAAACTTACCAATACAGATATGTACAACAGAACAGTTCTCATTTGCCAGCAAGCAGGCTGCTGCATTTTGTATTAACTTCAGATGTAGACTTCAGATATTCAAGGGGATACTTTTATCTTTAAAAATAACCATTTCTGAGTACTATAGAGGACTCCACAATGGTGAAGAGAAGGGGAATAAACTGGCATTAAACTATCAGTTAAAACATAATATACAAAATACAACAGTGTAAAACAATTGAAAACTTATATGAAACTATATAAAATATAAAAAAAATAAAGCTCCAAGGTCCCTTCCAACACTGTTATTCTGTTAGAGGAGCAAAGTGGAGCTACTACAGGAGTTGCGAAAAAGATTTATGACTCCATCCATGTTTCCTTTCCTGCACATTTTTCAGGAGCAGCAGGAGCAGTGCTACCAACAAATAGATTACCCTGTAGAAATTACTCTGAAGGGGATTATCAAATCTGCACTGTGAAAAGCCATGTTGCAGGCAGAGGCCACAGCTAGCTCTGGAGGCATTACTCCAGAATGTGAGTAATTAGCAAATTCCGACCCCTGGCTGTGCAAAAGCTGTGCCTCCTAAAGCATGTTGGCATGAATAAAGCACTTCCCCTTGAAATTTTGAAACAGTTGCTTCTTCAAGAAAGTTCAGATCAGCAGCAACGAAGATAACATTTCTCATAGGATTGCTGACTGAAAATGTTGATCCTGGGGCTTCTGGTGACATCACCATATCCATGCCATGCTCCTTCACAATATAGAATCATACATACCCTTGAAGTCCTCTTTAAAATTTTATTCCAAGACAGTTTTCAAACTGAAGTCGATACCTAGACTTTGATTGCATTCTTTTCCAAAGGTTGGCATCCAGGTTTTATAATTCACAGATGACCAATAAGTTATTTCTTTTTACAGAAAGAAGAAAAAACAGGATAATTAGAAAAATGCAGGTTCAAAATGTGCAGTGTAGCAGTTACCTCTTTTCTTAATTTGGCAATGCAATTTTCTTTATTAAAGTATGGTTGGCTTGTTTAGTAAAGTTGTTCTTCCTTTTTGAAAGACTTTTTTGTATTCTACAAGACAGGCAATCTGTAAAACAAAACCAACTCACTGTATTTTTAATAGCAAAGAAATATGAAACCAGTGGAAACATTTTATACAGAGTTTTACTTAGGAAAACTTATTACGGAAACCAATTTAAGGTATCTGGGGGAAAAATGTATTATTAAATATTGATTCACATTTTGTTCAACATTCATATAACTGATACTTTTACTTTTTGTAGTGGCATGTGAGAGGCAGCCTAATGCTAACAGAAGAACATTCCAAAACAAGGCTGTTTTGGGGGGGGAAGGACTGATGTTGTCTTTCAGACTGCCCCCATCCCCCTTTTGGGTATGTTGCAATTGTCAAGTAGCCTCTTATTCAACATCAAAGGAAAGCAGATGAACCAACAGAATACAGGACAGGAATTGTATAAAATGCATGTAGACCTACCTAATTTATTTATCCTAGTTTATTCCTATCGATGTTTGTTTGTTTGTTTGCAGTGCCTTTGAGTCAATTTTTTTACTCCTGGCAACTGCCTGGACATCCCTACAGTTTTCTTGGCAAGATATTTTCAGAAGTGATTTGCCATTGCTTGCTTCCTAGGACTGAGAGGAGTGACTGGCCCAGGTCACCTAGCTGGCTTCATGCCTAAGGTCTAGAATTCATGGTTTTCTGATTTCTAGCCTGGTGCCTAACCACTACACCAAACTGTCTCTCCTATCAAGATTACCTTGTCAGAAATATACAAATATGCTAGGCAAAGTGGGCTGAAACATACTTAAATTTTTGGGACTAAGACAATATTCAGAAGCAGCTAAGGGAAACATCTCACTGCTTCATTGAGGTATAAGAAGTATGGGAGATAAAACACAGTCAGATTTGCAAAATTCTGTTATTATAGTCTATCTCAACAGAATTATATTTGCAATCTTCCTGTGAAGTTGATTTTCTTTCTAATCTATCCAGTGGGGCTGACAGAAAGACTGATGTTATACTGTTGGGAAATTCTATTCCTGCTTTGTAAGTCTAAATCTATGTCACAGTGTTTTGGCATGTGCATGTGGCTTTAAAAATGTGAACTTAAATAAGTTTTCATTCATATGCAAACTAAATGATTTTTTTTTCTCCCACCCCCAATATCTATCTACAGTTTCATTCTTCATCATCTAGTCTGTTACTGGACCCTCTTCCTATTCCACATTTATTTTGGTTTTGGAACCAGCAAATTATTTAAATATGTAAAAAAAACAAAACCCTTTTCTGCTTGTAAGGCATCAAACAAGTCTAATAATCTAAAATAAATTATAAACAAATAAAACCAAGAAAATAGCTAAAATTATTTTTAGGTAAAGTCTGAGTCAAGTGTGACTCCTGGTTATTATATGTCCATGTCCATGCAATTTTATTACCAAGAGTGAGGAAATAGCTTGCCCTTGAATTCTTTGTTTGTTTGTTTAACTTCCCAGTCCAGTCTGCAGTCATGAGATTCTTGATCATCTCCCATTCAAGTACCAATCATCTCCTACCATGACCATATTTTTATTAGTCCAGCTCAAAAGGCATGAGTGAAGAGTAAAATCTTAAGTCTTATCCTAAAAGGGAAAGAAGAGCCTCAGGAGACAACTGCAGTTGTGAATTCGATAGCTTGGAAGGAATTCTTTTCTGCATAATAGATACATCAGTTTCTGACAGAAGGAATCTCTTTAAAAGCTAGCAAAGGAGTACAAGTGTTGGAGAGAGGAAGAATCAGCAAATTAGGGAATAATTCAACACTCCTTTCCACGTACATTTTTTCTTCGTAAATGACCTACTGTAATAGTATAACATGACACTGAATGTATAGTTTGGTGCCCCCAAATGGTATGACTGAAACCGTGCTTATGAATGAAGGCAAATATACGTGTCCCAGGATAATGTTGCAGGATCCAGTCTGGGTTGCTCACCAGGTCCATAGGTTTTGTCTTCCAAACATTTGGACTTGTACTGGAGCCCCCATCCTCGGGGAACTTCTCTCAAGACTAGAGAGAAGTCCCCTGTAGATGGGCTCTAGCACAAGTCCTCTGGTCCCTGTCCCTGAGCCAGATTAGATCCTGAAACCATGCTTGCTTGAATTTGGTGCTACAACCAGGGGTACCCACAGGGAGAATGAAATAGTGGTACAAAAGGGCAATCCAAGTCCCTTTTCCTTTTGAGTGTACTATTGAGTCCACAATACATGCAATGTAAGTTTAAAAATGGTTGAGGATTTGATTTCCCAGCTTCACCCACCATTTTACCTCATAGTTTATTCCCCCCCCCGCCACCCTAGATATCCTTGCTTGCAAATATGCTGAAATTAGCTTCAGACAGACAATTTGTATGTAAATATACAATATACAGATGTACACTGAAGCTGGTTTATATATCCAAAATATATAGAGAAAAAAAACATTAAAAAGTTTGCCAAAAAATGAATTAAAAAAGCTTTTGCTTCTCTATTGGAACAGGATTCAGTTTTAATGGTAGGAATCTGTTGCAATTCAAACTGCTCTTTTGATAACATGAGCATTTCCTTTCTCACAGTACTTTTGCTGGGATATTTTCTAAACTCTCCTGGACAACTTCATTATCAGACAGGATTGTTGGCCCACACATTGTGTATTTATATTTTATATTTTAAAACCCCAAGTAATTAATAGTCATTTAGAATCATACAGTAAGTAGATAGTGCTGCTGGCAGGGATGATCCAGGAACTTTGCCAACTTTGGCATATTGAGAATACAAATGAAAATATAGATATAATAATATCTTATCAAACTGGCAATTGGTTAAAACACTAGCAAGCATTAAATGACACAGAACCTTTCATTAAGCAGAGCAGAAAGGGAATTATATTTTCTGGATCTAAACAGAGAAGACTATTTCAAGAGGATTATTGTGCTAGGCCTAATCTACAAATGTAACCAAATGAGGAAGAAATTGTAGGTGTTATAAAGCACAGTACAGAGAAGGTGGGAGAACCCAAGTAGGGATCTTCACAAAGAATTTTGCTTCCTATGGCAGTATATCTGCTCAATTCCTTTTCTGGATGAATATCAACTCCATTTCTGAATGATATCAATTTTTTTTCTGAGTGAGCAAATGCCTCATCAAATGTTCAGCAATGTAATAAATATAAATACTCAATGCCAAGCAAAAGATAAATACATTATGGAGGAAATTTCTGATATTTTTAACTTACAGAAAATCTTTATTTTCTTTGTATATTTTTCAATGAAGACTGAACTGCAGACACTGAACATTTTTATTTTCCAAGCAGAGCAAAGGAATTTAGGTAAATTCCAACAGCATTCCCAGATTATTCTGGGAGATTGGTTGCTTTGCTTTCATTTTACATGTTGTTTCATATCAGAATGCGTAAGAGGGCTGGAAGATTTTTTTAATATATTCCATATATCCCAGATGTAGAAGCTGGGATCAGCTTTGTTCATTCCTTCCTACTCAGTTTAGCCAAAATGTGTGAAAAGGTTTACAGATTCAGTTTGAATCTATAGCAACAGTAACAAAAAGTAGAATATCATGCATGGAAAACCAATGAACTCAACCTTCCCTTTCAAAATTGTATTGACCCCATCATACATTTTCCTGAACTATTCGTTGTATTACACGTGGCACTCTGAATTAGTATCACTCTCCTAATTAATCCTCCCAATTAATCACTCTAGCTGTTCTTTGAAAGGGAAGGAGATTTATTCTTACCAAATAAATCTTTCAAAATCTCAGAAAGAATCAAAAATATTGTTCTGTCATAGGAACAATATATATAGAAACTCTGTATATACTGTAAATAAGATTTAATAGATTATTCTCCACACTAGGAATTAGTCATATATGTTATTTTAGTTCTATTCATTTGATTGGTATATGAGAGAGATGATACGAACTCCTGCATTCTAAGTTGTTTGATTAAAATATTTGTTTTCAACCAAGCATTGAAGGAAACATAAAAAGCAGATAATTCTTCAATTATCTTATTAATCACTTGGAGTGTAAAGTAGAAAAATGAGGAAAATGTTCTACAATAAACAAGTAAAAAATTAGAAGTTTTGTTATCTCCAATATTTGTTAATACTATTAAGACTTTGTGATGATAAAGCTTTCTCAATTTTGGTGTCAGGACTGTGGAAATATTAAACTGAATGGTAGTTTGTTCTTAAGCAGATGGAGAGGACTAAATTAACTACCGACAAAATAGGAATACCGGAAAGTACCAGTAAAGTAACGGAAGTGAAGAATCTGGGACCAGTCATGGCTATTGTCTTTGGAGATGCCTTCAACATCCAAGGCTTAGAAATGGGTGGAAGAAAAGTGTTTCCACAAAAAGCAGAATAAAGAGATACAGGATTTAAACCTAGGAGCTTTTATATAAATATAATGACTGGATTACTAGCTTCTGCAGGCGTCATGATATGAGATTATCATTAAAAATAACAGATTTGAATGTTCTTCTTATCTTCTGCTCTTAAGCTTAGTGAATTTTAACAAAAGAACTTTATTCAAAGTTAAAATGCAAACTTTAGTTAGCAACTAGAAATAACCATATTAAAAGTATTTTAATTTAAACTGTTAGCAAGAGTCTCCTCAATATATTTATTTTATTTTATTAATTTCCTTTAAAATATATCTCGGCTGCCATTCAAAGCAAAACAGCTAAAATATCCAGCTTTGTTAATTACAGTATTTGTCTTTTCTCATCTGGGGCCTTTTCTTTATCCTAGCCAGTCACAAAGAAAAACTTTAAAGGTTTATTATGACTTTGTTCAATTACATGAACAAAAGGTCTGGCAGTTGCCCTGGCAACATGGAGATGTCAAGTCCATATTAGTTCTGAAAAAGCTTCTAGAATTAGATTGCCCTCAATTATTGTAATTTGGCCCCAAACATTTCCCAACTTCAGCACTGTCTGCAGGGAGAGGGTTCAAAAAAGTCAAAACAGTGGTAGAACCATACAATCAGCCCATCCTATTTCACATGCATTGCAACACACATTTAAAAAGGATGAAGCTTTGATCATAGGATTATGGCTACCATATTTTGAAACACAAACACAGAGAGAGAGAGAGAGAGAGAGAGAGAGAGAGAGAGAGAGAGAGAGAGAGAGAGAGACCCCTGCCCAATATTCAGCATGGCAGTTTTCTCATAAAGTTTACTTTTATTTATTTATGCATTTCATTTTTATCCCATCTTTATTACTTTATAAATAACTCAAGGTAGTGAACATACATAATACTCCTTCCATGACAGTTGATTTTCTTTTTTAAAATTAATTTTATTTAATATTTTGAACAACTATAAGTAAAAAGAATATAAAGGGAAAATATACAATATGCAAATACGAGGAAATAAGATACAGATAATTACCCCTGAATTTATAGAATGATAGGAAGAAGGAATCTTGGAGATCATATAACTCAATATTTTGTTCAGTCTTGGGATATGAGTGGATTTCAGCTCCCAGAATTCTCCAGCCACCTATGCTGGGAATTGAGGTCCACATATCTTAAAGTTCCCAAAGTTGAGAAACACTGATCTAACCTAACTCCGTGCACAGTGCAGGAATCCTCTACTACAGCAGAATCTGAATGCTTCAGTGTGTTTAATCTCTATGTTCTCCTCTATCCACTTTTCCAGCAGTGAGTATCCTATATAACAACAACAACAGCAACAACAGCAGCAGCAGCAGCAGCAGCAACAACAACAACAACAACAACAACAACAACAACAACAACAACAACAACAACAACAACAACAACAACAACAACAACAACAACAATAATAATAATAATAATAATAATAATAATAATAATAATAATAATAATAATAATAATAATAATAATAATAAAGTTGGAACGTACCTTGGAGGTCATCTAGTCCAACCCCTTCTCAGGCTGGAAACCCTATACCATTTCAGACAAATAGCTGTCCAGTCTCTTCTTATCTTTATGAGATCATTTGATTAGAGATTAATAATCAGTCGTAGAGCCAGTTTGGTGTAATTGTTAAGGCATCAGGCTAGAAACCAGGAGACTGTAAGTTCTAGTACCACTTTGGGCACAAAACCAGCTGAGTGACCTTGGGCCAGTCACTTTCACTTAGGTCTAGAAAGAGACAATGGCAAACCACTTCTGAAAAACCTTGCCAAGAAAACTGCAGGACTTGTCTAAGCAGCCTCTGAAAATCGCACATAATTGAACAGAAGAAAAATAAATCAAGGGTACCCAGTGTCAAATGATATGCTGTAACAATAATGGCCCAAGAGACACTCTGGTGTCTTAATTTGACAAGCTGTGCCTGACTGATGTGGGTGTCACTACATTTGCTTTTAAATTAAAAGAGATCATAGTTTTAGCTGGTGAGAGCGCCTTGGTGGCCTAGAGGTGGAGCTCTTGCCTCACAATCAGGCTGTGAGTTTGATCCTGGGTAGCCGCAGATATTTCTCTCTCTGGGTGCAAAGAGAAAATATCTGCTGTGAGCTCCGCATAGGAATCAGGAAGGGCATGCAGCCAGTAAATGCTCAGCTCCATTCAGTCGCCTTGACTCCACCCAGATGCAAGGGATTACAAGGTCGTTAAAATAAAATAAAAATAGTTTCAGCTGGTGAATCTCATTGTGTGTGCCTTGCCTTGCCTTGCCTTGCCAATGTACTAGGAAAAGAAATATTTTCCTTCTATCAAAAAGAAGGGGAAAAAATGGGCAATTGTAACAAACAGCATTTGAATGAAAAGCTGAAGGAAAGGTACAAATGAAAAAACTGGGACAGAAGATTTCCCAGTAGCTTCCTGAAAATGGTTGAATTCTATTGCATAAAATCTTTGTTAAAGACCATTTTTAAAAAAACTAAAGCAGAGTGTTTCTGGTTTAGGAGTATCACATCAGTTTATTGAACCAAGCTTTTTTTTTTTTCTGACATTCTGGATTCAGCTGATCGTTATTCAAATTGCCTTATCACCAGAGAAGTCAATCAAAATATTGTTATCTCAAATAAAGAATGTTTTCATTACTTCCTAACTTTGTACCAATACACTTAAATGTTTTGCAAACTCATGAGCTGTTCTTAAACAAATCCCCAAAGAGCCATTTATAAAATCTAATAAACCACATCCCAGCAGCATCATTAATTTGAAAAATTAAATACCTAACACACAGTGAAAAGAAAGATCAAATTATGAAACAATCTTAAATACAATTTAAACTTGAGTTTCCCCATTCCTCAAACTATACCAAGGAAATCCTTTGGCAAAGGCATCTGGAGATAGTGGGGTGAAGTTTACATGATTTTAAGTCAGTCAAAATCTGAACAGCACGTAGCAAAGTTGTAGTTCCATCTGCTCTTACTTGGGGGTGGGTGGGATGTCGTTTGCTTTTAAAGCCTGGTTTACTTGCAAAAGGTCTGAGGGTTAATGATCAATTTTTTCCTGGAAAAGATGGGAAAGGGAGCCATTACTAGTCAGTGAGAAATAATATTAAACTAGCCAGATTTGATTTAAATCAACTTCCGATGTTGCACATGGAGTTTATTTAAACATGCTTATATTCATGCTTTTTTCTATATTTGTCTTTTTCAATGAACTGTTGCTAGGGAAGGATAAATCTGTCACGGCTGATTTATTTCAGTTTTCCATGTTTTCAGTCTTAAAGTTCCATTCCCACCATCCAGTCAGAGCTGATGAAGCTTCTTGGATGAGAAGCAAAACGTCTTCAGAGGGAAAAAAAAAAGTCCAGTTGGTTCATGAAAAAGCACCTTTGGGACAACCATAACCTGAATGACTGAGAATCTCCATAGACATGTAAAAGTATATGTGATAATACATATACACCTTCACCTACAGTTGCATGCAGTTGCCTTTTGTATCAAATGCCACTTATACATTTTATTTGGAATGTTCTCTAATGTACATAATAATAATAATAATAATAATAATAATAATAATAATAATAATAATAATAATAATAATAATAATAATAATAATAATAATAATAATAATAATAATAATAATAATAATAATAATAATAATAATAATAATAATAAAGTTGGAAGGGACCTTGGAGGTCATCTAATCCAACCCCCTGCTCAGGCAGGAAACCCTATACCATTTCAGACAAATGGTTATCCAGTCTCTGCTTAAAAACTTCCAGTGTTGGAGCATTCACCGCTTCTGGAGGCAGGTTGTTCCACTGGTTAATTGTTCCAACTGTCAGGAAGTTTCTCCTTAGTTCTAGGTTGTTTCTCTCCTTGGTTAGTTTCCATCCGTTGCTTCTTGTCCTGCCTTCAGACGCCTTGGAAAACAGCTTCACTCCCTCTTCTTTGTGGCAGCCCCTGAGATATTGGAACACTGCTATCATGTCCCCCCTCGTCCTTCTCTTCATTAAACTAGACATACCCAATTCCAGCAACCGTTCCTTATAGGTTTTAGCCTCCAGTCCCCTAATCATCTTTGTTGCTCTTCTCTGCATTCTTTTTAGAGTCTCAACAACCTTTTTACATCGTGGTGATGTAAAAAATCATTTCAATTAATTTACAGATTTGGTTATATATGCACACTTTCTTCGAGTAAACATATTTTCAGATTTTTTTTAATTAAGCAGTTATACTGAAAAATTAAGAAAAGTGTAATTTTATAAGTTATTTTTGTTTCAGTTCATGTAATTTGTTTCAAAGTATGAATTAGGTAAGTTCATATTCAAGGGCAAACCAAACAAATTTCTTTTTAATACTTTCCCCTACTGCAGAGCACTTTATCACCCTCTGAAGACTAAGATTGCATTTTACTGTTTTCTGCTTTCTCCACTGCAAAACAGTTTTAGTTGATATACAAATACTGCCTTACTGCATAAGCTGTTGGTGGCTTTGTTCTGACAGTATTGTGATTTTGGTGACAAAGCACTACATAACCCATGTCAAGAAAAAAGATTAATGAAAATAGTATAATAATTGGCTTAAACCCTTCATTTTATTGTCAGTTCCATCTTTTGCATTCTCTCATTTGCATCCTAGCTTAATTCCCTATGCAAACAATAATGGCATGGAAGAAATGATTCTTTATAATAATAAAGCCCTGTGAATCAGACACTTAAAATACATTGTTGTCTCCAGTCAGAATTTACATTTAAATAAGCGCTTGGCTTTCTTAAAGTATATTCAAGTTGATAATAATAATAATAAAATCATAACCCGCTTCTCTGTGTTTTTAATTAAAATCTTGTTTGTTCCAAAATAGGCTTTTCTAACTGTTACCAAAATGCTCTATTGTGACAGGCATGAGCTGATGAATATTGAATAAAACATAATGTGAAAATCACAATGAACATGCATCATATTGCTGCTGTGTTTGAATGCTAGAGATGCTTATCATACTTTTCTGGTGGTTGTTGTTGTTGTTTTTCAGTTGGGGAATGTCAACATGCACTTTTCCAAGCCATCCTTCCAAAGCCAACAGAAGCCTTAAGTGTTGTCAGCTCTCAAAGAGATGCATAGCTGCTGCAGAGACACAAGTATAACCTTGTTTTTCCAAAATGCCAAACTATCCAGATAACAAGTGTGAGTCATACATCTTGAAATTCTCTAGGGATTGAAATAGGTAGCATGAGGTTAGGTAGGATATTCTCTGAATATGCTTTTAGGTTGCAAAGCATTCTCCTTATTGCTTAATATGAATATCACCATTGGGCATCATGATTATGCAATGAAAATACTTCAGTCCTATAACACTTATAACAGTATAGGAGAAATTTGAAAAGATTAAAAAAAATCTGAAACGATCACCAGGCAGAGAAGGAGATGGGGGGGGGTATTTTTCAATTCCAGAGTCAAATAAATAAAGGGTAAGGGAGTAAAAATGCCACAGATTATTTGTGTTCTATATATAGATTAGTACTTTAAGATGAGCGGACTTCAGCTCCTAGTATTGCCCAGCCAGCATGTCACAGATGATGTTATTTATTTGGGTAATCAAATATCTGAAAGCAAACAACCAACCTCAGAGAACACCAAGGATGCACAGATCAAATCAAGCCCATCATCTGTGCAGCTAAAGATTGCAAAGATCAGCAACATCAACGATGGGTGGTTTCTAAATTTGATAAATAAACAAACAACAAAATATCTGCAAAACTGGGTAGGTGGAGAGAGTATACTCTTGTTCCCCTTTTTAGTAATCTTGCTGTTGCATAATTAAGAATAAGAGTCCTTTTAGGATTACTATGAATAGAAGAAGGGGGTGTATCAATCTTTTCTCCCTTAATTTTCTTTTCCTTTTTTATTATAACAAACTATATTGAAGGAGATTGTACTCTTAATGTTTGCTTATAAATGCTTCAAATAAATATTTTCTGGAACTGCTCCCTATTACCGGAAAGAAGAGTGCAGGAGTGTTGAATCACATTCAGCTCAGCAGCTGTTTAGTGGCCAATGTAACTCCCCTTTGACTTCAGAGATATGAAACTGTGTAGAGATATAGATTGTAGATTATAGAGTCCCTTTGAGTTTGTATCTGTAAGTTTCATGCATAGATATAATTACTATCATCCTTTTTAGCTCTAGCAGATTAGTGTGGAAGTTTTAAGCAAGCCAAAATATAATTAATACTGGTGCCATTTTGGAGGCGGAATTTAACATAAAAGAAAATAAATAAAGCTCTGAGGAGAATGAAGTTTAATCACATATTTTCAAACAAACAAAAACTGTGGGCTGCATTTGAGGTGAATCCCTTCTTAATTTAGCAAGAGGATAATTCTTCCAGTACTGTAGTTTCTGTGAACTTTGCTGTGGATGTTACACACAGAGTTGGGTGTTTTTTGTTTGTTTGTTTTAACGTGGGTAGAATTAGTCAGCTTCAAGAGGCAGGGCAAAAAACACCAGGCACACAGTTCTCCCCTCCTGCAAATGGGCTTAAGAAAAGAACGGCAGGCAGTGACATGCCCATAGAAATGTCAAGAGAAACATTTAAATAAGAAGAACATTTCATCAATTCCTGAGGACTAAGGCCTCCATGCCAATTCTCCACTGCCCCAAACCCATCCCTGAGACTGGATGTGTTGGAAATTGATCACTGCTGGGCTTGCAACAATATTTGAAGAACTGCAAAAAAGAGAACCATTGGCATGACCAAACATATTAATGTAAGTGAGCACTGAGTAGCCCTCTATAAGAGCACCTCCCCCAGAAATTCATATGGTTCCTGCCCTATAGCTCTTGCAGACATTATTAGAAATGTGACTGAGCTTCCAGGCCTAGGATTAAGATGGGCGCAAAGCCAATGTTGGATTTTGGCTTCTCATAGGTTTGGCTATTTTCTGGATACTGTACATGCGTGCTTTTATTGTTTGGTTTCTCACTGTGTATTGTAAGACACTCTTTTGGGAGTGAGACACTATCCATGTCTAATACTAACTAACCAATAAAGCCTAAGGGTTGCAAGTAGCCACCAATCAATCTCTCTCTCTCTCTCTCTCTCTCTCTCTCTCTTCTTTGCACTTTTTGTAACTCTTGCTACCACGATTGCCAAAGGTTTTAGGTATTACACTTTTCTGATGTTTTGAGGCAGAAACTATACTGTAAATCAGGAATATCCATGAAGGGGGAGGGGGAGGGTATAAAGAAAATCAAGAGGGCAACAAACCGCACAATCAAGGCCCTACTCCTTTTTAATGTGCATCTGGTATTGTCTTCCCCAGATTTTTAAATAGCTTTGCCCTCCTGTCCTTTACATGGACCTTGAAAACCTGTTTTTTCTCCCCTCAGGCTGTGACTTACCTGGAGTTTGTTTTCTGAAAAGCAATTGTGCTATTTATGTTGGTGGCTGTGCAGGTTATGTTGGTTCTCTGGTTACTGGCATCTTTCATTTTTTATATTAGGTTTTTTTTAATCTGTATCATCCAGAGTTGTTGCAAGTTAGGCAGCTCTAAAAACATAATAAACAAATAAATAAATGCATATGTCTATGTCTATGTAATCATCAGGAGTTGTACTTGGTTTGAATGAGACGTTTTTATTTTATGATAAATCTGTATATTCAAACTCGTTTGAGTTGTGTATCATCCAGTTTCTATATTATCCTCTATTGTTTGTTCCCTTTAGAACTGTGATTATATAATATTGGCTTTAATTATTGCTAATTCCACAATGGTGCAAATTGCTCTTGAAAAATAGCATTCAACAAAGTACTGATGCCTCCTGTTGCTCTTTTTTCTTGTGCTTGCTAATGAGCTTCTTGTAGAGGTACTGGATTCTCTGGTTTTCCTGGTTCTCAAAAAAGGAGGCTGAAATTTTTCGGCACAGACGGTGTGAGTATGCTTCCAAAAATACCGTAGCATAAATGATGCAAAAGAGAAGCGCAACAGCCAGAACCAAAGCTGTGTTGGGAGGATTTGGCTTTTGCATGAAGCAGTTAGAAGAAACAAAAGTCAGGTTCTGATGGTAATTTCTCTCAAATGGAACCATTAGGGAAGGTTGGAAACCAACAAAACTTAGTTTGATCTGAAACAATAAAATGAATTATTAATTAGAAATGTAGAGGCTACCTCAAAGGAAAAAAAATCATACATCGTACATCAGAACGTTACATTGTATTTTGCAATGTACCTGAATATTTTAGACCTGAATATTTGTACATTTTCACCATTTATCTTTTTCTAATCAAATTTGATTTTGTTTATCTCTTATGAGATTGGTTTATCTTTGGAGGGGAAACTAGGAGATTGAAATTATTACTTGGTTTGTTGATTTGTTTGTTTGATACGTTTGTTTTTGTTTTTGTTTTTACATTATAATTGCCAGAAATGCAGCACAGGTTATGAAAACCTTGCCTGTATCATACACAGGAATTAGGGGAAGGAAGCCAAATGAAGTTCTTCCTGAAAATAATAGTGTTTGATGTTTGAGATCTTAAGCCTTCTGTCCTATGGGCTCAGCTATGCTGTTTTGTTGCCTATGTTATTAAAATTCCATAGTGAATCAAGAAATTCATTTGACATGCATTCACAAATGCTATTTCATTTGAAATCTTGGAGGTTGCAACACCATCTTATCTGAAAAGTTCCAGGCTGAAAGAGACTGATTTAAGGCCAAACTAGAGACTTCAGTACTCACTTCATATTTTATCCAGAAAGTAACTGGGACAACAGGGATCTGAGTGACTTCAGTTACAGCTGTTTGTGCCAAATGAAAGGCAATGTAATCAGTTGCTATGACAAGCAGCATCACCACCAGGACTAACGTAAGAAGAAAAACGTGTCTGAGAGAAGCCTTGAGTTCTTTTTGGGACAATTTGAAGCTGGTTGGTTTAATTAACTTCCTGGATGTGCAGATCAGCAGATCAGTTGTTTTGTTTTCGCGAGCCAGATCTTCCAGCTTTGGGGTAATGTAAATGTTATCAAAACAAATATCTGTAAGATAACTCTTCAGGTACCATGTTGCTTGAAAAAGGAGATAGAAGAGAAAAAACCCAGCTGTCACCCGGTTGGTCAAGAGTATGACCTTCTGGACCAGCTTATCAGCATATAAAAAATCTTCCTGGATATTTTGGCTAGTGTTAACCATTTTTTCATTGAGTTGGAAGATATTACTGTGATTTTTAAACTGAACATGGCTATTCCTTGAACTCAGTAATTTATCTGGCATGTTGTCAATTATGCTTTTGAGAGAATGGCTGAAGTCCCAGGAAGCATTACCCAACTGGAGCATTGAGGTCACAAGACTGTCCATGGAATTCTTGCAGGTGCATTTAATAATTTTCAGGATTGCTTGGATATTGTTCATAATATTTGGGATAATGTTGATAGCTACTATCATAAAGCAGGCAGATAGCAGCAGCCTTCGCCCTTGTCTCGTCCCTAAAGTAGGCACAATTATAGTAAACAGGCACCGGACTGGATGCACAAAAAAGAGGATTAAGAACACCAGGAAACTAAGGACAGAGGATGCCCAGGCAGAAAACTGGAAGGAATATTGCAGAGAGGAAAACATCCAGCAGTGGAAGAGGCCTCCGACAGATGCCGCAATACAGGAGCAGATCACAAATAAGGATAACAGTTGGCTGTGGCTGGATGGTAATGATATGGAGTAAGCAAGCCAGATATCCACCATGAATTCTTGTATCTTTAGGAATTTTATATCCCAAATGTAGGTCCAGATTCCCAACCTGTGCCAGTAATGAATAAAGTAGTTTCAATTGCTAAAAAAATGTTTTACACACATATATACACATATTCCATTTACACTCGCACACATCTCTCTCTATACATAGAAACATACACACATTCAAGTTTGAATGAGAATTCTGAGAAGGTTTACATTTAAAACATATATTTTGAACATGAACTCCTTTGTGTCTCTAAGAACTGACATTTTATGGTTTCGTGAGGCCATAATTTAATTATTTATATATTAGACTTACAAGTAGTCCTCAACTTATGACCATAATGGAGCCTGCCCCTTATGGTTGTAAGTCATGATGATTATAATGCAGGTTATGTGACCAACCTGGTTTTACAATCTTTTTTACAGTGGGCATTAATGCCCTGGTTGTAAAACATACACTGCCTTCATTAAGTGAACGTCACAGTCATTAAGTAAACCAATTGTTTGGTATGGGCTGGTTTTGCCAAAAAACAACAACAACCCAGAAATACATGATGGTTTTTGGCAAAAATGTTGTAAAATTCAGTCACATGACTGCAGGGGGAGGCACAGCTAGCAGAAATATGGAACCGAGTCATATGTACCCCTAAGGAGGTTCAGTGTAACTTTAAACAGTTGCTAAGTGATCACTTGTAAGTCGAGGACTACCTACATTTTCCACCTTTCATTCTGGAGCTCTAAGCAATGTACATTGTGTTCCCTTCCCTACTTTTCCTTACAACTCTTTGAGGTAGGTCAGGCCAAAAAAAAAAAAAGGATGAGTCCAAAGTCACCCAGTAAGCTTCCATGGCTGAATTGGATTAGAACATGGGTCTCCTTGCAATCTAGCCCAATACTTTACCCAATTACAAATAATACTATTGCATTCATTGGCCACCATAAGCTCTTAGCAAATACCAAAACAAAATTGTTTGTAATCAGCTGGTCAAACAGAAATACAATTGCAAGGCAACCATTCAGTTACAATCAGATACTGTACTATTAAATCTATGCTTATTTTTAGACTGGTTTGAAAAGAAATCTTCATGCAGTTACTTTGCACTCCTCTGTACAAAATATACAATTGCAAAGTAATCTTTTCAAACAATAAACTGAAACTCATTTGCACTGACTTAAGAATAATATAGGTTATGTTAATACAACCATTCAACTCTCCGCTATATTACCCACATCTTTTTAATGAAAGCATTCTCAAAATAAGGTTTAACAGACCTATATTTTCTTCAATGGAATAGTTCTTACTAGCAATGTCATTTTTTTGTTTCCTTTGTTAACACAAGAGAGGGTATTATAGTATATAAATTAAAATATTTTTTTAAAAAACTACACATACCCAGTTTTATGAAGAAGTCCCCAGATCCTTTGGAAACAGTCAGCAATCCTGAAAATATTCATCTTATTTTAAGATTAAAAAAATAAAATAAATTAATTGAAACCCAACAACAAAATGGGATAGAACCACCCAGAAAATCTGGATTTAGATAACAAGTTATTAAATTAAATTTAAAATGTTATTTTTTAAAAAAAATAACTTTAACTGTTCATTTAAATTGTTAATCCAATCTGCAGTATATCCTAAATAAGAATACATAACAACATTTCCTCCATTTGCGCCTGTCCCTGATTGAATATCGTACCAAGAATATTAAACCTAATATTAATAATTATAGTTCTAGAGGATCTCTGCCAGTCTGTTTCCTTGTACTAGTAGTATATTGTTAAAACTACGCTTAGTATTGCAAAAGTAGATTCAGAAAAAGCAGAAGCTAGGGAATATTTATTTTTACACTATACTGAAATTGGTCACTCGGAATTATCACTGAATCATGGTGGTTAACTTAATCATCTGATTGCTACCTACTTTAATATATTTATGCAATGTGTTGTTTTATTATTGATATTGTTTTAATTGCTGATTGGGAGCTGCTCAGAGTTTGATATAAAATGGGCGGCTATATAAATGATTTAGATAAATAAATATTTTAATATTAGTGACATATTTTGATGGCACTATGCTCACTTAGAAATCATGTTCCCAAATTTAAAATATCCGTTCATTCAATGCATTATGATTATACCAATGCAAAATTCAATCAGTTTTTGGACATTAGCAAGAGATCAATGATAAACACAACAAGTACCATAATTATTATTTAATTTCCTAACTGTTTTCTAGTTGCCCATATCTCAAAAACAGTATCAGAGAGGTTTTACAGCAGAAGGGAGATAATAAGGTGAGTCTTGTGACTAGCCAAGCCTACCAACACTAGCCAAGCCTACCAGGTTTTGTTAGAATGTCATGACATGTTCTCAAATTCCAAAACTGCTTACAGTCTCCAAATATTTGCCCCCAGTATGATCCAAATAACCAGCCATTTCTTAACTTTGGGTCAAACTAGACTTGATAGTGTTCTCATTGAAATCAACATGTTCTGTTAAGTCAGTGGCAGCTAAACTAGAACTGGAGGGTGAATATTCAATTCTTTCTGCTTGGTTTATAATAGAATTTCCCACTTGAAAAGCAAACAATATAAATACCAGCTTGAAGAGATATCTTTTGACTGGACCTATGACATGAAATAAAGGGCAATTTATGTTGCTAAGTGAAACATTTGTTAAGTGAGGTTTGCTCCATTTTACGATTTTTTCTTGCCACAGTTGTTAAGTGAATCATTGCAGTTGGTAAATTTGTAACACGGTTGCTAAGTGAAACTGGTTTCCCCATTGACTTTGCTTGTCAGAAGGTCACAAAAGGTGATCACATGACTTCTGCACACTGCAACCATCATAAATATGAGTCAGTTGCCAAGAATCTGAATTTTGATCACATGACCATGGGGATGCTGCAATGGTCGTAAGTGTGAAAAATGGTCATAAACCATTTTTTCCAGGGATGTTGTAACTTTGAACAGTCACTAAATGAACTGTTGTAAATCAAGGACTACCTGTACTTCTTAACTGCCATTCATGGTATTAATCCTATAGAGAGAGATTAAGGGAAAAAAAACATTTTACAAGATGATGATGAGGCTCAGGTGTTCTGTGCTCCTTCCAGCTCAGCTTCCCGTAAGTCTTTTCCCCACATTTAGGTGAAATGTTTATTCCATGATTGAGCTAAGAGCATGCTTTTCACATGAATGATTCAGAGACACATGGAAGAAATAAATACATATATAGTGCCTGAGTAGGCAGCATTTGTTACTAATATTATAATCGTGTAGTTTAATAGAGTAATAACATCCCATGAAACCTTTTTCCTTCCATGAAACTGCTGAAATCATTTACCTCAAAAACCAAATGTTGAAGAAGTGTAATATCACTCACTTCCCCTTCCTCTTTCACAGAAAAGAAAAATTTTCTTTATTGGCTATTAATGGAAATTTCTTCTGCGTTTGTTTTAAAATCTTCTTACAGCAGGAATGTACATGACTTTAGGACCAAAGCAGGCTTTGCAGACACTCACCTAGGGATAAAATGATTGCTGTAAGCTAAGGCATTCATTTTGCCCTCAAAACTTGCTTTAAAAAAGCTAAATTGACTGGCCTCATTCACTCTGAGACTTTTAGACCACATTATCTGCACTCCTTCCTTCAATGGTTACATTGAAAGGAAGTTATACCCCACTTAGGTTTTGGTAGAAGAGTGTGGGAATGGGAATATTTTTCATTACAAAGGCCATTCTTTTTAAAAGCCTCCACTTTTTCCATTGGTTCAGCTATGTGTCTTTTCATACTACCTAAAATCATAGCTGATCTCATCAAAAAGCCATTTCCCTTTATGGATGTATGTGTATGTATAGACATGATGGATTCTAAAAGCCTGCAAAGAGCAAGAAAAAGGTTTGCTTTTTTACAGATGGAGAGAATTATATTTCAGTTTGTTTTGCTAATAGTTCAAAAATTATTCTTGCTGAATGCAGGGCTTTGGTGGTTTAAGGACTTCTTTGAGGAATCCAAGAGCCAGAGACTAAAGAGGGCTTAGCACTTGGAAGTGCTCTCCTTTTACATGCTCCCAAAACATCCCATTTATGTCCTATTCTCATGTATCACTTGTGCCCACAGTTCTCTCTCTCCATCCTGGAGAAGCCATTCCAAGCTATTTACAACTTTCTTCCAATAGTAAGATACTTCTGCTCCTGTTTTTTTTTCCTAGGTACTTTTAATCTCCTTTTCTTCTCTTCCAGAGCCCTTCGCCGTGCCCAGGATATGTTATCCTCATCCACAGGACATTGATGAAAATGGAACCAGAACTGTACTTATTAGGATTTATGGAAGAAGAACTGAGTAAAAAGCACAGTGTCTTATTATTCTATATCAGGGGCCTTCAAACCTGGCCCTTTTATGACTTGTGGTCTTCAACTCCCAGAATTCCTCAGCCAGGCACGCCTCAGACCTGAGGAATTCTGGGAGTTGAAGTCCACAAGTTATAAAAGGGCCAAGTTTGAAGACCCCTGTTCTATATGATTACTTCAGCAAGATTACATGTGCAGAAATGGAAAACTAAAGAATCTCCACATGTTGAAAATGGGATATTTAACTATTTTTAACAGAGATGGCAAAAGTGACATGCCTAGTCATAGAAATGTATAGTGATTTTAATAAGGACTGGAGTCTATTTATGGATTACATTATATTACAAAAATAGAGACATTTGTTGATAAAGAGTTTTATAAATTAAATAAGGGGAGATAATAAAAAGTTCAAATAGTAACTACAATAATTAATGGATTCATGAGGAAAGTAACTATAAATATTTTTAAGTTAGATGTTTAGTTTTGTATTTGCAGGTTTATGTTTCTGTATATAATTATGTATATAAAAAATTGCTATTGTCCAAACCTTGAGTTTTCAGAAAACATATGTGGGCATCTATTGTGCTGCCCCAGTGGCCAGACTTTCTCATTAATGAAACCAATGACTGTTACAGATCTTTCCATTTTAATATGGGGCCACTTAAAGAAAGGACTTGAGAATTTTCTCTCCCACTAAGCATTACCTGCCGGTGTAAGAGATGACAACCTACTGTTCCCTCTAACATGAAGCAGGGCAAGTTGGCCAGTCAGCTCAGTTATTTTTCAGTGTGGAATTAGAGACTAAGAATACTAGATCTGTGCTCAGAAATAGTCCGAAGAAAGATCACAAGCACAGAAGTGGGGCTGTAAGGAGCACTGAGATGTTCCCTCCCTCATCATCCTTGGTCCTCCTCTGCACCTGTAACTGATAACTGTGCTGTAAGAAAATGGTAGTACTGACAACATTGTGAAATAGCCCATGGATAAGGCAAAATGACACTTCCCCAAATAATGAAAAAGACTTAAAAAAGAGTCACATGGAACCCCTGATTAGCAAACACAATGAAAAACCTATACTGTACTCATTAGTCACAGAATCTTCAACACAGAGCATACATCCACAAGAACTCTCTTCCCCAGTTTAAAAATGAACCCCAAACCTCTGCATATTAGGAGTATTTTGGAAAGCACTGGTGAGGCATCATAGAGGCAAATTCCCCTACAGCAGGGGTGTCAAATTGCCGGCCCACGGGCCGGATGCATCATAGTGAAATCGCGCCCACCCCATTGCTGGCAATGGCAAAAAAGTCATGATACGTCGCGACACGTGAGTCTTGCTTTCCCTGCAGGGATGTGAAAGGCACGAATCAGAGAAATGAACAATCAGATATTGTAGTGGTCATAGTCCAGATTAAGAACCAGTCCAGCTGTGTTGCCAACCCACTGCAATCTACTGGAAGAGGTGGCTTAAGAAACTGCTAGGAGAAGCATGGGAGAAGAGCAGTGTGAAACTGATTCAAGATTAGTTTAAAGAAAAAGAAAATTAAGAAGAGAGAAAGGGTGATTGGGGGGGGAGGTATTTGTCCCCATAGCCGCATTTGATCAGAAGACTGAGTAGGCACATCACACATAGTCATCTTCTTAAGGTGAGGTACATTTCAATCCTATTTCAGTCATAGCTATGATCCATATTTGTGCTAGATTTTTAAGGTGATGCATTTTCTCTCTCCTCTTTCTGTCTCTTGGTAATGCATTAGAGACAAGTAATACTGTTTACAGACAAGAGGAGAGAGGGAAAGAGACATATATTCTTCAGCTCCATTTCTATCCTTGCCAGAATTATGACTCAAAACTGCCCTCTTCATAATGAAGACTATTTCATTAAAATGTCAGTAATCTTCCTTGACATTATAGCAGGATTTTATTTTATTTTTTATTTTATGTTCACTCTTTGTTTCCGGCTCAAAGCTAAAGCCATGGATATCGTGACATCATTGGTTTTAGTGATGGGTGAGACTGAATTTTTCAGATTTTTTCCCCCTTTACTTTTCTTTTTGAGATTTAATGGGTATTCTCACATGTGCAGAGGCTTATGGTATCATTTTCAGCCATCCCTAAATGGTAAAATAGGCCTGATTTGAGGAGTTTTAAAGAATACCTATTTTGCCACACATTTTACATAAATGTATAACAAGAGATGATCTTTATGCATCTGGTTCTGCCACTAAGTATTTAATATGTGGATTTGAATTCAAGCACAGCTGGTTTTATTAGAAGTTAACTAGAGATCACACACAACCTTATCAAGCTTTATTAGACTTTTTTTGTTAATGCTTTGCTATATCATTTGCTTACATAGTTTGCCCTGCTGACATGTAAATTCTTTTGCAGTACCTTGGGACGTGAATGTTTTTCTCCTTTTTACCCTCTTCCTTTTATTTATTGCAGATAAATAAAATTGTAGAGGTTTGTCAGAGAAAAATCTCAATTGATATGACTGTCCTTCCAAGATTTAAAATTACAAAATATTATATGTATCAAATAACTTTGCTTTATAGACTACACAAGTTATCAAGTTGTTTCTTAAATTTAATCCCCAAATTGTCCAAGTCTATAAGAATGAGATCTTACTAGGCATTTGATATAACAGAAACATACATTAATCTCTTCTTAGCAAATTGTTTGAACATTAATGTATATTGATATCCTTATATTAAAAAAACTAAACCTACGATTTGAAGCATTTACTTATAGAGTAAAGCCTACTAAGAGCTATATCTGCTGCTTGATTATGCCTCCTTGCAATAATTCTCACATCCAACTGTAGTGCTCTACAATTTCACAACATTTTAGGCTAGTTCTAAATCACAGTCCTGATAATTTGCAATGATTTCTTGGCATAATCTCAATGTCATTTTAAGAAACAGTTCTTCAGAAGTGCTATTTCAGCTATCGACATGCCTATTCCTCTCTTATCCATCAGACAAGTAGCTGAGGAAAGGAAACATGATGGATTTGATCAATGATTTAGCTGGGAATGGGCAGATTCATTCAGTTTGTGAAAGCACAAGGAAATTGGAGCTAATGATTTCCCCTGTTTGTTATCTCTCATGAGGCTCCAAACCAGCCTTTTCCCATATTTTTACCCTGGAGAAGCCAAAGTAAATAAATCATTGAAATCATTTTCAGGTATCAAGGAACACTTGTACAAAAATGGCCAAAATACAAAAACTTCACAACAGAATCCATATCTAACATATACAATCCATGAATGGCAGGTCAGCAGCTGAGTATTGGCACATAAAAATTTCAACCACTGCAAGCACCAGCATTGCATAATACAAAATGTTATTTAAAACGTTTTCACAAAAAAAAAAAAAGATCAGGAACTCTCACAGAACCCCCAGCAATCTCTTGCGGTTCTGTAGAACCCCAGTTGAGAAAAGCTGTTCCAAAGGATTCCCCCCAGTTCTCCAGAGTTTTGGGGGACATAGGAAGCTGCAGAGAATAGAGCTTGCATAGAGTTCCTCTCTCTGCACCCCCAATCCTGTGGTGAATGCAAACCCATCATTTGCAAGCTCGTAATAGACTTCTCCAAACTTGAATTCTAGTAATTGCAAAACGTTTTGTTTGTCATCATCCTTGATCTAGTGTTAACATTCTCAGATCCCTGATTCAGAGACACATCTTAATAATCTCTGCAGTAGATATATTCAATGCATGTGTGTTCATGAACTCATTTATTTGCTCTCTGGTTGATGACTAGTGCAAATGTATGTACAAAAAAACTTTTTAGAAAATGTTAATCAAAGCATCTTTGTTCAGGAAAAAAAGAGACAGAAACAGCACAAGCTTTTAAACAGCAGCTCTCCTTTAAGTAATTCATCAGTGATCTTGGTGGTCTGCTGAAGTGTTGTCTAAAGCATTTGGGAAAAAAATGTATGCTATGGTATTATTAACAAAATACTGCTTTATAACACAATACTGGCTCCTTGTGGCCAAATGATGTAATTTTACTATAATGCTGCCTGAAAATGCACAATCCAAACAGCAGAGAGAGTTCTGCATTGTGATCAGAGGTCACTTTATTATGAGTATAAATGCAAAGCAACAGTGTGTATCATAAAACCAACTAGCAATTATTTCCATTGTTTAGATAGGAACACCTCAAATAATCAACTGAGAGTCATGTCTCTAATTTGGGTGGTTGTGTCATAACAATAAGATGAATTAATGTTAACTCACATCAGTCAATTGTTTTAAAGCTAATGGTTGAATAGTTTTGCTAAAAAGATAATTTTTTAGGAGATAAAAGACCCAATCACCTAGAAATGTAAAATAATCAGGGATCTTGAGATTTACAGGCTTATTGTATGATCTGGTATGTAATGGTTTAATTAAAAAAAAACATTTTTTTTAAAAATGAGGAATTATAGGATCACAAAAAGGGGGTTTATATGATTACAGTGGTTAATTGCTTTTAGCTGCAGAGGAATATATTTTGTAGGATGAGTGGCAATATTTATTTTATTTTTATTTAGAAAATTTATGTTGCTGCCTACTGGCACATGGTGACTCAACGTGGCTTAACACAGATATAAAAACATTCTATAAAAAGAGTAAAAATAACAATAATAATAATAAAAAAATAATAACCACCCACCTCCCCACGCTGGCAACAACACATTCAAACTAACCATTTAATGGTATCTAGCCTGCTCTGAGGTCCCCAGGCCCGCTGGCAGAACCAGGTCTTTAGGGCCTTCTGGAAGAGTGTTAGAGTGGGGGCCAGTCTAAGCTCTGGGGGACTGATGTTCCAAAGAGAGGGAGCCACCACAGAGAAAACCCTTCTTCTGGGTCCTTGCCTCCCCGCTCTAGTGGGTCGGATAGATGTGACTGGCAATGATATAAATCATTTAAATAAATAAATATTCACTATAGAAAATGATTGCAGCCAGGAACTTAAAGAAAATTAAGGAGGGTCCAACGAGGTTAGTACCCAGATAGAAGACCCCCAGAAATCCTATAACCATATGCTAAACTGGGAAGTCAGAAAGACATCCCCAGAAGGCAGCCATGGCAAACCATTTCCATGCTGTTGCCAAGATAATTTCACAGTGCATGTAGATCCAAGAAGTTTAATCCAGCTTCAAAAAAAAGTCTTTATCATCTATCCAAGAGGTTAAAATGGATGAAAGAAGATATCCTCAGTCAGGAGTTAAACTTTATAATAGTAGAAATACTGGTCATGTTTCAAGGAAGTGTAATTTCTATGTGTTGTTTTGATAATACTTGTTTGGTATAGTGACCATTCCTGAATGCTTGCTATTATGGTATGTGTCTCCAAAAGTTTCTATATCCTGCATTATAGAGCATTCAATAGTCATCATAAATCATATGGTAGAGAAACTTTGGCAGCACTTAGCCAACCTAGGCTGATGTTGAAAATTTAAGCAAAGCTGGACTTGATTAATACCTGAATGGGAGACCACCAAGATAGCACAGTCTTGTTGGCTAGATAGGGAAATGTTATATTAGCTACTGACCAATAGGAGGCACTATACAACCAGTTACATCCCTACTGACCTTTTCTGTAAGCTATTGACTACAGGCCAAGATGACTGTAAAGCTAAATGCACCACATAGTTAAGCTTGTGGGTTCAAGAGTTAAACATTGGATTGAACATAGAACATCTAGCATAAAGAATATCTATGTTTAAGAATCACAATAACGATGAAAGTATGTGCACAGTGCTTCCTTCTGTTCAGTAGCTAATATATAACATTTAAAGCAAGATAAAGCCCCTTTAAGGGGAGGCAATCTTGATGCCTTTACATGAGGCTCAAACCAATACAAATCTCAAAATTCTCCAGCAGGAAAGCATATTTTAAAAAAGGAAGACGTACTTGCATAGCTTCTTTAAGGCAATGAAAACAAAACACATCTTAGAAGAAAGGAATGTCAAATATATTATTATCAAATAAATTACACTGCCAAGAATCAAGCTTGATCACAGGAGCCTTTATTTTTTTAGGGTCTGGGCAAGCACATACAACAAACACAATATGCCAGAAGTAGCTGCACCCATAACTAAAAATAGGTGGGCCCACTCTCTTCAAAGTAAAAGCTATATAGTATGATAGATGCAAAATTCCTGAAAAAACAGATGCTAAGTTTATAGGGACCAAATTAAGGTGTGTTTTTTTAATGGTTGCATTTGTCATCATGCCCAATACTTAAACATTAAATAGCTAGTTTATTTTCCATGCATGCTTTTATAGAAGTAAAAATTTAAATACTTAAAATTTTGTTCCCCAGTCAGAGGTGCATGGCAGCCATAATATAAGCTAACAAAGAAGGATGTTGAATAAGTTCTGTCATTCAAAATGCTGACATTACTGGTGCCTCAGTATTTTTTAAAGCAATGACTTTATTGTTTTTTATCAGTGATTTATAAGCATGGTGATTTATCAGTTATATATCAGTTGTATATTTTTTTTAGAAGCTTCATAATAGTGTCAAAAAATCAATACAATTTTGTAGTTTTAGCAAAAATATTTCATTCCCTTACGACTACCAGATCCAACCTGCAAAAATTCAGACAACCACTGCCATCGAGTGGTTTCCTGGATTTTTTCAGCCCAGATCTTCTACAATTATACTGTATAACCAGCCTAGTCAACATAATTATATTGTTTTATAGTGTGGGAATTAATAGAAATGTTTATTTGGACAATACATCATGTTCATGAAAAAAGTCTAAATATCATCCCTTCCTTGTGACTCACAAACACAGAATGTCTCAGTGATCACAATTATGCACCTTAGGTATCTGGAGTTATTTCATTTAATCTTGGGTACTTGTGATGCTTGGGTGGTTATATGTCAATTATTTTAGTTTGACCTTTTCCTATTTTCCTATTGGTGATGTTGATTTAATATAATTTTTTATAATAACACAAACCTTAACAAGAGAGAGTAAGAAAGGTCACATATGCTCCAGAAACAAATCCTGAATTAGGTCTAGGCAAGGAATAACAAAATTCATCATAGCAAAAATTCATGGCTGAACTTCCTTACACCCTCTCAGCACAATTCCTTATATTATATTTTCCAAAGCATGCTTTCAACATTGATCTTATAATTGCTTAAAGTCCATTTCTTATACACACATTTTTAATAATATAATACAGAATCAGGTTTACAGTGTTGATTGGAATCAATATTCATACACAAACACTTTCACTGAAAGTATACAGATCATCAATCAATAAAAAACTGATCAGATTTTAACATCCATCTCTCAAATCCAAGCAACAAATAATTGCTCACAAAAGACTAATGGACATGAGAAGATCAACAATCAAAATGTTTACCATTTTCACGATTTGGCACATAGCAGGAGAGATCTATATGGTCACTATGATCTGTGATAAAGCATTCTCAGGTATGATGCTGTCAATAACTAATGCCATCATGTCAGCTTTGTCACTTTACTTCATACCAGATAAATTTCTCCAATGAACAATGACACGTCTAAAAAGAAGCCACACCCTATTCCAGTTTTGCTCTACCTAGGTCACTTGAAGATGTGTGGACTTCAACTCCCAGATTTCCCTAGCTAGCATGGGGAACTGAATTCTGGGAGTTGAAGTCCATACCTCTTCAAGTAGCCAAGGTTGAGAAACACTGCTCTATCCCATGCCCAGCACACTATTCTATATGAAGTCAGATAGTGAATTTGGTGGAATTTAATACACTCCTAGAGGACAACAGTACAAAACAAACCTTAATACCAGTTCAGATCTCCTTCATATACTTTGCTATCTACTTTAAAAATCTAGAATGAAGCTAAGGGTAACTGATGACTTAAGCTTAATGGTACTTTTGAATGAGAGCAGACCAACATTCAGCTTCACTTTCCACTTTATTTTGGATTACCTCAAGTTCCTGCCATTAATGGGATCAAGAATGCACTGAAGGAATTTAGCAAGCCTGCAATAAGACATGGTAGGGTCTAGAACTGGCTAGGCTCCCATTTCAAAATCTTACTGTTGACAATTTTTCATAGTAATTGCTTTTTGTGAAAGGATAATTTTAATTAAGAAAGTCTGCATTCCTAACTTTTTTCTCCAGTAAATTGTTTAACATTTACTGGACTAATAAGCTTGTGTGTGGCAGTTGTGGGCACCCAACATTTTATGTGCTGCAGGACTCATTTGAACTTGAATGTTGTGTCCCAAAATTCATGGACATATCCATGGCAAAAACCCTACATAATTTCATTTTACTCATATTTACATGCAATTAACATTAATTATATTTATAATGACTACTCTCTAGCCATATATTTAGCAATTGTCCCTTTTTATCACATAAAAAACTACAATTTTTACAGAGAGCAACTTTCTGGGGTGCTATATCCAATTCTTCCATACAGCTTAACTTCAGATTTTATATCAGTGTAGAAATTGTTTAGAGATCACCGTGCACATATAGAATTTATCAAGAAAATAATTAAAATCCCTAAGTGTATAATTCTAGAAGGAAAGAGTGTATGTATTCAGAGAAAATTTAAAAAACACAAAATGAGTACTTTGCAGTGGTGGGATTCAGCCAGTTCACACCACTTCGGCAGAACCGGTAGCTAATTTTTTGTTGTCCAAGCCCAGAATAGACTTCCGGAAGCGGCATCCACACAGAGAACCGGTTGTTCACATATTTGAATCCCACCACTGGTACTTTGGCCTCAAGAAACAGACACAAAAGGCACCAAGTCAAGAATATTGATCTACTGACATGCCGTTTAACACATATCAGTGTTCTCAACAATTTTAAGAAATGAAACTCTGGCCTAAGAACATAACAGCATTTACTTTACTATAAATTCCTATCAATGTTCAACAGAATTGGCTGTCCTGCCAGTTCTGAGTAGCCTTATTTGGCCTTATTATGACTATTTTATTTATAGATGGTCAATTAATATCACACAGAAAATAAGGATGATAAACACTTTTCTTTCTTATTATATTCAATACTTTCCCACCCATATTTGCACATACATACAAACCCATTCCTTTTCCATTTTATCTTTCTTATCTTTCAAAACAACTCGGATTTATAATTTTATCAATATTATCTGTCCTCCTGGTTTCTTCTAAAAACCACAGATTAAACCAAGTTGTCACCACCCTAGTCAAACAAGGTCATATGATTTTTTAAAAACATTCCTGCTTCGATAACCTGCTCTGGCTGTATCTGGCAGAAAATATATAGTTTGCAATAGGCTTTCTGATTCAAGGGAAGATACATTGTTTTAATCGCTTGTGTGCTTTTGTATTCAGATGGCAATATGTTCCTACATTAAATAGCCAGATATTTCTGCATTTAGGCAATGATCGTCATTAGTAAAGTAAAATAATCACCTTTATATGAACAAGGAAAGATGGTAAAAGATCTTCCAGGCCTCAAACAGTAAAAGACTAAGTGTATCTAGAGCTACTTGATAATTCTTTGAGTGAAAATAAAAGTCTTTTATGTCTTTCAAAAAAACAAACAAAAATACTTGATGGTCCTATGATGCCGGCGCATCCACAGTATGTGTTTCCATGCATACCTGTATTCAATATTGATTTAATTTAGTGCTCAGATTTGAGGACAGACGTTTTCTCACCCAATCTCAATAAAGTTGCTTTACTTATAGTTAAGTAATAATTATATAAGTTTATTTATAGTTAAGTTCAAAGTAATGTTTTGAGCATCTCCGATTACGGTGGTTGCATTTCCCGTATGGATGTTGGCCCAGGAAGGAAAGCTGCCTAGCTGAAAAATGCTCATAGCCCAAGTATTGATGGCCAAGCTCAGAAGACAGATTCCCATCAAATTCATCAGTAGGCCAGTTCTAGCCTGTAAGGAAAGAAAGCAAAGGGAGAAAATAGGTCATTACAGACTTAGAAAACTGAAGCAGGCTTTAGAAGTCATCAAGCCCAACCCACTGCTCAATCTAAGACATTTAGAGCTCCATGACCTATTACGGTACTAGTGGCTGTTCAACCTTGGTTTGGACAGAGACTCAATGGCATACCAAATATTTCCTTCTGTAGTTGGATATATTTTTTTTGCCATTAGGGTATTTCCTTTAATATTCAGTTGAAATACATCCATCTTAATTTAGAACTCTTAGAACTAATTCAAAATAATCTGTGCTATTTGTTTTCATGAATAGCTTCCCATCTCATCTTCCAGAAAATCATCTGTGCAACTGCTTTAAGCATGGGATTTCAGACACTGTTTCCTGACCAAGGAAGCCAAGAATATTTCAATGCAGGAACTTCATGATGAGTTAAATTCCAGTGATAGTACAGAAATGTATTCAATGAGTTAATGTGGAAAATGTGCATTTTAGGCAATGATAGGAGAGAGGTGTTTTTTACTGAATATTTGATAATGAGCTGCTAAAAGATTAACATTCAAATAATTACTATACTATTTTCTATTTTAAAACAAGACAATGATAAATTAATATCCTCAGGTCCTGCAAACCTGATCATTAATAAAATGGGGCAGTTTTGAGTGATGAAACCTCAGTTACTTGCTCAAAGCTAAAACTAGATATTTACCAATCCAAGGAATAATTTTCCCAAGATTATCTGTTTAGACCTCACTTGCTAATGTTTCTGCTCTGGCTGGGATGCAGCCATACTATATTGCTGGATACGTTCCTAATGCTGTATATATAAAGCAAGGTTGTTAATATTGTGGTTCATTGCACAGTCATCCAAATGTTCAGACTGGGTTTAGCATTTTTGTCTACCTATCGTGTCCTTTCCAAGGACCTGGGATAGGTAGATCTCAATGTTTGGTGGTATTACAGATATTGTCGCAGAATAGAAGCTGTTCTAAGTAAAGCTGCCTTTTGCAATTGACTGATGGTGAATTTGTATTATTATTATTGTCATCATCATCTTCTTCTTCTTCTTCTTCTTCATCATCTTCATCTTCATCATCATCATCGTCATCATATGGTGTTGTTACATAATTCATAATTCTATTGCAGAGTAGTAGTTTGGCTGCCAATTTACCAGGTCTGTTGTAGGACACACGCACATGCTTCCCAAGGTACGCCACAGCAGGGCGAGCTGGCTTTGCACCAGAAAGAGAGATGAGCAACTCTTCCTTCAGGGTAATCCCTCCCTTCCTTGGGGCCACTTTGTAAATGAAACTGGGAAGGTTCAGAGCCGAAAGGAATCTGAGTACTTTCACATAGCACCAGTTCGTCTCCGCACCGAAGTGGTACCTATTTATCTACTCGCATAGAACATGCTTTTGAATGGTTAGATGGACAGAAGTTGAGATGAGTGACGAGAACTCACCCCAACACACAGTGCTAGGATTCGAACTGCTAGAGCAGTGGCTCCCAATCTTTTCTATACTCCACACCCCTAGAACGCTTCTGATATATTCTCGCACTCCTTATAAAAGTTCGAAATAACAGCAACAAATTATGCATATACACTATAATTTTGAAAACCCACGTTTTCGCACCCCCTGGAATATCGTCTCGCACCCCCACCCCTGGTTGGGAACCCCTGCACTAGAGCAAAGACCATCTCCAGCATCATTAAGCCACTGAATCCCCATGCCTCTAAAAAGCAAGGTGTATAGTAGCTACAAAAAATATGGAGATGATCCATGTTCTTCTCCAAAAGTTCCAGCTGGTGTCTATTGTTATATTCTTACAACATTTTAGTAAATTTGGATAGCAGTGGACAAAAAGGAAATATCTGCATAATCATAGAACACAGGAACCATCTTGCAGTTTCGGCAGAAATAAGCAATAGGTTTTGGCCTCCAAAGATCATAGAAATAATAATGACAGGATGTGTTCCATAAATTGTGAGTTGCTTCATAGGTCATGAGTTGGTTTTGGAGTGCTTTGGAATTCCTTTTTTTCAATTTCTTCCTAAAATTGTTGCCTCATCTGCAATCGTGCCAATGAATTACTCTACCTTAACCTCAGACAAATTATGGGGAAATTTGTAAGAACTGGTTCACATGCAGATATTAGCGTAAGAATATTCATTCCTTTATATTCTTTAACCAGTCCAAAAGAGAAATAATACTTTTATCCAGATGTGCATATTTATTCAGAATCCTTTGGTGAATACATGGTCTTTGAAAGTCCAAGGACTCCATGTCAACAGCTCTATACTTATGACAGGCTGGTAGCTAAACTGGGAAGCTGGCAATGAAAGGGAAGAGAAGAATTGTTAATTGTTTTTTTCCCTATGCTCTTTTCACTAGCTGTATTCCACTGCTATAAAACTATGATGTCTCCCATTAGGTAAAATACACAGCTACCAGGCAGAGTTACATGCCATGTCATATCATACTGTACGTGCTTCCTTTATGGTGCAAATCAAAGCTATGAAGAAAGATTGGGGAAATGACAGAGAAGTTAATCATTGCTTAATCATTGCTAATTAAGTTCTTTCTTAAATGTGTATTACAATGTAAACAAAACAAAACAAATGAATTCTAGTGTCGGGTGAATAGATTTATCAATTTGACAGAGAAATTGCTTTAGAATTTTTTGTTTTTTGGCAGATGAGAGAACAATAAATCTGAAATTCTCATGGAAGAAATGTGGCAATTGAATTTAATACAAAACATCTTTTACATAATGAGCTTCTCCAGTCATTATGGAAGTACTTGAAATTCGGAGAACAGTATTTCAAAATTCTTAGAATTCAAAATGATTAGAATTGGAAATATTTCCAACACCCTTAATGTATGATGAATGTCTTGTCTTTCATTGGAAAATAATTTCTTCAGCTGTCTGTAGCCTCCCTAGCTTCAGGCAAATTTCAAATAAAGAGCCTGGAAAGGAACTTTTCTTAGTATTTTTTTTCCTCCATAGTGGTATTATCTACCTTGAGAAAGGTGGGGTTTTTTTCTTTTCAAAAACAACAACAAAACCATCCACCCATTTTTTCTGCCCACAAATTTGGTGGAAAATTCAAAATACTATCTCTATGCAATTCTAATTTAAACATATCCCCTATCACTATCTCTATCTGGCACACCTACCAGTACCCATTTTCTACTGATTTTTTTAAATCTCTCACTGTAAACTAATTTTGAGTTTCATATGATAAATGATCTATAAATGAAATGGTAACTACGGTGACATGTGGTACTGCAAACTAACTGGGCGTATGGGGCCAAAATATCCATCTTCCTCTATATTTGGTAATTTTGCTACAGTAGTAATTACCTTATGAAGCAACTTACCATGTCTTTCACCATCAAATGTCCAGAAGCAAAAGCAATTGAATTTGGGGGTGTAGAGACTGGAAGCATGAAGGCAAAAGAGCATCCTACAGTTCCTGGTATCATTAAGTAGAGAGGATTCACCTTCAAACGAATGGCCTTTGAAAAGCAGAAATTAAAAAAAATGGGACTTTAAATGAAAATTTATTAGTGAATTACATATCTCTGATGAAGGACTGAAGATATATCTCTCCGTCTCTACTATGTGAGCTGCACAGGTTGCAACTTTGCTTCTGGGTCCAATTCAAGATATTGATTATTATCTATAATGCACTTTGTGGCATGGGTCTAGATTAGCTGAGGAACCATCTCAGCCCAATCCAATTGGCCCACCTCGCTTGTACCAGTAATAAGGGCATGCTGTGGACCCCGTTGGCCAAGGAATTTCAGCTGGGGGGGGGGGTCCAGGAGAAGACCTTTCTCTGCCACAGCACCAACTGGTGGAGCATCATATTTCTCCGATATGAGATTTGCTCCAACCCTTTTGACATTCCATAAAAGCCTAAAAATCTATCATCCTGTAACTGGTTTTTGGATTAGAAGATCCCATTTCCATTCTGTTGTATATCCCCTACTATCTTGGCTATTTCTTTGTTAATTTTAATGTATTTATTATCTTACTGTTTTAATCTTTTATAATATTGTTTTATTGTAAGCCACCCAGATTTGCAGGAACAAGATAAGCAGCAAATAAATTTAATAAATGAATAATATCTAGCATTTTGTACATGCTTTCACTAGATAATTCCATATGAACCTACTTGACAGAATAATTCAAGGAAAGCATCATGTTCATGGGATCTCTAAATAAGATCATGTTATTGACACTGCATCAAGAAAAGGAATTCCCTTTCTGAAGTCTCTTCAGATTCAGTGGAGTCCCAATGTGAGATCTACACAAATTCAAAGTTTGGTTCCAAGTCCTATGAAAAGGCTTCTACAGATGTGCTTATTATAAAAAGGTTGCCACGTGCAAGGATATAACGCAACCCAGAAGAAAAAATGAAAGTAAGGGCAGCTATTGCTGGCTACTGCCTGGGCCAAGATCTCACTGATAAGAGAAAAGAGAGCTAATGCTGCAAACTGTTCAAAAGATACATATGAGTTTTTTTTACCAGTTCTGCCAAGACGGGCAAGAAGATGATGATTGTAGCTGTATTACTGGCAAATTCTGTGAACATTGCTATGACTGCTGTGATGAGAATTACAGCCACAGGAGGAGGGAGATTCTCTAGAGGGTCAAGACGACCTCCAATCCAGACAGACAAGCCTGATTCCTATAGCAAGAAAAGAAATTCCCCAAAGTTATGTAAGAGACTCAATAATATTTAAACCCCTAAAAATCTCCTTCAGTTCTTATCATGCAATGACAACATTTGGGACAGATCATTTAACTGACAATTGGCATGCATCCCTGGAGGACTCCAGCCAGGGAGCACCAGGGAGATGAATAAAGGCAGCCATTTTACCCTTCACATTTACTGCCTCATATATTGTTGGTGTGACAAAATACCTCTTTATACTATTAGGATAATAAAGACATCCAAGCTTCTTGGGACCAGATAATTAATTGTAAAAGATGTAGCACATTTGTGTTTTGAATTATTACCAACATCTGTGATTATTTTCAATTAAGCAGTCACTATAGTTCTTTTTCCCCTTCAGGTTCATATGTTGAATTTTCTATGATCTATTTATTTTGCATTTCAGCTAAATATGACTCCTAGCAATTATATGAACAAGTCCCTGTCTAGTTGTTTGCCACTAACTTCTTCCTAGGGCTGAAAAAAAGCGAGTGGCCAAAGTCACCCAGCTGGTTTCTGGACCTAAGGCAGGACTAGAACTCAAATTTCCCCACTTCTAGCCAAGTATCTTAACCACTAAACCAAATTGATTTTTAGTTAGAATAGAATAGAGCTGGAAGAGATCTTGGAGGTCTTCTAGTCCAGCCCCCTGCTCGAGCAGGAGAACCTATACCAGACAAGTGACTGTCTAGTCCAGGGGTAGGCAACCTTGGCTCTTTTATCACTCGTGGACTTCAACTCCCAGAATTCCTGAGCCAGCATGGCTCAGCTTGGAAACCTCTCCCTTTCCCCTCAGCATGGCTGGCTCAGGAATTCTGGGAGTTGAAGTCCACGAGTCATAAAAGAGCCAAGGTTGCCTACCCCTGGTCTAGTCTCTTCTTAAAAACCTCCAGTGATGGAGCACCCACGATTTCTGAAGGCAAGCTGTTTCACTGGTTAACTGCCCTCACTGTTAGGAAGTTTCTCCTTAATTCCAGGTTGCTTCTCTTTTTGGTCAGTTTCTAACCATTGTTTCTCGTCCTGCCCTCTGGTGCTTTGGAGAATAGTTTGATCCCCTCTTCTTTGAGGCAGCCCCTCAAATATTGGAATACTGCTATCATGTCACCCCTGTTTCTTCTTTTCTTTAGACTAGCCAAACCCAAGTCCTGCAGCCGTTCTTCATATGCTTTAGTCTCCAGGCTAATTAAACAAACTATATTATGCTGCCCAGATCACTTGGTTGAGTTGCACAGCTATAGAAATTGAATAAACAAACAAACAAACAAATAAAGTGGCCAGTTTCATACATACAGCTAAATCCATAAATGGTAGGGATGAACAGATTCACACTAAGCCAACACTGATCAAATTACATTGAATTTAGTATAATGTGTGAACCAGGCCACAGTATGTGCATGTAGCATAATATAATATAAAGTCATATATCACAATAGTGCCTATAGAAGATCAGACACACAGACACAATGTTTCAGAGGCTGCACTTTAACAGACGTACCTCACAGCCTTTTGCCATTGCAAACCCTCCTCCAAGCAACAGGATTATATTCCAAGGCACACTTTCTTGGGCTTTGCTCCAAGTTAGCAAAGGTTTATTCTCAACATTTGATGCTAGATGAAAAGGTTTGTAATGAAGAAGGACAGAAATTAGTAATATAGTCTATGGCAGCCTTCCCAACCTTCCAGATATGTTGGGATTCTCCAGATGTTTTGGGAGTACAAGTCCAGCATCTTTAACCAGTCAGCCCAGGAATAAAGGTGGTTAGGAATGATGGAAGTTACAGTCCCAACATAGCACTTTTTTTTTTTTGCATTGAGGTACCTTAAATCTGCTAACTTAAAACAATGCATACAAAATCCAGGACCCATTATTCCCTTGTAATTGAAATTTCAAGAATCTTCACACCAGTTGTATTCACAATGTTGTAGTCACTGCAGCATTGTTGCAGTTAGCCACAGTCAGTGATTGAGATTTCTGACACTCCATGCTAGCTCCCCACAAGCAAAGACAATGGGGAGGCCAGCAGAAAGTTAGAAGTTGCTCCCGCTGCTACTGCTTTTTTCACCTGTCCATGATCGTACAGTTTCTCTGTTTAGGTAAAGAAATATCTCTGAAAGGATGACCCAGGGGGTCATGGGTAGTCTAGTCACTAGTGTAGCCTTAAACTGGTATCCTTTCTGCATATTTGCATAATAAAGTTATTACAAATTGATTTTCTTTTGTATATATCTAGAGCAGTGGTTCGATCTGCAATGTTGTCAGAGGCTTTGCTTCTTCAAGCAAAGGCTTGAAGAAATGTTGTGATTTAAATCTTGAGTTAAGTCTTCGGGGGCATGGCCATGGTCTGTGGCCACAACAGGTATTTAAAGGGGGTCCATGGTGAAGAAAAGGTTGAGAACCACTGATCTAGAGGATCAAATATAAGAAATAAATCAAACAAAATCATCAATTTGTGTAGGAATTCTGGAAACTGTAATCTCAATGTAGTAGAGGGCATCAGGCTGGAATAGGCTACCCTAAATAATAGCTTAACATGTGAAGGAGCCTAGATAAAGCTAAGCTGACGTCTTTTGCCCTTCTCCAAATTCAAGGTAACCATAATACATGCAGCTGTTTTTGCATCTTTTGCCAAGCCTCAAGCTTTCAAATAAACTAGTTAATATTAACTATGATTTCCTAGTTCAGGCAACATGATAAGCTGTGCTTAAGCAAATATAAGAGCAAATCCTCTGGAATCCTCATGGCTATGCCGGGGGGAGGGAGGGGAAGGGTCATAGGATCTGAGTTCATGATGCTAAATTATGAATTATTTTCCTGTTGTAATGGCTATCTCTTATGTCATAAACCAACTTCCATTAAAGAAATCCATTTATGAAATTTTATGCATGTGAATCAAAATTTCACAGACCAATGAACCAGAAATTGATTTTATACAAATGCTTGGGAAGACAAGGCTTTTCAGTATAATATAAATGGTAATGTTAATACCAGCATTTCAGATTTACAGAAACACTGAAAAGAAATACTTTGATTGGGCCTAAAAAGTCCCAGAAGTGAAAGAAAATAAAAACATGTCATTTAATTCATTTCGTAAACAACCATACTGTTGCATTCCAAATATGATAGGTTATGATTTCCATAATCAGCACCCATTCAATCAGCCTATTCAATCATTGGCCATTTTGGCTAGAAACAAGGAGCAATAATGCAGTGTCTGGAGGATATCAGATAGATAAACCTGACTTATATCACTATGATATATAAGAGCATTTTTTACTGAAACAACTTCAGATTATGAAAAATATGGATCGAAAATCTACCACGTTGCAAGTTCTGGTCAAACAAAGGATGAATGCATGTATAAATTGATAAATAAACTTCTTCCAGTAAATGTGATTCAACACTTGCTGCAAAGAAAAAATGGAAAAATCTAACGAATTCAATCTGTAACCTTATCCCTTTAGTCAAGTAATATATATTTTAGGATGTAGCATGCAGATATATTGTAACGTCAATATTTATCTAATGACCTTTGTCTATACAAATATCAGAGCAGAAATATTGACTGTATGAGCAGCATTTTTACATTTGTCTTTGAAATCACTTTTGTGGCTTTTGCTTTTATCATGTGCTTATTATTTATTTGCTATTTGATTTTTGTTTATTTCAAATAAAAAAATATTTTAAAAATCTAGCGCAACAGTGGGCATTTTAAAAAATAGTTTACGCTTTGGATCTAAAGGGTTAATTTTCCACTCACAGTTTAAACATAACACTTATGGCAACAAATAATCTAAACCTTATCAGAAAAGGTTTATAAATGGATTTTTGCAAAACAAGGCATCCTGACACCTAAGAGGATTCTTATTATTAGAGTAAGCACATTTGTATATTTATGTATTTATCCAAATTATATCCACCTCACAAAACAACTGAAATAGCTGTTTTCTGTCATTACTACAGTTCTCAAATGATATCCTGATACTGAGGACAAAGTTAGCCAAGTAAAATAATTTTCTGCAACACTGTCTCTATATTAATTATCCAAATGTCTATAAATTAGTCAATGTCTATATACATCACTAGAACAGGTGCTGTTGGAAAGAAAGGCATGGGAAGGCAAACAATTATATTTGGGGAACTAGAGTGAGGATCTTCAATAGTCATTACTTCCAATGCCCTCCACAATCTGTGCTGAAGAGAGCAAAGAACATGGTGGTTTGTGGTGTACAGAGAAGTTGGCACCTGATGAAACACATTACCAATGAACTCATTGTCATTGGTGGTCACCCCTTTCATTGTCCTTCCCTCCTCAAGGTTCTTCAGAACATGCTTGGGTATGCATAACATCTGCCTACAACTCTTTAAGCCCAATGAGGTTTTTTTTCCCCTGGGATCACATAATACAGGCATGTCAAACTCGTGATGTCATGTGACGTCGTGTGACATATCAGGACTTTTTCCCCATTGCCGGCAATGGGGTGGGTGCGGTTTCGACGTGACGCATCCGGCCCGTGGGCCAGCAGTTTGACATGCCTGACATAATAGAAAGCAACCACATTATCCCGGGGGAAGATATAGTTGTTTTCAAAGTGCTGAAAGGTGCTATGTGAAAGCCTCTGTGCACTCCAAAGCACCTATTTCTTTTCAGTCCAATGTGAGGCACAGTTCTAATATCAGTAAATGTTTTCCCTTGTCCCTGTTTGCCTAGTTCAGGGGTAGGCAACCTTGGCTGTTTTATGACTCGTGGACTTCAACTCCCAGAATTCCTGAGCCAGCCATGCTGGCTCAGGAATTCTGGGAGTTGAAGTCCACGAGTCATAAAAGAGCCAAGGTTGCCTACCCCTGGCCTAGTTGAATATTTTTAATCCTCCATAGGATAAATGTGTTAAAAATTAGAAACCTATCAATCAATGTTTTCTATGGGGCTGTGGAAACCAGTGTTACAACACAATCTAGAGAGCTCAAAAAAATAAGACCTGAGAGCAAACCTTGGTAAACCAGCAATGTACCTTTTAGATCAAACCACCATTTAAGAGATGGCTTTTTCGCTGGGAAGAAGAATAGTATTGTCACTATTGTGATTCCAGTAACTGCATCTGAGACAAACCTAACAGAAATGGAAAGAAGATTCTATGTAAGCAAATCATATTTTGTCAAAGAATAAGTTTTTACATCAGGTTTAATGAACATTTACAGTTTATAATTATTCTTTTTTTAAAAAAACGCTACAAATTATTGCCATAAATTAGAAAATAATTTGGAACCTAAAATTACAAATTAGAGAAAGCATGACAAGAATCCTTTATTTTTTTTTAATCAAGACTAGTCTTTAATCATTGAGTGATTATTGATAACAGACAAATTATTGAGTACAATAATTGAAATAATCATATTCTAAAATGAAGAGGCTAGGCTATTTCACCATGTACAGGCCAAAGAATTTCAGAATCAGATACTGTATATCCAGTAGGGGACCCAATGAAGATGCCTTGTTGAAGACCTGGAAGACTGTACAGTTATAGGGGATCCTGAAAGTAATGTGGATGTAGGACATTGAACCCCCCCCCCCCACTGGCTTTTGAACTGGATTCAAAAAGCAAGTGCAGCAAGTGCAGCAATGCAGCTGTTTCAACACAGGGTTGAAGTGGGAATTAGGCTTAGCCTATCTTTTAAAACAGCAATTTAAAAAAAAAAACTACTTCTCCAAAAGTCAGGTGAACATCCAAATCTTGGCCCTGTCCATTGCATGATGAAAATTCAAATACCCTCCCGGCAAATATTAAGTGTGGTCCGTAGAAGTTTGTCAGTCTTTGCTCTGGGGCCTTAAGTAAACGTCCTTCAATTTCTAGACAGCAAGTTTGCTTTTAATTGGATATATCAGGTGTTTAATTTCCATGTAAAGTATTATCCTACAATACAACCATTATCTAGGAGGAAGTAAAAAAGAAAAACCTATGACTCTTTCCTCTCATACATGAAATATGACAGTTCTCACTCACATGATGCCCTATGGGTATAATGAGATATAATTTCCACCTTTCTCTAACAAACACAGCAAAGAAGAGGTAGATCTGGGAACTTCAACTAAGACATGATCAAAATTTGGCATCACATAATTTCTTAGATACAGGAAAAAGACTTAAAATGCAATACATGCTGTTTCTGAAGAAAATTGAGAACTCAGTGGATTATACAATTCAACCCCAACAAAGTTTATAAAGAGTGTTATCAGAGAAAAAGAGTATGAGTTTTCTTTGTATTGTTGTAAATTGGAAGCATGGTTTCACTTTTCAAATAACCATACAGCTGCATTAACCTGATAGATATTTTACAGCAAAATTGTTGTTGTTATTGTTAAAGTCAAATTAGAATGACTTTTTGAAAAAATATGTGAACATTTGGTCAAATTTTCCATTCAATAAAGGACAGCATTCCTAAATCTCCTATTTACCTGAATGAATTCAAATAAACTAAAAGTAAAAGCTTACCCTGGTTTAAATAAGCTTGCCCAACCTGTGATGAATTTTGGATCTCTGGAGAATAGCAGGATGGCAAATAAACAGAAGAGAACGAATACTGCCTGCTCTGCAAACCTGTTTTGGAATAAAATTAAGCACTGCTTTAAATATTTGCCTGAAGTTTAAGTTCAGCTAGAAATAGCAGATGGTAAGAAACATGAAGAGGAACAAATGATTTAAGGTGTTTTGCATGTGAAAGTCAATAATATGCAGGAAAAACCTATGAAATGAATATAACTCCAAATGTTATTCATATTTATGTAACGTATAGTTATGTTATATAATGAGAGTCAGTTTGGTTTATTGGATTAGGCATCTGAGCCATTATGTTGCTTTAAGCATGAAGCCAACTGGGTGATTTTGGCCAGTCACTTTGTCTTAGTTATAAGGAGAAGGCAGCAAAAAATCACTTCTGAAAATGCTGCCAAGAAACCTCCAGCAATTTCTCCATTCAATTGCCAAGAGCCACTACACCTTCTTATTTGAATCTTGGTTGTACATAAGCATGGATATAAGCTACCTTCAGGCATTCAAATAATGTGATATCGGTACAAACAAACATGAATTTTCCTTACATACACTTTTATTCCATTTGAGGAACTAATGTCTGAAATGGCTAATGTATATCTGGAAGGTCTTGAGCTGATTATAAAAACCTAAGCAGAGCCAGACCTGGGTAGTATTTAAATGAGTGACCACTGAGAAATACTGTATATAACTGTCTAGATAAGATTAGGAAGTCAAAACAACTCCAGAAGAAGGCATCAGCAATCCATTTCCATACTATTGCCAAGACACATGAATGGATATCTCTGGGAAGCTCAACTGAAAGGAGTCTTGCCTATATTTATATCTTGAAATAAGTTTGTCATGATGTTCCATACCTTGGTTATATTCACATTAAATGATTGTCATGTGTTATGAATGAGACTGCCCTTGAAGATAGTAAGAAATTATAGTAGATATGGAATACAATGCCAATATGCTTGTGGCAATGAAGATAATCTTCTACTGATTACTTTGGCTGCTTATTGTTTCCATGCACAATTCAGAATGATGTTTTTGAGCTTTAAAAATGTCAGTGTATGAACCTGCCCATATTTTAAGAATGGGTTGGAAAACTTATTCTCTGGCTAGACAGTGAGAACTGATAAATTGGCAGGTACAGATAAATTTGATGCATTAAATCATCTTGGTGCAGTGGTGGGATTCAGACAGTTTGCACCAGTTCGGCAGAACCGATAGCTAATTTTTTGTTGCCCAGGCCCAGAATGGACTTCTGGAAGCGGCATCCACACAGAGATATTTGAATCCCACCACTGTCTTGGTGCCTTTTTGTGTGTACATTTTGACCTATATTTTCAAATGCTTTGTGATTTATACATCAATGGCTGATGATAGTACCCTGAAAGGTGAACTTTGTTTTTCAATAAATAGATTTTGTATACGTGGAGAGTATGTTTGTTTCAAGATTCATACAGGAGTGTAGCATATAATGGTCAGAGTCAGAAATAGAAATTGTTTTGTTCCATATGTGCATTGTTTTCCAGGAATGCGAAAACAATTTAAATTTAATTTGGTTATATTAAATATAACACGGTGTACTAAAAGTCTAATTTAATAATTAGTTAAAATCTCAGTTGCTGGATGTTGAGAAGGGGCAGAATGGAAAGCTATTTCGTAACTGAGTATTTAAAAGGAGATTCATTACTAAACAACCATAGCATCAAAAAAACACTCTAAAGGCAACCAAAGCATCAAAAGCAAATAAATAATAAAAGCAGAAAACCATCAATAGATTTAAAGAAAGAAACAAGAAACAGAAGCCATTTCAAAGAAATCTGGAATTGCTAATCAAATTGGCAGGGGCTGATTTAATGGAGGTTTTATATTCTTAAAACAGTAAAAGGCCTTTGATTTTTTCAGTGACACTTTGCAGGTTCCTGATGTATAATCACTTGAATGGTGGAGAGGGAAACTAATTTCTTGCATAACCATCCCTTAATGATGAAATCTTATAAGCAGCTTTTCGGGCAATCTGTCCTACCTTATTTTTGCAGTATCTATGCAATAGCTATATGCAGATTTTAAACATCAGGTTTATAAAGGTAAAAGTATAACACAAAAACACCAAAAATTTGAGGGAAGTGAATAATTAAAAAGGTTGTCTGGCTTTTTCTGAAAATGTCCCTTTTATTGTTCTATCTGAGAATACATAAATATAGATACAATACACAACTACTGAAGCTGCACGAGCTAACTACCTTATTAAAGAAGAAAAGTGAAAGTAATGATCTCCATAAATAATTTATAGAACAGCCCTCTAATTATGTGGGCTGAAATTTTTCAGCTTTTGTGATCATTATATAAACGATAATTCATGAAGGACATCATTTATTACTTTAGGATTGTTCTTGAGTGCCCTGAGCTACAAATTTTCAAAACTCAGTGGACTAGCTAATTAAAGAATTAGCTCACTCTTTACTTAAATAATTTAGTAGAGATAATTAAACACAACAATAGCTACCATATTTCAAACTGATTCTGTCATTTAAAATCTGCTTTCGAAGCGAAGCTTGGCTCCAACTAAGCAGTCTTAATCAATGAAAAGAAAACATGAAAACAGAAACAGAAAAGCCATAGGAGAATGTGTATTTCATGAACATTATTATCACTACAGTGGTTTTTCTTGTAAAAGGGTTAAGTGCAGCAGATGATATACATTCAAATCTGAAATTTATGAAAAATCCCCATTATTAGATGACAGTACTGACATTAAATTAATTCTAGAGTCCTTAATTCTGACCTAGATATACAATCATAAACAAAGACATTTAAACACATATTGCACATAAAAAAATAGACAGGGCTTCCACTGCATCATCTCAACCACTATCATAACTTTTTTGACCTGCAGATACTTATGATGTTAAATGTGACTGAATAGAAAGGTTACCATTCTAATGTATCTATTTGATATCTCACGTCCTTTCCAAATAATTTTATCTTCTTTTTTGTGATGTTTGTTATTCCCATTGTGACTTACTTTATTGGTCCCAGTTTCTCATAGTCTTCCTTTATAACTGCCCGAGCTCTGCCTTCTGCATCAGCTCTTATCTCCGATTTCTTCTTTCTGCAGCCTCTGATAACCGGAAAAGGAAAAAAAGTTGCTCAGCTTAAGTTGTGTAGCCAATATTTCTCCAGATCATCCACAATACTTATTGTAAGATCCTGGCTTGCAGAAAAGAATTCACACTGCTTTTGATGAATATGATTCTATTTTCTGATTTTTGTGATTTTAAAGTTTTGCTTGGTTATTTTTTAACATTTTTAAAAATTTGTTTTAACTTCAGAGAAAATAGGTTATATGTCTAAATGATGATTTTGTCGTGCTATGAGAATAGCACATTTACATATAATGTACTAACTATATTCAGCATCATTGGGGCATTTTAAAAAATATATTATCACTATTTCAGCAGCCAAATGACTTTTTAAAAGGTTCAATTTAATACCTATAAAGTCCTGTTTTTGAGAAAGAATTCTAAAGAAAGTACCATAATGAAGAAGATGCAAGGTTTAGACCAGTCTGCCTGGACATTGGTACGTGTTGAGAATGTTCATTTTTGACAAATGCCAACCATAAAACTGGAAAGAGTTAAAATAATGTTTATAATATGGGTGAAAATTGTTGAGAATTTCCACAAAATGTGGCAAACAAAATGTTCTTTAAAATAATGTGAAATAGAATTTAAGCAGCTATGATGTTGAGAACTATTCAGAGAACACTGTAAGAAACTCAAGATTTTTTTTATTTTTAGTTAGTAAAATAACTGAACATCTTTCTTTTCTCCTATCAGTAAGCCCCAAAAATATTGTATATGCAAAAGAAAAAATAAAGAATCAGCCTCCCTAGTTGTAAAAATGATGTCCTTGTAACTATAAAAACTACACTCACAAATCTCCAATCTTCTGCAGCCATGCATTATCTCTGTGCATTATTTTAGATTAGTAGATTTTTCATTTCATCATAAAGTTGCTCCATTTCAAAGGGATTTCTCAGTTTCCATCTAGTCTAGTTATGTAAATTAGTGCTCACTTAGAAAAAAAAACAATATGAGGAATTTTGTGGACATCAAATATGTTCTTGCTTATTAGTCAGACTAAGTCCCTTTAAATGAGTAGGAGGACTTGGCTCATATGTGATTTTACCCATCTTGTTTTTTCACATATCTCTGCAAAATACTATCAATAGTATGCATAAAAATACATTCCATTTCTAGTCATATCTAGTCATACCCATGTCACAATGTTAAATGTGTTGCTGGATTTCTATTAACACTAAAAAGTCTTGATCCATTCTATCAAATAAAAAGTTTATACTGGGAAGCTATCAAATGTATAACTAAGGGTTTTGAAGAAAAAGATCTTTGGCAGCTATTTGTTTTCTTACAATGGGGCAGAGGAAAAATATTTGCAATCAACTATTCAATCAATCAGTATGAATAAGCAGTGTGACAAGTACTTAGGTTTAAAAGGTAATAGCTATGAACTAGCTCAGACATCTTATCCTGTGCTATGGGCAGATTACTATTATAATGATTATTTTTAAAGTTTACAAAATCCTCTTTTGAAATGTCCCTGAATTCCTTAGAAATGCCTTCAATTTGAAAGCAAATGAAGAAGGAATCAGTGGAGATGAGAAGAGGATGTTGTAAGTATCCAGATTACAAAAGGTTTACAATAAAACAGTTACCAATTAACAAATTGCGTAATGAAATCATTGAAGTTTAATCCTTGTCAGATGTAACATGCCCTGGTCCAAATTTCCAGGGAGATACTTTAACTCTAATTCTGCAAAACCACTGAAGCTTGAAAGAAGGAAAAACCCACAAGTTTTTTACTTTCATAAAATGTGAATATCTACTGACATCACAGAACATTTAAAGAAAATCAATAACTACAAAAAGAGAACATTTCTTCTAGTTACTGAATATTCAACATTTCTTTTTTAAAAAAACTAATCTTTGAACCCTATACTCATTACAGCAAATTAGGGAAACTCCCTGCAGCTCTCAACAAAACTATGGCAACATCAGTTACAGAATTTTTATCATGAGGGAAGAATAAGCGTAGAAAGAACAGAGAACTCTTCCAAGCTTAGCAAACAACAGGCTGGAAGAGAAACATCTCTACAACTTCCATTTCTCAGTTGAAATATCTTGCTATGTATCTTTTGTGTAAAGTGGAAATTTTCAATTTAAAAAGTCAGCATGTTTTGGAACAAAGGAAACAAACCCCCAAAATTATTTTTTTAAAAAATGAAGGACATCACAGAAAATTATATCAACGAAAAGAGGTTAAATATACATTCAAATTAAAGGTGTCCCCCATTCCAGCTTTTGAATGAACACCAAGTTAAATTAATTATTTCAACTGCAAATGAAAACAAATTCAAATTATGCATATAACTTTGATGTAACATTACCTTAAGCTAATGCATCCATAAAGGAAGCATATCCAGAGCCATCCAAGAAAAAGGAAAAGTAGCATTAAGGGAAAGGCAAACACAAACCAAGAGCCAAAGTTCACAACATCACATCCTGGAAAATAACTTAGAGAAAGAAAAAGACCAATTAATATAAAGTGGACAAAATATCTTTGAGTACATTTCAAATATGAAATATATAACCAATACAATATGTCTTACAACCTTCCAAAACCAATTTATAAAATGCAATTAATAAAAGATCAGCCAAGATTATCTGAATTTTTTTCCACATTCTCTAGGAAAATCCTACTCAACAATCCTAACTCTGTAATTCCTGACACACGCACAGACTGACTTCATAGATTGCATTAATCTATGCTGTACTTAATAAACATTTTTAAATAGGTCATAATAAGTTGCTTCACCTATTTGGGGTCACAAAATATGGTGGCTGGATTCACATAATATTATACACCAATATCAAAAAGTCACATTATGGCTAAGTGCCTTGTGTGAACCTGGTTAGTATCTGAACATTTCCTATTATCGTTGCCAGTGTTGTTAGTTTTCTACAAATACCAGATGCCCAATTCTGACAAAAACTGTACCTCTTTAACTGTCCTGAAAGAATGAGGTTTGGGGCTGTCCCAGTCAGTGTTGCTGTTCCACCAATACTAGCAGCATAAGGAATGGAAATCAGAAATGCTTTCCATATATTTGTCTTGTCATGTTCTTCCTTCGTTATATCCAAGGAAATGTCAACTGTGACTTCCTTCTCTTCAGTCATATCTTTCCTTCAAAACATTCCAAATAAAAATATAGCAATTGAAATACATTTTTGCTTGTAAGTCTACTGTTACCTTCGGAGAGGGATGTTTGGGGCAATTTATATATTCTGTACAGAATATTATATATTCTATACATAGTAGGATTAATTCTTCTGCAGGGGGGTAAGACCTCTGTGGGTTCAGGTTGGATTAGGTTGAAGCAGCAATAGACGGCACTAGTGACACCCAATCTTTTAATTAATTTTAATCTTTTTTGTTTAGGTTTGTGATTATCTTTAAATGAAGGAAAAGTAAAAATAGTATCACTCTACATTTAATACAGAGATGGGGATGCCATTGCTGACCATGGGACATGCTCAATATTTTTGGAAGGATGACATTATAATGTAAAGTGGTTGAAGCTATTTTATATGAACAAGAAAACTTAGACTAGGTTTTTTCCCCATTTTCCCCATCCCTGCTTTCAAAGTATGTAGAAGATTAAATTTCAGTAGCCACAACTTTTTTATCTCCTGCATGACAAGTCCTTTGTTTTTTATCTTTTATACAAGTATGAAAAATATTTAAATTCTGGATGTTTGTTCCCTTTAAAGACAAAAGGAGAAAAGTTAACTTGATGGGCCATAAACCTGGTATCAGAACATGTACTTAACTTGCAGAGGGCTCAAGGTTCAATTTTCAACACTTACTGTTAAAAGAAATAAAAGACCTCTTGCCTAAAAGCAAGGAATGTTTGCCAGAAGGAAGAGAGAAGACACTGCCTCATATTCAATAGGCATATTCATAGTTGAATCATAGATGAACTATAGACTAGGTCCATTTGTCCAAAACAATCAACACTGATTTGCAGAAGCTTCTTAGATTTTTAGGAAGAGATCTTTCCCAACTCAATCTGGAGATGCCCAATATCCTTATTACAGCCTTATTGAACAATGCCCTTGTTGGATTTTGTGTAAAACCACTATTTAACAGATTTAACAACACATGTGTGAACCTGCTTTCCTTTCCATTTCTTATGCTGGCAAAGCAAAAAAGTAAGTTTTGCTTCCATTTCCAATTAATTACAGTCTTGTTGATTGTATCAACTGTACAACTGTATCAACTATTGTATCAATAGTTCAGAGATCCCCAACCTTTTGGGCACCAGGGACCAATTACGTGGAGAGAGATTTTTCCACGGACCGAAGGAGGGCATGCTTTTGTGTGCTGCCTGCATCCTATGGATGGGGTTTTCCTTGTTTGTGTGGACCGGTTGCTGGCATGCCGCGGCCCGGTACTGGTCCATGGACCGGGGGTTGGGGACCCCTGCCGTAGATGATTTGAACTGAAATTTAATCAAGGTAACACAATCTTTTCAGCTTTGGAGGCCACTATAGTGGCCACAGAGTTACCAACACTGCATTGCAGTGTCTTCACCTTCCCAACAAAATGCTTTCTCCCCAATGCAGAAGCATTTTATTCCAATCAGACAAATAAATGATGGAAGGACTGTGCTGTGATCCTATTCCACCATTATAATTACACTTGGTATCATGATATAGGTAGATGATTGACAGGAAAAAACATAGTACCATTACAGCAGTCTCCCTTTCTATTGATTGAATTCATAGGAAACCCATATGGAGAAAAGAGAGATCTCTTTAGCAGCATAACAAACCGGTGGGGTAATGGGAACGTGAGTACAGGGAGACACTAAACTGCATCTATTTTTTAGAAAACTAAAAGATTCCCCAGGCACTGATTTAGCAAGCCAGGAGTACAACCATATTTTAATCCTGATTTGTACTAAGTACTAAAAATAACCATAATTAATCTTGGTTAGAAAGACATCCTGATAAACGGCAGTTTCTTGAAAATGGAAGCAGGTGATTTTCTCCTTGGAACCATATCCACAGAAAATGGAAGAAAGCATACACAAACCCCAAATTCAAAATTTCTCAAAACAGATCATCCAGTTATATGGAACAATGCCCAGAATTCTGGTGTTCTTGAAAATTGTGAGAACTGTGATCTGCAAGTAGTATCTGGAAATGCTACTAATGAGGATGGGTATGCTATAAAGTGCAATAAAGTAGACTTATTGCACAGAATTACAAAATCATATATATAAAGATATTCTTCATATAGCACCTTAGAATCCTACCTTTTCTATAAATTCATCCCCAGATCCAAATCCTAGGCATCTTCTTACCATCCTTTTGCATCAAAATCTGTGCTTGTTTCTCAACTGTGAAGGTTCCTGCCATCTATCCCTTATTTACAAAATGTCTTACCCCAGTAAGAAAATCAGAAATTCCCATCTCAGTTCCCCAACTTTTACAAAATATAGCAAGATATTTCTATAAAAACAGGAATATATGCCATGGAGATTACTGCCAAGCAAGCAGTTTCATATTTCATACAGATAGTGTCTTCCTTTTCAATAGCAACTTACTCATTAATATTTGTTAGAAGCTGCATCTCAGTTGGCACCATGTGAAGTTTATTCTGATGTACTGAAGCTAAAAAAATAAATATTTCAAAAGAGTTTTTAAACAAAACGGAAAAATGTTTTTTGAAGTATATTTATATTATTATCATATTTATTAAATTTGTATACAGTATATATGAATCGCATTTACTCCTCCTTATCAAAAGTGGTGTTCTTTGATGTCTGTTTTTCAAAAAATGGAGAAAATGCATATTCGCTTCTGGATATTCATAAAATTCATCTCAGACTACACTGAAATAAATGTTAATATTCACCGTAATTATTTTTTTAAATGCAATAAATAGATTAACCTGGCCCTAAGAGAATGTGCTGTTCTGATCTCACTAGAATTGTTGCAGCCTCCCCCATACACACACAAATTTCACTACAAAACCACATTGCTTATACTAGAAACGAAATACAGCCATCCTGAATTAGTAGTCTCATATCTTAGTGCTCCATGAATATATGTAATCATCTCTTAAAGCCATATACATTTTAATCGATCTCTACCATTTGTAGAAGCAGAGTTGCCAGTCTCACTGTGCTGCATGGAATATTACTGTTTGATTTTTTGAGGCTGTAAGACGAGTTCCCAACCCCTGGTTCGTAGACTGACACCGGGCTGCGGCATGCCAGAAACCGGGCCATACAAACAAGCAAAGCCCCATCTGTGGGATGTAGGCAGTACATGAAACCACGCCCCCTCTGGTCTGCAGAAAAACCTCTCTCCACGGAACTGGTCCCTGGTGCTCAAAAGGTTGGGGACCTCTGCTCTAAGATCAATTTAAAAGTTTGCTAGGTACTACATGGCATCATAAGATGGTTCACAAATCATAGTGCCTCAGAATATCATTTGGTTGCTTTTTGCTTTAAGGTATTATATCACCAAGCTCAGAGAGCACTAAGGATCCCAATAATATTGCATTAATGTTTGTTTTGGCTTTAAAAAAAAAAAAAGAACAATAAATCTACTTGCAGTTTCATATCTACTGTAGCAGACAAGTTCTCTGGAACTTTTTACCTCTGATGGCAACATATTTATTTTATTCATTTTATTAGAATTTTTCAAGATTCATAATTTACAAAAATCATCTGTAACTTTGAAGCCTTTTTTTTTTTTTTTAGAAAAATGTACTTATTGGTATTGTACCTCAGTGAAATGCTTGTTTTCATCTTTATTAGAATCTTATTACTACATTTTTTGCAGAGGGCCAGGATTAGGATCATTAGGGATTAAACTACCCTGTTGAGCCTTGATTTTAATAGAACATGTGTTCTTTTGACCCTAGATCTTCTTGTATAAATTTTTCCACTTGCAACTGTCATCTGCTTTTACTTCTTTCTTCATACTGAGACAGACAGGATATTACAGAAAAGCACAAGGTGGGCAAAGTCTATGAACCTGCTCACTCTGCTGTTGAAAGTATGTGTCTTACTGCTCAGTGAACCTGTGACTTTTGCACTGTCATGTTGTATACTTCACTATTTCACCAATCCTGGCATTCTTTCTTATTTAAGCAATAAAATGGGGTCTCAGCTCATGACTAGAACAACAGGGAAGGCATTAAAACAATAATATACTCCGGATGCATTTTCCATTCCACAGTACAAAAAAATGTATGTCTCAGACTGATCAAATGTTGATACAATCTAGTTTTTGAGTTTGTTCAAACTGTTAGGAAAAGGATTATGTTCTCTGACACAGCAGGTAATCAAGAACTTCTTGTCATTGGCTATTTTAGATCTACTGATGATGGTGGTGCCAGGAAGGATTATCTTAGATACAAGTGAACCAGGGCTGGTTGGATCTGGCCACAGTTATCCATGCCTTGGTAGCACAGAATTCTATTTGAGACTACCCTTGAAAAATAACAAAAAGCTTTAGTTGGCAAGCAGTGAAGTAGCTAATTTGCTACCATATAGAAAATACCATAATCCCATCATATCCATACTGAAAAATCTTGGTTGATTACCAACCATTATCCAAACTCAGTTTAAGATGTTTAAGACTGAGAGCCACAAATATAGTAGGACATAGCAACCTGAAACAGGGCATCCATAGGGAGGGGGAAGGGGTTGTCAATAGTGTAAAAACAATGTGCACTGGGCATGGCTCGGCAATCAAACCCCCACCCCTTTTAACATTCTCTGTTGTTCTTCCCAAATTGTGCAGCTCATAACCTCTAAAACCTTGACTAATGACCATTCTCTCTGCTTTTAAGCAGAATATGAACATTAAACTCTTAAACTTACATTTAAAAAAAAATATTCATTAGCCATAATTATTATTTTATGTGTTATCTTAATTATTTTTGAGTCATTGGTTTTTATATTGCTGATGACAGTAGCCATCTTGAGTACTCTTTTTCAGATAGTAACTGGAACATTACTATTATAATTTATACCATAGTAATTTATAATCATTCTTGCCATTATTATTATTATTATTATTATTATTATTATTATTATTATTATTATTATTATTATTATTATTATTATTATTATTATTATTATTATTATTATTATTATTATTATTATTATTATTATTATTATTATCATTATTATTATCATTATCATTGTTATTGTTGTTGTTGTTGTTGTTGTTATTGTTATTACTACTACTACTACTGCTACTACTACTATTACTATTAACCTTAACAGTGCAAGTCCTAACCAAGGACCTAAGAGCTGTTAAGGTAATATCTGAATATATAGGCAGTTCCAAATAAGATTTGGAAGTCAGATTATTATTATTGTTATTGTTATTAGTATGCCAATAATTCTTTAAAAAATAACTTGAATTGTAAGTCGTAAAATATTTATACTGATATTTCTGAAATCTGGCAGGCTCTGCCCAGTCCACCACTCATGTCTGTAAATGTTATCATATTATTTCAAAAAGTATAGAAGATACTGTCCATCCAAGCAATATGAGCAGCACTGATCTGCTTTCTTGTGCTTAGGTGAGGTTTAAATCAGATTTTCCCCCCTTCAATTTGTACTCTTGTTGTCAGAAGAAACATTTTCCCATACTAAGTTACTGTTGTTAGAATACAGGAAAAGGCAGGTTTGAACACTCTGTACATCCACGGATCTAATGTCCCTCTTATTCCTTGTTGCAACACCATGAGAACTAATATGCATATACATATAAAGGTAAAGGTTTTCCTGTCAGTAGTGTCCAACTCTAGGGTATGGTGCTCTTCTCCATTTCTTGGTCGAGGGAACCAGCATTGTCCAAAGACAATTTCCGTACTCATGTGGTCAGCATGGTTATATGCCAAAGGTGCATGGAACACTGTACCTTCCCACCAAAGTGGTACCTATTAATCTACTCGCATTTGCATGCTTTCAAACTGCTAGGTGGGCAGGAGCTGGGGCAAGTAACAGGAGGAAACCCCGTTGTGTAGCACTTGAGTCTTGAACCTGGGCTGACAGATCTCCAACTGACAAGCTCAGTGTCTTTAACTGCTGAGCCTCTTCACCTCCTTGTATATACATGTCAAAAATGAACTTATACTTTTAGGAACACTGAAATGGGTCAATCATACTTACCTTTATTTTCTTCTTTTACCTTATTGCAATCATTAGATGTTTCCTTATCTCCGAAAAGGCTTTTTAAAACAGCCAATGCAATTGGTAGCATCATAGCAGTAGAGGCTGTATTACTCAGCCACATAGACAAGAAGGAAGTTGTTAGCATCATGCCTAAAATGAGCCTGAAAGAGAGGAGAGGAGAGGAGAGGAGAGGAGAGGAGAGGAGAGGAGAGCCTAAAAAAATCTTATATTTTTTTTTCATTTCAGTTAAGAAAATTCCATGGTAACATCATTCAAGATTAATCAGTACAGTACAATATCACCTACCAGCATATACCAATTTGGTGCCTTACTGTCAGGCTTACCAGATAGCCAGACCCAGAAAAAGATGCCAGGTATGCCTAAAACTACTTTTGTTAAGAATGGCTATAATAACAGTCTTGCAAGTCTGAATGTGCTCCTGCTCCTATCTTTTTTATGTTCATATGAATTCACATGAAGGGTTATCTGTCTGAGGCATTTTCAAATCTTTCCTGCCACATTTGGGCTTCCACAATGTTTATCTGCTTTTTGACTTCATTCGCTTTATCAAGATCATCTTCTTTATTCTCTACACTTCCATATATGTTGGACTATAACTGGCCATCTCTGTTCTGACTGTGGATAAGCAAAATTGAGCCAGAGTACAACACAATTAATAAGGGACTAATAGGAGCAGGATTTAAAACTAGCCACAAGGATTAAAAACCCACCAAATGTCAATATTAGCCAATCCTGGCTGATCTCAAAAAAATTGAGCTGGGACAGACCCAATTTGTATTTGGATAAAAGACACCAGAAAACCACAGGATGGTTGAAAAATTCAAACAATATCCTAGAAGAAGGCAATGACAGCAATACAAATGTGTTCATGTAGTCAACAGGAGCTGAGATTGACTCAAAAATGCCTTTATTTTACTTTCTGACTTCTGGCAATTGCCTTGACTAATGCCTGAAGGTTTTTTGGCAAGAGTGTTTTGGAATGGTCTGCCATTGTCTTGTTCCCAGGGCTGAAAGACAGTGACTAGCGCAAGGTCACTCAACTGGCTTTGTGCCTAGAACTCACAATCTCCTGGTTTCTAGCCTGATGCTTTAACCAGACTGGCTCTCTGACTTTATTTACTTAAAATGCAGCACAAAATGAAACCTACGAGAATAGAAACAACTTGATCTGTTGCCAAGGTAACAGCCACATCCATAGTATATGTTAAACAAGTTTTATGTTTTGTAATTATTTTCAATGAGCAGCAATTTTGGAAATATTTTTCTAAGCAAGTCTGAAATCTTGCAGCAATATGAGTAGTTGTGGGCACCTTGTGTTGCTCTGTGTCAAAATAATAAGAGATTATAACCAAACCTACACTATGAAGGATTTCATAGGTGATAACCAGCATCTTCAGTTGCACCTGGAAGCCCACTGAGAGCCTGTGCAGCTTGTGCAGAAGTATGTTACCTGAAAGTAACTTAGTGCATCCATAACTATTCACATCACTACATTCTGGACCTGTTGCAGCTTTTGATAAGTCTTCAAGTAAAACTCCGTGTAGATTGTGTTGCAGTAATCTGAATGGGAAGTGACCAAGGCATGATAAGTAAGGCTTCCCAATTCAGGAACAGCTGTAAGTGGTGCACAGAATGGATTTGTGTCCCTTTTTTGTCAAGTTAAAACTGAGAATCTAGGAGGTCTCCCAAACTGTACACTGTTTGTGATACTTTTTGTGAGAATGCTATCCCAACCACAACAAATGATGGAAAATCCCCTGGTTTAGTGAGCCCTAAGATTCCTAGCCATTCAATCTTGCTAGAGCTAAGTCAAAACCTCTTCTTCCCTCTCCAGTTCCTCACACTCTCTGAACTTGTGGACAAAACCTTGATGTCATCATTTGCTTGGTCTGGTGCAGAGGTAGTATATGTAATTGAGTGTCATCAGAATATTGATGATGATTAACCCCATTCCAACTGATGGCATCATCCCATATAGGTGTTTAACAAAAATGGGAAGAGAGCAGAGTCCTGAGGAAACCTGCAAAGCAGGGGCTTAACACTACATGGGACCCCCACCAACACTGACAGGAACCTGCCCCAGAGGAAAGAGAAGAACCACTGCAACCACTGTGCCCTCCATACTAATCCTTCCAAAGTAATCCAGAAAGATACCTTGTCCAATGTTACCAAAGACCATCAAGAGATCCTTAAAGGCCAGCACCACTATCACTCCAGTTTTTGCACTTCAGACTGAACTTTTGAACCCCAGGTAAACATAGAGGAGATTTTATTAAAAGAAAACAGTATTCTAGTCATTTAACTCCAAGTGCTTCTTTTCCTGCATGCCTACTGCAAGAGATTGTACAAAGTAAAGAAGAGATGGACAATATATGGAATCGGACTTGCCAGCTGTTGGTGAATTCCAATCCTCATGAGCTCTAATTAGTGTGGCCAGTATTGAGGGAGGGTAGGAATTGCAGTCCAACTGCATCTTTGAATATCACATATTGCCAACCCCTGCAATAGCTTTGTGGCAACCTAAGCTATACATCTGTTTTAATTTAGCCAGTGTCAAGCATGCCCTGCACTTCAATTTCATATAAAAAGAGGGGCGGCATAAATGTTGCAGGGAAAACGTTTGTATTCCTGACATGTTTTGAATTGTGCAACTTGTTTTCTGGAGTCATTTCTCATTCATGCCTTGTGCTAAATGGTCACAGAGACAATTTAGCTCTTGATTGTGACCCATGGCTACAGAGTTATCACTGTGACTTAATCTTTGACATTTATGTTAAGCAATATGTAATTTTCATCATTTCCCTTCCCCCACATGGGAAACACATTAAAAATAAAACGTTATATCTTCATTCTAATTCATGTTTCTAAATCACTTGGATTTCATCATTTCAAAGGGAGATTTATATATTTATTCAAGTCTACACATGGAGTTTAATGAGGCTTATCCCAAAATCAGTTGAAAATTTAGTTTAGCCATTTTATTTTATTTATTTTATTTTATTATTTTTCTATAGTTGCCCATCTCAACGCGTGACTTTGAGTGGTATACATCATAAGTCATAATAACAATTAAAACTAGCTAAATTGTACAAAATAAATACATATGGCACCAAATAAACTGTTCTTACAGGTATTAATACAACCAGGAAATGGGGCCCTTAACACACTCGGGTAGGGTCCAGGACTGGGCACACAACCAAGACTTCACAACCTTGCGAAAAGCCAACAGGGTCAGGGTCATCCTGATATCTGAAAGGAGAATATTCCAGAGACGGAGGCCAGTTGAATGGTATAATTTTAGGGATGTTTACTTAGAAGTTCTTTCCACCAGGAAACTCCAAAGCAATCATAGCTACTTCTAAATGAAATCACAAAGAAGTAAATCTGAGTCTCATAATGTAAGGGAATGTGCAGATGATCTTGGGGAAGAAGGGAAGAGATGCTGCCTAGGAAACAATCAGATAAGAAAAGCAGGAGTTCCCAATGACTTAGCCATCAGAGAAAGAAGCTTAGGAAGGACCCACCCTATGGATCAAACAGTTAAAAGTGGTGGTGAGAATTTTGTACTTTCAGACTTGCAAGACTGATGCCAGCCCTCCCAGGTAAACCGGACAGGGGACACAATTAGATGAATTAATTCTATTTTATTGTAAGGCTACATTATCATAGTCTTTCAAGTGGCTGTGTTTATTTTTATTGTATTTTCCTATGTAGGTAGCCACCTAGAGTGGTCAGGACAAGACAGGCAGCCATACAAATCAAATAAAAATCTATACCATACCATACCATACCATACTATACCATACCATACCAGCTTATTTGTAAATGCTATAGAAATCTTTTTAAACAAAACTACAGGAGCCATGGTGAGACAGTGGTTAGAATATAGTATTGCAGGCTAACTCTGCCCGCAGCCTGGAGTTTGACCCTAATTAGCTCAAGATTGACTCAGCCTTCCATTCTTCCAAGGTCGGTATAATGAGGACCCAGGTTGTTGGAGGCAACATGCTGACTTTGTAAACCACTCAGAGAGTGCTGTAAAGCACTATGAAGCGGTATATAAGACTAAGTGCTATTGCTATTCATCATCCAAATTCAACAAATAAAAAAGAATCTGACTAACCTGGGTTAAAGGCCAGGCAAGGTTACTGCATAATTGTGCACAACCTATACCACAGCATTGTGGTTGGGGGGAGGAAGGCAGTGCAAACAGAGAGTACCTTATGCCATCTTTTGTTCTTGGAGAAAAGATAGGAAATAAATATAACAAATAATATGTAACTGGGATCCACACATTTCTGCCTTATAATAGATCACTGTGACAAGTGCAGTGTTAGTCTACCCCTTCTTTTCTTATTTTGGACAAAACTAAACTCTAGTTTTAGTTGCTCCTGTAATTACTTACCTGGCTGGTTGGACTCCTACTAACATAAGGATTCTTAATGCAATTCTACGATGCAGATTCCACTCTTCAATGGCAGCTGCCATAGTCAAGCCACTCAAAAAGAGGAAATTGGTATCTAAAAAGTATTGGGGACAAACTTTGTTGGCTGGGAGAATTCCAAGGAAAGGAAACAGAATTATAGGGAGAAGAGCAGTCACTGATAAAGGCAGAGCTTCGGTGCACCAATATATCGCCATCACCAAAATAACATAGAGACATTTTCCTTCCTGCAATGAAAAAAAAGGGATTATAAAGGATTTCTAAACCACTTGGAAAGTTGCAAAGATTTTTGTCATTCATATTTTATTCTCATTGATTACAATAGCAATGCTACAAATTAGGTTTCTGTTAGCCTTGCAAAGGAGCGCAGACAATCACAGTCAGGAGTACTAACTCTAACTTTTTTGCAAGATTTATTGATAGATTGATTAATCAAAGGTAAATAGCTGCCCATTTCATCAAAGTGACTCGGAGTGGCACAGAACAAACAGGTAAAACTACATATAAAAACTCAGGTATAAAAAAAATATAAAAATCCCATTAGCAGTATGTATTATTATTGGTTATATTAAACAGAATCATGCAAGTCTGATGGTACCCCACTCTCCTTAAAAACTATGGAGGGTGCCTTCTGCCATGTTTTCATCAACCCTCCTCTTTCAGATTCAATTTTCATTGATTGGACCATTGTCTACGGCTGTAGCTCTTCCCTCTTGTCATCAACACTTGTCATCAGTGAGTGTTAGTAGCTGCCTTCAAGGAAGCATATCCATGGTGATGCCTGAGCCAGGCATCTTGGGCTTCCCTTGGGGGAAAGGGGGGGGGCTGAAAGTTTGCACCCAGATGAACCCTAGATAGAAACAAAGATTAGGTATTTCTGTAGCTCTCTAAAGCCATCTAGTTATTCTAATCAGCACCCAATGAGGTTCTCTACCACCTACAGCCTGCTTTCCTTGCCCCTACCCTAGGCAAATGCTGACATTCTCTAGGGGTGTATGGAAGTTCTGCAGCTCAGCAGAACCAGGTACAATTTTCTTTTGAAGACTAAAGGCTCAGAAAAGGGTCAGTCTGTCCATGAAGCCCAAGGTGGCTTCCACCCTGTCTTGTGTATTTCCACTGCATAACTTCATACTTATTATAATAGTGATCTATTATATTAAAGTTTGACTATAAACAAGAAGTATCTGAATTATGCAAAAGGTGCTTCATAAGTGTGGTTTATTATAAATAAATAAATAAATCATTTATGCTTTACATGAGCACTCAGTAGATTTCTTTTTTAAAAAAATGGATTTAAAGATGCAAGCAGAATTTTAGGTTAAAGATATACATCAGATGGATTAAAGGTATACATCAGATGGATTAATTTCATTAATGTAGAGGGATCAGATGAGAAAATAAAATAGTTATTCAGGTGAAAAAAATCCAAGTATGAAAAGAGCCAAGGAAAGAAGAACATTATCATTAGCTTATCATTCAATATTTCAGAAGTGCTGGGCATATACTGGAATGGAAACTACACAAGCTGAACTAAGAAATCTACTTTATCACCCACTTAAATGCAGATGCAGAATCTGAGTTGGCAACAAGAGTTGGCAACAAGACTTACTAGACAGAAACTTTATTTCTGTCATTGACCAATAAAAGTGCTAGTAAATAACATCACCTACATTTCCACAAGCCATATGAAGTGATTAATCTTTATTTGAATACAGAAGTCACAGCCACAGGATCACCAACTTTAGGCAATGTAATTCTAAAGTTTTGAGAACTGGCTGCAAAGAAGTATCATATGTAATTTGAAAAAATGGGAATTTGCAGTCCTGACAAATGGGCTATTTGTGTTGTCCACCTGTTCTTCAAGTTTCCAAACAGGCTTCTAAACATATCTATCAAAGCAATCAAATTTCCCATCTCTCAATTGTAACATAAAACTTTTGGGAACCAAAGTTCCTGCCCAAAACATCCACATAGTGAATTTGGTCAAAGGGCATCAGTTCCCATGGAAAGAAAAAAATATGTAAATAGCATCTTTCTTGATTCCACCAGCTTTGACATCTGCCTTATTGTGCTCTATGGCAATGACCAATTCGTTTAACACAGCCTCTGAATGAGTCCAAATATTTTTTTTAAAAAATAATTATTTGACTTGATTAAAGTTCAAATGACTTTTTTTGTTACAAATGCAAACTTTCTTATGAGTCTTGTGACTGAGTTAATTTTCCAACTATGTAATAATTGCCAGCTGAGTAGTGTTTTCCTCAGTTATCCAAGACATATTTTACATAATCTGTTACATAATCATTGTTCTCTCTTATTTACTTATTTTTGGACTTCCATTCCCATCAGTGCAGACAGAATGCCATTATTAAGAGATTGTGGGAATAATTGCTCAAAATATCTCTTAATGTCTACCTTTGCTATAACTTTGTATTTAAACAACAGCAAAAAGTTTTCAATTACCAAGATGGCTGAGTTCCATCTCAACAACTGAGAGCTGAGTAAGATCTCGCTATAGAGGGCTATGGTCTACAGAACGGTCTAAAAGAGCCCATGATATTTTTGTGCCTTCTTCCTTCTGTGATCTCCCTCTTCTTCTCTCTCCTCCCACCCATTCACTGTTTTTGTTTTTGTTTTGCCTTTTCCTTTTCTATATAGCATCCTTTTTTTTTCAGAATTACAGTATATAGGTGGCAGAAAAGCTGTGAAAAGAACTTTTTCAATATTAGGACAAATTATGGGCGTCCTTGGAGTGTTGTGCAAGCTTAAGTGCAGGTCTGAACACCAATAATCACAGTGGCCTTTTTGGTGGACTCTACCTCTTCTCAGGAGATATTTAGTAGCAGTGTAGTTAGTTTCCAATCTCTCTCCTGCTCAAAAATATGCTATATATACATTAACATATATTAATTATATGAATAATATATACAAATACATATATTAAGTGTAGGAAGATTTCTGGAGCTCGCTTGTCTCTGGCTCTCTTTTGGAAAGGATGAGAGGTGAAGTCCAACATTAAGGAGTGAGGTCCAGGTATAATAATCTTTCTGTACATATTGCTGTCTATCACAAAATGTGCATGTTGAATTTATGAAACTGGGAGCTGCTGCTTCTGAAGATGTTGCTGCTCTTTTCAGTAGCACTGCATAGAATTAATAGGGCCTAGGTGCATGTCAATTTCCCTAAATTGATAGGTATGTAGAACTAATGTTCTTGCTGGTATCACTTAGAATAGATAGCAAAAGGTTTACTCTGAATTACCTTGTGTTGACTCTTTGTTTAATGGCACTGAAGCTTAGATTTTGGTGCCCATTTTGACCTTGTCCCCCATTGAATGCTCAAGTGTGCTTTTATGGAGACACTGCCAAAATCTGAATATGGTGCCCTTTTATTGCGGCACAAAGGCTTGTAAAGCTAGCTATACCATCCTCGTCTCTAATTCATTGATGGGAAGGCATAACTCCACCTTGGATTGGGTCCCATGAGTTGAGTGACTGGGAAACTGAGCTTCCCAGCCTAATAGGCTAGACTCCATAATGATTTCACCCTTGCAGCATTGCCTCTTTTTTACATTTTTATTAGAGTTTGTTATATCATTTTTATAAATGAAAATAAAGATCAGAAAGAAGGGACAAATAGGTGCAAGGTAAAAAAAAAAAAAGGGGGGGGAAGCAGTGACTTCCAACTATCTTCAGTGATTCTTCAGAACAGTGTTTCTCAACCTTGGCAACTTTAAGATGTCTGGACTTCATCTCCCAGAATCCCCCAGCCAGCGTATGAATACGAAATGCAGTTACAACCTCAACTTTTTGTAACATTCTCTCAAAGGCATCTCTTTTAGCAGGTTGGTTGAATTTAGACACCATTGCTGGCTGGGAGTTGATCACTGTGCTCAGGATTCTTCGGAATTAAACTAAATTAAAGCAGTCTATTTCTGAATATTAATACTTTCAGTGTTGTGATCTTGCATTTAATGATTTCATTGATTTGAAAGGAGACGTTTAGATGATTCATAAACCCAGATTGTCAGGGCTCTTGAACCAAAAAGGTATTTGCTAACCAACAAAGATGCAGGTTCATGAACCCTTTCAATGACCCATCTGTTCTAGTTTATGTAGGATCTTTTGCGTACTATTTATAACTCTTTTTCTGAAGTCTGCATAATGCTACTTGTCTGGAAAGGGAAGAATGTGATGGACGTGTATATATAACAGTATATATAAAACAAATGTTATTTTCCAGCACTTTTGCATTGGATGGTATAACCACCAGGTATTTCAGTTGAATGGTACAAAGAAATTCTCTGAAGATCCAAACATTGATTTTTTTTTATTGGTAACCAAGCACATTGATTTTTATTGGTATCCAAGCACATGCGGATACAGTATACTTACTACAGATTATATTAAAAGAGAAGGAAGCGATGAAGAGAGGTCATTGGAATTTTATCAAATTCTACTTAAAATACTAGCCAAATTTCCCTAATTTTCTGTGGGAATTTTCACAAATATATCATCCCATCTTCTTCTATCTTAATCTTCCCCTCCCCAAGTCTATACTCACAAACCAAGCAAAGCTTAACTGGATAGAGGAGATTTACTTGTTAATAAATTTGATTTCTTAATAATTCCTTCATTCCTTGCAGATGCTTCTCTACACTGACCCCCTTGCTGCGGTGGGATTCTGATTATCACCAAACAGCACTCTTCCCTCTTGTTTCTTGATATTAATTGCAATTACAACATCATGTCCCCCAGGACTCATTTTTCCTTTTAGTTTTTCTAAACTTTCTCTCAGTTTATTTCTGGCAATTTACATTTAATAATCTATCTATACCCCTATTGTCCAAACCCATCCTCAAATGATTTGTACTACAACATTGTTGTATGTGACTAAACTAGTTTTTAGCCTTTGGTGAACATTTTTTATAAAATTAAAACTGACTACAAGATTTGAATCACATCAATTTTGGATTCATTCAATTACAAATTTAAGCTGAATTCATTATTATAGTACATCTACATTCAAATCATATTTTATGTATTTTCTGCAATGAAACATAAGCACATATAATACATTTGACAAGAAAATAGCAGCAAATAACCTGTGAAACAGCTTGTCTGCAAGCATTGTCTCAGTTTTTAAAGAGTCTTATTACACTTGGAATACTAAACCATTTTTTGAAGGTGCCAGAAATTTATTCCTCAGATTTAGTTCTCTTAAATATAATGATGACCAATTTTGTTTTTAAAAAGCAGTGTTTTATTTCCATTGCTAATACACACACACACACACACACACTTTCAGTACATTGCTAAATATGTACATCATATTTAAATTATTAAATATATTCATGGGACTAAAATGTGATAATTTTGTTAGAGATAATATTATAGCGTCTGGGAATGGTTGGTGACAAGAAGGCAAACAAACTGAAAGGACCAAAATCCAGTTAATAAGTACTTATTACAAATATGTATAGGAGGGAACAGGTAATGTGATTAACCATTTTAGAAGGTGCCAGAAATGTATTCCTCAGATTTAGTTCTCTTAAATATAATGATAACCAATTTGGATCTTGCTAATTATTTGTAGGATGTATACAATAAAATTCTTGTATCGTGAATAGGAAAAACATAGCTTGCTTTACTGTAAATTATGAATGTGGTAGAGTAGGATAAAAGTAAATACAATTAAAATAGCAAAAAAATAAATTGTTTATTAATGGTGCAAATGGATTGTTTTCTTATTAGATATTAGCCTGTGCAATTTCAAATCTTAGAATTTCCAAAATCTTTCTTTTTTCAGAAGGTTTCAGAGCAAAGAAATAGATAAATATACTGGCTGAACAATTCTTGGATTTAAAGTCCCCACATCTTAAAGGTATCAAGACTGAAAAACACTGCCTATAATTAATAAACTGACAAAACTAACAAAACTGGGATACATTCCCTTCCATCTACAAATAAATCTTGGGCAGACTGTCATCCTCTCTAAGTTTAATGGGCAAGATGATGACATTAGAATTCCCTTCTCCATCTCTGCCTCCATACTAAGCATTTTTCATGGATTTCATTGCAACATTTGTGTTTGCTGTCTCAAAATAGCTGGAAACCCACAACTGATGTTCAGCAAAAGTGATCAGTGAAGCCTCTAAGTCTAAGATATACTCTGTATGTGTGTTTGTGTGTGTGCGTGTGTGTGTGTGTGTCTGTCTGTCTGTCTGTGTCTGTGTTTGTGTCTGTGTCTGAGCATGCAATTCTAGGGTATAGGTTGCTCATCTCTGTGTTATACTCATAGCAAAGCAAACACTAGAAACAGGGGTTTGCCAATGAAGCTGTTTGGCAAAAGAGTCAGGACAAAGAGAGAAAAAAATGCCTTTCTGCAGAATTAATACTGAGAAGTCACTAAAGTAATAGAAGACATACTGATGGCCACTAATGTAGAGGCAAAAGACTTTAAAACAGAATCAACAGTTTAATGGGAAATTATTGGCTACTGCTTATTAAATAAATGCTTCTTCAGCTTTCAGGATCTGAAATTCAGGAACTGCTCTGAATTATCTATTACTGGAAGGGACAACAGAAGCAAGCTCTGCTTCAGTATCACTCAGAAGTAAGTGACACTTTATATGTAACTGGATGCTAGACTAAGTAAGACTTTGATCTGATCCAGCAAAGTTGTTTTCTTGTTTATTTTTCAATCACAGTATAATCCAAGTGCCAGCAGTATTACAATGGAAAGTTTCAGTACACTTTCATCTGGTATAAGCATACCTAATACAGTCGTGAGTATTTGTGTTCCCAACAGGAACACATACCTGCTAAATTCAACACTCCACCTGACATTTTATACTTAAATAAATAGAAATATTTTTGTTTTATGAAACTTAAATGCCACTTCAATTCTGAGCAACCAAACTAAGGCTAAATATATACATAAAAATAAAAAGTAACTTTACAGACCTGTGTGTCAGGGGCAGGTATATAAACTCAATTCAAACAAAAATATCATATTCAAAGAGGAAAGAATTCACAATACATCCGTTTCCCAAAGCCTGCTGGGAAAACCAAGTTTAATCCCCTTTCTAAAATTGCAGAGAAGGCCAGATCAGTGCTTTGTTTGTAAGTATACACTGCTATCCAGGGGGGGGGGGGGGGAAGACAAAGATAAATAGAGGTCATTCAACTGAAATCAGAAGTTGTCCTTTTAGGATTAACGGATAAACAGTTGGAAAAATGCAATAGAAAAATATTTCAATATATGATTATTTCAGCAAGATTACTATATTCACAGAGATGCAAAGATTCGACACAATCCACTATGGAAGATTGGTTGGTGAAACTGATTTTTTTTTAAATGGGTAAATTGATTTTTTCTTGATTAGAGAAAAGACATTATCTACATTTAATGGTTACTGGAAATCTATGAATTGCATGTTGGAAAAAGAGTGGATATGTACATTCAACATTTAAACTAGACTTTCCCCTAAAGCAGTGTTTTTTCAATCTTTCCAACTGTAATATGTGTGAACTTCAACTCCCAGAATTCCCCAGTCACTCCTGGGAATTGCACAAATCTTTCAATTGCCAAGGTTGAAAATTACTGCCTTAAATGTACTACTTACTTATTTTTCTTTTCTCCTACTCAGAGAATGGTTTGGGAGAGAAAGTTACCTGTCTCCTTCATATTAAATGTTTAATTTCTTATCATGTTTATTTGTAATTATATATAAACAGTAGTTAAATACTGTTTAATATTTTTCTTAATTTTTTTATTGCACATTACTAATTCAATAGGAAGTGTCTCAGGTAAAGAATATATTTCCTGGGAGTCAAGGACCTGTTTTCTTAGGATTTTGATTGGCAAGGAGTTTCTAGTCCTGTTCCAGAAAAATAAAGCAGGAACCCCTTCAGACTTTATTACTGAGATCTGTAAACTTATAGGAGGCATATTTGGCCACTGGTATTGGAGAAAAGACCAATATTTCTAGTTTCTGCCTTACATAATGTTCGTATCTTATTTCCCACAGATGTTGCATATGTAATGTAAAAAAAAGCATCCACCACACATAAACAATAAAACCAATTCCGACAGAAAAACCAATTTGCCTTTTTTTATCAGCAGAAATTCTTTATAAAGGACTGAATTATAAATGAATAGCAAAACAGTGGTTTTTATATTCACCAGGAATTTAGGGCAGCACATTTATGAAGTCAAATGTAAGGTCATAAAAAAAATTATGAAAGTCCAACATACTCTAAACCTGAAACTAGTGAATTGGGAAGACTTAATTCTTAGCCCAGAAAGAATTGTTTTTTTAAAAAAACAAAAAAACAAAAACATGATAAATGTCCCCAATGATCAAGGCTGGGAAATAAATAGCCAGGAATCTATGGCCTCAAAAAGGTAGAAGAAAAAGCCAGGAGATGACCTATAGACACCTCTAAAGAACAATTTTTGGGGGAAAGCTGTAACTAAGCTATCTGGCATATCTCATCCCAAAGTACAGACATTAAGATTATTCATACTAAAGATTTACATCATCATCCAGCCACTGCTGAGGTGATATATTAAATATGAATGATCTATAGAATAGATAGCCTTATTGCTGGGATAGATAACATATAAACTTGTCATCCAACCAGTTGCATAGCATGCTTACAATTGGATAAGCTCCATAAGAAGGGGACTTTTGCTAATATTGCTTGGTACATTGATATTACCATATTATCGCCTGTTAAGAGTTGCCTGGAATTGTGAGATAAGGGGCATATGACTTTGATAAATAAAATTGTGCAGAATGTAGCTTGGAAGAACCCTACCAGTCCCTACAGTTTGTTTTAGCAAAATGTATGTGTGGCAAGAATCTGAATAGGAAGCTGAGCCAGTTTGATGGTTAAGGCATTAGGCTAGAAACTAGATGATTGTGAGCTGGCTGGGTGATTTTGGACTAGTCTTCTCAGTCCAGCTCACCTCGTAGGGATGGTTGTTGTTGAGAAAATAGGAGTAAGAAGAAGTATTGGGTATGTTTATCACCTTGAGTTATTTATAAAAAATAATAAAAGGGCAGATTTAAAAAAAAAAAACTTGAAATGTTGCTGTTTTTCCTAGTATGTCTCACTTGATTGCAAGGTTTGCTTGATTTGCATTACACTTGCTTCAGTTCACATAGCAAAGCTTTCGATACTTGATGTGACAAGGGGTTCTGCTCTTCCACAGCTTGTTGTAGAATCTGATGCTGATTTGGGCTGAGAGACCATGACCAACCCAAGATCAGCCAGCTGGCTTCCATGCCTCCGCAAGGATTAGTTTCTCATTTTGGTTCAGCATCTTAACCACTACTCAGTACGGTACTAGCTTTCTTGAATAGGAAATGAACCCAAATTTCTAATGTGTATCAGAAAAGGACCCATTATTTTTATAACACTAAAAAGTTGATAATCCATAACAGAAGAAGTTAAACAAAATCCAGCATTCAAAGTTTAAATATCCCTGCTCAAATTTCTTTACAATCAGATTCTCCTTCAAACATGTGGGCCTTAAAGGCACTGGAGAACTTGAAAGAAAAAACACAGTAGGGCAGGTAGAGGTTAACTCTTTCCTTCTCTAGTTGCAAATGCTAAAGCTTGCTTTATTGCAGTAGAAAACCCATTCAATGATGCCAGTCTTATTCTTATTGTCTTATTCTTATTCTTATGGTCTTATTCTTCTAAACACAAGTAGGGATTCAGAGTAGGGATTCTTTTCAGGATTATTACTGGAAAGAATTATACCTGTCTCCTTGTCTGCTATGATCTCATTTATTATCAGTCCTTTAAACTGTCCTTATAATATTGGCATTATTTTAAACACCTACAGGTTGAAACTCATTTCAAATTATATCTACTTCAGTCGTAAGAATAACATAAGAATGACAATATAATTGCTTCCTCTTAGGACTAAGATATAAGAAGCAAAAGTTTCCTTAGATGTATAGGCAAAAAATGCCACACTGTTGGATCCAACAACTGAACTTCCAAGTAAATGGCCAGATTCATACCCCAGCCATCTTAAAACACTATCTTCAATGGTAGAAATAAAGAGCCTTAGCATTCTTCTATTCATTCTGGTTTGTGTGAACATGTATTTGAATGCAGTTAGAGAAAGTTTAATTAGTAAACAAAGCTTCTAAAGAGATCCAATTTGGTGTAATGATTACAAACACCAGGCTAAAAACCAGGATATCGGGAATTCCAGTCCTGCTTTAGGCAAAGCTGACTTATAGTGAGACTTAGGGTCAGTCATTCTCTTTTAGCCTAGGAAGACAACAATGGCAAACCATTTCTAAAATGTCCCAAGGAAACCACATGGACTTCTTCAGGCAATTGCCAGGAGTGCAGACTAATTTGAAGGCACTAAAAAAAGAAAAATATTCATTTCCAGCGAGTTTTATAGCTCTGCCAATTAAGCAGATCAATGGATAAGGAAATTTAACAGGAGGTCACATGATATTAAGAGTTACATTAATACAGGTAGTCCTCACTTAGCAGCTCTCTCAGACAGTGACTGTTTGCAATTACAACAGTGCTGAAAAAATAATTTTGCGACCAATGTCCACATTTACCGTCTTCACAGCATCTCTTTCTCAATTGTGTGTTCACATTATGGTCAGTTAGTATACATCATCCTGTATAAAATCATAAGCACATTTGCAGTCACATGATTTTTCACTTAGCAACTACTTTGCTTAATGACTGAGCTGTTAGACCTAATTGCAGACACTAAATGAGAACTACCGTAGAAACAATTTCATTTTCATGGTGTAAGGAAAAATACCACAAGATTTCTATCTGATTGATGGGAATGCAGTTTAGAAGAAAAACAATGTAGCTGAAGAACATTAAATTGGGTAAAGTGCTACACCGTTGTCCTGAACATATTCAGGAATGGTCAAAATACAATATACAATGAGAGACAGTCCTTGAAAGCACTAGTGCTGGATTTTATTGCACATGATTCAGATCTTTTAATCTGAAAAACATTTAAAGACTGAAGCTGCAGGTAAGACAGGGACATTTTGTCAGACAATCGGAATTGGGTGTCCTAGTTGTTGGTCTCCCTTGTGCCAACAAAGCTCTGAATATCTCAATTAGAACTTGGCAAGAGGGGAAAAAAGGATGACAATCCTAGCATTTGTAAGAAAATTCTGTACCATTTTTCTGTTTGAGTCTATTTTTTAAAAATCCTACTCTTCTCTAATATTATTGTACATCAGTATGTATCACCTATAAATGTACTGAATAGCTAAAAATAATCTACAATTATATAGCAAACTATGCATGGAGTGACAAATTTAGGAAGTGGGCCAAAAAATTGCTTAGAAAACTCTTGGTCAAATTGTTTTATACAATTTTTCTTAAAAATAAATTGCACCGGATTATAATCTTAAATTACTACAGTGGAACTTGCTCGTATATTAAAATGTACAGGACTTACTTATTCTATTCTGAGCATTCTCTCTGGAACATCTTTTGTGATTAAAATATAAAATGTAACAACAAAATATTTTGGAAGCAATGACCAAGAAAGAAGAGACAAAAATTGGAATGAAGCGATGTTATTTTATTGACCATGTTCGCTTGGAGCACAGAAACAAAAATGTTTTCGTCACTAGCACTGATATTACCAAGTACAGGTTATGAAACATCTGCAAGAAAACAACCAAGCTCAGAGAGCACCAAGGACCCCTCATTTCAACCCTGAGCTATAAATATTCTCCTTTATTGGTACAAAAATGTTTGTCTGGACTTGGCATCTGAAAGAACAGTAATGACCAAGTTTTGGTTATTTCTCCAGGAAAAAATATTCATATCCTTATGATATGAATGAGAGGCAGTTCTTGAACCAAACTAACTACATTCGTTTTGTAATGAAAAAGCAATCCGGAACTGTGATTTACAATTCTTTTACAAAATGGAATGAAGGTTTCTCCAATAACTTGAAATAGTCAGTCTTCTTCAATTAAAATATTCAGACTTAGAAGGATGCTGCATTAAGAGACAATCTTGTACCAGGGAATCAGGCCAGAGAACAGTTGCTACAATGTTTAGCTGGACAGAATTAATTGAGAGAACAGTATATGGCTCATAGTATTCTTGACTGGATGGTAGGGAAGAGTTATTCTCCTACAGCTGCAAGTCTTCTAACACAGCAGAGAAGAAACTGGAACTTTAAAGACAGAGAAATATTACTTTTGTACAGAGAGATTAATGATTTAGATCTGAAGAAAAAATACTCCTTTGAGGCAAATTTTTCCTAGGGATAAAAATGCTGGGGGGAAAGGGAAGAAACCTGGAAAAGAAGAAAGGAAATACATTTGGTGCATATAATACAGAACAACTATCATAGAAAGTCATCGTGTATTTTGAAAGATTGATTCTTATTTGGGAACGTCAATTGTTTCCAAGTTGCTGCCCTTCAAACACACTGGATTAGAGCTGTGTTTTGAGTCATTATGATCTTCAGTCATCAAAAATCAAATTCACTGTACAATGTACAATGAGTAAATTATAGGAGACCAAGATGACGGCCAACAACTTTAAGCTTCTCTGAATTGTAAAAGGAAAAGGCAGCATAAAAATATTTGAAATAAAAAAAATAAGTTTGCAGGGATCAGAAAGCTAGTAATTATTACCATAGAATATGATAGTAATATTTTAAAATCCTGAGAGAGCAGAGAGGTATGGCATGGATTAAGTGGTTGGGACATTAAGCAGGATAATTGATAAAGAGGGAAAGGGAGAAAAAAATCAAGTTACCAGAGGAGTGGGGAAGAGGAACAGGGGCCAAGGTCTCAGAATCTCTGGGCTGTTCCAGAGAACAGTACTTTATGAAAGAGATGCCCTTAATTAAAGCTAATGTTGCTTTACTGAAGAAATAACGAAGGCAGAGATTTAGTTCAGCAAAGTAGAGGACATAGTACTTCCCTCCTGCTGCTTTAACTACTACATGCCAATGCTGACAGTCAGAAAGTTATTTGAATCGCGCTTCCCACGCCACACTAAGAAGAAAACATCACCTGTTCAGATGTAGCTTATCTTAGTTAAACACAAAGTTGGAAGGACTGGGGGCCCCAGCTTGGTCGGTGGAGCAGCTCGGCGGTTACTCCGCAGAGGAGGGACACGGAGTCCGGGATCGGGTCAGGGAAGGCACGAAGGAAAAGAAGCTTCGTATAGGGCTATCAGAAGTGCAAGTCATACCCTAGAAAGGATGGCGGGCAAGGCGTTACCTTGGGGGGCAGGCTGAAGAGGATGGGGAGCAGCACCAGCGGAGCGCACAGAATCACCAAATAGCGGCGGATACACCACACTTTCTTCACTACGGCTCCCAGCGCTGCCATACCCTGACAAACACCGCACGGGACCTGCTTAAGGGAGACCGGCCGCAGCGCCGGGACCGGGGTTTTATCTCATGGGAGGAGAGAGAAGGAGGAGAGGAGAGGAGGAGGCAGGGTTTTTAACCTCGGGGGGGGGGGGAATAGCCGGCCGGACCGGAGCAGGGGGCTCTTCCGACCGATTCCCACTCCGTACCAGCACTCGGACCCAGGAAAACGAGCCTCCAAGCTCGCTGGCTCCTCCTTTGGGCCCGCCCCCTCACGCCGTGTCTACCCACCGGAGGGGAATCGAGAGGGCGGCTCAGCGCCAGAACAGCCCCAGCCCAGGCGGCGCACGGCTCTTTTTAAAATTGTGCTGGTTGGTTCGTGAGGAGGCGGCGAGAAAAGTGGAAGTGCAGAAATTATCCCTAAAGTGGAGCGGGATCAGAGCGGGGCGAGGCCAGAAAGAAACGATGCATCAGCCCTGCCCCACCCATCCTGGCAGACCCCGTCCTCTGATGTCAGTCTGCCCAACGGATGGTTGTCATTTTCGAGCAGGGATAATACAGGTAATCCTCGATTTATAACAGTTCATTTAGTGACCATTCAAACGGCACTGAAAAAAGTGACTTATGACCGTTTTTCACACTTACGACCTTTGTTACATCCCCATGATTATGTGATCAAAATTCAGATGCTTGGCAACTGGTTCATACTTACGACTGTTGCTGTGTCTCAAGGTCATGTGTTCACATTTTGTGATCTTCTGACAAGCAAAGTCAATGGGGAAGCCAGATTCTGTGTCACTAACTGCAGTGATTCACTTAATCTGTGGCAAGAAGAGTTGTAAAATGGGGCAAAACTCACTTAACAAATGTCTCACTTAGCAACAGAAATGTTGGATCAATTGTAGTCATAAGTCGAGGACTACGTATACTTGAATCCATCTTTGCCCTCTTCCGTATTGCTCTAGTTCTGCTCATTCCGCTTTCATGGAATTCACTTCTGGGTAGTTTATTTATAAAATTTATAGGCCACCCATCTTACCTGAAGGTAACTCTGGCCAGTTGACAATCATAAAAACTAAAAACTAAATATAAACTAAAAACATAGATAAGTTAGTATAAAATGCAGAGCTTCGTGGCCCAATTAAAAAATGGGGGTTGGGCAGGAGCAGGATGGGAGAAGAGGTTAATTGATCCATTGTTAATTGATCAACCCCCTCCACAGTGATACTCCCCCATTGAAGCCCCAAGCTATCTGGCAAATCCCAGGCCTTCACGCTCTTCCAGAACATCAGGAGCGTTGGGGCCAGGAGCGTCGGGGCCAACCTCACACCGGAGGACAAGTTGTTCCACAGGGCAAGTGTCCAAATGCAACGCTTTGATGTGCAGCTGTTTTTGGGCCTTCACTTCCCCTCCATCAAAACAATAATGTTCAATCCTGAAAGAGTCGCTTGATCATGAGGGAATAAAGAAACCCCAAAGTCTCAGAAAGTTTATGAATGAATTGGTACAAAAATATCAGAAGGTCAGGAAGATGGGAAATGAAAGATGTAAGTAGATAGTCCTCAGCCTCTGATCACAATTGGGACCGGAATTTCCATCACTAAGTGATGTGGTCATTGAGTTATGCCCAATTTAGAACTGTTTTCGTCATGGTCATTAAGCAAATCACACAGTGATTAAGAGAGTCCTGCTTTTCCCCCATTGACTTTGTTGGAAGCCCCCTGCGAAGGTCACAAATGGTGATCATGTGACCCTGGGATGCTGCAGCTGTTGTAAATATATGTTGGTTCCCAAAAGCCTGCATTGTAATCACATGATCATAGGGATGCTGCCATGGTTGTAGTGAGGACTGGTCTTAAATTGTGTGCTGTCATGATTTTGAACAGTCATTAAATGATTATAAATCAAGAACTACCTGCAGTAAATGTGCTGCCCACTTAAAAAAATATGTATTTCTGTGCAGCATGAATCCACTTTGTGTGTGTGTGTGTGTGTGTCTGGGTGGGTGGGTGGGTCTTCAATTCAGTCTTCATAGTGGCCACCCCTCTCCGTTCAGTTTTTGGAGAAAGCACTGGTGAGGCCTATAAAAAAATGAGGCCAAGTTGCCAACATATTCCAATCTAAAAGCAGGACAGGATGAACTCATCCAACTAGCCCACGGGTCGGCAACCCGCGGCTCCGGAGCCGCATGCGGCTCTTTGAGCCATCACCTGCGGCTCCGGAGCCTCCTCCGCCATTTGGGGGAGCGCATGCGCGCATGCGCGGGCGGGTGCGCATGCGCGGGGGTGCGCGGGCGGGTGCGTGGGCGCGGGCGGGTGCGCGTGCACGGACGGGTGCGCGTGCGCATGCGCGGACGGGTGCGCGTGCACGGACGGGTGCGCATGCGCGGACGGGTGCGGCTCCCAGGGGTTTTTTTTTTTTAGGGAAACGGGTCCATGCGGCTCGTTCAATGTTTCAGGTGGCCGACCCCTGAACTAGCCCAATACTTAGAAGAAAATGGAGTTTTTGGAATTCCAACAGCATTAGAGCCATCTGCATCATCAAAAGATTTGCTATTCTAAGAGCAGAAGATGTGTTTCTTGGGTCTGTTAGGTGACTCTTTCACAGAGGAGACTTGAAGCATGTCCACCCTGCCAGATCTCATGGGACAGGCAAAGAATCAGAAATAGGCAGTCTGGCAAATTGAGCCCTATCCCATGAATAGCTTTAAAAGCAGTAACTAAGATTACGAAGTGCACCTGGAATTTTATAGGAAGCTAATGCAATTTGTGGAACAGCAGTGTTATATAGATGTGCCATGGTGAATCCATGTTTTCTGCACTATCATATTTTGGACCAATTGCAGCCTCTACATGTTCTTTCAGGGCAACCCCATGGACAGTGCACTTCCATAGTCCAAACAGGAGGTGATTTAAGAATGGGTAACATTGAGCAGAGCCTCCTAACCTAGGAACAAGAACAATTTTTACATAAGATAGATTTGCATGTTGGCATGGTACTGTTTACTCTTCCAGCAAGAGGCAGGAGTCCCAAATGGACCCCCAAATTGCACAGTAGTTCTGAATTCAAAACTAAAGATGAAATGTCCCCAGTATCAGGACACCCCCCAGCCAATGCCAGTCAATCTAGAAATTATGGGACCTATTGTCCAACATAACTGGAAGAATAATGGAAGCCCATGCAGAATCATCAAATTCCAAATTGAAGATATAGATGGGTATCTTTTGTCTTTGCTTGATAAAAATAAACAAGCCTAATCATTTATGTATTGATTTTTGTCAGATTTCTAGACCAAAGCAACTCTGGACAGCTTCATGAGGTTAAAAGAAACAGCAATATTATCTAAAAGGAAGAAAAACAGTATAATGTAAACATACAGCAATTGTCAGATGGACAATGTACTGTAACATATTTTTACATCACTCTACTCATTCCCTGCAATAAAAAGGGGCTACCTGAAGCACAACCCAAAGCCTAGTTGGCAGGACAGATTTTTGAATATGGCTTGAAAGCAAGTAAAATGGGACCCCAGGGGATGTTGTTCCAAAGGGCACAAATAGAATAGTTCAGACAACACTCCAATTTCTCCTTAAAAGTTTACAGTAAGGGAGAACCCACCCATTCCCATATGATTGATTCCATTAACAAATGCATTTCCGATATTCTCCTGAATTTAAGCCAAAATAATGTTTAATCCTTTACATCTGGGATGCCCACCATGGTATCTAATGATGCTAATATGCCTGCAATACACTGGGAGGTGGGATACACTTCTAATGTAATCTAATGGATCCCCTGCAGGAATTGCCCGTGACTATGTAGGACAGATGAGGAGGAAGCTAACCATCAGATTGCAAGAACACAAGCAAGTGGTCAGATGAGGAGACCCAAACTCATTGGTAGCCTCACACTGCAATGAACAAAGACGTACAGTCAATTTGTTCAAATTGTTGGCCGAGCAGGTACAAAAATAGCCAGGGAAATTATTGAAGCTTGGGAAACTGGCCCCTTGTCAGTCAACAGGAGTGCTGATTTACCACCAGTTTATCAGGTGGGAGCTGAAGACTTGGCAACACAAGGAAACAACAGCCAACAACTTAATAACTATCAACGCCCCAATTAACAACTAAAAAGCCACACACAACTAGGCACCACATAAATACTACACATAGAATAGTCTAAAGTACACATTCTAGTGAGAGAGAGGTTCCCTGAATGATGGACTCTAGTATGAGTCTGAAAGCTTGGAAGACTAAACCTCTGGTCCCGGGTGACCAACCCAGATTGGAGCTTGAAAATACTTCCTGTTCCATGGCCCACCTGATATTTAATTTAAAAAAATAACATTAATTTAAAAAATGGAAAGTTGTCATCTTGCAAAAGAAAGTGCTAGCTAGCCTTCAGCATCATGTTTATATCACAGACTCTCTCTTGGCTCATAAGATTCCATAAGCTGCACCCTGGTGCATTAGAACAAAATCTACTCAATATAGGATGGAGGGAAGTAATGAGAAATCTGGGGAAGTAAATATAGAAAAAGATAGCAGTGGACCATTTTAATCCATAATTCAAAGCCCACTTTCAGTTCTTATGCTGAACACATTACACAGAAGTATTTTTCTATAGTACCCAGTCCTCTGGAATAATAACCCTCTACTGATGTATTCTATTTTTTCAAAACCTCTAAGTTTGTTGCTTCACAGCAAATCCTGGGGCAGGGCAATTTGTGACCCCATTTTGAAATTCTGATATTAATCCCTTGGTGTTTATGGTGTTTACCTTCCCTGAAAGAAGCTTAACATGTTTCAGAGTTTCGGTCATTGTTTTTTTCCTACCTTTTAAATTATACTATATATCATCTAGAGTCAATGCAGAGATTGAGGCAGCTCATAAATTAAACAAATAAATAAATGCTTACATTCAGAACCTCAGTTATTAATATATAGAGAAGAAAATGTCTGACTGAAACTTGAATGGGAAAGGTTGCATTTGTAATCATAATTTAAAATTTAAATTGCAGAATTATAATTTAAACCAAGCATCACTATCATCAGTGTAAATGGAAAGGAAGATATAATATCCTACATGTGATGGAGTAGTTACAATACACATTCTCTTCTGTCCCAAAAATAGCAATAGCAATAGCACTTATACATATCACTTTGTAGTGCTTTACAGCCCTCTCTAAGCGGTTTACAGAGTCAGCATATTGCCCCCAACAATCTAGGTCCTCATTTTACTGACCTGGGAAGGATGGAAGGCTGAGTCAACCTTGAGCCGGTCAGGATCAAACTCCTGACAGTGAGCAGTGGGTTAGCCTGCAATACTGCATTTTAACCACTGTGCTACCACAGCACATCTTAAGGGATAGAATGAGGGATTTATTGAGATACTTTGTACTGTATTGGTATTAACTAAAAGCTATCAATTTGTACCACAACTGACCAGAACAAATCAAGGTGGGATTTAAGATGAACCACCAAAGGCCACTGAGAACAAGTGCGAGACTATTGAATGAAATGAAGGGTTAAAGGGCAGTGGAACACATATATGTCAAAGGTTACATGTAAACAGTTGATAAGGCATCCTGTAAAAAACAGTTCCATTGCAAAAGACTGGACATGTATACTTAAGTTATTTTGGTAAATGAATATTTGGGTTACAGTACTTCTATTTATTAACCTGTTTAGAACATGATCCTATGCTCTCTGACCATTCATTTATTCTGGTGGCAGGTTCACCCTCTTTATCCAGAATAAGGAAGCACCGATTCTACACTGAGACAATTTGGCAACAATTGATAGTGTGCTCTTGTGTAACAAAGATCCTTCTATTTGAAAAGATCTTAGCCAGAACCTGTGCAAATGTCAAAGCTCTGTTACTAGGGCTGAGACAGCAGCTATGTTTTCCATGTCAAAGGCTAACTTACATATAAAAAAAACATTTCAAGAGTTCGCTAGAAAAAAAAATGAAGGGAAAATATGCAAATTTACTCCATCTACTAAGTCAGGATGTAATCATAGCTAATATTGGGGAAATTTCAGAACTCATACGTGCATTTTAAAATATATGGCTATGCCTTGAAAACTCTCATTCTGTAGGGTCACCTAAGGCTTCTTCAGACAATTATCATATATTAATCCTTTTTTTCATGCATAATGTGAGCTGTCTGAATTAAAGTAAATCACACAGAACAATTGAGTTATTTATAATAAGAGCTGGATCCTGACCCAGAAATGACTGTGTCTTTGGACTCACACAACATGCTGTTTTTTAAATAAACCAGTTGGGCATGTTGTCCAAACCAAGCACTCCACTGTCAGGTTTATAAATGTGTCTAAATTCCAGATGAATGCAAGGATTTATGTACATATGTTCTCTTATTTTATGCATGTAAGGTGAGGCATGCAGCAAAAAGTTGTAATTTAGGAGAATTGTTTTGTTCCCAAAGTTTGCCTCATAAAATAACAATTTATACATAAGCAAATCTTGCCATAACTGGTACATTACAAAAAATCAGGCACCATAGCTTTTTAGTTCCATAAACAGAGAAAATTGACAAGGAGGCAATGCAAAACCAGCCATTTCAACAAGGGAGCTAATAAGAGAATCTCCGCTACAGGGCAAAGGAAACAAATACCACTTTCATGCCATGTTTTATCATGAAATACAGTAGAAGAAGATATCAAAGCATAGAAAGATAAGAGAGTGAAGGACAATTATCAGCTGGATATGCCTTCAGCCTCACTGATCTAATGTGTTTAAGAAAAAAAATCTCCACAACAAGAAAACAAAACAACTAAACTCTTTTTCTATTTTTACGGTACCCATAATACATCTTAGCACTTGTTCTAGACATTGATAAACAAACCTTGTAACAGTGACAGACAAGCTTTGTCCTTCCTACATAACTATCCAGCAAGAGAGATGGAAGTACTAGATGGAAGGGATAGAATTATATATTAGCTGTAAAACAATTCTATCACAGTGAGTTGAAGTTGCACCTTACACTGGAGGTATGCACAGGAAAGGCTCAATTGAATAATTATTGGATTAATTTGGAAAGAAGGAAATCCTCAACTCACAAGACAATCACAAATGAAACTTCTGGTGGACGGCATCTCGGAATGCCCTGCTGACTTTGGATAATAATAATAATAATAATAATAAAGTTGGAAGGGACCTTGGAGGTCATCTAGTCCAACCCCCTGCTCAGGCAGGAAACCCTATACCATTTCGGACAAATGGCTGTCCAGTCTCTTCTTAAAAACTTCCAGTGTTGGAGCATTCACCGCTTCTGGAGGCAGGTTGTTCCACTGGTTAATTGTTCTAACTGTCAGGAAGTTTCTCCTTAGTTCAAGGTTGCTTCTCTCCTTGATCAGTTTCCATCCGTTGCTTCTTGTCCTGCCTTCCGGTGCTTTGAAAAATAGCTTGACTCCCTGTTCTTTGTGGCAGCCCCTGAGATATTGGAACACTGCTATCATGTCCCCCCTCGTCCTTCTCCTCATTAAACTAGACATACCCAATTCCAGCAGCCGTTCCTTATATGCTTTAGCCTCCAGTCCCCTAATCATCTTTGTTGCTCTTCTCTGTACTCTTTCTAGTGTAGATAATTGTAGTGCCAGGTAAGCTATGCTCACCTTTATGGAATAGGATCTTTTCAACTGCTGAATTATAGCATTACCTTGCAAAAAACTATACTATCAGTACTACTGTACTACTGCCTCCATTTTTGATCCCTATTCAGCTTCTATTGCGTTTGTTCCCAGTCATACCAGTATAATGTTGTCCTGATTTTTCATATGCAGCACGTGATAAGCCAAGTGGTTGGTTGACTCTTCTAGCTTCACAGTCTACTCTTTTCTCTGTATCACCAGTCAGCAGGAAATAGCCCTGCCAATCACCAGAAAAGGAGAGGGCCCAGTTGTAGGATTCTATCATCTGTAGCAGCAGTTTTGATTGTGCATCCTGATCAGTCAAAACAGTTGGGTCTAAACCCCAATACAAAATGTTTATTTATTTATTTATTTATTTAAAAAGTATATGACAACAATATAGCACTTAGAAATCAATATATTAGATACATTATAAAACACATCAATATTTAAAAGGATGATCTAATGATGAAATAAACAATATTCTAACATTTTCTTCTTAGACTCCAATGGATCATCTGGGTCTGTGTATCCTACTGATCTATAGATTCTTTTCTGTGTTGTGGAAGACTTTTGGGAGGCTTTAGATTGGCTGGAATATTATTGTGGCATGATTATAAAATAAAACACAACATCAAAATCATAGGATACTTATTCTCTGTGATGCTCACTGTCTTCCCATTGATTTTCACATTTACTTTAAGATGTTGGTGCTGATATGTAAGTCATTTAACAACTAGGATACGTCTGGCAGTACATACAAAAGGAGCTTTACGGTGTTGGCATTGCCCAGATGAACAACACAAATGAACAACTTTTCAATTGCACTGCCTGTTCTTTGGATTTTGTATTTGATGTTTTATTATTAAAAATCATTATTTTAATTTATTTTTTATTTGTTAAATTTATATGCCATCAAGTTGATGTCAACTCTTAGTGATCACACAAGGATGTACCTTCTAAAGAATCAGAGCTATAAGTTAATTTGTGATTTTTAATAGAGTGGAATATAAGAGTTATTTGAGCTTAAGAAATGCATCCTCTAATTTGTACAGACCATTGTAGCCCAATCAGTTGTAGTTTACTTCATTAGGAACCCCATACATGTCTAAATGCCTGCATCTGTATATACAGATATATACAGGTGTTATATAGGAAAATTTGTTGCGGGGTATTTTCTTTGTCATTGAAGATACCTTTTTAAATTACATGTTAAAGGTGAAATACAAATCAGGGTTTATAATATATAATTTTACTGTAACAGTTCTGTCCTACTGTTTTCCTCCCTTTGTTCTCTTTTCATTAAATAAAGAAGATATATATAAATTCTGTAGCTGGAGAAGGAACAAATGACCAGAGCTTAGTTGGAAAGGGAGAGCGACATCTGTTGGCTGTGGACAATATTTCACTTTTCAAGTCTTGATGCTCAATCAAATTAAGCTATTTTGGTTTGCTTTTACATTATACTGTATTCATTTCCGTTTGAAAAATACTGTTCAAGTTTCCTTCAATATAGAAAATATTTTTCAAATATATTCAGGTTTTCACAGTTGCCGACTTTTAACTGCAGTCATTATAACTGTATCTTTAACAGCAGCTTGTTTTGTAGATATTAACTAGTAATTTTACTCATGTGAAAATAATCACTTGCCGATTTCAGTTGTCCAGTCTTTTATTAAAGGCATAAATACAAATGAGGGCAATTTTCATTTGTTGACTAAACAAACATATGCTTCAAAACAGGTGTGCCTGTATGGTTTGGTCAAAAGGTCAAGAGACCTGTGGCAATACAGTAAAAGCTCCACTCAGTTTTAATGTGCAGGCACCCCCGCCTTTCAAAATAAATTAACTGCTTATATTAAACAGCTTCCTTCCTTAAATAAAGAGTACTTTTAGGCAAGGAAGCCTGGCTGAGGCACAATCATCCTAAGCAGGGCATAGTCTCTGCATTAATATGAAAGTAATAGAAAATAAGCAAACTTAGGCAAGGAAATCAGAATACAGCAATAGAGTCTGGGAACATCATCCCCTCTTACCAATTGTTTTTTTAAAACATGGGTGTCACACTCGATTGCGTCACGTTTTTTGCCTTTGCAGAGCTGGGGTGGGCGTGGCCTGCTCATGACACATCCGGCCCACAGGCCACCAGTTTGACACCCCTGTTTTAAAACAAAAATCCCCAGAAATCATTTTGTTAAAAAAAAAAATCCCAAGTACTCACCTTAAATGGATGTCACTGTTTTTACCCGTTTACAATTTTTCATTTGCAAAAATAAGTGCAATTATTATTCCAGCCTGAATGCTTAATCCAATTGTTGGCTCTTAGCTGTGGCATTTTTTTTTTACTGCTGAGAAAATCCACAGGTATTTTTACCAATATTGTTTCTTCCTCATTTCTCAAAATAGTCTTTTTTCCACCTGGGAAGTCACACACCCTGATTCTAGTAGACAGGCCATTATAATTTACACTCTTGTTGCCAGCTGCAAATTACTCCCAGGTGTATTATTATTTCTCCCAGGAAATAATCAAGAGTTCCTAATTTGGGAAAAAATATCCCATTAGCTTATTTAATTCGGAATCTGTCGTTTTAAAGTACAAAAAGAAACTGCAAAAGAAGGTGAATACCATGGTATTTGTATTATTTTGGTTACCAGGGTAAAAAAAAATTTCAAGGTTAGCACCATCATACGCTGTATCAAGTGGGCTTAACACACCAACATCTTCAGTTCCATTTCATCCACCCACAATGTAAGCAAAGGAAAAGGATAAACAGGAGATGGAGGCCTCATGTCTGGTGAACTCCCATTTTCATGGGCCATTCTAGAGCTTCAGTTCTGCCTCAGAAGTGGAAATGGACGATTATTTTCCCCAGTTAGCAGTTTGCATGACACTACTGACCAGGGCGAGTGAGTTAGTGTAGTCCTGGGGCAGCTTAGCACTGAAATTAACCCCCTCTGAGTTAGTTGTTGAGGTTAATTAACTGGGTTGGAGTGTTTGCACTGGGCAGTATCTTTGCTCCCAGAGCAAGTTAACAGTGCTGTGCAAACAGAGTCAGAAGTACTTTGCCTCTCAGAGGTCCCACCAGCTGTAAAATCCGGGGGCCAATCTGTCCGTGTTCACATTACTTGCAGTCATAGGGAGCAGTCATGGCCTTGATTCTAATAGCTACACCATAACATTAATAATTAGAAATGAACCTCTTCAAAGCTCTCTGTAGGCAAAATTTAATCTCCTTGCCACAGTATGTGGTATTTTCACAGATGACCATTTCAGACCGAAAGCCAAAATGTGCTGCTGTGCGTCCTGCAGTGAAAGAGTGTCAGAATGCAGGTCAGGTCACATTTAAGCTGCTGCCTCACTGCTTTTCTATTCACGTGGCTTTATCAAGAGTGCATTTTTGCCCTCCTTTCAGCCCCCATGTCGTTTGGTCAAAGATTTTATCAATTCAGCTGTTCAAACGGACAGGACTCAGCATGCTTCTAAATATGTACAATTTCTGCATCATATTTTAATGCTCTGTGTTCTGCCCTGCAAGTAAGCCTCATATTTCTCAATTTCCATCATCAATGTGACTGTCAGAAGGCTTCTCCTGGAATAGAAACCATTGGTGCCAATTACAGGGTGTATGTGAGAGACCCCAACATTTAATGGTTCCTTATCTTGGAACCAATTCACATGGATCAAACTAGGAGAAAAATGTGTGGTTCAGCAATTTAACTCAACTGGCCATGGGAATTCAGAGTATTTCTGGAGTGAGCCCTGTTGGATGAAAACAGGCAACTGTCCTGTTTCTGTGATATTTTCATTCATTCTCATTCTCATTCTCATTCTCATTCTCATTCTCATTCTCATTCTCATTCTCTCTCTCTCTCTCTCTCTCTCTCTCCTCCCCCTCTCCCTCTCTCCCTACTTCCTTCAAATGTTTTTATATAAGAAAGGATTACTGAATCCGGCTGAAGAAAATCAACATAATGTAGATTATCAGGTTTCCATCACTTTATTAGATGATCCTCACATTGCAAACTGAAACTCTTTAGAAAATAGCTTATACAAGATTAGGCATTCTACTGTAAATGCTGTCTGTGATTACTAAAAGTTAATTAATCCTGAAAACAAGATTGTGGCCTTGTTTTGTTTCCTAATGTTACATAATGGAACATAATTAGGAAAGAGAACATAGGCTCAAGGGAGCTGGGTTATTTTGCCACCTTGTAAAAATATAAAGCACCTGATTAAGCAGCAGTGAAAATTTAAAAAATGATTAGTTTGCTGAAATTATAAATGCTTGTGGAAAACAGGAGTATATCTGTGAGCTTCAGCAGGGATATCTATTAAGGGGTCGAAAAAGTCAAGATGGTGCCTGTGATTTGGTTACAGCCACCATGCATGTAACACACGTTAGAGCTTGAATTGCAGAAATTAGATCCACAATCTTGACCTTCTCTCTCTCACACACATTCTAGCTAGTGGATATTCTAAGTCAGTATTTTTCAAACTTGGTAACTTTAAGATGTGTGGATTTCATCTCCCAGAATTTCCCAGCCAGCACACTTGAAAAACTCCTCTAAGCTCCAGTGTTGATAGTGAATATGAACTACTTGTGGTGGTGGTTCTCTAAAGCAGCTGGAAGAGAAGTGGCTCTTCAGCCCCCCCAACTCCCTAGAGCAGGGGTGTCAAACTGCTGGCCCGCAGGCTGGATGCATCATAGCAAAACCGTACCCACCCCATTGCCGGCAATGGCAAAAAAAATCGTGATACGTCGCGACACGTCACGTGACATTGCAAGTTTGACACCCCTGCCCTAGAGCATTGTTTCTCAACCTCAGCAAATTTAAGACATGTGGACTTCAACTAGCATGCTGACTGGGAAATTTTGAGAATTGGGGTCTACATATCTTATATTTGCTGAGATTGAGAGAATTAAGGGGGCAAAGGGAAAGAACTGGCCCCTAGAGTCTAGACTTCCCCCACTTTTCTTCCCCCTCCTGTTCCTATAATCAGAGAGTGTAGCTGCTTTGGCGCCAATTCTCCAGCCCCATGAAAGATCTTACTGATTTGCCCCCTTCTCTTTCTTCCCCACTCAGTCAGCTTCTCTTGTGGTCAGAACTCCTAATTCTACAACAGGGGCCAATAATGCAGGCAGCGCATTTTAAACTGGCATGTTTCTATATGGTTCAGGGACTGCAGAAAACCGCTCTAGACCAACCTTGGCAGCTTTTAGATGGATGGGCTTCAACTCCCAGAATTCCCAGCCAGCCATGAATTCTGGGAAAAGTTTGAAAAACACTGGTTTAGACATGCCCATGACAAAAACTGCTGGAAGAGACCTATGGCTATTCAGAAAGAAAGGCACGAGGCTGGCTTTGGGGTAGAGAAAGTTCTGCCCCTTGTTTGGGTCCTGGGATATCTACATCCCTCATGCAAGGCACGCGAAAAAAATTGGGAACCGGAGAAGTGATCGTAGCAGGCTAAAATTATGCCCTGGCCGGTGGAACCCTGGATCCACGGGGAAATGGGCACTTGGCCTGGAGCAACTTCTCTAGCAAGTAAGTGAATACGCCTCTGACACGAGCAGTCTCAGGCGCTAGGACGCTTGCAGGGAGACGGTGATAGACAGAGCGCGGTCTCGAACGCGATACACGCTGAACTTTTCATAAGAAACTGCAGTTGCTCGTTGCCGCTGCGCCACGGTAGTTTTGGAAGCACCAAGATTGTTTTTAGGCGAATAAAAAAAGCAGATTCCGCCAAGCCGTTCTGTGCATTTTCTAGAATCGTAACCATCGTTCTCGAGTCTGTTTTGATTTTTCGGCTTTTCTGGTGTGACGATCAGCTTCATCCCCGGGGTGTATGGCCTTTCATTAAACTTATACGATATTTCGACATTTGCAACCCCCCGGGAAAGTAAATCCAATAGTGACGAATACCTGTAGCTCGGGTGTAAGTGAGGGTGAAGGTTCGTTCTCCGAGCCTGGTAACGAAACGTTCGGAAACCAATCCACAAGCTCGGAGAAGGAACCTTCACCCTCAAAGTAAATCCAGTCCATCGCCCCCACCAGGCCTTTTGGAAGAGTTGCCTAAGAGAGCAGATCTAAACCAGGCTGCTGCTGCACTCGCTTACTCCAGTGTAGTGATTCTAAGGAACCCAGCAGACAACCTGCCGCATGTAACGCCACGCCTTGAATAGGAAAGCGGAGGCGACACAGAATCCTCGTACTGTGCTATACAGAATATGCAGGGAGGAAAACTAATCCTTTCCTACTAGTTTTCCTAACTAAAACACCTCACTTGTATCTGCCTTCTTAATATATATTATTTTTTCTCCCTCTTCTGGGGCTTTGGCAACTATTTGTAGAAATTTGACATCCATGCATCTGTTCATGGCCGAAATTTACCTCAGGTCCTAAATCCAGAACTAAGCTAATTTTATTTTTCTAAAACTACCACTGTATGATACGACCTCAGCGTTCTACTTACTGTATCATTTGCCAAATGGGAAAAAAGATATAAATCTTTTATGGAAGATGGCATATTTATTGGAATTGCCACTTTTTCATTTGCTAAGTATTGTATACTCTTAACAACTTCATAACAGGCAGGCAATGAATAGGTAAAGGATTTTTTTGTGCACATTCGCACCTCTAATTCTGGGAAACGCTGCATGTTGGGAAATTAATATTTACCTGCCAGATGATTATTACAAGAAACTTGCATAAGAAAATCTGTCAAATTCCATTAATTTAATAAATAAATTTTAATACAATTTAATTATTTAATTACCATAATTCTAAGAAAAGCCACATGGCTGACTCATACTCTCTCAGCCCAATTCACCTCACAGTTGTTGTAGGGAAAAATAAGAGGAAGGAGTATTAGTTATGTTCACCGTCTTGAATTATTTATAGAAATAATAAAAGCTGCCAATGTATACTGTATCTTTATCATCTATTTAGCAAGAGCTGCTATAGGAGAAAAGGGAAACATGTAGCTTAAATGTTCTATAAATGAATTTCCAGAATTTATTTCATTTCAGCAACCTAGTAAGAAGCAACTGCTAAATGTTATTAATAATTTCTAACAATTTATACAAATATATACTTTAAAAGGTTGCAGTTCTGTGGTTTCTGAGAAGATAACATAGCCTGTACAATTTTTTAATTTTTCTATTCTGAAAGCTCAAATAAGCTCCAACTTTAAAGGAAATCCAACATTAGTACCTTTTCTATTTTTTGAAAAATCCTGAAGTGATTCTGCTATCATTTGAAGGGGGAAAATGTATTAGAGGTGAATCTATAATATGCGTCTAGACTAGCATCTAATCTGTAGTAGCCCTTCGGGTGATACATGATTTCTTTCCTATAGCTTCAACAGGATATTCATTTAAATTAAAAGACAAAAGACAAAAATAAACAAGAGGCAAAACATTACTTCATTTCTTCCAGTAGTCAGAACTGCAGTCAGATAGTCCATATTCCATGGATATATTTAGAAGCAAACTCCATTGGATTCAAAGTGGGTTTATGTGAAAGATAGACTTATGACCCTCAACCTCTCTGGAATAATATATGCATTTGAAATGTCAAGAACCCCAGGGACACTTTCACAATAGAAGTACTATGAATGACATTCCCACTTACTCATATATCAGAATGATACCTGCCACATTCCCCACTAAGTACACTTAGTTATCTTTTAATTCTAGACAGATGAATATGCATCAAGACAAAGTACTGAACTGCAGAAATCAAAAATTATGCAAATCAGAAGCTTTCTTGGAAATAAATATGAGGATGGGGCTGACCTTTTGTTTTGCATTATGCAGTTCCTATTAAAAAATACTAATCAAAGGAGTAAGTAGTCAAGGGGACAGGAAGTCTGACAGGAAACAAGGGATATTCACCGGCATATTCCTATCCAATTCCCAAGGCAAAATAGGCAACAAACAAATCTTAATAAATGAATCTTGAGAGTACATAGTACATAATAAAACTGGTTTAACACCACAGATGGCAGCAGACTTAGGAATATCCAACAGTATTTTTTACTGAGGCCATAAATGTACTCTTGGCATAAAAGAGTGATGCAAATAAAATCTTAAGAGATTAATAGGCACTTGCAAACCTTGAAATGCCCCAAACTACTTGAATCATATGATTGAGTTGCATAAGATATTACATCAAGGATTTACATCTTCACAATAGGATTGTGGGTCAAATTCCAATCGATTCAGGAAATAAACAGATTATAAAGAAGAAAATACCAACTTCTGTTGTTGAATTTTTCACTATCATTATATAAATCCTAGTAATAAAGTTCTAGTACATAAATATGAAATTAAATGGCCAAATTCAATTTTATTATTAGATATAAATGGAAATATTTAAAGCACATATAAAATTATTCTTCTTCCTTTTCTCCCTGTGTTGTCTGCATTCTTTATCCAACCATAGATCTTTTTCTTCCCCTCAATCGTACTTCATCCAGCTTTTTAATCACCGGAATTGATTTTTTAGATGCAGCTGAGTATTTCTTCAAAAGTGCTTCAAACAGAGCTTCTGTGTTTGGATGGGTACTCAAAAAGGCTTTCTCTAAGACATATAAATCAACACCCTTATCCTCAGGAAGGCCAGAAATAAAACTTAGTCCAAAATCTATTAACATCAACTCCAGATTCTCCTCTGGTGGTCGCAAAAGCATGTTAGAAGTTGTGAGATCCCCATGGACGAGGTCTTCATCATGCATTCGTGCCAATATCTCACCTATCTTTTCAGCTAATTGAATAAGACTGCTGATCCCTTCACCAGATTGCTGCTGGGAGATTATATAGTCCCGAACAGTAGTTGATCCTACAACATCTTCAAGATATATACAGTTAGCAACATAGTCCACAAAGTACACAACGGGTGCAGAAATCCCTAAAAAGAGAACAGTAAAAACCATTAGTTTTGGGTGGAATATATTATACCAGGGGTGTCAAACTGCCGGTCTGCGGGCCGGTTGCATCATACGGAGGCCGCGCCCACCTCAGCTTCAGCAATGCAAAAAAAAGTCACGATTCGATGCGATACGTGACCCAGCGAGTTTGACACCCGTGTATTATATCATATTAGGAGATAGACTGATGTACTGTTCAGTGCTCACCCTTCCTCCAGACAAAACTGTTACCATTCTACCCTTTCCCTTGTCACAGGCATGTCCTACTGTATGCATTATCTTTTTTGCTTTTAAAGTAGTCAACAATCAACACCTTGCCATGTTATCTACAGCTGGCTATTATGCGAAGCTACAGAATTTAAAAAATATACAGGAGAAACTGGGAATGCTCATGTACTGACAAGATATGGCTAAGAAATGTTTTTAAAAACAGGAAAAAAATGATTTTAAAGCTAGCACATTTTATTCATTAAAACTTGCATCCTGTCTTTCCTCCAGGTGCTCAAGCACTTACATAGCACTCTGCCCTCCATTTTTGTCCAACGCCCCTAAAGAGGAATATGGGCTGAGATGAAGAGCTGCCTCCAAATCACCCAGTGAGCTTCCATGGCTGAGAATGAAGCTCATAATGTCATAACCACTACCCCAAGCAAAAATCCATCTTCTAGCAGTCTGATATCCAACTGGTTTAGTAAATTTAATTGTGAAGATGTAAAACACAAGCTATACTTGATCAGGAAGATACTCAATACATTACTGGCTCCTACCATTAACACTTCCCATATTATGGCAATGTCTGTGAGAAATTGGTGACAGCAAATAAAATACATTAAATTTGAAAGTATTGTAGAAAATACTCCAAATAAGAGGTGATATATCTTCTCCAAATGCAACACATTCAAACGTGTTTAACCTATCCATTACATTAAAAAAAATAGATCTACTTCCTTAGCTATTTCAGACAGCCTCTCCAATAAATGGAAGTGAAAAAAACTTTGAATCAAGTTTTAGTAAAAACGGATCAATATCCCAAGGACAACAACATATATTTTCATATATTTTTTCCTTTGTCAATCAAGCGCTGTTGCGATCTCCCTGCTTTAGTCTATTTTAGAACACAGTAGAATCGCTGCTCTTTTACTTATTCATGGGGGGGGAAGCGGATCTGGTGTTTTTTGATTGGCCGTCATGAGGAGCCCACCCACTTCCTGCCTTATCCAATCCCTGGCTAAGCCCCGCCCCACCTGCTCGTCGACAGCGTAGCAACGAACGGGCCTCCTGCGCCGTTCGCTTGTGGCTGAGCCTCTCATCCAGCGTTGGGTGCCGGTAACGTTTCGGGAACCGGAGTTTCATCACGGTCGGCCTGCCTAAGAATTGGCCCCGATAGAGGCGGGCTTCGGCTCCCTGTTGGATCAACTGCAGACCCTCCATGGGAGGCGGGAATCCTGGTGAATCAGCTTCGACCGACTCGTTCTCGGAGTTTGATCCCGCCATGATAGCAAAATGGCCAGGCCACCTTCCTCTTTTACTACGCATGCGCAATCGTAAACTAAGTGGCGCACGTGTCGTGCGCAAATTCTGCAATTGAATGAGCAACGCTATTTGGATTGCAAGGATTAGACGACCATTAAATGTCAACAAGGAAAATCTGACATCTTGTGGTCGGCTGGGTGTTTGCAATCCATATTTTGTAAGCCGTAATAAAGAGTAAATTTTTCCTACGTTCTTTCTAGAATGATAGGGATATAGATAGATATTTTATATATTTATTTTATATGCGGCCCAAGACAATTCCTCTTCACTCAGTGTGGCCCAGCAAGCCAAAAAGTTGGACATCCCTGCTATTAATAAAAATTGCTCCTGTGAAAATATTTACTAGATCATCCACACTCAGAATATCTTGCACAGGATTTAAATGAATGCAAGGTTCAATGTGAAATGGGAGAGGGAAAGCTCAGTGAAAATAGCCTTTTTAAAGCAACAGCTTAAACTTCTAGGCCTCCTTAGGCATGAAAGCCTGCTGGATGACTTTGGGCTAGTCACTTTCTCAGCCCAACCAACTCAAAAGTTATTGTTGTGGAGAAAATAGGTGGATTATGTGTGTTTGTTGCTTTGAATTATATATAAACAGGATGCAAATAACAAGAAAAAGAACAGTTAGGACACCCTATAAAATCACAATACTTAAGACTGGTTTGTAAAAGTATTTATTGTATATTAGTATGAGTATGGAGTCAACTGTTGTCAATTTATGTGCAGAGCTCTTCATAATCTGGAAAAGATCTCTTAAAAACCTGGAGGAGGTTCATGCCATTTGCAGACTGATGCTGTGCTTAAATTTTCTGAAAGTATTAGTCCTATAATAGGAAGAAATGATATAATAACGTACAAAAGTAATAGGATAGTGACTGACATGTCTATCTGGAAGCATGTTTTGCTTGGTTTAGTGAAGTCTACTACAACCTATCCTCAACCTGTTGGCTATAGATTAAGATTTTGTTTCTACTTGCCTCAGAGTAATTTATTTGGACTTAGTCCTGGGTAGACCCAGGCTTGGATTATTTACTGAATTTTATATAAAATAATTGCATGCCTGCAATCTTTCCTTGGCGTACAACCTGTAGCCTCCTCCCCCCCCCCCCAGGTTTCAGTGCAGTATCAAGAATTACACAAGAATTGCCAGTGGGTTTTAATGTTTAATGTAATAGGTAAAAAAATCTTTTCCTTCTTAGTCATATGGACAGAAGATAGTTTCTGGAAGCTCTTCAGAAAATGAATAAAGAGACCATTGCAGAATAGAAATGCTTCTATAATTCAAGCACAGAGACCTCTTGTACCTGTTGGGTTTTTATTGTTATATTTGCTTTACTGCTATAGCTTACATTAATCCTATTTTTTTTCAAAGTTATACTGATTACGAATGTTGGGAATTACAGCCCCACATAGTCATAAAGCCAGATTAGGTAATTGTCTGCATTCTTCAAGATAATGTTTCATTCTCAGCAGAGTGTTCACTGCAAATTAGTGTCTGCTTCCTCTCATGATTTTTATTTATTTGGGCAGATGCAAGTGTGGGTGGTATTGTATAAAAAAATATCTGCATCTTTCATATCTTAAGGAAGGGAAAATTTTGGCAGATGTAACTTGTACGTTGAGCTCATGTTGGATCTTTTTAGGATGTGCTTGTACACATTGCTAAATCATGCTTATTTTATTAATGGTTTGAATAAATTAATTAGCTAACATATTAATCCATAAACCATAAGTTAGCATCCTTATTGAGCAAATTCATGCAACATGCTAAGCAAAATCCAAACAAACTACATTATGACTTAAGCGCTTTTTGTATGAATCTGGCTATAAAGCTATAGAAACTTTGTCCCTAATCCTCTTGCCATCCCTAGTGGTGGAACAAAGCAAACAGGATGGCTAATTGTTTAGATGGTTTTAAAAATAATCTGTATGTATGGAGCCCCCAAATAGGGCCTGGGAAAATCTAGATGCCTTCAACCCAAAGAATTAGTTTTCTGTATGTCTTTGGCACCATCTAGTCATTCAGTTGTGACCCAGATATGGTAAATCTACAACATATCCATGGAGTTTGGGGCTATCAAGAGATACTTATCTTGATGCTACTAGCTTAAGAACAAAGTATTGTGTGTCTTGATTATTAGCTGTCAGAGAATAACAATATAGAAGAGCTACCATTCTCCTTTCCTAGTTGGTAAGCTTTAAAAAAAACCCAAACTAATAATAAAATTGGCCAAGCATTATGTGACACACAGTACTGGACTAAATGGGCTGTTGAGCTACTGCAGGATTCTTCTCAAATTTTATTTGAAAATAAATTACTATTTGATATAATGAAATGGACATGAAAAGCAGTGCCATACTTTGTTTTTAGAAATGCTTTTCTCTTTGCTTTGCTATGAGACCTCCTGGCATGATGCATCTTAAAAGTATGTAGTCACACCTTTGTACAGTAAGTGGCTTAATATAATTTGCATATGATTAAAATGGCAAGTTTATCTTTTTTTCCTATTCACTCATTATACGGTATTAAAATTATTGTCTCCCTTTTCCTGCCTTCCCTATATAAGAAATCTAATTTGTCAAAAGTATGGACAGTGGATTATCGTAGTTTTTTTTCCCCTCTCTAAAGTTACAAATATTTATTTCTTCATCCCATGTCCCATCTCTTATCTATAGACAAATTCATAAAACATCATCTTTTCAATCCTGGTGTCAATAGAAAGTCCAGAAAAGATAACCAGAAGTACCAACACATCTTGCTTTAATCTTGGTCTAATAAATCAACTTTGTATTCCTTTTACTTCTAACAGACTTAATCTTTAGTTCATTCAAATATTGTTGTAGGATTTGATTTTTCTTCATTTCTTCTTTACCCCATAGCACAGAGTTCTTCAATATTTTAACAAGCCTCTTTTGTAAATCTAATTGGAAAAAATTATCAAAGTCACTCTCTTGGTTTGTCATTTGTATTTCCCTTCTAAATTTCAACACCTCAGCCAATTTCTTTTGTAGATTTAGTGAAACATCCATTTCTAAATCATTCTTTCAGCCTATCAGTTGTAAAATCACTTTCAATATGATCTCTATTTTGTCAGATAAGATTTGTTCTCCATCTGAAATTTCTTTAGTAATGTCTTTTGGACATAGTCTATCCATAGAAGCAGACATTATTACAGTACTGACATTGTTGATATTGAGGCTACTGTTTTCTGATTCCATTCTTCAAAAGTTTCCTTCAATATTTTTATTGTCATGTTTTGCATCATCTTATAGGCCTGTATGATTCCTCTACCTAAAAAACATAATTCCTTCTAGTGTCCAGTTTTTGAAATCATGAAATATATGAAATATGTCTTGTAATAACCAAAATCGGACTGTTTCCCATAAGAAACTGTTAGTGCTTTATAATTATTGTATTTGTAAAAGTTTTAGTATTTTTACTCTGTTTATAACGTTCTGAAATTGAAATCTTATTTAGCTCCTTGCTGTTTATTTCAGATTCTTTAAATTCTTAAACTTTTGATCATTTTTTTTTCATTCAGGATTGAAAATAGACTGACCCTGCATTTTCAAATCTGTAATTCCAAAGTTCTCTCACAGCTTAAAAGCAGTCCTTTAAAAGTCTCTGCCACAGTTGCAAACATGATGGTAATCTTGTAATGTCCGAATGTTGAAACTTGCAGAAAATCATTGTCTTGCAGTCTCCTACAAGGAGCAACTGTCTGAAGCAAATAAGTAATAATAATAATAAAGTTGGAAGGGACCTTGGAGGTCATCTAGTCCAACTCCCTGCTCAGGCAGGAAACCCTATACCATTTCGGACAAATGGCTGTCCAGTCTCTTCTTAAAAACTTCCAGTGTTGGAGCATTCACCGCTTCTGGAGGCAGGTTGTTCCACTGGTTAATTGTTCTAACTCAGGAAGTTTCTCCTTAGTTCTAGGTTGCTTCTCTCCTTGATTAGTTTCCATCCGTTGCTTCTTGTCCTGCCTTCAGGCGCTTTGGAGAATAGCTTGACTCCCTCTTCTTTATGGCAGCCCCTGAGATATTGGAACACTGCTATCATGTCCCCCTTTTGTCCTTCTCTTCATTAAACTAGAAATACCCAATTCCAGCAACCGTTCATTATATGTTTTAGCCTCCAGTCCCCTAATCATCTTTGTTGCTCTTCTCTGTACTCTTTCTAGAGTCTCGACGTCTTTTTTACATCGTGGTGACCAAAACTGGAGGCAGTATTCCAAGTGATTTTCCATTCTCTCATTAAGAGATTCTGAGGAACTGGTCTATTCACTGTTTTCATAGAACTGTCTTCGATTTCCCTTACTTCCAATCTGAGGTGTGAGTCCAGTTATTGTATGCAGGATGTGGAGCAAATCCTAATGAACTAAAATATCTGGGAAGGAATGAAGAAGTGTCACTGTGAAGTCATATTAAGTGCAAGACCAACAAGCATGGTGATCAGCATTACAAAGCAATTGCTCTAGTTAGCAAATCCTTCCAACATCATTTCTGAATCCATCTTTCAAAACCCTACTTCCTTCAACTTTACTGATTTTATGGGGTTTCTTCAGTATCTTATTTGAAGTCCTTTTGAACCATTCATAAGATGCAACCATTCAGATAAACATTTTTTTAATGTTTCCTCTGAAACTGAAATTTGAAAAAGGGAACAGTAAGCTAATCTATAAAACATATAAAGAGCTGGCTCATTTAAATATGAATTAGAAATATGAAAAAGCCAAGTTCAGATATACACCCCTCTGACTAGAACAGATGATCTTCGGTTGTATTCTCAAACACCGAGAGGAATTATGAAAAAAACAAGAGTGAAATTCCAAAGAGACATTGTAGAATAGCAGCAGTTTGTAATAAAACAAGGTTTTTGAAAACAAAGTGCCTTCATTTAAGGCACAAAGCAACAATTCAAGAACAGCAAATCGATTGATGTTACTCCTAGGAATCCTTTGATCCTAAACCACACTTGAAAAGCTGTTACAGAAAAGCTGAGTTTATTTTGTTTGCAGTTGAATTTATACAGTTCTGCTTTTTTAACAAGTTTGCTAAATGGCTAAGAAGAAAAACAATAATAAAACAAAAGACAATCCTAGCCTAGTCCAGTCTGGGCCTGTAATGTTCTAAAAGAAACCTGTTATTAGCAGAAAGTGAACTGTTTTATTATGACAGAGAGATAAAAAATGAGCTCTTAGATTTTTTTTCTTTTTGTTACTATTACATGTGAAAAGAGAGGTGGGAAAGAAGGGAGGCAGAAAGAAAAAAGGAAGGAAGGAAGGATTCTTAAGAAAGAAACCCACTATATATATAAAAAGAAAAATAAGGAATAAATAAGTTATTTCTGACCTGTGGCATACATTCTAGGTGAGCTGCTATTATGGTTTACAATAATCTTTTAAAATGAGTAAGGATTTGATCTTGATTTTACTTTTCGTTTTTTGTTTTTCTCATTTTCTAAAAGTATCCTCCCTGAAGTCACATGTCAGTTGTGTGCAGCTCCTTTCCCCTTTACATATACAGTACGTTAAAATTGAGAGCAGTGCGACCACTATTTTCAATCAAGTTTTTAAAAATGACATATTTGACTCTTTTCCGACCCTTTGCATGAGCAAACTACCCTAGGTAGGGGGTGCCGTGGGGGGGGGAGGTTATTATCAACTACTGCAAGATAATGGACAGAATGTCGTGATACAAGGGTTGCCACAAAGAGGGAGTCAAGCTATTCTCCGAAGCACCTGAGGTTAGGACAAGAAGCTATTGATGGAAACCAATCAAAGAGAGAAGCAACCTAGAATTAAGGAGAAATTTTCTGACAGCTAGAATTAATCAGTGGAACAACCTGCCTCCAGAATGCTCCCAACACTGGAAGTTTTTAAGAAGACTGGACAACTATTTGTCTGAAATGGTATAAGGTTTCCTGCCTGAGCAGGAGATTGGACTAGAAGACCTCCAAAGTCCCTTCCAACTCATTATTATCCCCCATCCCCTTTGCTTACTTGTTAATATCACACAGATATGTTCAAAAGGATAGGGATTTGCATTGCCATTTACTAATTTGACCTATACCCCAAGATTCCCTGGTCTTAGAGTAAAAGGATTTAGGATACTTATAAGAATGTAAGAATTGCTTTGCTAGATCAAGCCAAGGTTCATCTTAATCAAGAATCTGGTTTCTTACCCTAGCCAACCAGGTGATCTATCTTCTGCTAGAGTTATTCCCCTCTGCAACTGGTATTTGGAGCCAAATAACCTCAACCTGGAGTTACCATGGAGTCTTTTAAGACAGATCTGTTCTTGATGAATGTATCTAGTCTCTTTTTATAGCTGTTTATGTAAGTTTCCCTCATGTGCTAATGAATCCCATAGGTTAATGGAAGAAATGCTTTCTTTTAAGGCTGTGCAAGACCTCAGATTTGAAGGGGGAAAGATGCTTCAGTGTGCAAAAGATCCATAGCTGGCCCTTGTCTGCAACCCCTTAAATGTAAACACATCTTTTCTTGGGATCATCTTACAGTTGCAGAGGGCAGCCATGTGATCCTAGAAGATTCAGCAGCTTAAAGCAATTGCCAACAGATCTTAATCAGCACTCCTGTGGACACTGAAGCACCTTTTTCTGTGTGATTCAGAGTGCCTTTCTTTGTCTATTTTAAATAATATGTTTTAAAGCTTCACTGGGTATTCTACGAGAGAATAAATTCTCTATCCACTTCATATTATTCCGTGCATAATTGTATCATATATCTTAATGCTATCCCCCTTTAATAGCGGTTCTTAGAAGCTAAAGAGTTGCAAATGTTCTAGCCTAGTATATATTGTATTTCTTTGTAATAACTGTCATGTATTTATCAAGCTTGGCCAAGGAAGGCTGAAATTACTCATTACTATATCTCTTACTTTTAAATGCCTCTCCAGTTCTTTCTTGTCATAATGGCTGGTTCACAAATGGGTTGCTAACATTAATACGATTCCTTGGGGGGGGGGAACACCTTCAGTATATCTTCTGAGTCCCCACTCTCTAGGCAAGATCATCCCCATAGTGTAGCTGTGGCTTATATAGCAAACCACAATGAAACAAATCATGACTTGGCACTTTGAATCAAGACTTCAACTACAATTCAAATCAAGGAAGCATAGTTTCTCTCCAGCAGAATGTATATATTTGGGTTCTACTGTGTAATTTAATTACCATTCAGAGGTAAGACATATGCATCCATCCTGATTAAACACATACACACGTTACGCACAATATTGTATACTGTCACCACTACTGGTAAAGGGTTTGGGAAGTGACATGTTTGCATGTTTGTTTGATTTCTATAGCTGCCCATCTCGGCAAACAACTTGGGCAGTTCACAATTCAAAGTTGGAATTCTGTTCAGGCTAATAACAATTTGAAGGTTTAGATCAGAGGTGGGGAACTATGGCCCATTTATGACTTGTGGACTTCAACTCCCAGAATTCCTGAGCCAGCCAATTTTTGGGAGTTGAAGTCCACAAGTCACCCGTTTAGATTTAATTCCAGGCAACTTTGGGCAGAATCAGGGAACACCACCAGCAGAGTATTGTTGTGTCAAACTGAGTTAAGTAGCTGAATTCACATGTATCACAAAGTCGGAACTTCCGTTCTGACCAGTCAGCTAGCTGCAAGAGGCCTTCTAAGGTCACCTGAACACCCATGTTGGATTGTGGTTTACTTGTTTGGGAGCAATTAGATAAGAGATGAATGGGTGCGTTTCCCACTCTTAAAACTGACCACAACCTCCCAAGTCAAGTGTAAACCACCCCCCATCAGCCTTTTTTGCTGCCAAAGTTAAGGGCAATCGTGGTGCTCTTACAAGGACACGCCTGGACGCCGTGGAATCTCTGTGGATGTTGGTCACCTTATCCTGCATTAAGCCAACTTGTGATTCATTTCCTATTCCTTTAATGTGCTGAATAGCCATTGCAGTTTATAAAGAGTGCCTATTAGACACGAAATCATGGGTGAGGAAAGTATGGCTTTAGAATGAAATAGAAATCAGGCACCGATGGAAAGCAGCTACCCCGGTGCCAAAGCCACTTTTCACGATGCTTGGCTCTTCCTAACAATCGGTAGTTGACTTCGCAGACCAGAACCGGCGGCGTTTAGTTTACGCAACCGGCGGCGTTTAGTTTACGCAACATCTCCGGATCTAGCAAACCTGAGCGAGGGGGCCGTTTTGCTGGTCTCCCTGCGCTCCCGGATCCCACCCAGCCAGGCCATGGAAGAACGAGCGAGATCGCGCGCCTCCTTCCCCAGCGCCGCTGATCATTTCCCCTGTTTCTGCGCGGGGTTCCCCTCCCCGCCGCAGTAAGTAGGCAGGTCCGGAGCAACGTGGCGCTCTTCAGTCCCGTCTGCCCACGATGAAAAGAAAAAACAAAAACCCAAGACCCAAACTTCTGTGCGCTTTAGGGAAAGTTAAGCTCTCGCGGGCCTCCAGCTTCCCGGGGCTTCCGAAGGAGCAACATTTCTGCTCCTGGCTCCGTCCTTCTGCGGCGACGCGGGCATCCAGGATACGATCCTGGAAAATCGAGAGCTTTGCCCCGGGGGCCTCCCGGCGGCGAGCCCCCTAGCGTCGGAATGCTGGACGTCCCTTCATTTTCGGCGCCTAAAGTCCGTGGCTGGGAAGCGCTAAACTGAGGTTTCGATCCCTAGGGGCTGCCGGGCCGGGCTTTCTCTTTTCGTGCGCTCTCGAGTTCGGAAGCAAACTTTTTGGGGGAACTGTGTGCGCCACTTCCATCAGCATGGGTGAGTTCCTTGTCCGGCGAGGAGGACAGCAGGGGACGGGCAAGGGAGGACTTCTCTCTCTGGATGGATTCGGTTGGTTCTTTGTAGGGATGGAGGGAGAGAATGCAGAGTTCACTTTTTCCTGTAAATTAAAACAATTCGCCTTTGCAGTTGGCTTCTCTGTTCCCAAATCTCTGTCCAGTATTCTCAGTTGTTTTCCTCTGCCAGAGTAATGAGTTATATACGTATCTATGTCGTGCTTTGCCAAACGCTTTTAAAATTATCTCAAGAAAAAGTGGTTCTTTATCTTGGATTACACTATTAGGTCTAGGAGCAGAAGCACTAACTCAGGCATCTTCTGTCTGATGCCCCTTGGAAGCATTGAGTTATAGCTGACCAGAGATTATAGGAGTTGAGGTCAAATCGCCAGATTGGGGGAGCTGGCTTCACTGAAAGCCAGGAATTCCATTACTAAGAGTGGCCGATGGCGCTCACTTTCCTAATCAAGCTGCATTCTTTTACCCTCTCACAGTGCAGAGTTGATAGGATTGGGTCGCAATGCCACAGTCCATTGTGAACCTAAGCAAGTAGTTCATCAGACTGCTGTCTAAGACTTGTTTATAGTTCTCTTGGCGCAATCAGCAAACTATAAAATTGGCAATTACATTTTAGCCCAGCGTATTCTGTGAACGGATCTCATGGGATTAATTTACATTTCAGTATATTGTGCAATTCCAAAAAATTGATTTCATGGAATTATTTATAAGAAGGCAGGGCATGAGAATATAGTCTGCCTCTGATATTCAGATGGCCTTTTGTTGTCATTCATTAATAAATGTTACATGCTTGCTCAGGAATAAGACCTGCTCTATCAAATGGGTTTTGTTTACATGAAAGGCAAGTCCTTTCCTAATCATTCATCATTTACAGAATGAAACACCTTGCCAGTTATTTCCCCAATTAAATGTGGCCCCTAGTTTAGTCTACCTCTCTAGCACAAATATGTACATGCTAATGTCAGGAAAAGATTTAGTACAACCCTTAATGATAGTTCAGTTTGAAATCAATTTGCTCCTGTGTATCAGTTTTCAAAGGCAGCACACTTTATTTCTGTTAAAAATTCACATGGCTTTCTATCCTTTTTATAATAGGATGGTGAGGTGCCGGGGAGGGGGGGGGGAGAAATTGAAAGTATTTCAAAGAATACAGTATTGCAACTGTTGACACAGTTTTCAAGGGTTGATGTTTGAAGGTTAAAGTTCACGGATTACACCAAGCCATGGTTAGTTGAATAAGACAGGGTGGCCCAGTTCACATGTAAGCTGCAAAATCATAGTTTTCAAACTTCATTGAGCTAACTCTAACCCAAGCAAACCACATTGCAGTTTACGATACATGATCCTTGGGTAAAGGAGAAAAAAGTACTTCTTTTTATTCAGTTACCCTCAACCTTTGTAACAGATTGGGCTATAAACTCAATTATAAAATAAATAAAAACTGAAAGCTTTTCAATAGGCATAGAGAAGAGAAACAGCTGCTTTAATGAATAATAGAGAGGCGTTGTGCTTGCATCAGGTCTGAATATTTCTTCCAAAACATGTTTGAAGCATGCCTTAAAACTGTTATGTCTGTTCCTTTATTTCTGCTTTGAGCCATTTCTGGATTAACATATGAACTTATATGTATACCAAAACTGTATTATGTATGCCATGACTGATCTGTCCAATCTCTAGCTCCAAACCTTGTGGTTACTTTATTTATTAAAAGTTGCACTATTCAGTCTCTGAGCTGTTATTCCTAATTCCAGGAATATACACTCCATTAAGTGTTCCAATTCGTTCCTGCATTCAGACATTTATTTTACAAGTCTTGTATACAGTTCCAACTCTAGGTAGATGATAATAATAAACTAACACAATAAACTAGATAATCAATAAACTGAGTCAGTTTGATACAGCACTTAAGGTTCTGAATTAGAAACCATAAGACTGTGATTTCTAATCCTTCCTTATGCATAACAACCATATAGGTGACTTTGGGTCAGTCTCTCTCTCTTTCTCTCTCTCTCAGCTCAATTCACCATAAAAGACTGTTGTGAAAAAAGGAAGAGGGAGAATTATGTATGTCACATTGAGTTGCACAAAATAAAGGTGGATAAAAATAAAAAAAAATCTGTAATCTTTAATCATAAAAATAAAGCAACTAAAGATTTAAAAAGTAATTAGATTCAGCCATTAACGAAAGGGAAGGAAACAGCAAACATGGCTAAGCGTTCTTATCTTTAGTTTTTCTTGCCAGTCTACGTGTTGCATACTAAGTTTAGAACTTAATGTATTTAAATATAGGCCTAGTCCTTCACGAGTTACAGTCCAGTTCCAAAGCTGGAAGCAATTTTTGTAGAAATGAATGCTCCAGCAGACCAAGAAATCTTTCATATGGAAAAAATAATGCAACAATGAAAGTTCTGCTCTTTTATTTGCTCTGATCTACTACATGTTGTCAATTTGGGGAGGGCAGAAGCAAAGTTAGACACTGAAAGTCTACTAACAATATGAAGAGATAATATACAAGAATAAGGTTTCTTTTTTTAACAGGAATTTTAGTAGCTGAGAATTAAGTTTGGGGCTGTTGGGGACGAGGGAGTACTTAAGAATTAGACTAAGGCATGAACTCCTAGAAAGCCCAGTGACTCTCCTGCCAATTGAACCATCACCTCATATACAATCTACCAGGTTACTGGTATCCTCACCTGAGTTCTCATCTACTTTTTCAATAAATTAACTGAGTGGCAATTAATCAGTGGAACAACTTGTCTCCAGAAGTTGTGGCTACTCCAGCACTGGAGGTTTTTAGCAATAGCAATAGCATTTAGACTTATATGCCGCTTCATGGTGCATTATAGTCCTCTCTAAGCAGTTTACAGAGTCAGCATATTGCCCCCACAATCTGGGTCCTCCTTTTACTGATCTCAGAAGGATGGAAGGCTGAATCAACCTTGAGCTGGTGAGAATCGGAACTGCTGGCAGTCGGCAGAATTAGCCTGCAATAATGCATTCTAACCACTGCTCCATGATGGCTCTTTAAGAAGAGATTGGACAACCATTTGTCTGAAGTGGTACAGGGTTTCCTGCTTGAGCATGGGGGGTTGGACTAGAACAGGGGTGTCAAACTGCTGGCCCGCGGGCCGGATGCGTCATGCGGAAGCCGTGCCCACCCCATTGCCGGCAATGGAAAAACTGTCCTGATACGTTGTGCAACATCACGTGACGTCGCGAGTTTGACATGTCTGGACTAGAAGATCTCTAAGATCTTTTGTTATTCTGTTATTACTTATTGTTATTATTCTATTATTATCATTATAAAGTTGTTATTTTGTTCTGTTATTCTAAGCTGTCTCAATTACAACTCACCACCTTTGGAAACTTCTTCCTCCAAAGACGTGTTTATGATGTTGTTATCTTCCAGGTATTGAGTAAATGTTCCCCAAGCTAGAAGAATGGAACCAAATCTGACCAAGGACTGAATTCTCTCCCTCCATATACTTGGCTGATGTTATGTGAACAGAGGGCTTCTTGGAACAGAAACCCCCTGGGGTATCTGCAGGGAAATAAAATCAACATGAGCCCTTTTTCACATGCATCAGAATAGAATAGAATAGAATAGAATAGAATAGAATAGAATAGAATAGAGACTTCCGGTTTTGTGCCCGTAGTGCATGGCCGCGCGAGAGCGGACCTCCGCTCCCTATGGCTAGTTTCGTCCTGCCAGGGGGACCCTAGATGGGTCCGTAGTCGCCCCGAAGAGGCGACTGTGAAGGAGGGGCACCCCGTTGATCACGAAGTGAGAGCAATCGCTTCGTTTGATCCGGGGAAAGCCCTCTGAACCTGACAGGAGAAAGGCTAGCCGCATGCCAGCGTCTAGCCCAAGCTACCTGCAGCTGAAGTCCAAGAGCACTAACCAGAACAATGGTGAACAGTGTGCTTGGAATTGGTGAGAGTAGTTGATCTTCTCTCCCTTATTTTGCAACTAAGTCCCTGGGAAAGATCCCCAAAGCAAAAAACCTCCGAAAGTGAGGGGAGGGGACTATATTCCCATTCCCCCATAGACAGAAGCAGTGAATTAACATTTAAGGAGGAAATAAACATATTGAAATTAAATTTAAAATACTACAATCTGATCAAACTTAGAAACTAAACTAAACTGCTAAAACAAACTGCTAAGATTATATCCTAAAGGATTTTGATGAAATTATAAAAAAAGAAAAACAATAAGAACTTCTTGCCTGAAAGAGCTGGAAAACAAATATTTGCTGACATCTAGTGGACAATTAGAATATAGCTCATTAAAGTCACCGCCCAGAAATAAAGAAAAATCTGTTCCCATGAACTCTAATAACCTTTAAGAAGATAGTTGCCAGGGAACAAAGAAGAGATTGTATACTGGGCCAGCTATAAGATTGGAAATTGTTTGAAGGAAAGAAATACTTTGATTGTGATCTAAACTTATGAATTGTTTAAAAACTTTGATCTATGACTAATTTTTGAGAGGGAAAGTTACAGGAAGGATTTAAGGTGGCTAAATATACTGAATTGCAATTCCGACTGGTTGACAATTGACTCCTGAAAGAAAGAATTGTTATAAAACATTGATTTTACTGAAACCTTGACAATTGAAAATTACAGTGGATTGTAAAAATTATATATAAAGACAAGAACTATGCAAAATTGGACTGTTTGGATTTTGAGTTCTGGCCAGCTTGACAAGGCTAATTACAGAGACTATGGCACTTATGACGGATTACTCAAAAGGGGGAGACAACATGGATATGACATATTCATCAAAAAATGATAGAAAGCCACACTTAATATCTACTCTTGAAGGATTCAACCGCAAAGATCAAAGACCTCTAGAAGCAACATTTCAAGACAAGACAAATACTTTCCAAGGATAAATTTATGCAATGCTACGACAGATACAAATCACAATAACTCTAAACCACGAGGAGATTAAACACAACTTTGATAACATAAATGAATACACTTCTAATTTAAATCTACAATCAAAAAACATTCAAAGAATGATGGTAAAGAATGAACAAACAAATCAGATAACAGAATGTGAACTAGAAAAAAATGACTTAATTGGCGAAGTCACAAATGAAGGGAATTATAACTTAATACAAACAAGAAAAATCTCACAAGATTTGGATACAACAATAAATATGGAAAAGATACCTTATGCATTAGAATGTCAAAATAAATCTGAGAAGGAAGAAGACTTAACAAAATGGACACTGCTAGGAGAATCAATGTTTGGGAGACAAAAAGCATATATCTTACGTATTATGTATCCTCTATGCCTAACACAACTACAAAAATACAAGAACTGTTTGACAAGTTGAAAATATTAATTTGGAAAACAATTTGGCAAAGGAAGAAGATTAGAGACGGGCTTAAGAGACTCGACTCGCCCTACCAGATGGAATATTATACGAGCAAACATTTGTTTGAATATGGCTAAATAAACAAATAACTTTGGCTATAAAGGGGCTTTAGAATAAGTGGGATAAGATATAAGTAATATGGTATTTTTTGATAAGATACAAAATGTAAAAATATTGGGATGATGAAAGTGAAGGAAAAGTTTGAACTTTAAAGACAAATTAAGTTTGAAAAGATTTAGGATTAAGGAATGATTGAAATATTGAGGGGAAATTAGGCTTAATAAGAACTTTGAAAAAAGGATATATAGTGATTTAATTAATTTTTACAAATAGAAGTGAAATATAAATTGATTAGAAAAGATGTTTAGGTAGATGTTATGATAGATAAGTAGTATAGTATTTCTATAATATATGAAATATGAAAATACTGGGATGATATATTTAAGTGGAAAATTTGGATATTTAGATGTTAATTATTGAGAAAATTATGATTGATAAGAATTGTTTGAATATTATGGAGAAATTGAGTTTAAACAAGATTTATGAATCTATATATGGACGCTATTATTGTTGGTATAAATATAGAAGAAAATGTTTTTATTTAATCATTTATATATGGATAATATCAAATATCAAAAAATATATTTGTTTAATGCTGAAGAAGGAGAATACTATTGGGAGAAGAGAGGATCAAGGAAATATATTATCAGTTGATATACTAATTATGGAAATATAAAAATTAATTATTATTGACTGTTAATTAACTATTATTGATTGTAAAAAAAAATCATGAACCAAGACAACACGCTGTACACCAGGCATTAAGGTTGTTATTGTAAAAAAGTAATAAAACTCTTACAAAAAAATAATAGAATAGAATAGAATAGAATAGAATAGAATAGAATAGAATAGAATAGAATAGAATAGAATAGAATAGAATAGAATATCATGTAAAGTATTAATACCACTTTACAATGCCTTGGTAAGGCCACACTTGAAATACTGCATCCAGTTTTGGTCACCACAATGTAAAAAAGATGTTGAGACTCTAGAAAGAGTACAGAGAAGAGCAACAAAGATGATTAGGGGACTGGAGGCTAAAACATATAAGGAACGTTTGCTGGAATTGGGTATGTCTAGTTTAATGAAGAGAAGGACAAGGGAAGACATGATAGCAGTGTTCCAATATCTCAGGGGCTGCCACAAAGAAGAGGGAGTCAAGCTATTTTCCAAAGCGCCTGAAGACAGGACAAGAAGCAATGTATGGAAACTAATCAAGGAGAGAAGCAACCTAGAATTAAGGAGAAACTTCCTGACAGTAAGAACAATTAACCAGTGGAACAACCTGCCTCCAGAAACAGTGAATGCTCCAACACTGGAAGTTTTTAAGAAGAGATTGGACAGCCATTTGTCCAAAATGGTATAGGGTTTCCTGCCTGAGCAGGGAGTTGGACTAGATGACCTCCAAGGTCCCTTCCAACTTTATTATTATTATTGTTGTTGTTGTTGTTAATTTATAACTTCATTGCTGCAAATTGGGTGTAGCTTTATGCATCTAGTGTATAATGCTTTAAAAAATTCAAGCAGCATCTGTAAAATATAGTATGATAAGTTAATTGATGGTGCCAAAGGTGAAAAAGACTCCCTCTTCTTTGTGTCAACCCCTTTGTGGCATCTGTATAAAAAGGTACAGGGCTTTGATTGCACAGTCCCAGCCAACTTGATTTTTTCTGCCATTCCCTCTGATGCCCCTATAAGGCCCTCACTTCCTTAAAATCTTCCTTTTCTGCCATTCTTTCTTCCATGCTTGCTTATAATTTCAGTCAGCAATTCTATACCAGTATTTCTCAACCTTGGCCCCTTTAACATGGACATCAATATGTTGGCTGGGGAATTCTGGGAGTTGAAATCTATGTATCTTAAAGTGGCCAACGTTGAGTAACACTCCTATAGACACTTAGCGGGGAGTAAATCCCAGTAGATGTATCTCAGGGTAGGTATGTACAGAGCTGTCCAAAAACAAAACCTGGTTGATGTGACCAGCTGTAACTCTGGGATTTTTCAGCAATTATTTATAGATTTTGTGAGAATTCTCTCCCTAACAAAAAATGATTTGATGTCTGTTTAGTATCTTTTTCCTCCACTAGCTGCATTTTAATAAAAGTGTATAGACTGTTAACAACAGTAAGGGAAATGGGAGCTTCAGTAAAATCTAATTGATTCAACTTCTTCATCTAATTGATTCAACTTCTTCATTTAATTGATTCAACTTCTTATGTGCCTAATGGAGCTTCCAGGTAGAAACATTTGAATCTGCAAATCCCTTCTACTGATTCTGATGAAATACCGTGTTTCCCCGAAAATAAGACCGGGTCTTATTTTTTTTTTTATTTTTTTTTTACCTTCAAAAGAGGCACCAGGTCTTATTTTCAGGGGATGTCTTTTATATTCACCTCCAGCACCAACAGCCCTGCCCAGCCGATCCACTTCTTCTGCGGCCGAACAAGCAGCTTCATTCTGCAGCTGCATTCCAGCCTGCATTTTGCAGTCAGGCCTTTCCAGAAGGCCTCTGCAGCTGAGTACCGAACTATGGATTGAATCCATAGCTTGGTTCTCGGCTGCAGAGGCCTTCTGGAAAGGCCTGTGACTGAGAAATGCAGGCCTGGCTGCAAAGACACCTTCAGTGAGGAGAGTCCTGGCTGCAAGGTAAGTGGGTGCGGGGCGCATGGGGCAACTCCACATCCCCACCCCTACCCTAGCTTGATTTTTAGGTGTGTGCCTTGCCCCACAAAAATCAAACTAGGGCTTATTTTCAGGGTAGGCCTTACTTTCGGGGAAACATGGTAGTTGTTTCGAATAATAAGGTTTCTATTTAAATAATGCATAGTAAAATTGAAAGCAGCTTGGGCAGCTTTACAAATGGTAGGGTATTTCAACATAATATTAGAAGGGAAAAGCCAATAAAGGTGATGCACTAAAGGCAGCATAATAAATGCAATTTTAAGATATGTTTATTATTTTTATTTATTTATTTATTTATTAAGTTTGCCGCCCATATTGCCATCCATTTCTTCAATTAACAGAAAAAGTCAAATAAAACTATCTAGTTCCCTAAAACTAGATAGTGTTAAAATACCTGCTTCCTTACCCTTTGATAGAAAAAAATGAAGATAGGCAAAAAAAAAAAATATGTATCACTTCATTGCTGCAAATTGGGTATAGCTTTATGCATCTAGTGTATAATGCTTTAAAAAATTCAAGGAGCACCCATAAAATATAGTATGATAAGTTAATCGATGATGCCAAATTTGTAAAAGACTGGTATAATCATAACCATAACTAGCTGAAGTGTCTGGTATAAGAAATTTAGATCAACAAGTTGGCAGTCTGGAAAGCATCTGGTTGCAATTCTTTGATGTGATTTCCAGCTGGACAAGTACATTCATGCTGTGGTTCATGTTTATAGGATGTTTACTCGTCTGAATATTTTTTTTTTAAAAAAAACTACCATGTTGAGTTGAAAAAACAAGATTGTTTTCCAGCTTCCTGGTTTTCTATTACTAAGAAATCCAGTTTGGTCTAATGGTTAAGGCACCAGGCAAGAAAGTGGGAGAGCCCGAGTTCTAATTCTGCCTTAGCCATGAAAGTCTTCTGGGTGACCTTGCGCCAGTATCTCTTAGCCCACCCCATCTCACAGGTTAGTTATTGTGGAGAAAATAGGAGGAGGAAGGTGTGATGGATATGTTTGCTGCCTTGATTTATTTGAAAAAATAAATCAGGGATAAAAACAAACAAATAATCTGTGGGATATGCTTGAAAACAAATATACATAATGTTGGACTGTAAGGATTGGATCTAGATCAAGTCAATTGCTCTAGTTCCAGTATACTGAATGTTAAAAGTTAGTTATTGCAGTGTTTCTGCTTATTGCATGCAGGACAATCAGAATAGAGTTTGGATCCAGATTTAAATATTTTGTGAATGAAAAATAATGTTTTATAAATATTCTCTCTAAAACAGAAACCTTGATTCACTAAACAGAGTCCTCTGGTACTGTGACATTCATTAGTATGACAGTAACATGTCAGTGGCTGTTAGCATGCTTATAGGAGTTGATGTGTTACGTTATGCTGTTCATAATAATGTAAACATTGCCCTGCTGGATTGGGCACCTATCCCATCTAGCCTAGCAATCTGTTCTCATAATGACCAACCAGCTGCCCAAGGAAGCCCCCTAGTTTCCAGCAAATGGCTTTCACAGGCAATAACACTTGTTTTACAATCTGCTGCTAGGGAATTTGAAATTCAACTTCTGCACAACACTAAGGGTACATCCATCACAGAGACTAGAAGGTTAGACCAAAGCTACAAATATTCCCACTCAGCCCTGAAGTTTGCCAGGAGACAGTTCTTGTCTCTCTGCCCAGCCTATTTTACAAGATGGTTGTGAAATAAAATGAATTGTTACAGTGACCACATGTCCTTCAGATTTACTTAAATTTCAAACATTCACATTTATCTTTTATTTTGGTCATTTAACTTTTATCACATAAATGGTACCACTTAATGCCCAAGCTTTCACATTCATGTGAAAAAAATAGGAAACTGATTTTTTTAAAAAATAAATGTACATATACTCTTTGATTTTAAATATTTTAATATGCATTTTTGTAGTTTTCTTGGTTTGCTCTTGAACTTGCCCTTATAAAGCAGATTTGCCCTTTTTTCAGGTTTGTCCTTTGTTTTTTTCCAAGAAAGTATGTTCACTATAATTATGGTGAGATAATTGCTACCTTCTACTTTTACAAGAAGGCCATAGTATAAATAAATGGTAAATACAGATTTGTAGTTATACAGAAGGGATCCCTTCAGAGCAAAATATGCACCCAAGTAATATACTGTATCCTTGTTTTCCCTTAAGATGTTGCTATGCTTACTTTGATATAAGACATGCTGCATACTATCATAATCTAGGTACATGTCTATGGAGATTCTTAGTCATTCAGATCATAGTTGTCATGCTTTTTCATGAGGCAACTGGACTTTCTTTTTTCTCTTTGAAGTTGTTTTGCTTCTCATCCAAGAAGCTTCTTCAGCTCTGACTGGATGGTGGGGAATGGAAGGATTTATATTCCTTGCAGACAGCTGGTCATTTGCATTCTTTTAACGAGTCGTTGATACCACCTGGAGGTTTATCTGTGTTGTCAGATCACCTGAGTGGTGCAAACGGATGTGGAGCCTTCTTGGAATTGTTGAAAGGACTGTGTTGTAGACTGAAGATAGATGATGTTGTATCCCTCCCTCTCTGTTGAGAGAAGGCTGTTCAGTTTTGACATAGATGGTCTCTTTGACCCCTCTTTCAAACCAGCGGTCCTCTCTGTTCAAAATGGGACAATCTAGGTACAATTTCAGGTTCAGATTGAGGCCTAGAAAACCTTCAAAACTCAACTTTATTTATTTTTAATAATTTGAAAATAACAGCCACATTTCCAGGAACCAATGGGATGTTCAAAATACGTTGCAGAGGGGAATGTATCAAATCTGGTTACAGTACTGTTTTCTGCCGTAGCGGGTTTTTCATGTTTCCCAACATTGAGTCATACTTCTGTGACTCTTGCAAAACTCTTGTTCTACTGGGCTGTGACATAGTTCTCCTAACACCACTCTTCCCCCCAAAAGAGTATTTTGCATTTCAGAAAATTCTGTCATTTCTGACCTCAGAACGTTGACATTCAGATTACTTTTAGTAGATAGGGGAGATAGGTAGGCTCTTAAAAATCACAATATCATTATATGAACATGCTGATGTATTGGAGACTATTAATCCTGGATTGACTTTATATATAAAACAATATTAACAAAGTTTGCTTTCCAATGTGATGTAGTTTATAACAGGGGTCTGCAACCTTGACAACTTTAAGACTTGTGGACTTCAGCTCCCAGAATTCCTTTAGCCAGCTATGCTGGCTGAGGAATTCTGGGAGCTAAAGTCCACAAGTCTTAAAGTTGTCAAGGTTGCAGACCCCTGGTTTATAACATTGAAGTTATTCCTTGTAAGCTATACCAACTTAAAGAAGAAGTTCTCTCAGATCTCACTCTTGTTCTTATTCTCAACTTCCAGGACAAGCATTGTTCGTCCTCCTGTTGACATCAGCAATCTCACTCCTTGGAGGACTGATCTTTGGATATGAACTTGGAATCATCTCAGGAGCATTGTTGCAGCTGCAGGTGGTTTTCCATCTTCGTTGTATTGAACAGGAAGTCCTCGTGAGTGCCTTACTCATTGGAGCTCTCATAGCTTCTTTGGTTGGAGGAATCTTTATTGACCGGCAGGGAAGACGGAAAGCAATATTGGTCAGCAATGCCGTTTTGCTGTGTGGCAGTCTCATCCTGACACTTGCTAGGTCACTTATTTGGCTGGTGGGTGGGCGACTGACTGTAGGTTTTGCCATTTCTTTATCATCTATGGCATGCTGTATATATGTCTCTGAAATGGTGGCTGCCCATCAGCGAGGGCTATTGGTATCCCTCTATGAAGCTGGCATCACCATGGGCATCTTACTTTCATATGCACTGAATTATAGCTTTACTGACACACTTGAGGGATGGCGATACATGTTTGGCTTGGCTATTGGCCTGGCAGTCATCCAGTTTGTCAGCATCCTGTTCCTCCCCAACAACTCCAGGACTTTCCAGGTACACTACAGTGTGACTCATAGTAACCTCATTCAACCTTCTAAGAATGAAGATGGTGAAGACATAATATTGCCATGCCCCATGGAGAAGAATTATTCCTTTGTAGATCTTTTCAGATCAAAGGACAATATGAGAAACAGGACTTTCGTTGGCCTAGGATTGGTCCTCTTTCAGCAGTTCACTGGACAGCCCAATGCCCTCTATTATGCATCTACTATTTTCCGTTCTGTGGGATTTCAGACTGATTCCTCTGCTATTCTAGCCTCTGTTGGTCTAGGGGTGATGAAGGTTATTGCAACTCTGTTTGCCATGTTTTTTGCAGATAAGGTTGGCCGAAGGGTATTGTTGATGGCTGGATGTTTGGTGATGGCTTTTTCAGTTATGATTATTGGCCTGGCCAGCTGCTCTGTTCCGTTAGATATGGTTAAAGACTGTGAAACACTCATAGATTCAAACAATACTTCCTTCAGTTCACCTCATCTCCACATAAATTCAGTGTCTCCCCAACCAGCTGCTTCCTATTTCTTATTGACAAAAGATACTAGTGAAATGCAAGTTGAATCAACTTTTGCTATCATGAGACCAGCAGTCAAGATGCTTACCAATAATAAAAGTAGGGAAAAAAGGGCAACCATTAAATTAGAAAATGAGCAAACCCAATTTCTCACCCAATCAGTGGAAGAAAAAGAAAGGGATACCAATTCTTCAATCAGTGGGGCATCTTCCAAGGGACACATGCTTCTAAACTGGATTACACTCCTGAGCTTGATGGCCTTTGTAAGTGCATTCTCAATTGGATTTGGACCAAGTAAGTATCTTCCTGGGTTCATATGTCTTATCGTAGGGCAGTGATGGCGAACCTTTTAGAGACCCAGTGCCCCAGCCCCTGCCCTGCCCCGCTCCACCCCCTGCCCTGCCCCCATTCCGCCCTACCCTGCCTGCCCGCAGGGCCACTCACCGCCTCCAGGGCCCACCGCAGATCGCCCAGGCAGCCCAGCAGCACCATGGCAGCCACGCCCTCTGCCCGCGCCCCGCAGCATCAACTGTACGTGTTGGGGCATGAGGGCAGAGTCTTGTCTACGCTGCCTGGCTGCCATGTCCTTGGCTGCGCTGCTCCGCGTTGGCCACGCTCTGGGGCGACTCTCCTCCAGGGGGGTTGCTGGTGAGGAGGGGTTGCAGGCGGAGGCAAGGCTGGGCAACGGCACGTGTGCCCACAGAGAGGGCTCCGAGTGCCGCCTCTGGCACCCGTGCCATAGGTTCGCCACCACTGTCCTAGGGCCCTCTTACATAAATGGACCTGTCTATGCATGGATGTGTTTTGAGTCTTACTAAGTAGTTTATTATGTTTGTTTGTTGGGCTTCTGTGCTGCCTAATCAGTTTGGCTCTGAAATGACCTACAATTACTCCTTACAGTATTATAATTAGAATGTAGTTGTGTATGCCATAATGGAATAAGTGCAGTAAGACCTTTGATTCACAAATCTATACGTGCAAACCATAAATGCATTTGTGGTTTCAGCAGGAGTTCCTATTCTTCATTAGAATACTCCGTAATAAAAAGAGTCAGGAATGGGGGGAAAGAGTGTTCATTTTTTTAAAAAAATAAGCCAGGAAAAGAACTCTTAATTTTCAGTCATTAGCCCCCTTAATTAAATTTTATAGGGCTTATTCTGGCTAAACATGAATAGGCTTTTGAGTGGATAATGTTCTGATCTTCCAAAGCCACTTCACTTCAGAGCTGATTTTAGACCAGGATAGCAATCTTGTGGCCAGGAGCTTCATTTTGAAACAAAACAAAAATGAAACCCTTGGCTTCCAAAGGCCACAAGGTTTATGGCAGGTAACATGAGAGGTTTGGGGAGGGGGTTATATTAAAATTCCATTACTCTGCAGAAAGACAAGCAGCAAGTTTGTCCAATTCCCATTCTGGATATATTTTGGGAACTGAAAGAAGTTGGGACGGGGCACATATGAATCCATGGTTTATGCACCTACAGTATGTCTTGGACTACTGCTCTGTCTCACTTTAAACTGGACATGCTAACGACAAGCTTTCTCCTATGCTTTGCAGCTAAGCTAGTTTTGTTCCATTCAATCACTGGAGTTCTTCACACAGAGAGAGAGAGAGAGAGAGAGACTTTCTGAAAGAGTTCCTTTTACCTATCTGTTCCAGGAAGTAAGCACTGTGTTAAAATGTTATTTACATACCCAGTTAAGCAAACATAACTATGGAAAACATACATCTGCCAATTTATAATGCCACAGTTTGCAAATAAAACGTCAATATTATCAGTTGAGGCATTAATACAACGAACAGTGACCCCAACGTATTTTGTATGCCTGCTTCAAATACTTAGAAGTTACCTGAATGAAAGCATTGGTCAGTTAGAAGCCCTAGAAAAAAATGATTTAATCAGGTGAGGTTTGCATTTGATTAAAAGAAAAGTATTATTTTAAGAAAAGTTGAAGATCAGACTAGCTGGTTTTTAATTGGCTGACAATTTAATTGATTAATGTGATTTCTGCGTATTACTACTCTTCCTTTCAGAAGCAAACAGAGTGGTTTTACAAAAATTTTAAAAACAGTCTTAAATAAAGCTGTCATAATAAAACCAGAAATGTTTAAAAACCAGTAAATACAAACTTTCAAACAAATTTAGTTTTTAAAAAAGGAATAAAAAACACTGGTCATCTTACAGTGAATCTATTCACTGTAAGAGTAGTTGTTATCTCATAAATTGTTGGGTGAATAGACATGTCTACAATTATTTTCGGAAAGATAGCATAGGAATCAGCTGAACATCTTCCTGAAGTTCCATAATTGGAATGCTATAATTAAGTACTATAAGTGCTGCTGCAAGGCATTGCCCGTGAACTGATCTCATTGGTGGAACAACAAATAGGGCTTTTATCTTCATTATTTGGGCCAAGAAATCCCACAAAGGAATTGATATAAATTTTAATTAATTAATCTTATATTGACTTGTACATTATTTCATATTATTTGTCAGTTCTGCCCTCTTTGGCTCCATGCCTCACCGGCATCCTGCCATCAATAGCTAAGAGGGAGAGAGGGAACAAATGGGCAATAAACATGTATTGAGCTAGTGCTGGGAAATTGGGAGGAGGGATTGACAGTTGAGGAAGAACAGGGATGCTTTAAACCAGTGTGCCAATCTTCAAGGACAATGAGAGGCCGAAGATGCTTGGGAATGGAATGCCGATTGCTCCAAACACTGAACACCTAGCCATTCACCCATTGGCTGGAAATGGATTGGTCAAGGGGGGGAAGGTCAGATTGAGGGGGAAAGCCTGTATGCTTTTGCGCAGGAAATTTAGTTCTAGCCTGGCTTTACTGCAACCAGCACCCCTTAGCAAAAGAGCCTATCACTTCAAACCCAATGGAGTCGAGGATCTTTCTTTCCTAAGAGGCGATCCAGCTGGGATAGGCCTGACACTATTCATTAATCCAAGCATTTACCATGGTCAGTTTGTTGATCTTTCTCTTGGTAATTTCCTTTGAAAGGAAGCAGGATATTCATGTACTTGACAAGGCAGCCTTTAATCCACAGGTGCACTCCGGTATAATGCATTCATTGGCCCAGCCTTCTTATTGGTGTTCTCTAGAACAGGGGTGTCAAACTGCCGGCCTGCGGGCCAATTGCATCATACGGAGGCCACACGCACCCCCAGCTCCGGCAATGCAAAAAAAGTCACAATATGTCGTGACACGTCACGTGACGTGGCGAGTTTGACACTCGTGCTCTAGAAGATGGATTAGAACTGTACCTCCCAGAATTTCTAGCCGTTAGGGGTCCTGCTTAGTTTTTAAAATTACATGGGACACTACTGTATTTACTAATAATGCACCTAGTAATATGGTTTTCCAGAATGAAGAGCAAAGATAAAATCTCCCCTAACTTGAATTGACATCTGAAGACTACATGTCCATGTCCATATTGTTTTATTACCAATGTGATGGAAGTTATTTTGCATTGCCTTTTGATATTTTTTATTAGTTCCCAGTCTACTCCAGAAATTGAATTTACTTACAAACTACTTACCAGGTCCTACTCTGCTCAGCTTCTTTAGGATTAGCCAAATTCATCTAGGTACTGCAACCTATTGTAACAAGTAATGGAGAAGCTTCTTTTTTTGTTTTTTGTTTTAATTGTTCCAGTTACTTCACAATTCAGTGAAAATGTCTGTCTTGCCCACTCGCAATCTGTATACATAGAACTTTCTAAACAGTATATTACCTATCTTTTCAACGTTTCTTGTAAAAAAGTAACATGCATGTGCAAATATGTATTTTATGTTTAAACATATGTGAGTTTAAAAGTGTTTAGGAGCAAGAGTAGTAGTGGTAGTAATCATTATAATAATAATAATCCTCAGTATGTCTCTTCCTATCTTAGCTAGTTATTGAAGGATTCATTGTGTTTAACTTGAAGCTTCTGAATAATTGCATCTTCCAACTCAACAGTTCAAGCTTTCTTTCTATAATATCTTTCCCATTCCAGTTTCTTCTTATGGTTGTACAAAATGTTGCTTATGATTTGTTTCTTTCTCTCGCCTAATTCCACTCGCTTTCCTTTCCCCTCCTGCAGTGACATGGCTTGTCCTCAGTGAGATCTATCCAGCTAGCATACGAGGAAGAGCTTTTGCGTTCTGCAATAGTTTCAACTGGGCTGCCAATTTACTGATCAGTCTTACATTCCTTGACCTCATTGGTATGTATAATATTGGCTTGTTGTTGACATTCTTTGGGAATTCTGGGAGTTGAAGTTCATATGCCTTAAAGTTGCTGAGGTTGAGAAACTCTGATCTAGACCCAACAAAGAGTCACTGCCTTTGTTTGAGGATCTTGTCTCCTGTTTATTATATTATTTCTGGAGTCACGATCAGCCATATATAGTCACTAGAATGTTAAATTTAGACTGAAGAAAGTCAGACTCAAATCTCTGCCAAACCAGAAAACTCAGTTCAAGGCAGTCTTAGTCTACTCTAAGCCAGAAGTCATGGTGCTTCTCGTGATTTTCTTGGATGGACAAAAGTAACATTTAAAAGAAGATATCATAATGGTGTTATTAGAAGGGAAAAAATCCAAAATCCATAGCTGGATAATGTAGTTATTAGACAATATGGCATTTTCTTAACAAAAGAGCAAACAAATGTTTATATGCTCCAGAACTCAGCATCAGAGGAGATAATAGTAAGGCTGCAGAAGAAGGGGGGAAATCCAAAATTACACCAGATGTTGTGGTTTGCCATTTAATGTCATTCTCTAGAGTGGGATTGCAGACTGAAATGTATTAAGTCAGTAGTTAATATTAAACTAAAAAATTGCAACTAGTAGTCTGAAACTAAGAAACAGCTGTTGACCCAGACTTATGCAACCCCAGGTCTGAAATTTAAAAAGCCAGTTGTTTCCTATTACAATAGTAAAGACAGTTCTGAAGCTAATACGAAGCTACTTCTGAAGCTCACTTGAAAAAGTAAGATTATAATCTATCTGATTTTATGAGATCGATGGAGTTTCTCAATCATCCAGATCATGGTTGAAGGAGAAACTATAGAAGCAAAACATTTTCAAAGAACTAAAACAAACAAGAAAGTCCAGTTGCCTTTTAGAAAAGCATCTTTGGAAAGGTTGCATTTTTTCAGTTAATTTAGCTAGTTTAGACATTGTTTCTTTCAGAAGTTTTTAGAATTATTTTTGTGTTTGGGTAATATTTTAAAATATTATCAAAATATTTCAAGTATTGCCAAATATTTTAATCCCAGAAATATTATGTCATCACTCATTTGTAGCTCAGATATGTATTAGCCTATGTGTCGTAGAGAAAAGCCATCTGGTTCTGCTGTTAATAGTAAAACCCATCTGAAAAGTATTTATGGCAATTGTCCATCTCCAAGATACTAAAGGTGGAGAAATACTGCAAAACCATGCTGTTAAATGTTTTTAAAACCTTTTATTATTGTTATTACCTCATCCTTGAGAATGTTTGCAATCAAAATGCTATAAAATGATCATTTTAACTCAATTTAATTAAAATGACTGGCACCTTTTACAATGCATCCATTATTGAAATAATGCCCAGATGAAACTGATCTTGCTGAGTGCATGAGTCTAATAAAGTGTAAATTTACTTTTGAAAGGAAATTTTGCAGCTCCTTTTAAGTAGCCTTTGGTAAGCTCCTGATTTCATGACAGCCTTTATCTATTCCAGCAAATGTGGCATTATGTCATACGTTGATTTTGTAATATTTCTCTATGCAGATGTCATCGGCTTGTCGTGGACCTTCCTTTTCTATGGATTGGTGGGATTGGCGGCTGTACTATTTATTTATTTATTTGTACCAGAAACCAAAGGACAGTCTCTGGAAGAGATAGACCATCAGTTCTCAAAGAAGCGGTATGTCCTAGAGGGCTTTGGCCACAATAGTTGTCACTGCTAACATTGAACAATGCGGAAGTATTTTGCCCATATCCTAGAGAATTTGAAGCAGGGCATGGTAAATCCATATTGATCTCCTCCTTGTTTTGGCAGGTTGCTGCAAAGGAATATATGCTGGCACAAACTGTGGAACAGAAGAGAAATCTATACACGTGTTCAATATCAAAGATTAGACCATTCTAATACTTCCTGAAAAAGGAGCCATAATTCATGACGTGACACAGTGGTTACCTATATCATGCTGGAAGTTTTATGGTGACTTTGCCAAAGGAAGAAATTCATGAAAATCTTGTATTTATGTATTTAGAATAGAATTAGAATTAGAATTAGAATTAGAATTAGAATTAGAATAGAATAGAATAGAATAGAATAGAATAGAATAGAATAGAATAGAATAGAATAGAATAGAATAGAATAGAATAGAATAGAATAGAATAGAATAACAGAGTTGGATACTTCTATATATTTTATAAATATTTGATAAATAAAGTATATTTGAGCCTATTTGATTGGATAGTTTGATATGAAATACTATTTTTTTCAACTTGATGGATTTTGGAGGAGATGCATTTGTATCTCCAATACCATTTGTTGGAGAAAATCTCCTCCCTCATCTATTTTCCAATACCTCTTTCAGTTATGGGTGAGTAGCATCCTCCCTCTCCAGACAATCCATTGTGATCTGATTATGCTAAAGAGTAAGGAAATGCTGACTTTTTTTTAGAAATCAGACAGTAGAATGTCAGGAAAAAAACCACAAAAAATTATAGAATCATCTCATTGCTTGCATAGACCACATCTGATCAACACTGTGATTATATTTTTAATTTCCATAGAAACAAAAATAAACACTAACTTCACTTTGCTCTGCATTCCATCTCAAAATGAGCTATTATTACCACCTAAATATAAAAAAATTACATGAAAGCTGGGACATGACCACTGAAGTAAAGACAAGGATAGAGAAAGCTCGAACAGCATTCTTCAAAATGAAAAAGGTCTTCTGCAGTCACGACATAAGCCTAAGATTGAAAATCAGGCTTGTCAGATGCTATATTTTTTCTATCCTGCTCTATGGAGTAGAGAGTTGGTCTCTGACAGAAGGCCACCTGAAGAGACTAGAAGCATTTGAAATGTGGATTTACATTTATGTATAAGCTGTTACGTACAAGCTGGGTTGATAAGATCAGAAATGAGGAGGTGATAAGCCGCCTGGGAAAGCCAAGGGAAATCATCAAAACAATTAAAAAACGAAAGTTAGAATATTTCGGACATGTGATGCGACACCCAGAAAAATGCGGCATACTCCATTTAATCCTCCAAGGAGAGATTGAAGGCAAACGAGGTCCAGGCAGAAGAAGAACATCATGGCTTCAAAATTTAAGGGACTGGTTTAAACAAAACTCAGCAGCACTTTTTCGTGCAGCTGCTGATAAAAACAGAATCGCCAACATGATCACAACGTCCGATAACGGATATGGCACAAGAAGAAGAAGAAGAAATATAAAAAAAGAGTTCCTGCACTTTTAAATTCATTTCTGACTAATGTAAAACATTAACCAGCCTGCCAAATGTATTTCACTATATTACTTTGTGAGTGAAGGAGTGGCTTAGATAGTTATGCAATCAGGATGAAATGGTGCAGCTCTATGGTTTATAGCAGCCAGCATGCAGCATGGTGACAGAACTTAGCAAAGTCCTGTTCTTGTCTCTTGCTGTTTGGTCTATTCTTGGAATCCCTGGTCAATCCATGGGACCAGGTAATTCCAGTGTGTGAGATGCTACTGATTCAGGACCCTCTAAATTTGTTGAAGTAGGATAATTTATTTTAACATATAAATCTGGCAGTCATCATGTAGGATTTTATGTTTATTTTATGATTTACACTTCACTGCTTTCTATTTCTGGTAAACTTTTATTTGTAATTAGACTGGAGAAGGTTGATGAGGATTTCTTTGCATCTCTAAGGGATCGATTCTCCTCCTTCTTCTGTACTAAAATGTACAGAATCATTTATGGTGTTTATGGGTAAATAATACAAGTAAGTTGTATTGGCTCTCATCCCCAAGCAGTTAAGTAGCTTGCACTTTTAGAAACTTTCTCACTCTATGAATAAAGAAAAGGGGTGGTGACAGCCTATTTCAGTGTCTAGATTCTATGCCTCTTGGCATATCTTACAGAAAAATTAAGACAGATTAAAAAATCTCACTCTTCTGTTACCTATTGACTAGCAATGGGATACAAATTAAAGGTGAAAAGCTAGCCCAAAATTACTTTGGGAAAAAGTAAATGCACACCTTCATTAAAAATGGTTTTTCTAGCTAGAACAGAAGCTGAAGAAAACATGATGACTGGATGATACAGCCCTAGAGAAGGAACAGCAATCGGTGGAGAAGTTGAAGTTGTTGCCATTTCATCCATCCCTGAGAATGACCAATTTAAGCCACTTTTAACAACATAATTTGGTTCAAATACATTCTCTGTTAAAATTGCAATCAACTAAGTAGCCTTTATTATACTGATGATAATATCAGAAAGAAGCAATTGGCATGCAGCTAGAATTCAAACTTTAAGAAAGCAGAACATTCTTTTGTGATTTAAGCATATGTGGGAGGTGAAGTACCCTTTTTGTTACAGATGTTAACAGAAGCACTCATTTGTCATGAACTTCAAAAAATAACTATGAATACACAAAAAAATGGGATCTGAGAGGAAGTGGCAGCTATCTTGTATCCAGTACTTAAATAAAAAAACAAAAGCAACTGGAAGATTTCCCAGGGGAATAATATCAGCCTTGGTTGGGAATTGTGTTTTAGAATTTATTTTTCAGACCTGCTGGGTGCAGATTTCTCAGATAAGGTTCAGGTGCCTCTTGTCATTCCACTTTCTATGTTATAATCTCTGCCACAAAACTTAACTTCGGTTATTAAGGGAAATGCAGTGTAATGCGAACTCCTTATTCAAAGTTTTACTATATTTCTGAGTAAAAGTGACAAAAGGAATAATCTGAGAAAAAAAAATGCTGCTTTCTATACTCAAAGCCTCTTTTGGGTGATTCTGCAGAAATTGAAAAGCAATGGTGACTTTACAAGGCAACTTTTTGCTTTTTTAGTTTGTGACACATGGAACACTAATCTCCCACCCTTTCATATCCCACATTTAAGGCATAGGACATACTTACTGTATGCTTGTATAAGTTATTATGCAACTTTTTTATTTCATGCAGGGTAGGGAACCAAAGCCTTCTAGATGTCCTGAGCAGTTCTGAGCATCTCTCATTATTGACCATGCTGGCTGGGCTTCTGGAAACATCTGAAAGATCATATGTTTCCCACCTCTACTTTAAATACATCAGATGCAAAGGAGAACCAGAATGTTATGCAGTTCTTATTTCCTAATTAGTGAAAAGTTGTAAGAGAGATACTTTTAAAATTTGGATTCCTTTTAAATGAGTAATCCCTGAAATATATGGTCTTTCTGTAATACTTTATTCATAAGAACAGAAGTAGAGTTAAAGAGCAATATTTAGAATAATGCTTTTTTAGGTACTGACAAATATTTATTTATTTAAGTTAATTTACATGGCTCCTCACATTACGCTAATGATTTAAGGTGCCCTCTACCCCATCCTCTTGTGAACTGGAAGCAATCATCTGAAGCTCTGTAGCCACCAATCATGTGCAATCATGTAATTAAGGAGCCAAGAAAATTGGGGAAAACCTCTTTAGCAGAGCTAGTGGATGCAACACTGGATTGTACAGAGAGACAGTTGAACAGTGCCTCCTTTGTTATATTGAAATGCTTTTTATTAGTGGAGTATCAATGGATGCCATCCTAAGGCATCCACATTCCAAACAGATTGCTATACATCTCAAGCATTACTTTCAAGGAAAAATATATCTACTACACTTCCTAACTCATTAATTTGAAATTTCCTTAATAAAAACATACAGCCTTTACTGGTTTAGTTCGTTTAGCACTCTACCCACATTGCTCAGGCAAAATATTGGTAAAATAGCCTAATGCATGGTGGGTTAATTCAAGATGAAGATTTCAACTCCATTCTTCAGATCACTGGTCTGCTTCTAGTAAGCAACTAGAAAGCGTAATCAACTTTTTCTCTCAGGGACAAAAGAACAGTACCTATTGTACATTTGACTTTCCGGTGATTAAGCACATTTTCTAAGATTGGGAAACCAAGATTGTTTTGGACTTTATTTCTTTTGTTAACGAATTTACTGGAAGTTGGTATGATTTATCGGATGGTATAGTGGACAGAGAGTTAGATTATAATAGGTTCAAATTGTCTACCAGTAATAAGCATGAATAATTGATAATTCACAGGATTCATACAAAGGTTGCCTTATTAGGAAAAAGAGTGTCATTAATATATTACAAATATATTAGAGTATCCTTAATATATTGTGAATTCAGCAGGCATAACGTATGATTCTACTATGTATTTAATAGGGCACTACTATGTATTTAATAAGGCACAAAGCCATGCCTTAATCATTATTATTGATTACATCATCCCAATTGGTTTTAGTTCATTTGGTAGTATTTTGAACTGGAGTGCAATCTGAGGTACTAATATCAGTTTAGATGAAAACTAACTCTGGGTTTCCCAAGATGTTACACCCCAAGAATTCTTTCACTGAAGGACTGAGACTTCCCTTAGGTTGCCCAAAAGGTAATGAAAATAGTGAAGTAAGATGTGAAAAGTACGTTTGAAAGGAGTTCAGGAATGGAATGGAGAAGAACACGAAAGGAGTGAAACAAATTTCTGCTAATTCTCAGAGGCAAATGATATCAAGAAGAAAGCGAATGGAAGATTAGGTTATAAGACCCTTGACAGCCTGGTGAGAGAGGGGCTGGGAGAGTTTGGGTTGTAATGCATTGAAGTTATTGTTGTTTTGGTTGTGACTTCTGGTCAAAAGAACAATTACAATGTATAATATTTTTATCTTGATTTGTATTGTTAGTTTTAATTCCAATTACTTATTGGGGAATAATATACATGCTCAAAGTTGACTGACTGGAATGGCTTATAAGCACTATAAATAATTAAACAAGCAAACAATTTCAAGCATCACACTAATCCCAAAGTAATTAGACATGCTCTAGCATGTTGCGTAAATCAGGTCTGCTTGTTTTAGAACTACACATTTATTTCCCTTATCCTTTGACAGAACAAATCAACCCATATTTCTCACTCGACACACAAATGACCAGACTGAAAGTATCCTACTTTGGACCACTATGCAAAGACCCAGCTCTTTGGGAAAAAAACCCTAATAGCTAGAAGGAAAGTGAAGAAGAGAGTGGCCAACAGCAAGGTGGATGGACTCGGTTACAGAAGTGATGAAGCCAGGTTAGGGAGAGACAGAGAAAAATCTATGTGTTGCTTGAAAATGATTCGACAGCATATCAAATCTATCTGTAGTGGCAGGTAGCAATATTTTGAAGGTTTGCATCTCAGCAAAGGTCTCACAACTGCATCTGATACTGTTCCTCCTTCTTTCATAACTTGGGAGATTTTTCCTAATTCCTGACTGAATGAAATTCTGTATCCTCTTTCTTACTTCCCCCGGTCCCTACAGAAGTATACATGGTTGCTATAGAAGTAGCAATCATGATAGGGAGCAGTCAGTGAAAGCACTATCAATTGTCCAACTGTATTGTCCTAAGCACCACAGAGTGGTAAAAAGCAGGCCTTGAAAGTGTGATTGCAATTTACTTGGAGTACCTGATCTGAGTTGCAAAAACTCTGGGTAACCAGTAGACCAGAGTTGATAGCAGCAACTATACCCCTGACTCTATCTATGTGAGGACATCACTCAAGCTGGTTGCTTATTGAAACAAGCAAGATGCATTATTTAAAAGCTTCCACTAGATGGCTCTTGGGGATTAAAGAATCATATCCTTTGCAATTCACTTTAAAAGGCTGGTTTCCTTTTGTCTGTTCAAAAGAAGCAAACAAATATCTTCTGTTAGGAAGTGAGTTTTTGCCCTAGCACAATTTCCTATGTTTATAATAACAAGGCCTAAAACAGCATTTCATTAAGTGCTGATTTTCCCCAAAAGCTCCAAAAATGACTTTCTAAATTAAGATCAAGAGTCATGGTATGAAGCTATAAGTGATATTTTCCAAGAGGGTTGTTTGTGTATATGTCTGAATGTGCTTATGAAAAAGCAGCCTCTACTTAATGTTAGATGTCATTGCCCTACTTTTTCAACGTAAAATCTCAAGGCTGCAAATGAAAAAAGTAGAAGACAGAAACAAGTGTAAGAAATTGGTGAATAGATTTGAAATTTGGAAACCAGGCGCAAGGAGCATCTAATCCAGTTTTCTCAACTCACCATGCTGGCTGGGGAATTCTGGGAATTGAGGTCCAGCAATCTTAAAGTTGCCAAGATTGAGAAAGACTGATCTAGTCTCAGAAGCTTGGAAGGATGTCAATTTTGAAGCAGGGGAGAGAAGACTTCCGTTCCCATTGTGTTGCCTGAAGTAACACAGGCATTTCCCAGTCTAGCACCCCTGGAGTTACAATCTCAACCCTCCAATGCAAACTTTCCCTTTGCAAGTCAACCTTATAATAGGAGCATTTACCAATTACATGTAGTTCTCAACTTATGACCAGTATCTTAGTAACTGTTCAATCGATCAGTCCAACTCACAACCCATATTTGAAGTTTCAATGGTCTATCTATCCCCCTCTGCAGTCACATGACCAAACTCTGAGCACTCAGCAACACGACAGCATTTATGGTTGGTTGTAGCATCCTACTGTCAGTGTTTTATGACAGATTTGCACTTCCAGTTTTCAGTAAAACTATGACCATAGCAAACCATTGATTCACTTAAAGATTGCAGTGTTCATTTAACCATCGCAAAAAGCATAGTAAAATAAGGTCGACCACTGACCATTATAACATATAACCCCGTTACAGTCGTAGGTCTAGAACTATCTCTATTCAGAAAAGAAATAAAATTCTCCACTGAATGTGTCCAGGCAGTGGTTAGACCAACCATCCATTGGAGTTGCCTTAATTTGGATTTCTGCACTGAAAAATGGTTATTGGGAGCCTCCCTGTTAAACATTTCCATGAAGTAGCCAACCATTGAACCACAAGTTAGCTAATTTACATTTTAGCTTAGAGTTTTATACCAATCCAGCCTGTGTAATTTGATTACAGTTCTGGATGTCATGAAAAAAAAATCAGTTAAAGCATGCTTGTTACCACAGGTAAGCTATCATATGTGGGAATATAGTCATAGTGAGTTCTTAACCTTATATCTTAAAAAAGATATTAATAGCTATTTTTTCTGCTTAGCTAGATTCTATATTGTATTTGAACTTTCTCATATGTCAGACAGTCAGCTGATGAGACAACTGTACAACAATCCAAAACAGAGGAGAGGATAAAAAGGAATAATTCGAACTAATTAAAAGTTTATCAAAGGTTGGGCAGAAGTCAGTCAGATTTTTTACATTTTTTTTTCTAAAGGCTGAGTTTTTCAGCATATGACAAACTCTCCCCCCCCCCGCCAGATATATTTAAAGAGGATACTTGAAAAAAAGCAAGACCCTAAGACCCTTAGACTTATTACACAGTTGTTTGGGTCTCAGCCAACAATTTTGTAACAGACAGTAATAATCAAAATGATAATTTAATAATAGGCAGAGGTAAGTAATAATTTTAGTTCAGTTTCCTTCAGTTTCCGCTCCCAAAGTAGTTTTCAAAATGGGGTCCAGGGAGATCCCTTTGGGGCAGGAAAGCCGGAAACTGTTATGCGAGAAAAGATCAATTCTCACCAGACATCTGTTTGCTTGAGAAAGGGAACCAAGCAACATTCTTTCTGATATATCCAAACCCTGAGCTGGTTGCTTAGTGAAGAGACATCTTTTATAGTCTGGAGTCCTTCAGATATAATGGAACTGCAACTTCAAAACTGGCTGTTTGTGAATTTGGGGAGTTGTAATCCCCACACATCTGGAGGGCATTAAATTAGAGAAGACAGAGGTTGAGCAAATCTGTTGGGTTATTTTAAAAAAACTGATGTAGATCTCATTTTGAAGAATATTTCTATTTGATGAAAAATGTCCCTGCTTTCCTTTATACAATATAGGAACTGTAGCAGAATTATTGACATATAAACCCAATTAAAGTTAAAGGCAAGAACATAGGAGTATCTGAGGGGGATCAGAAAAGTAAAGATGGTGGTTTCAGTTACATGTTCAAGGCCCTGCCCCTTTTGTATAGTCATTAGCATCACATACATGTTTAAAGGGGCAGAGCTTCTATTTTGTGGCTGATACTACACATGTCTTCTCTATCCACAAATTATACCCAAGGACCACAAGAGAGAAAGCAAATCAGGACCAAGTTGAGGTTAATAAAATGGATTTTTATGTGTGGCAGCTGGACCAGCCAGCAAACCTCACTCTCTGGTGTCAAAGTGCTGATCATGATATCTAGTTTGGTAATCAAACATTTGCGAGAAGAGAACCAAGCTCAGTGAATGCTAAGATCTCACTATCTTAACTGTGAGTTACACATGCTCTCCATTCTTGCAGCACAGCAAACAAAGTACAGGCCTTGTTTAGCATCTGTTCATGGTTATGACTGTGATGAAAAAGTAACCAGTCCTCATATTTATGATCTTTGCAGGTCTGTAAAGCAAAGGAACAAAGAAGTAAGATCATAAACACAGTCACAGTTTCATTTAGTGACTTTTTCACTTAATGACTGAGTTTCAGATCCCAATTGTGGTCATTAAATGGGGACCAACTGTATCTCATTTGAGAAGTTTACAATAGGGTCCAATGGCTTTTGTTGGTCCTTGTTTCAGTATTTAAAATAATTCATGTCCATATTGAGGAAAAATCAGGAAACAAAGCCCATTTGAGAACAGAAAGGACATTTTCTTTAGGGAAATCTTAACAAAAAGGAAATTAAAAATTGAAATGATACACAAAATAGCTATTAGTAAGCTTTGATACTGCATACTAATTTAAAATTCTAAATCATTAAATTTCAGTCAAATCCCTCACTGCTGTATGCATGAATCATACTCCAATGAACCTAGTTACACCGAGAAGGGGGATATTGTTGCACTTGATGTATGCTTCTCTCCTTCTGTCCATCTCCTGTGTAGTTATGTACAGGATTATATCTTTGTCCTACTGAGGGATTACTAACACATGTCATTCGCTCGGTATGCAGGCAAAAATAATGAAGGAAGAAAGTCTTCTGGCAGGTTTTGAAAATGGTTTTAAAAATGCGGTTCCCTTCTAAGAGAATATATAGAAAACCTTTTTTGGTGAGAACAGATACCCTTCCTTCCAGGAAAAGTCATATGTAGTTGTGGCCACTGCAACCCACAACCTGATATCTTTCCTCACACCTGAAATATATTAGCAATCAAAACATGTATACGGACTGATTCTTTTTCTCCCTGATAGGGTGGAAATCTTTGTACAATTGGGGAAGGATGTCGGAGCATGAGCTGCATAAAGATTTTCTGTTACAAATAAATCTTCTTCAATTGTTTTTTTTTTTTTTAATCATTTTTTCCCTACAATATTTTCTTTGGTTTCTCAGCCAAATACTTCCTAGGGAAGGATTTTTAACATCTTTTGAGCTGCAGTTCAACATCTGTCTATATCAGAAGGCTATAGTAATAGGGTTTGAAGTCAAATCCAAAACCTCACCAGGGAACAATATATGAAGCATTAGCACTCTTCCCATTCCTAACTTCAATCAGACTTTCCTTCCCTTCCTTTCTCCTCCAAATTTTCTCATTGCCTCTACCTATGCTATTCTTTACATTATGGAGACAGGATAACATACATCAGCTCATGAAGATCAAACCTTGGGAAGTTCCGCTACATGCATTACAATAAAGTATGTAATTCCAGACATGAGCAGGGTCTAAAACTGTTGAAATAATCTTGGTGCACATAGAGATGTAGAAATGCAAATGATTCCCAGATTGTAATGTTAATGGCTGCATAAGATTGTGTTGCAGGCTAACTATCCCTACCAAATAATCATTCCCATTTTAAACCTGCCCTACTTCCAAATCTTCTCTTTGAGGTCAAGAGCTGTGGTGGTGCAGTGATCAGAACACAGTACTTCAGGTTAGCTCACTGCTCACTGCCAGGAGTTCAATTCTGACCAGCTCAAGGTTGACTCAGCCTTCCATCCTTCCAAGGTTGGTAAAATGAGGGTCCAGATTGTTGGGGGCAATATGCTGACTCTGTAAACCGCTTAGAGAGGGCTGTAAAGCACTATGAAGTGGTATATAAATCTAGGTGCTATTGCTGTTAGCAGCAGGGTGTTCTTTGCACTTGAAACCTTCATTTTTTCATAAATAATGCCTGTATCTGGAAAGATTATCAAAGCTGTGATGTGGCAAAGAAAATGTAGCCATACAGCGCCAGCTTTAATGTTGTAAAGATGTTACAACCACAACTGAGTTACGACCATAACTGAGCCTAAAATTTATGTTGCTAAGTGAAACATTTGTTAAGTGAGTTTGCCCCGTTTTACAATTTTTCTTTCCACAGTTGTTAAGTGAATAATTGCATTTCTCAAGTTAGCAACATGTTAAGTTAACATTGTTAAGTGAATCTGGCTTCTTCCATTGACTTTGCTTGTCAGAAGGTCAAAAAGCTGATCACATGACTCCAGGACACTGCAACCGTCATAAATATGAGTCAGTTGCCAAGGATCTGAATTTTAGTCATATAATAATGGAGATGCTACAACGGTCATAAGTGTGAAAAACGGTCATAAGTCACTTTTTCAGTGCCGTTGTAACTTTGAACAGTCACTAAAGGAACTATTATAAGTCGAGGACTACCTGTATGTTCTTCAGGAACAAGTCAGCCGAGTATAAAGTTAATGTTTCCAAGATTAATTGCGGGCGCGGGAGATTATAGCAAAGAATTAACAGAGCATTGCAGTGAATGATTGATATAAAATCCTTTTGTCAATCATGTTTGACAACCTAATGGCATCCCTCAAAGGCTTGAGAGCTGAAATGCAAAAATGAGGGAGGGCAAAGAGAATTCAAATAAATTGTATGCCAAGATTTTTGCAAGCATTGCTGAAAAATCATTGAAAGACAATTTCATTGGCTCATGCTTCCAATTTGATCATAGAACTTCTTCACATTGTTCATTTGATTTTTCATTTAAAGAGATGATTTACAGGGGATTAATCATCTCATATTTAAAATATTTTATTAGGCCTAGGAGAGTGAAAAATAGATATTAAGTAGCTGATATAGCCCAGCTACCTTAAGGGGATGCACTTTCAACAAAAAAGGGTGTTATGTGCAAATATACATGAAACGAAAAACATGAGAGAAAATTAAATCACAGGCTATATAAATGAAAATGAAAACATACATAGTGGAGAATTCCTATTTGGTTGTTTGTTTATATTCCACAGAACATTTTACAGTTTATGAATCTTCTTTAACACCATTAGGGGGAGCCCTAACATCTTCAGACACCAAGACAAAGTAAAAATAATAAAATATAGTAATATCAATTACTGTGGGCTTTCTCAAATGCAAGTTTTCTTGTTCAGATATTTATGATATTCTCCAGGCTGTTTACTCTTATGCCTATATAACTGAAAATCTAAGTATTTTTCCTGGCTGCTTTCAGATAAGCAAGAGAATGTGTTCCTTACTGAATGCATAATTCTTAGTATTGGTTGGATAAAATCATAACATTTCAGTGTGAAAGCTCCTCATGGATCATTTTGGCCGGTGTCACCTGTTTCAACATTTCCCCCTTGAAAAGTAGCATATCATGCTCATTTTCTATAACAGGATAAGCAAATATTCTTACTACTTATATAAGCTGACTACTGAAGATTGCGACGGTAGTTGTATCTCACTCCCTTCAGGAATAATAATAGAGATGAAACAATTGATGCAACAGTGCAATGAATTGTGTAACAAAGGAAGCAGATGATGAGGATCACCTTCCATGCTTTTTAATTTGGATTTACTGAAGACAGCTGCTATTTGTATGGTGGTAGAACTCGATTGTGAGTGATCCAGGAAGCGGTCTCTGAAGAGGCCATTGAAGGAAGAGAGTCTTTGGCAAGAGTCCAGATCAAGCAGTCGTTTGGAATTAAGTACTAACATATGACAAGGTTAAAGGTGGAACCAGGAAATTTAGGAAACAAGAATGGCATATTTTACACAGGAAAGAATGAAGATGAGAGACATGGAGAAATTAAGGGAAATATAGAGACTAAAAAATGGAAGGGGCAAGCTAAAGATGTGGCCCAGGTGCATGTGAAGGTCCAGACCAGGCTCACTTGGTAGGGATGAAAAGGTAGGCAAGGCTCAAAAATTGCAGGAAGTCACACATTTCTAAGTCTCCGGGAGAAAAAAAAAAGTGAAGTTGAGTGTCCCTAAGGCCAATGCGAGAGAAAGAGATGGATCAAACCGTATGTATGCATATTCCTCTATCTTAAGACAAAACAAAACAATCTTTGTGTTTCTTTTACAACTGCTTGTGAATTTGATGGAGAATTTATGAAGGTTTAAATAAACAAACAAACAAACATTTCCCTATGCAAAAAATATCTGGAGCACCAGCTAAGTGTCTGAATAAGCAGACTGCATCCTGTGATTTGAGAAATTTGCAAGCTTTATACAGCTCAAACAACAACAGTTTTTCAGAACTACAGCCAAACAGGATAGGCTAGAGAATGACATGGTTTTCACAATAACAAGCTATAACAATACTAGACAGCAATACAAAATGGTCATAACAAAAAGTACATTTCCTTGGCTCCACCTGGTTGTTAGGAAACATTTATTCATAAAATTTTCCTTGAGTTGCCCTATCAGTATATTTCAGAACCTAACAAAAATTAATCTTAATATGATCCTGTGCCATCACTATTTCAACACAGATTAAATAGTTTATTCAGTTTGTACTGGTTCCCATATTACTTTCTATAATATTCTTGTACCCTCAAGAACTGACAATGGAAAGCTTGATTTCAATTGCCAGAGTGAGGTTGACAGCTCTGCTCTTTTAAACAGACGATGTGCCCTTTCTGTTTCTGCTAACATTTCTGTATAATCTATAATTAGGAGCATAGATAATCTGAATTTCTACAACTATAATTTTGCTTTGGCTCATGACATATAACTCCTTTAAAATGGAGACAGAGTTCAATCTCAAGAGGTGGTTGGTTGAAACTGCATTCAGACAAAAGTCCTAAAGCAGATTTAACATCTTTGCTAAAATGCTCATAAGAAGGTCATAGGTTTAGCATCCTGCTTCATTTGAGAAATAATTGTCTATTGCATTTAGTAAGGAAGCTCTATAATCATATTTGTTTCTAAATTCCAACCCATGGACAGCTGCAGCATAGAACAGCCACCCCCTCAACAGCTTGGTTCTTCTTGACTTTTCAGTAATAGCTGAATGGCCAATGTAGGAACAAGATACTGGAGGTTTGGTTCATTTTAGTAGGACTCTTTCTGTATAGTAAAGAGTATTTATTTACACATACATACAAATATTTATATATGGTCCTAGTTCAAAAATCTCAGGATGGTTTACAATGTCACTCAATAAACTAAAAGTAGCACAATGAAAATAATCACCATAACCCAAAGCCACAGAAATCAAACTGTAAAGCTCATGAAGGTCCACTATCCATGGCAAATCCAGTCAAAATAATGTATGTGTTTAGTGTATGGCATTAGAGTACATGGATAACAGTAGTAAAAATATATAAAAAGAGCATATAATACTATGATACACATATGATGGAAATATGTAGTCAAATTTGTAAGAAGGAATTCAAGAAGTTATATATAAGTTACATTTTGAAATATGTTAGTTCATGAGAATAGAATAAGTGTTCTATATATTAATATCTAGGCCATTTAATCTAGAGCCATGGTGGCACAGTGGTTAGAATGCAGTATTACAGGCTTCCGGTTTGCCACTGTGGCTGCCGCACATGCTGAAAGGCAAGCTCCATCTTCCGCGTTTGATTTTGCTCCACCGGGTGACCCTGGAAAGGGTCAAAAGTCACCCTGTAGGGGCAACGAGCAAGGAGGGGACCCCCGCTTGATCGCAGGAGGGGGCAGCCCTTCTGCTTGATCCGGGGCAGCCCTCCCAACTGGCGGAGGAAAGAGTGGCCATAGTAATATGGCCCGTCACTAGGCTGCAGACAGCCGAAATCAAACTTACCACCAAGCACTTCGAAAGTAACGTAGATGAAACTGGGTGAGATCTGATCTTCTCTTTACCCTAAGTACTTTCTTTTCCTGTAAAAGCTGCCTGAAGTATCTTTCCCCCTGTGAGGAGAGAGGGAAGGGAATTTCTATCCCACCCTCTAAGAATAGAGGCGACTGACTACCCAGGGGAATTAAAGCATTAAAAGAACAACTTTAATCTAATTGGATTTATATGTTCCTGAAACTTGGGGACCAAAAATTTTCCTATTTTTATTGGAGACTTTTGCTTTTATCTACAAAAAAGAAATAAAATTGGAAAAAGGACTATAAAATTTTTGGACTTAAAAAATCTTAAATGGCATCGGTGACATCTTGTGGCGAGGTTTGGTATTACAACTTGTTATTTCCTAAAAGAGACTTGACTCAAAGCCCAGACCTTAGATAAGCCTCTTTTGACCTTGGCTTGGCACCACCTGTGAGAAACTCAGCTGTAAGAGAACAGCTGGGTGGCATAACTGGCCTACTTGAACTGTGAATGTAAAACTTTACTGACTTTCAGAGTTATATGTGGGGAATTGCCTTCCTATCGCTTTATTTGAGGAATATTGGTTACTATATGAGATGATGAAATACCTTGGACTATAAAATCTTGTTTGACAAACGACTTCTACTATAAAGACTATTTATAAACACGTGAAAGAGATGGATGAAGACCAGGAAAAGATCATTTCCATGTTGAAAGCAATACATGAAACCATTCTTTCAGCTTGTGATAAAATAAGACCTAACATAAAAGATCAAGATGCCAGCTTAGATACACAAACCCAAACTTTGACTACAACCAAAGAACTAACAACACAGAAGATAACAAAAGAAATGGAATAATCAAATATTAAGACAGAGGACTCAATTGACCAACAAATACAGTTAATGGAAAATCCAGAAAAGGGAGTGACAACACTGAAAATGGAAAAGACTTTCTATATAAATCAGAAGAAATTTGAGAAAGAAGAAGAAGAGATTGAATGGAAGATAAACATATCAGGGCAATCATGGGGAACTGGAATAATAGGAGACAATTTAATGAATACAAATGGGCTAGTCCTTCCAAAAAAATGGCAATTAAATGGTCTCCTTTATTTCAAATAACACATATAATAATAGAGGGAGATCTATTTGACGATCTAAAAGCACTGATATGGAAGCCTAGTTGGCAAAGAAAAAAAGCCAGAATAAGGCTGAAGAAAATTGGGGTTTTGATTTATTAGAGGGGATTTCATATTATTAATTAGAGGGTTAAAGGGAGAAGTTGAGATAAGCAGAATTCTGGTCATTAGATTTAAAATATTTGGAAATTAGTTGAAAATAAGGTTTTTATCTGTTTAATATTTAAAAATTAGACCTAAAAGGAAAAAAAATCAATTATTATGAATATGTTTGATTTATTGATTAACCCAGGTAATATATATAATGGTTTTGATTTATTAAAGGGGATATTGTATTATTAAGTAGATGATTTAATATGGTGGGAAATAGATAACTTTTAGGAAATAGAACAAGATTATATTCAAATAGATAAAATGTATATTTTGGATATTAGATTCTGTTATGAATTGAGATAATGGAAATCTTGGTTACCTAAAGCCTGAAAATTATAAATATTAAAGGTTAAATTGGAATACTGATGGAAAACTAAAAATTGGGAAAACATTAATAACAGGATATGGATTGTTTATGAAGATTGAATGTAAAAAATAATTAAGATATGTATAAACTAAAAATTTATTGGTAAATGTAATAATGATGCTTTTACTGAGTTGATATAATAAGAACTGTATTAGCTTAAATACGAGACAGTAAATGTTAAGGGAAAAAGAGAGGAAATATTTGATGTTGTAACCTGAGATTTGTACTAAAGATTTTGTTATTGAACTATTGATTAACCCAGCCACCACGTTGCTTTTTAAATACTTAAATGTAAAATTGGAAAATTAATAAAATATTATATATAAAAAAACAATGCAGTATTGCAGGCTAATTCTGCTGACTACCAGCAGTTTGTTCCTGACCGGCTCAAGGTTGACTCAGCCTTCCATCCTTCTGAGGTTGGTAAAATGAGAACCCAGATTTTGGGGGGCAATATGCTGACTCTGTAAACTGCTTAGAGAGGGCAGTAAAGCTCTGCGAAGTGGTATATAAGTCTAAGTGCTATTGCTATTGCTATTTGTTAGTTGGAGAAAATTTGCCTTTCCCCCTGTATAAGCTCTCAAATGGCAGCTAATCGCTGAATGAGGAGCCCCACAGTCACATTCAGAGCAGGATACTCTGCCCCATTTAAACAGAGGGTTTTGGCAGATGCCATGCAAGGGGCTAATCCTATTCAAAGTTCTCCAGCATTTGGCGTGTGGCATCAAAACCCACTAATTTTTGTATCAGGTCAGTTATAATTCTTTCTGGAATCTGGACATTCAGTCATCCAGTTTACTTTCCACTGGGATTTTACATCAAAGTTAGCATAGTGCAGCTGCTATGCAAGTATCAGTGTGGGGTTCCTGGATTTAAGCCTTAAATTAAGGTTTAAACCCAGTCAAAATAAGGTAGTTTTAAGCACTTCATGAGAAGAAGGTGAGGGTGCATCCTTGGGGTATTCCATAAGGACTGCCATCTACGCTAACCTTAATCCTAACCCTAACCATATTTTTTTCTATCTCTAGCCTTCGAAGGCTACATGGTTTTGCCTTCTTTGCCTCTGCTCCACTACAGCATCTTTTTGTGTTTCTTTTTGCAATTGTAAACAAGGCACAGATCCCTTGTCAAGTGACTAGCCATATAGAACTGATGAAGACAATGGAAATAATAAATAATTTCTTCCACCAATGCTACTTAGATTTTCACATTCTTATTTTTCCATTCTTCTTTTTAAGGTTTGAAATATTTGTCCCCACCAGTGAATTAGGAATGGTTTCTATAGCTTTTCAGCTTGGCATATTTTATTTTCCAAATCAAACATTATTATTTCTAATGTGGTTCCTTCTGACTGAATCTGGATGGAAAATAATAATATTAAGACTATTCCAAGAAGGTTGGGATCTTCTGGCTAGCTGCCAGAATGAGAGAGAGAGAAAACTGAATTCAAACATAACATTTGATTCTTTTTTCATCTCATGAGCCTGGGAATAATTTAGGCAAATAGGAAAAAAAGTGAGAAGTATTTGGCCCAATAGAAAAAAAATTACAAAGACAAGAAAAACTTTGAAAAGATAGGATTTTTTCCCACTTACTTCACAAGGTTTACTATAGCTTCTAATTTCAACTGAGTTGTCAGGAAAGCTCCAGATTTCTGGCATGTGACAGACTCAATACAGCTGAGTCTATGGAATATAAAATTATAATTCTGCAGGCCATTTTTGGATTGTGCAAACTTTGAAAAGGCACGTCCAGATGAGAAGCCCTTTTTTCAACCAACTCTTCAAATGGCTCTGAGACATGGAATTGAATCAGGTGCCTTTGAATCACTTCAGAGAAATCTAATAATGCTTCAGAGGTTTGATTGGTTTTTGGGTGCTTCTTTACTCTGCATAATCTCAAAGATAACAGCTTTCCATCTACATATCAACCAAACTTTGGAGTTGGTTGGATTGTTTGATGGACTCTTTGATACTGACATGAGTGGCCAGTTCATGCATGTTATCATCTCTGCAAAGGGATAAACAAAACAGATGGACCAAGAATATTGTTTTGCTCTTTGTGTTCCCAACTTATTAATGGCCTCGGAAGGAGGAAGATTCAGATTTGTTATCTTGCTTATTTATATCTCCTTAGTTCTTCTTTATGTGATCTTTTGTCTTTCCTAAAACCATATCTTTAACCCCCAGTATATTTTTCTGACATATAGCATGACTCTTGTTAGCATCTGTCCTGATGTTTGTGTCATCTTCATCGTGTTAATGCAACTGAAATAGCATGTTTACTAATAAATTATTGCATTTATTATTGGAGATCATTTATTTACATTGTAGGCAATTTGATATGCAGGCATGATAACACATAGACACTTCTCAGACTTAAAAACATTTTTTTTCTTTTGGATAAATCACACATCATTTCCAAAGGAGGTTAATCATGTCAATAAATTGTAACCACAAGCCTGCCAGTCTGGAAAAAAAATTAAAAGACAACGGTTTCTTAATGTCTTCTAGAAACTTTTTAAAACTAGACTAGGACACCTTCCGTATTAGTTCAGCACAAATTTATCCATAGACCAATTTATTGTGCTTTCTTTCCTCATCCCTGTATGTCTTCTTTAGGTGCAAGAAAGTATTTCACATTTGTAGAGGATCAGTTAGGAAAACCTGCTCTTGTTACTCATTCAGCCTATTCAGGCAGGCAATGTACAGTAGTTACTCATATATACTCAAAAACTATGTTTACTAACTTTTGACATACACCAATGTTTTTGTGTTTCCTTTACCAAAATGCAAGTAAACTGAAATCAGATGATGCAGCTGGAAGAAGTTCTAGCCAGGATTTGCAAATACAGTTTTGGGTGACTGCATATGGCCCTGTAGCTAGAGGTAATTCAGCAATGAGAAGACTTTGTCTTGGGTTGTGAAACATAGCTTCTAATTGACTACTTTACACTTCAGCAGTTTGAGATCAGCAACAATGCCTTCCAATCCATTGGTCCAATAATCCCTTTTCAATCCCTTCTGAGCATTCTCATGATTACTATGGATAGAGATATAAAAAGGACTGGTAGGTGAGATGTCTTCCTATCACTTCATCAGCATCTATTACTGAGGTTACCATTATCGATAAAACTCCTTCAAATTGCACTAGTTGAGAACAATGTGCACCAGCCCTATGGGTTCCATTGTCCTTATAGACTGGAATAGAGCTGGAAGGGACCTTGGAGGTCTTCTAGTCCAACCCCCCGCTCAAGCACAAGAACTATACCATCTCAGAAAAGTGACTGTCCAGTCTCTTCTTAAAAACCTCCAGTGATGGAGCACCCACGATTTCTGAAGGCAAGCTGTTCCATTGGTTAATTGTCTTCACTGTTAGGAAGTTTCTCCTTAATTCCAGGTTGCTTCTCTCTTTGGTCAGTTTCCAACCATTGCTTCTTGTCCTGCCCTCTGGTGCTTTGGAGAATAATTTGACCCCCTCTTCTTTGTAGCAGCCTGTCAGATACTGGAATACTGCTATCATGCCACCCCTATTTCTTCTTTTCTTTAGACTAGCCAAATCCAAGTCTTGCAGCCGTTCTTCGTATGTTTTAGTCTTCAGGCCTTGGGTCATCTTAGTTGCTCTTCTCTGAACTTTTTCCAAGGTCTCAACATCTTTTTTGTAGTATGGTGATCAAAATTGGTTGCAGTATTCCTGGTGTAGTCTCACTAGTACTAATTAGTACTAAGCGGTACTAATATTTCATGTGATCCTGATTCTATGCCTCTGTTTATACAACCCAGGATTGTATTAGCCTTTTTGGCTGCTGATGCACATTGCTGACTCATAGTCAAGTGATCGTACACTAGGACTCCAAGGTCCCTCTCAAAGGCTATTGTTTTTGAGCCAGGTCTCACCTAATCAAAAATCTTTGATTTTTCCTGCCTAAATGTAAAACTTTGCTTTTCTCCACATTAAAACTCATTTTGTTGGACAGAGCCCATTGTTCAAGTTTGTCAAGATCTTTTTGAATCCTGAGCTTGTCTTCTGGGGTGTTGGCTATTCCTGCCAGTTTAGTGGTACCCCACTTCTTACTCCTCTCCATGTGGATGTAGTACCATTGAGGACTACTCGTTTGTCAGCCAGCTACAAATCCATCTACTGGTGATGTTGTCTATTCCACATTTTTTTATCTTACCAAGCAATAGATTGTGGTCTACTTTGTCGAATGCCTTACTGAAATCTAAGTATACTATGTCCACAGCATTTCACTGGTCTACTAATTTGGTTACTTTATCAAAGAATGAAATAAGATTGATTTGGCATGATCTGTTTTTGACAAACCCGTGCTGGTTACTGGTTATAACTTTGTTTGCTTCTAGTTGTTTGCAGATCTGTTTTTTTATTATCTTTTCCAGGATCTTCCCAGGTATTGATGTTAAACTGATTGGTCTGTAGTTTCCTGGGTCTGTTTCTTTTCCTTTTTGAAGATAGGAAACACATCAGCCCTTTTCCAATCCTCAGGTACTTCCCCAGTGCTCCAGGATTTTTGAAAGATATGGTGCAATGGTTCTGAGATAACATCTGCCAGCTCCTTCAGAACTCTGGGATGTAATCTGTCAGATCCTGGTGATTTATATTCGTCAAGGTCGGATAGATGTTCTCTTACCATTTTCTTATGCATGGAGCTAGTTGATATTTTTTTCAAGCATTCAAAACAGTGTGAATTGTACATCTTAAAGAGAAAGTTGGGAGAAATATATTAAACTGTTGTTCCCTTCTCCCACGTCACCTGTTTATTTGCAGAAAGAACCAATTCTGGCATTCTTCAGCTTGGCACCCTTCGGGTCTTTTAGGATATGATACAAAGATACCTGGAGGATGCTGGATAGAAGGAAGGCTGCCACACACCATCCCATAGAGTTTGAGAATCTGATTTGCCAAGGTTGTGAACTTCATGGAGATTCTCCATGGATTTAGGGGATTTTCTTCAATTTAGAGAGCTACCTTCCATACCCAGAAGACAGCACATGGGTTGGTTATGTGCTTGTTCCCCATCCAGTTTATATCTCCCTTGCATGTATAAATTGCAACCTTTTAAAATACCCAAAGAAGACTGAAGCTATTGAGAACACAAGCCTAAAGCATCATCTGAAGCACCCCAAAGAGATAGTTCAAGGTGATACACTATGCTTTGTGGGGATAATGAATGGTCTATGAATGGAGAAGCTGACAAATTGCTGCAGAGCATTACTTTTAAAATTATAATGAACACAAAACCTTATGTTATGTAACAGTTTTCAACCCTGTGTAGCATAACTGAGCTATATATACTAAAAGTATCCTACTACAAAAGTCCCCAGTTGTATCACATAATCTGTGCAATCTACAATGCTCTTACCACTTTTAAGCAAGGAATTCAAATGTGTCACTAAAGAACCTGTTGCCCTCCATTAATCACAAACTTTGCTGTTATGAGTTATTTGGGAAAGAAAAATCAAATTACCTGGGTGATCATGCAAGGATAAGGTGTTTTCAAACCCAACAGATTGGGCCAAGCTGGTAATGAATTGTAATGGTAGCTGGTAATGAATAGTAATGGTAGCTTACGTCTCCCCTGAGTGCTAATAAGCCATAAAATGCCCCATTGACAGAAGAGCTGTTGAGTAACTCTGAGTAATAAACAGCCCTCAACTATTCACGACACTCAATGTAAGTGTAGCTGCATTAGATGGCACAGTCTTTTTGGAAGAGAAATATTTTGCTCAGTTACTCATTTCTCACATACTTTTGTTTACATTCATGCATGGCTCTATGCTACGGTACAATAAGAAGGTTCTTCTAATATAAAAATGAAGAAACCTAAGCAAAACTAATAGAAGAGGAGAAAAGGAAAAAGATAAACATGAAATGAACAAAACAGGAATTATAACAAAAAACAATCTTTTTTTTTAAAAAACTATCGCTTTTCTTTAATATAGAAGTCTAAATTATGCATTGATACAAATATTACAACTCAAATTTTAAATACTGAGTTAAAACAACACTAGCCAGAAGCACAATCACGCTTTCTGTTCAATCATGCCTTTCTGTGAAAACAAAACTCATTTAAGGACTGCAAGTTGATGAACTTCACTGAACCAAAATTTACAATCGGATACACAAAATATTTTTAGGACTGCAGTATCACCTTCTTTGCTGTAGCCCAACCATGATTTATCCCAAGTTCTTCATAAATTGATACACTGAAGACCATTTAAAAATGTAAGTATGTTTCATAAAATAAAATAAAATAAACATGTTTAATCCAGCAAAACTACTTTTTGGGATTTATCAGAGTCCTCAAAGAATGCTCAATGAAGGTTGGCTGTCATCCTTTTTATGCTGGAATATATTTTAAGGAACTCTTGTGCTCATTTGATGGTTGTGCCTAAGAGCAGTCCCTTGCTGAATAAATATTAAGAACCAGATTTTTGGTAGAATTAAGGTTCAAAGAGATTAGTATGTTGTTTGGAACAATGTTAAGACCTAGAATGCATTCTGTTAGAATTAGAGCATTTCTACTACAAAGGTGCTGTGATAGAGAAAGCATGCTTGCTAGGTTCCATCAGATGACATATGGAATATGCCCACTTTGTTGGCTCATATGGGGATGGAAAGACATTGTGGGAGAAAAGTAGTCCCTCAGATAACCATTAAGTGAGGCAAAGCATGCGGTCACAAAAGAAAGAGCCTTTTCAGAGGTGTTCCCCATTTGTAGAATACCCTCTAAAAGAAATTCACCTGGCATCAATTTTATGGCTATTTCAGTCCTTGGTAAAAATTTCTCTGTTCTCCTATTTTAAAGTTAAATTGTTTGCTCAAACTATATCTTTATCCCATATAAAAACAGTCTTTTTTTTAAAAAAAAAATTTAGTCAGTGGTGGGTTTCAGATATGTGAACAACTGGTTCTCTGTGTGGATGCCACTTCCAGAAGTCCATTCTGGGCCTGGGCAACAAAAAATTAGCTAACGGTTCTGCCGAACTGGTGCACACCGGCTGAATCCCACTACCGATTTTAGTAAATGGTGAGCAGAATTATATTAATTACTGTCTGGTCACCATTCAGAAACCCGGATATTGTTAAATTTATCCAAATCTCTTGATATTGTGATAAGACAAATCTATATCTCCAAATGTATTAATTAGTGCCAATTACAAATTATTTTCTATATGGTCATGTCTCTTACTATGAATGAGTGAAGGTTTAAATATCTTGGGCAAATCTGTAATAAAATGCTATCTTTACCTGCATAGACATTAGGTTTTCTGAAACAGTTGTTCTCATTCTCTGTCATCCCCTTCTTCTACTGCCCTCAATCTTTCCCAGAATTAGGCTCTTCTCCAGTGAGTCCTTCCTTCTCATTAGGTGGCCAAAGTACTTGAGTTTCAACTTCAGTATCTGGCCTTCTAAGGAGCAGTCAGGGTTGATCTCCTATAGGACTGACCGGTTTGATTGCCTTGCAGTCCAAGGGACTCGCAGGAGTCTTCTCCAGCACCATAGCTCAGCTGGAATACTATCACCTCCACTAGCTTTGTTGTTGCTCAGCTTTCCTAAGGCCCATTTCACTTCACATTCTAGGATGTCTGGCTCGAGGTCAGTGACCACCCCATCGTGGTTATCAGGGATGCTAAGCTTGTTCTTGTATAGTTCTTCTGTGTAATTTTGCCACCTCTTCTTAATCTCTTCTGCCTCTGTTAGGTCCCTGCCATTTTGGTCCTTTATCATGCCCATCTTTGCATGAAACGTTCCCTTCATATCTCCAATTTTCTTGAAGAGATCTCTGGTTCTCCCTATTCTATTGTTCTCTTCTATTTCTTTGCACTGTTCATTTAAGAAGGCATTCTTATCTCTTCTAGCTATTCTCTGGAATTCTGCATTCAATTGGGTGTATCTTTCTCTTTCTCCCTTGCCTTTCGCTTCCCTTCTTTCCTCAGCTATTTGCAAAGCTTCCTCAGACAGCCATTTTGCTTTCTTGCATTTCTTTTTCTTTGGGATGGTTTTAGTTGCTACCTCTTGTACAATGTTGCGAACCTCCATCCATAGTTCTTCAGGCACTCTGTCTATCAGATCTAATTCCTTAAATCTATTTGTCACCTCTACTGTATATTCATCAGGGATATGATTTAGTTCATACTTGAGTGGCCTAGTGTTTTTCCCTACTTTTTTCAATTTAAGCCTAAATTTTGCAACAAGTAAAACAGTAGTGCATATATTTGGAATTAATTATTATCTAGTCAGGAAATTTATTATGTTTCAGTTTTTGAAGGTATCAGGTAAATATATATTAACATAAACCTCAATTTGATGAATGATCTGGGTAATTATTTTGGCAGTGCTATAGAAATATTTTGACATTGTCTTCTTCAATGATATTTTTTTTCAATTTCTAGTCTATGAAGAGCCCACAAATTCACAACTAGACCCCTATGTCTGTATCAACCAAGGCCAATCTTAGTTAGGTTCTGAGATTAGCCAAAGTCAACTTGGTGTTGCCAATTGCTGAGGCTTTCAGTTTCTACATTTGCATTATTTTGAGTCACCGTCCCTGGAAAAGAAGGATGGACAACTTGAGTGTGGTCAACCTCAAATTCCTTTCCTACACTGTCTAAACTTCTCTGATCATTCCTGCCAAATATGAGTGCATGATTTCATGCTATTTTATAGAAAACATGGTAACCCTAGATAGTAAAACAGATTTTAAATTATGTAAATATTTTTTACATAACCCTCTCGTTCAAAACTAAGTAAAATTTTTAGCTCCACCCTTATGCATCATTGCTCCACCCACTGTGGCTAACTACAACCACCCACTGGAGCCTCAAATAGTTTCCGTAAAAGAATGTTTAAGTTACAGGAGTGAGAGATCCTTTTAGTTTTTATGATGGCTCAAGAGGAGATTTAATGTGAGTGTCCCATGGACAAAAAGAGAAAAGTGTATATTAAAATAGGGGCATGGTGGCCGAGTGGTTAAGATGCTGGGCTTGTCAACCATAAAGTTGGTAGTTTTGTTTGAGACCAAGGACCACATGATGGAGTGAGCTTCCATTACTTGCCCCAGTTCCTGCCAACCTAGCAGTTTGAAAGCATGTAAATGCAAGTAGATAAATTGGTACGACTTCAGTGAGAAGGTAACAGCATTCTGTGCATCTTCAGTATATAGTCATGGCAGCCATTTGACCACAGAAGCATCTTAGGTCAATGCTGGCTCTTCAGCTGTGAATTAGAGATGAGCACCACCTCCTAGAGTCAGACACAACTTGCAAGGAAATCCTTTGCCTTTATATATTCAAATAATAAACAGGTAATAATGTAAAATTGGGGAATTTAGTTGATTTTGCATATTTCATTAAGAGGCTTCTGATGTATTCTACAAATCAAGGCCAGGGGATAGCTTAAGAGGCCTAGTAGACTTCAGATGATGCACATATGCACAAGACTTTTCTGCAAAGAAGTACCACATAGATTTCAAATCTAGACCCATAATTGATCATTCCTATTTCTTCTGCATGAATAAACATTGAAGAATTCACTGATCTGATCTCAAGCAGTGTGCTCCTTTAGATCCTGCTTTGTTTTCAAACATCACAGGCAAATTCCAAAGTGGGACAATCTCTTGATAATCTGGCTTTGAACTGAAGGAGTGTGAATTGAAAATACTGGGGGAGAAATGGGAGGGGCAGAAATCATGACATTTGAAGTTAGATATGAACATTGCCTTTGAGAAACGCAGCATTAAAACAACAAAATCTTTCAAACTTTTGCACTGCAGGAGCCATTGGCTTATTTTCCCTGTTTTCTTGACAATGCGCCAATACTGAACACTCTAACTGCACTTTGAAAAAAAACACTCATGACAGCTCATTTGTTTAACTTGGTTCAGCTTTAAAGTTCTGATGAAGCTTAATCTTCTGACCTGTGTTTATCTTGGCTCGGGATGTCTTTTCACACAGGCACTTCCTATCCTTTCTAATCTTCTCTGCTGGGGGAAAATGTGTTTTGGGGAGCAGAGAGTTGGAAAAAGAAGCCACCTAACTATGTGGTGAGAGAGAACCACAGCATATGTGCTTGTCAAGTGAGTAAAAGAAAAGAAACTTTATATGTGACTAGATTAGAAGAAGCCATGAAAAGGGGAGTTTGCCACTGCAGAAGCTGCTAGTAGAAAAATGCATCCAGGAATCAATACAGTCACTGTATATTTTTAAAGCTTAATGCCTCTGAAACAGTTGGTTTTCCCCAGCTTTGGCTCTTGTGTCCATCCTCCATGGCTGAAGGTACTATTGATGATGAAATACAGTCTAAACTGACTATGCAACCAACCAAAATAATAATGGCTCTTCACAGAAAGTAATTGCATTAACTTTGTCTTAGCTTTCATTGTGGGCTTACTATTTATTTGTTCTGCCCCCAGCATCTTTTGGGACTACCATTCTGGCATGGAAAGCAAAGACCAAGTGCAGCTCTTTGCCCAAAGAAAATAATGCACACTTTTGTGCTGAACAATCCATGTTAATCAGTGGGCTTTATAAGCAGATACTCTTACGATGAATCCATCTTATGATAGCCTGGAAGAGAGCTGATCCAAAAACACCTTTGGGAATCTAAATATCTTTATCTGCAGTCCAACTTTGATATAATTTATGGCAATAAATTCCAGGTGTTTTGGATTCTAATTCTAATCATCTCTACCAGCAGGCATGATGGGCTTGCTTGTTGGACATAACAGGACTTAGAACACATTTGATATTCATAAGTTGGGAAGGACCAACCTTTGATTTTCCACTTTCTGTCAGTTCAACAAGGGAAAAGAAGACTAGGCATCCATTTCTTTTTCAGAAACTGGGAAAACTTAATGGAAAACTCAGACAGAAGAATTACTTTGGTTTTGGAGTCAGTTCTTTGGGAAGCATGACAGAATGTTACAAGGCTGAATCCCCTTGACTCTCCTTATCTATCCAACTGGGGAGTTTTAGCCCTTTTACCAAGGACTTGTCTTTGGGCCCAGTTCTGTGAAAACTCCTAATTCTGTGAAAGTAGTTTTGATCTACCTCCCCACTCTTGCTCTCAAAAAAAATGTTCCAATTATAAAATGGAAGATGTACTGTAACTGTGTAACCACAAAGTGTAGTATGTTCAGAAGTTTTTTTAGGAGACATTCTTTTCTAAAGTCAAAAAAGATATAATCTGTTTATATAAATATCTCTGTTCATCTGAGGGAGATGGTTGTTAAGAAGTATGATAGGTAGGTAGGTAGGTAGGTAGGTAGGTAGGTAGGTAGGTAGGTAGATAGATAGATAGATAGATAGATAGATAGATAGATAGATAGATAGATAGATAGATAGATAGATAGATAGATAGATAGATTGATTGATTGATTGATTGATTGATTGATTGATTATTGGGAAAAGAGACATATAGCTGAAACAAGAGAAAGCAACTATTATAGATAACATTACAGATAAGTTAATTAAGCCAACCAAAATAGGTACTTACTACCTGCTTGCTTGCGAAATTGGATTGTAGCACATGTTCATAGAATATTTCAGGCAGCATTATTGATGGGAATCTATCTGGATCTCCTCTTTGGATGTTTGTAGATAGGCGTTTCTATTCTTTCCTTTGTCTCTTTCTAATCTTTTACTCTCAATTTTACTCTCAATTTTACTCTCAATTTTATAGAATATGGGGGTCCCAGGAACCACGGGAGGTGGAAGTGGCAAGAGAAGGCAAATGATGAAGGCAATATTGTGCTGTTGCACAAACTCTGTCCCTTTTGTACATGTGCCATGATATTACATGCATGCTAGAAAAGGATAGTACTGTTTCATAATGCCATGACACTTTTTTATCATTTTGATAAAGTCTCTAGGGATGTCTCTAAAAAAAGATAAGAAAAGGTCATGTTATTTGGGAAGACAGTTGCTTTGTGCAGTCAAGGATGCTATTTTATGTCTGATGTTCTGGCATTAGCCAGTAAATCAAAAAGTATCAGAAACTGAACCCACCTCCTAATGACCCATGATGGAATTATAAAGATACAATCATTTGTTTTCATCAGTTCTGAGTTTATACTGTATAGATGGGATTTTGTAATCAAGCTTTTTAAAAAACAAATTGAAATATGTTGAAACCTCTCAGTATGGGATCAATTTAGCAGATGCTTTAAGGGAGTACTATTGTTCAAATAGCAAAATTATGGAGCATAACCCAGTAGAAAACAGATGCTTTTAAAATGCCATATCTGTGTCTTTTTGCAAATAGTGAAAGAGGACCAAATTAAAATTTTTGCTCTATGGAAAAATAACTGATTTTGATACAATTAGAATTCAATGATTATACTGAAAACATCCAAGCTTCCTCTTTCCAAGATTTCATCTTAATTATGGTTTTGTCTAATAGAACTGTAACTGCAAAGCATAAAATACTCTGTGAAGCATTTTCAAAGGAACCCTGAGGTTCTCTAGGGTATTTATTCTGCCTGACAGTTGGGATCACTGCCATCACTCTGCTTCTTGGAGCAATAGGCATAAAATGCAGCCAAACTACTTATTAAAGCTGTGGTGGTGCAGTGGTTAGAATGCAGTACTGCAGGCTACTTCTGCTGACTGCCGGCTGCCAGCAGTTCGGCAGTTTGATTCTCACTGGCTCAAGGTTGACTCAGCCTCCCATCCTTCTGAGCTCAGTAAAATGAGGACCCAGATTGTTGGGGGCAATATGCTGACTCTGTAAACCGCTTAGAGAGGGCTGTAAAGCACTGTGAAGCGGTATATAAGTCTAAGTGCTATTGCTATTGCTAAATCTGTTTCTTGAGCTCAGATAATATAGGCAAACTTCATTTTCAGTTGTAGCAACAAAACCCACCATATGTGGCATTTCTATGATATAGTTGTAATGGGTTGGATCCAATATAAATTCAAATAAGATTGGATCCATGACTTAATGGAACTTCTTCCCTATTGTTTGTAATAGTGCTGCTCAAGTATACTAAAAATAGATGCAATGCACTGGATGTTCACTTGCATAAATGTAAACTGGCCTTAGAGTTCAAGGGGAAATACATAATAATAATAATAATATACATCATTTATAATCTGTGTACCTATCTATATCAGATACCATCATTGAAAAAATGTAATTTTTCCCATATTCTAACATTTATCATGTAAAATTGAAACATTTAATAGATCTTTTGTGTAAGAATTGCTTTCAATTATCATGGAGAGGACAACAAAAGGCCTTGGGTAGGGTAGGTGCATGTTATGCAGGGTAGACAGGTGAATGGGGAGGGTGCTACGAAGTACTGATGCATAGAATTAAGGAGAAACCTCCTAACTGAGGACAATTAACCAGTGGAACAGCTTGCCTTCAGAAGTTGTAGGTGCTTCATTACTGTAGGTTTTTAAAGAAAAAACTGGACAGCCACCTGTCTGAAATGGTATAGGGTCTCCTGCTTGAGCAGCAGGTTGGACCAGAAGTTCTCCAAGATCCCTTCCAGCTCTGTTCTGGTTGATTGATTGATTGATTGAGGGCTCTTCAATCAATTGGGAGAAAAAGCAGCAGAAGCAACATATTGAAGCTACTTGTGACTTTCCATGATAGCTTCCCCATTGATTTTGTTTGTGGGAAAGGTCACAAATGGGGATTACATGACCATGGCTCACTGCAATGTCACAAAGATGAGCTGGGCACCCAAGTTGATGGGAGGAAAGTAGAATATTTACTTCAGCAAAAATGGTGATTCCTTTAGCAAAAATACTGATTTTTCTGTATTTTGACTGTGCTGGAAAACATTATTTCAGTGAGTTCTAGAAAACTCTAGAAAACATAGTACATTACATCAAGCATATTGAGTTTATTTTCCTACTACATCAGGAAGCTCAGGTATTGAAATATTTGCATTCATATAAATTGATTTAAATCAATTTGGTTAGTAATACCACCTGATGCATTAAACAAAGTATTGTTTATTATCTCCTCCTGCCTAACATCTCAGTCTGTCTCTGGTGACTATCCATAGTGTTTCTAAAGATATTCGAGTGATTTCCTTGATCCTATCCATCCAGCTTATTTGCTGGCATTCCAGAAGGCCACATAGCAACAGAACATATCTTATCTCATTAGTATAAGCATCCTCTGAAGAACATATTTTAAATTTTAAAATATAGTATTAATTAATATCTCTCCTTTTTTCAAGAGCCAAGGTGACTTACCCAGAAGGATATCTATTTTATTTCCACATAAAATCCTTTGAAGTAAGCTTGGCTAAGAGAAAATGAGTAGCCCCAAATCACCCAGTGATGTTCCCTGCTGAGGATAGACTAGAACCTGGATCTTTCTAATCTGAGTGCAACGAGTGAACTGTTACCCCACATTGTTTCTCATAAAAGGAAATCCTGCATGATTTGATTGTTAAGTACTTTGCAGACTAATAAATGCAAAAAGATTTTCTCATGAAAAAAAGAAAGGTTCACTGAGAAGAAGACTTCAGCTCTTGCACACATGGAATCTTGTAAATATAAGTGCTGCCTTATAGTGGGTGAGGTCATTGTCCCAACTATTTTGGTATTTGTTTTGCTTCTCAAGAACTTTCTCAAGGTCTCCCACTGAATGTTTTTCAGACCCTGCAACCTTAGATCCTTTAATTGTCTAGAGATGCCATGGATGGGGTACTTCTACAGGGAAGAATATGCCCTATCAGTAAGATATCTGTTGAACAGCAGCCACAATAAATAAACAATTTATATCTGCATCTCCTCTTCTCACCACTTATATATAATCAATTACCCACTTCTAATCTGCACCATCAGCAGGTGATGAACTAATCAAAGGGAACAATGTGATCTTTTAAAGCACCTTGATAGTGCATAATTTGCACTTTGCTTTGTAAAACGATAATGTTCCCTCTGAATCAGAAAGGGTGCCAGAGAAAGTCATGATTTAATATTATTGTTTACGGTCACCTACACTTCTTTTTTTCCTGGCCCATGACAGCATGATATGGGATACTGCAGGAGAGGGCATAGTGCAGCAAATCAATTGCAAGCTGCAGTGCTATGGCTATTAGTGAACAAGCAGACCATGACCTTATGAAAGTCTTTTGCATGCCTCCTTGCCTCTGGAAAGCATCAAGGCAGTTATCTTCTTTTGGAGACTAAAATACCAGTAGCTCCGTCACCGAGAAAAGAAAGGGAATGAACTCAAGTTAGCAGCATGAAATATCACATCAGAGCATCTTCTGGCAGAATATTTGTATCGTTCTTTAAGCCTTCCATTTATCTAAGCCAAGAACCTTCTGCAGTCAGCCCATTCACCTTGTCATGATTGTGGATGGGCTGCGGTGGGATGGAGAGGGGAGGAAAGACTGGGGAAAGGAAAGAGAGAGAGAGAGACAGCAAACCATTGAGTTTCTGTTTACTCCATTTCTTGATTAAACTTTAAAAAGTACAGAACTGGGAAAGGCCACAGAGTAACACCATAATGATAGAGCGATCAGACCCTGCAGAATTAAACAGAAGCTGGATAAACAGAAGTGCTGCCCTGCAGACAGCATTAGAAATCTGTCAGTGAGCTGGCCTGACCTTCCTGTTTGTGTTTGTGAAGACACTTCTCTCCCACCCTTGACTGCATTGTGTCCTTGCCAAGTGATGGTGTTTGGTGACAGATGGCTTCTGGGGAAAGGCCAGTGTCTGCCAAAAGAGCTAAGCGATAAACAGCCATAGGCAAGCATCAATTTTCTGCAAAGGTAGATTTCAAATCCAAAGAGCTAAGATATTTTACAAGTTAACTCGATGTTATAGCAGATGAGTTTTTGCCAGGGACAGTTGGTGGCATGAACTAAATAAGCAATGAGAGCACAAAAATTGTGCTGAAATAGAATTATGATAATTCCCTACCAGCTTTAATTTAAGATCAAAGTTAGAAGAAAACTGCTGCTTAAAAGGACTCCCGAGCTGCAAACACTTCCGTTCTCCACAAATATTTCTTGGATCTTTGCAGGGGAATAGCCACCATGTTTTGAGTGTGAAGCTCTATTTAAAATTGAAGCAAAGGTTCAAAACAGAGACAGGAAAAAAGAAATGACCTCGAAAATCATCCTAATCAATGCAGATATTTTGAATTGTCCTCATTCCCAATAGTTCATGTTTCCTTACCTTTTTTGGTCTGGTCTTTCAAACACAATCACAATCTTAAGATATTACAAAAATTGAACATTTATGGAATGGTGAGCAGCATGACTCAAGATTCAGATCTATCATTTGCTTAACAAAAGAAGCTAAAATAAGGGGAGGGTAGACAGATTTTCTTGGATTTTCCTGTAGTGATGTTAAAAATACTAGATTATTAAAGTAATACAATTTATTACAAGGGTTTGTATTGTATTAATTGATCCTATGAGAGATACTTTAAAAAGCAAGAAAAACTAAAACTAACTGTTGAAAAGCATATTGTGCAAACTTTTTATGATTATTGAATTGGAGTACCAGAAAAAGCATTTAAATGGCAATTTACTCAGATCACAAAAACTAAAATATTGCAAAGCCAACATAAGCTTAACTTAGTTCTTTTGGTGATTTAACCAATTTCCTCTTGAAAATTATCCACTAAAAGTATTTTATTAACCTTAAGCATTATTTTAAAGTAAGAATTGGCAAATGACAATCCATTTGTCACTTATATTAAAAACAAGCAAAATATTTCTAATGCATCATTTTCACTTACAGATCTGGAAAGACAAAAGTATAATGATTGTATATAGTCTGATTTTATCAACTATGTTTATATAGAAATCTGTATATATTTAACAGGTAACACAATCAGGTAACATCAGGTAATTAGCAGTTACAATATTTGCTAAACAAAAACACAACTGAGCCCAGTTCCAATTATTATAAGGGATGAGGTGCAAAACAGTACTTTTCCATCCCATTTCATGTAAGAGGCAGTTTTAAAAACTGGAATTGCTTGGAAGCTATAAAAGTCTCCATGATAAAATAAAGGAATCCAAGCAAGTCCAAGCTGCCATTTGTCCACTGAGGCTGTTTGTCAGTTCTGGTGGTATCTTTTGAAAATACTGTTCCTCAGGGATCAGGACCAGGACCTAAGAGACCTCCACATAGATTGGTGAAGGCTGTGGCCAGGAAGGTTGTTGCCCAGTTTCAAATGGTGTGCCAGTTATGTTCCTACCTGGAGTGGAAGCATCTAACAACAATGAGTAGTGCTCTTACACTACTCATTGAACTGTTACTATTCAGCTTTCCTTTAAAGACCTCTTATTAGTTGGTACAAAATTAGTACAAACTAGTTGGTACAAAATTCAGAGCCCTGCCTCTTAAAAGACACTACGTGCCAGGAATGCATTATACTGCAAACCTATTGATAAGCATTGCTTATCAATAGGTTTGCAGCTGTAAAGTAAAATTCTGGCTTTGACCAATGAAAAGGCCGAAGTAATTTCAGAACTGCCATCTCCAAGTAGAATGAACTCATTTGATACACAGACATTGCTTGGGATTCCTTACATGGGTGAAGCTAAGGGAGATGAGGTGAGGAGGAGATCCTTCACTTTCCTGGCCTCCCTACTATGAAATAGCCTTCCACTGGAAGCTTTGCTTGTCTGGTTCTGATGATTCCTGGAAGCAAATTAAGATGAAGCATTTCTATTTAGTAGTTATGATGATACAATCTTGTGGGGAGATTTGGCCTTCTCTATTTTTAACGATATGTTGGTTTATTTTTTATTGTTATTCTTTTGTACTGTGGTTGTTTTATGTCTTTCTTTGTGAACTGCCAAGAGTCTTATGATTGCAGTACACTGAGAGCATCCTGTCATACAGCATCACAGTCTGGTTTGGAGGCATCACTGCTTCAGACAGGAAGGCGGTGCAGAGAGTGGCAAGGATGGCTGAAAAGATCATTGGCAGTTCCCTCCCTCCCATCCAGGATATAGCACAGAAGCGTTGCTTGAGCAGGGTCCGTAAGATTATCTGGGGCACTACACATCCTCTTCATGACCTGTTTTCCTTGTTACCTTCTGGGAGGAGGCTTTGTGGTATCCGTAGCAGAACATCCAGATTCAGCCATAGTTTCATTCCATACAGCATTAACCTTGTGAAGTCTCAAGCTTCCTCCTTCCATTATATATTCAAGATGGACAGTATTTAATATTTATTTGTTATGTATATGTACAGGTGTGGGTCTATACATATGTTGTATATAGTATGTTTAGGTGTGTGTCATGTATATGTTTCACTTTGAGAACGGGCAACTAAATTTCATTTTTGATGTGTGCCATTGTGCCCACAGTAAAAAAAATGACAATAAAGGTTAAAAAAAACATGCACACTTTAATAATACATATTTCCAATAAATTCGGACAACAATGTTTTCTGTTGCCCCCCCCCCATACCAAGTCAAAACCCAAAGTCAAACCAGTTTAAACAACCACATTCTACCTATATGGAGAACTAGTCCAGCTCTTCCATATTAACATAATGTGATCTTAATTCTTAGATGACTAAGTTTGCATGAATTGAAAGTTCAAGCTTTTCTTCAAATGTACCCCTCATACATCATATTGTATTAGCCTAAAGATGAAGTGATGGATCATTCTTAACAAGAGTTGGAAGGGACCTTGAAGGTCCAACACCCCCTGCTCAAGCAGGAGACTGTATACCATTCCAGACAAGTGGTGGTCCAGTCTCTTCTTAAAAGCCTCCAGTGATGGAGCATCCACAACCTTTGAAGGCAAGCTGTTCCAGTGGTTAAGTGTTCTCACTGTTAGGAAACTTTCCCTTAGTTCTAGGTTGCTTCTCTCCTTGATTAATTTCCATCCATTGTTTCTTGTCTTGCCTTTTGGTGCTTTGGAAAATAGTTGACCATCTCTGCTTTGTGGCAGCACTTCAAATAATAGAACACTGCTATCATGTCATCCCCTAGTCCTTCTTTTCACTAGATTAGACATACCCAATTCCTGCAACCATTCTTCATATGTTTTAGCCTTCAGCCCTCTAATCATCTTTATTACTCTTTTCTGCACTTTTTCCAATGTCTCAACTTCTTTTTTACAATATGGTGACCAAAAGTGGATGCAGTATTCTAAGTGTGATGTTACTAAGGCTTTATAAAGTGGTACTAATATTTAAACATGATCTTGATTCTCTCCCTCTGTTAATGCAATCTAGGATTGCATTATCTTATATCAATCTTGTCAGATTGAGCTATTCAGGAAAAGGCCTGACTGATAGAGTAGTTTTGCAAATGTGTCTTTTGCATGCATTGCTTTGTGAAAACCCAATTATCATGCATGGATCATCAACCATCAACCATCAAAATTTAAACCTGACATTTTAGAGGGAGAAAAACATCTTCCAGAACATTTCTCTCTGCAACATTTTCCACTGATCAAAAATCAAGTTATCTTGATTTAGTTTTACCTTGTTTACCACCATCCAGCCTTCATCTATCCTGTTTCTAATATTTAGGTCTTCAATTTATTTGCAATCTTTGGGGAAAGAAACAGGGTGATAGTAGATATATAGCCAGCTCATAAATGTAAGTAATTGTATCATACCACATTATTGTATCATACCTGTTTGCTAAACTGTAAGCCACACAGATAGTAGTTGAAAGAAATATATGTGAATCTTAAAGTTATTATCTTTCTGAGTACTTTCCAGGAAATGCAGCCATGGATATAAATCACTTAATGACTGGTCAGAGCCATGTCCATTTTTGAGCTATTTCCAGTTCCTCTATCCTTCAGCTCAAGAGCCATTTACATTTCACCACTTTCCTAATAGATCCTGTATGGCCGGCAATTGAAACCTAACACAGAGAAGCAAGGGGCAGCAACAGGTCCCTCAGGAATCATAGTCCCAGGCTTGATTAGGGAGATGATGACACATAAATAGCTTGAGCTAGGATTTGCCAAAACAGGCAGACAAACAGAGGAAATGTGTATGAATTGTGCACCTTTCCTGGCAAGGAAACTATTGCAACAATTGTTCTGCATCTCTAGATCCAGGCTTACTGTATCTGTTTGCCATCATTTGACTTTCAGAAAATCTTGCATTACTGATATGATTGTGCAACTCTCATGTTTTGGAAGATCCCCTACTATCACTTAGTTTCCTTACAAAAACTGAACCTGTCAGCCATGATTTATCAATGTGCCTCCCTTTAGAGTTGCTTTGAGCAGTAGCACTCAAAATGTGAAGAGGGCCTTGTTTCAGAAACATGAAATCTTGTCTCCAAAATACCTTGATGTCCCTAATCACATAAACCAAGAAGCAGAACACTGATACTCCAGTAGAATGGAAAATATAATATAATGCCATTATCCTGGGATTGTTTCCCCCCCCCCATTTTATAACATTTGAATTGGGAAATTGCAACGAGTATGCCAGAGATTTAACTTAATTGCCTTTAATTTACCTACTTCTGAATTTAAGAAGACAAATATATCATTAAGGCCCAATTATAATAAGGAAACTAGCATGAGCTAGGCAGATTTCATATCAAAACATAAAAAACTGAATTTACCTTTTAATTCATCTACGGTTCAAATATCGCAATCCTCATGAGGACTGAGGGATAAATCTGATGTTGACAGATCTGCCTCAACTTAAACATTTAGGAAAGAAAGACCCTCGATTCCATTTGATTGAAGTGATAAGTTCTTTTACTAAAGTTAAGTGGTTGCAGCGAAAGTAAAGCTAGATCTGAATATCCCTGTACAAAGGTTATACTTTCTCCCCTTTCCCTGGCCCTTCACCTTGACCAGTCCATCAGTGTCCAATAGTATGCCTTTTCGATGTTTTGGGAACAGCTCAGATGTTTGTCACCTCTCACTGCAGTTTCGCATTCAATTCCCAGGCCAGGTGTCCTTGGCAGCTGGTTTATTCTGATTTGGCACCTCTGGTTCTTGTCAACGTGTCTCACCTTCTGCCATTTGTCTTCTCCTTCCCAGGCCCACATATTACTACCACAAATTCCTTGTCTCCCTTGTGATTTATGGCAGGATGCCGGCTACGCAAAGAAGCTGAAGATGGCAGATCTGACAGACATAGAGGAGAAATTCCATTCATTTTCATGTAATTATCTTCATTATACTAGCTTTGATGTCACCTCTGTCCGGAAAACACTGCAGACAGTTAACATTCGGAAAGCAGCAGGCCCAGATAACATCCCTGGACGTGTCCTCAGGGAATGCGCAGAGGAGCTGGCTTGTGTTCTCACTGATATTTTCAACCTCTCATTGCAGCAGGCAGTGGTCCCATCGTGTTTTAAGATGGCCATCATCTTGCCAGTGCCAAAAAAGTCCACAATTACAGGCCTCAATGATTACCGTCCGGTTGCACTGACATCCACCATCATGAAATGCTTTGAGAAGCTGATAAAAGACACTATTGTATCTAGCCTCCCGCCAGCATTTGACCCGCTTCAGTTTGCCTACCGACCAAATCGCTCTACGGAGGATGCTATTTCTTCCGTTCTCCATCTGAGCCTGAAGCACTTGGAGGAAAGAAATACTCATGTGCGTTTGCTGTTTGTCGACTTCAGTTCGGCGTTTAACACAATCATTCCCCAGCATCTAGTAGACAAACTGGGCCTTTTAGGCTTAAACACTCCTTTGTGCAACTGGATTCTGGATTTTCTTACCAACAGGCCCCAATATGTGCGAGTTGGAACAAATACCTCAAATACCATTTTCTTGAGCACAGGTTCTCCTCAGGGCTGCGTCTTAAGTCCGCTGCTGTTCACCCTGTTGACCCATGACTGCTGTGCTAGGTTTGCCACCAACCATATTGTGAAGTTCGCAGATGATACAACAGTAGTGGGCCTTATTCAGGATGACAAGGTGGAAGCTTACTGCAAGGAGGTTGAGGGGTTGGTGAACTGGTGCAAGGAAAACAGCCTAGTTTTAAATACAAGAAAAACCAAAGAGATCATTGTTGATTTCAGAAAAGGTAGGCACAGCCACACTTCTCTGTGCATTAATGATTCACAGCTAACGAGTAGGCTGACTTGGTCGCTAAACAGTGAGAAACTGGTGAAGCGGGCACAGCAGCGCCTGCATTTTCTGCGCCGCATGAGAAAAGCACATCTTCCTTCCCCTGTCCTGACCACTTTCTACAGGGGGACAATCGAAGCATCCTGTCATACAGCATCACAGTCGGGTTTGGAGGCCATCACTGCTGCGACAGGAAGGCGTGGCAGAGAGTGGTGAGGATGGCCGAAAAGATCATTGGCAGTTCCCTCCTACCATCCAGGACAGACACAGAAGCGTTGCTTGAGCAGGCCCGCAAATTATCTGGACACTGCACATGCCTCTTCGCAACCTGTTTTCCTTGTTACCTTCTGGAGGAGGCTTCGTGGTATCGTAGCAGAACAATCCGATTCCCCATATTTCATTCCATACAGCATTGAACCTTGCGAACTCTCAAACTTCCTCCTTGCGCTTATATGTTGTACATAGTATGTTTAGGTGTGTGTCATGTATATGTTTCACTTTGAGAGCGGGCAACTAAATTTCATTTTTTATGTGTGCCATTGTGCCCACAATATAAAAATGACAATAAAGGTTATTTATTTATCTTTATCTTATTATATCTGCAACTACCTGCTTGTGTTGAGTGGATATATATCCACACAATCATATACAAGAGAGTAATACAATTTACTTCATCAATGACTTAGATGAGAGAACTGAAGGGGAACTCATCAAATTTGCAGATGACACCAAACTGACAGGAGTAGCCAACACCCCAGAAGACAAACTCAGGATCCAAAAAGATCTTGACAAACTTGAACAATGGGCCCTATCCAACAAAATGAGTTTCAATGTGGAGAAAAGCAAAGTTTTATATTTAGGCAGGAAAAATCAAATGTACAAGTACAGATTGGGCAAGACCTGGCTTTAAAACAGTAACTGTGACAGGGACCTTGGAGTCCTAGTGGACGATCACTTGACTATGAGCCAGCAGTGTGCAGCAGCAGGCAAAAAAGCCAATACAATCCTGCGTTGTATAAACAGAGGCATAGAATCAAGATCACACGAGGTATTAGTAGCACTTTATAAAACCCTAGTAAGACCACATCTGGAATACTGCAGCCAATTTTGGTCACCATATCACAAAAAAAGATGTTGACAGTTTGGAAAAAATTCAGAGAAGCGCAACTAAGATGATCAAAGGCCTGGAGACTAAAACATACGAAGAACGGCTGCAGGACTGCAGGGGAGACATGATAGCAGTATTCCAGTATTTGAGGGCTACCACAAAGAAGAGGGGGTCACGTTATTCACCAAAGCATCAGATTGCAGGACAAGAAACAATGGTTGGAAACTGATCAAAGAGAGAAGCAGCCTAAAATTAAGGAGAAACTTCCTGACAGTGAGGACAATTAACCAGTGGAACAGGTTGCCTCCAGAAATCGTGGGCACTCCATCACTGGAGATTTTTAAGAAGAGGCTAGAGATGGTATAGGTCAGTGATGGCAAACCTTTTAGAGACTGAGTGCCCAAACTGCAACCCAAAACCCACTTATGCATTGTCGAGTGCCGGGTGGGTTTGGCCCATTGGCTGGGTGTGGCCCATTAGATGGGCATGGCCCATTGGGTGGGCATGGCTGCAGTGGTAACGGCAGACTGGGTGGGACTAAAAAGTTCAATCAATCAATTCCAACTTTGCAAGATTTTTTTTTTCCCGCGAGAAGTTGAAATTGACTGATTGAACCTTTTTTTTTTTTTGCACACGGCGGCGGAGGCCTAAAACGAAAAGGTTTTATAAAACCCAGCTGAAGGCCTAGGACTGGAGCGATGGTGCGCGTGCCCACAGAGAGGGCTCTGAGTGCCGCCTCTGGCACCTGTGTCATAGGTTCGCCACCACTGGTATAGGTTCTGCTGCTATTCTATTCCAACTTAAACAACTTACTATCATCACAAAACTCTTGAATTCATATACAAGGTGTATTTCTTGTTCTCCTTGATCTAATGTATTGTAAAGACAAATATCTTAATAGTTCTATAGCTTATTTCAGGTATAGGAATACATTTGGATATATTTTATTTTATTGTTTCATGTACTGTATTCTATTATTATATTGATATTTTTTATTATGTCAGCTGCCCAGTGTCCCTTAAGCAGCCATATAAATCTACAAACAACTAACTTTGCTTTTCATAAAATAAAAAGTGTACAGAAAAGAAATGCCTAAAAAATTCCATAGATTAATTTATAGGTATAAATACACATATGGAAATGATTGCTTCAGTACACATTTAAGAGGTAAGCAAAATTTCTTGTAATTTATGCCAGGGAGATATATTTTAAAAAATACATTTACAAATAAAATTATTTTTCTACCAGCATTGGTCCTTCTGGTATCTGACTTCTTTCCACATGAACTAAAGCTCTGAAATGTCCATCTGTCTGTCTTTCTGTCTGTCCATCTGTCCATCTGTCCATCCGTCCATCTGTCCATCCATCCATCGATCCATCCATCCATCGATCCATCCTTCTATATTATCTATCTATCTATCTATCTATCTATCTATCTATCTATCTATCTATCTATCTATCTATCTATCTATCTATCTATCTATCTATCTATCTATCTATCTATCTATCTTCTATCTATCTATCTATCTATCTATCATCCATCCATCCTATCTATCTATCTATCTATCTATCTATCTATCTTCTATCTATCTATCTCTATCATCTATCTATCTATCTATCTATCTATCTATCTATCTATCTCTATCTATCTATCTATCTATCTATCTATCTATCTATCTATCTATCTATCTATCTATCTTCTATCTATCTATCTATCTATCTATCTATCTATCTATCTATCTATCTATCTATCTATCTATCTATCTATCTATCTATCTATCTATCTATCTATCTATCTATCTATCTATCTATCTACCTATCTACCTATCTCCTACCTACCATCCTAATGATGTATTTGAGACTGACCTTTACATTTTTTGACTTGGAAGCATAGGAAAAGATAACATCCATAGCATCAAGGTAAGAGGAACTTCGTTCATTTTGCTTTCAGAAAGGGGCAAACAGGGCACTGCTCTCCTTGATCCTACACGCTATGAGTACCATTCTTCAAGTGGTCATGACATCTTGCCATAATCCCCTGTATATCCATTTTATCCTCATTCAATATTCACTGACTTGTGCATGAATGGTTTTTCCCTGGTGTGATTTATTATTTGTACAGCAGTCTGTACAGGCATGAAAACAATCTTTTGCACTCTACACAGATCCCATTGCCATGTCCCCCCCCCAAAAAAAAATCAGTGCAAATAGTATTTTGATCCTTCCATGACAGAAAATTAAATACCATTCTAAACCAGAATGCAATAGGCTGGAGATTGCTTTCTGAAATACTATTTTCTACGATGTGGGCCCTTTTTGGCATCCACATTATTGTTTCACTGGACCTAATTATTAACATTCTCTCATTCCACACTGTTCACATGAGCAAGTATACATTTTTGCATGTGTGAATAGAAGTTTAGATTTGGGCAAGGCTACTTTATAAGCTCTACTCTTGTGTTTTGAAGTGAAGGAGTCAGAATATTATAGACATGCAGCTGAAAATGCTCCAAAAAGAATAAAACACATCAAGGCTGTTTATGAAAACTACGCCAACAAGGAACAGGCTTTTTAAAAACCAGACAACCTGAAGATTCACTTAAACGGGAGCTGGACAGCATTTCTTTTGTTCACTGCCAGCCCAGCCGGACTCTGCCTTGTCACTCAACTTTTTCATTTTCATGTTTGCTTCCAGTTGATTCCTTCCAAAAATCTTGCCTTAGGCCAGGAAAAATTGAAACAAGGAGCCAAGATTCCTTCTTTCTCCCCCTTCTTGGTTATGGTCCTTTATGAAGACCAGTGAAAAGTTGGCAAAGATGGATATTTTGTTCGGCTCCTTCTAGGCTTTGAAGTCTTGTAAAGTTTTGCAAGAAGTCTCGCCTTCCACTCACATCTGCTTTCCATGAAGCTCTCTGATTACACTTAAGTTATGCCATTATTCAGAGTTTTCAAGAGAGGCATTGAATAAATAAAGCAGGGATATTTGGGGAAAGCACAAATATGAATTACATCATTGGTGGAATAAACTGTGGATTTCTGGCGACTATCTATCTGGGAAAGGATTGCACCATGATAATATGAGGCTGAAATAATTCTGAAATCTAGGCATCAACTAGAAAAATCTGTGTGGGTGAGTGGGAAGGGACTACAAACCTTGATTGGATTATAATACAATGACTATTGTATCTGCATAACTGAAAGCTGAAAATATGATGTTTCATAATAAAATTAAGGAATCAGATAAAGCTTCACAGGGTCAATTGCATGACATTGGAGCTGATAATAAGACATCATAACATAGCTAGCAAGATAATAGATCTCACCACTGAAGAACAGCCAGAATATTTATTCTGCAAATAGGAGGCCATGAATGTCTCATTCCAAGACTTTTGTAGTTATATGATTTAGACAACAGGTTTGAACAATGTCTGCTCCCTATTATTTATAATGAAAGAAAGGAGGATAATAACATTCATACTGCTGAATTTGGTGCTATTATATTAGAGATTCACAAACCATTCAACCAGAATGATTTTTGTGTCAATTGTAATATTTCATAAAAATTGACACCATATGTACGAATGTTAGCTTTCTAAAAGATGGGAGAGGAGAGGATTGGAGAAGAGAGGGGAGGGAAGGGGAGGAGAGGAGAGAGGAGGGGAGGGGAGGGGAGGGGAGGAGGGGGGAGGAGGGGAGAGGAGAGGAGAGGAGAGGAGAGGAGAGGAGAGGAGAGGAGAGGAGAGGAGAGGAGAGGGGAAAGATGTATAGGGAAGATCCATAGTTGAGAAGCTAAGCACAAACTTTGGTTCTAAGATCAACATACAATCTTGGAATGATATCATAAATCACTATATGCTAGGTAATGGTGAATCTGTCAATTTCAGTCTCTAATCCCTGAATATGTCAATTTCATTGCATAATTGCACAATTTCTTGTTTTTAAATCATAATAAAATTTGTATTATTTTGGTGCACATTCCTTCGTTTGGTGCATATGCATTTTCATTTGCATTATTGTACTAAATAAAATAATTTACTAATGGGCACACTTTTTACAAAAAAATTTTTTTACAAAAAATATTAAAAAAATTGTAATTTCTTTTGTAAAAATTTACAAAATTTTATAAAAAAATACAATTTTTTATTTTTAAATTTTAAATTTTTCATAAAATTTTGTAAAAAATATAAAGCATTTATATTTATTTATTTATTTATTTATTTTAATAAATACATCATTTTTATGCATACATTTGTCCTATATGCGTATCAGTGTCACCATATGCAAATCAAACCATGAACTGCAAATTTCAGATAATAACTAAGGTTTGGTACCTGTATTGGTTCTAACATATTAACAAATCAGTTTCTCCACATATCCCTACTGTACACCACTGTAATCTAAAAAACCTGTTGCCCAACTTGGTAGGAGGTAGCTTCCTTTCTCTCACCTAAAGACTGATACCAATCAGTCAGAGATTATATAGTGGATGTAATGAAATAATATTAAATAGCAATAGCACTTAGACTTATATACCACATCATAGTGCTTTAAAGCCCCTCTTTAATGATTCACAGAGTCAGCCTATTGCCCCCAACAATCTGGGTCCTCATTTTACCCACTTTGGAAGGATGGAAGGCTGTGTCAACTTGAGCCAGTGAGGACTGAAACCCTGGCTATCAGCAGAAGTAGCCCACAGTACTGCATTCTAACCACTGTGCCACCACAGCTCTTAATGCCAAGTTTAATTTTATTTGTCTTTAAGGTTAAGTTAAACCCAGTGCTTTTTTTGTAAAAAGAAAAGGTGCCGGAACTCACACATGTCATACAACCCGCCTTGCCTACCCTACAAGGTTCCATCCAAAAAAGGTGCCGGAACTCCGTTCTGGGCGTTCTATGACAAAAAAAGCCCTGGTTAAATAATAGTCAGAATAATATTTTCCTAATCAGCTACTTTTTTATTAGTCCATTTTGAAGGTAATTCCCCCTTTTTATTGGAGAGTCAGAAAATTCAAGTTTATTTCTGCCTTCAGTGCACTTAATTTAATTACCGTTTCTTGTTTCTTGTTCTGAAATAAGATTCAGGTATTGGATACAGGATTTTGATATTAATATGCTATATTTAAAGGAATAGTCACACACACAGACACAGACGCACACACACACACACACAGGAAGGGGGGTGGTGACGGCAGTGTAAACTCCAAGATACAATTACCAATAGTTTTCAAAAATCTCAATTTCTTTTTAGGCAGATATCAAGATTCAGAACAAAATCAACTGAATAACAAAAAGTGAGATAGGTATCTTCCTATAACATCTCAGTTAGCCAATTAATAGCTCTTGGAGGCCACATTGAGTGAAAGGAAATGAAAACAACAATGACGCAGATCTTTTTAGGCACTATTCCAGAGAGCAACAGTTGTAGAGAACAGTGTTAACTGCAAGAGGTTGCAGTTAATATTATAGTTTAAACTACTATTTAAGAAAAACAGATGAGCCAAGCAAAATGACTGTGTGATAGCTTGAATAAAAAGTCCCACTATTAGTTAGCCTGGAGCTGGACTGCCCATTATCCATTAACTTATGAATGAATCTTCACCAGAAAATAAGGAGTAAATCAATATCTATGGTTTTTTTTTTCCTGAGAAAAGTTCATTTTGCAAGTGGGTTTTTTCTTATTCCCTCCATCTTGTTCACATCAGTATTGCAAAGTTGCTAAATTCTTCCTTAATCTTTCATTCCATGCATTTGTAAATATCCTGATTGTATTCTCTTGATTGACAGAATTGGAATGGATTTAGTAGGGATTACAGAAAGGAATGATGAATAGGCATTTCCATGGTCAATAACCCTGCAATAAAAATACAGTTTTGCCCTAACCATGTAATCTAATTAACAGGGCTGTTTATATATTGAATATTTTAAAAAGAATTCTTAGTAAAAAGAAACTTAAAAATACAGATGCTTTAAATGGAGTGAACGTATAGATTTTCAAGATAAGCCTTTGGGAATCTCCCTATTAGTTTTAAAAATAAATATTACTCTGCTTTAATTCTGTCCATTATTACAGAATTTACAGGGAAATTGTATTGGGGTCTCAAAATTCAGGGTTAAGAAAGCCTGATTCTATGATTGAATAATCACAGTAAAAATGTGTTGATTTGCATATATTTACTTGTTCAATTTACCATTTATTTTTTCTAAAGATCATGTTATTTTTTTCCTTTTCTTCTTCTTCTTCTTCATCCTCTTCTTACAAGGATTGGGGAAATGGAAAACAGTATTGGACTTCAAGAAAAAAGTATTGGGCTGCAAGAAAAAATGTAATAGAAGCAAAAAGAGAGGTATGGGCTTGTTTATAAAGCAGACAATCATACTCCGAACTGGGTATTTTCAACTGGGAATTGTCATTCATAACTGTTAACTTCTCTTGAATACTACTAGAAAAAGACATCCTGAACATTACCCTAATTATTTATCTATGTATTCACATCCAATGCCTGCTAGAAAGGCCGAGAATTACTGATCCAAAATTACCCAGCGATCTTCATGATTTAAACCTGATCCACCACTTTAGTGACTCCACATGTTTCAACTATGTAGCCATCTTGGCTCCAACATATAGTGAGAACTGTGGCAGTAGATGCCCGTAGTCAGACTACTTTCTTTTCCTACCTGTAGTCCTACAGCTTCTTCTTCCTTCTTTCCCCCCTCCAAGGGCTTATGAAAAATTTGAATGAAGAGAAAGAAAGAAAGAAAGAAAGAAAGAAAGAAAGAAAGAAAGAAAGAAAGAAAGAAAGAAAGAAAGAAAGAAAGAAAGAAAGAAAGAAAGAAAGAAAGAAAGAAAGAAAGAAAGAAAGAAAGAAAGAAAGAAAGAAAGAAAGAAAGAAAAATATATAAAACATTGATCAGCAGTTTGTAAACTACAGCCATTCCTTAATTTCAACAACCTGTTAAAACTCCAGAGCAGAAAATTACAACACCTTAAGTTCTGATCTCATTCAAACTATCAAGATCAGAAGAAGTCTTGTGTCATACATGGTATGGATTTGATTATTTATATTTTTCCAATTTCAGATGTGGCTTATTTTGTTCTAATCCATTTCTGCATAATTTAGTACAGAATAGTGTTCACAATTTGAAGAAATCTGCATGAACATTCAGATATAAAAACAATTTCAATGCATTTTTCTTATCAATGTGTATTTCTAAAGATATGTTACCAAGATGTATGCATTTCTAAATATCTTGTTTAAATATACTTTTTAAATAACATTTTGATGCAGTCGGTTGTTTTCAGCTGCAAAAATCACTGCAAAGAGCAAAATTCAAAAGATAATTATGTTTCAATCCTCTCATTAGCCTGGGAGGTACAGATCAGGCCAGTTTGTTTCAGAATTCAGAAAGATCAAATTACCCAAGCATCTCTAGTGCAGAAAGATCAGTGTCAACTGTGGGCATCAGAATATACCCTGAAGAGAAAGTAAGATTGAAAGTTATGGCTGAAAAATTACTTAAATGCAGACTATTACACGTAAGCAATTAGACAAGCTAAAAGTCTTCTACTTAAGCCCTTTAGCTTAACTTATTTATATTAATAAAAGGAACCAGAAAGAACATATGTCTGTGTAAATTTTAATCCATGAATGTTGAATTTATGTCTACTTCTTCTTCTTTTTTTTACTATATTTGGCTGTATGAATATTCTTTAAAGATATACTGGCAAGGGTTGCCAAGGACTAACTTTCAAGTAAACAGAAAGCATATGGATTAAAATGTGCATACTTTAGCATTAGAATGTTTTTAAAATAACTTTTTAAAAAACATTGTCAAATGTGGGTTTTGGAGGAATATTTTTGATGTTGTATGTATATATAGTACTAGAAATCAGGACTACTGAAGAATATAGCCACACATTCTTCAGTTGCTAATGAAAGTCAGTTAAAAAAAATCAAAACTTTTAACAATAAATCCACCTATATTGTTTACAATAATAGCCAATCTTCACCACATATTATGATATCAGTGAAGTTGATGCTTGCATATCTTTTGGGAATAGGCATTCAAAAAACTGGAGCCCAGCTATAAAAAACGGTCCTCTCTTGTACTGAAGTATTTCCCACCAAGAATCTTGAATTTAGGCTAAAAATAGGCAATCCATGCAGCTTTTTCAGGACCAGTCTTACATGGTTCCTGACAACTGTCCTTGTTAGTATCCCAATAGCAGCTTTGTGATCCAATTATAATTTCTAGATCATGTTCAGATAAATTACATTGCAGTGATCCAATCTTGAGATTACCAGTTTGGTCAATATGGCAGGTGACTTCAGGCTATCCATTCTCTCTCCATTCACAGGTAAGCTGCATTCACTATCAAATATGTAAGATCCACGCCCCCCCCCCCCGCCGCCTCCCCCAATGGCTTAAAGTACCTTTGTAAGAAAACAAAGAAAACATTCATAGCAGGCTGAATTCCCCCTGAGCGGGAAGACCTGTGGCTAGTAAACCAAATTGTTTCTATTCACTAACCAAATCTCATTCATAGCATGGCAAGCATGCTAAGCTAATAGAAAGGTATAAATAATAATGTCACACTGATGGCTTTATTAAAAAAACATTCTAAAGTCATGTTGTAATTTACACCATGTCTGCCCATTTCTTTGTCTTGCCTTTGCAATGTAGTAGGCCAAGAGTATATACAGTGAGCTATATTGTTCAGAGCCGCTCAGCAAAGTGCTAATGCGTTGTTGGGAGCCCAATACATACTGTGTGATTATGTTATATCTTCAAAGTGATTTGATCGTTTTAGATGAAGCAGCTTTGGGCCACTTCATTTCACAAGGTTATTGCTGTGGAGATAAGATGGAGATCAGTTTCCTTATAAGTTACCTAGAACTCCCGTCTAACATATAAATAAATAAACTGTGCTATGGCATCATTGCCCACACAGGCCCAGCAGCAAATTTGGATCGAAGTTTACCTCCCAAAATGTCCTTCAGTCAGAAGTTATAGAATAAGGGTCTCCAACCTCTGGGCCGTGGCCCATTTGGAACTGGCCGTGTGAGCGGTGGGCGAGCATGTGCAAGCATGCATGCAGCTCCATTTGTGAGAGCAGTGGACACCCGTGCGTGCGCAGTTCCATTTGCACGAGCAAAGGGCGAGCATGCCCGCTGCTTGTGCAAATAAACATGCGCACATACATGCACACACACCACCACTCCACAGAACCATCCCCTCCCCCCGCCAGTCTGCCAAGCCAGAAAGGTTGGGGACTGCTGTTATAGAGCCTGTTTTTACAGAGATTGTTACTGAAATTGATTGTTACTTTCTCTGACTAAGCAGTTCCTCAGAATGTTTTCCTAGGATTTTATTTTTACAATAAATGTTACCCTCTGTATGTTAATTACATATTTTAAAAAAATCATAATGTCAACACTATGGCGAGGGCCAAAATAAATATAAAAACAAAAAGACAATTCATGCATATCACTGCACAGCAGAGAACAGAAGCGGAAAAATATTTCAAAGCAGACTTGCAGAAATATAATCAAAGTTAAGAACTGAGTTTAGACTTACAGCTTCTATGGAATTATTTCTTCATTGTTTTAAGGCTGGGAGAAGGGACTTGTTTGTTTATTTTTCATGGTATGCTTTTAAATTATTCTCCAGAATTTACTATATTCACAAATCATCCTTTCTCATAGGAATTTAGAATTACATTTTAGCTTCACAGATTTCCTGGTAAATAGATTGATTGGAGTTAGGATTTGAGTCTCAATCTCGTATGGCTTTAATTCTCTAATCATTGCAATACATTTTACAAACCTAATTTTGTCTCTAATAGATGTATTGCCACCCTAAGTCCCTTGTTTGAGATGGGCAGTTATACAAATTGATTGATTGAATAAATAAACAAACAAACAAACAAACAAACAAATAAATAAATAAATAAATAAATCTCATCACTCCCAATGTATACAAAGCCTTTTCAGTTACATTTCAACATTTCTACCTAAAGTACATTCAGTTAACATTACATATTTCTGCATATAAGGCACTCAGCTAGAAACCAGGAGACTCTGAGATCTAGTGCCAGGTGCAGACTACTTATCTACTGAATTTGGAGATTGTTCTTTTACTGCATATGACGGAATCATCTCTTAAATTCCACCCACACTACTGGAGAGTATATGCATACAGCTACTGGCAACTACTGACTGTTGATTTACAACTCTAAACATGCATAATGGTATGTGGGAATGACCTTGGGAGATAGGAGGAAAAGCCACAAATTAGACAAAAGTCAGATAATAAGAGGCAGCCCACAGAAGGAATGAAGGCATGGCAAATGTCTCAATAGGGAGCCTTCCTAGTTTCCTGGACTAGGAAAGATATATTTTCAGACTTGCAAGATTCTGTTGATGCAACCTTAGAGTAAAAATAGAACTAGTACTCCTGGGTGTGCTTCCTGTCTGGTCTATCTCACAAATGCTGACACCATTTACAGTTTATGTATTGAGGTTGCAGATACAAAAACAAGAATGTATTTTATATTTGTTCAATAGTTTCTCTTGAACTATATCATATTATCCAGCACTGGGCCTTGGCATTAAGAAGGATCTAAAACTGATCCTAGATTACAGGATTTTCAAATGCAACTTTCCATAATCTGAAGTTTTTCAAACATATACACCAAAATCCGAGAAAATACAACAATGGCCATGCTGAATGTCTATGGATATTCTCAGTCATCCATTTCATGGTTGTCCCAAAGATGCTTTTTCAAAAGGCAACTGTACTTGGTTTTTCCTTGAAAAAAAAATCCTCTCAGCAATTCCAAGAAGGTCCCATGCCCATTTGCATTATTCAGGTGACCCTGAGGGCACAGAAAAACCTCTAAGTGGCCTCAGCGACTCTCAGAGAAAGTGCTAACAACCAGATGACCGCAAGGAATATAAATCCTTCCATCCTCCATCATTCAGTGAGAACTGAAGAAGCTTCTTGGATGAGAAGCAAAACATCTCCAAGGAAAAACAAAGTCCAGTTGACTTTTGAAACAGCATCTTTGGGACAATGGCCATGCTGGATGGGAAATTCTGTGAGTTGAAATTCATATGTACATAGGGTGGGAAAGGCTGTTCCAGGGACCCTTGATTTTGTAGACCAGTTTCTATTTTGAGGTTGGGCCACATCTGAAAAAATATTTTAATTAATAAATAAATAATACTTTAATTGTACTCCTTCATGGATTACTGCCTTGTCGTGGCGAAGGGGCTTGCGTAACTCAATGAAGTTATGAGCTATGCCGTGCAGGGCCACCCAAGACGGACAGGTCATAGCAGAGAGTTCTGACAAAATGTGATCCACTGGAGAAGGAAATGGCAACCCACTCCAGTATCTTTGCCATGAAAACCCCATGGACAGTACTAAAAGGCAAAAAGATATGACGCTGGAAGATGAGCCCCTCAGGTCGGAAGGTGTCCAATATGCTACTGGGGAAGAGCAGAATTATAATATTAAATATTAAATCTCCTTTGTATAGGACCTCTCAGGACTTGAGTAAGACCTCTCAGGGCTTTCTCAGTGATAGACTGTAAAACTCCCAAGTATAATAATTCTATTTCTGTTCTTTTGTTGTTGTTATTGTGGTTGTTGCTGGCTAGTGAAAATATTTTACCCATATTAGCTTTTGTAACCATAGTAGTTTTGAATCTGATAAATGCTAATAATATTTTCTTATTGGAACGATAACATCTTAATTGATTAATTTCATGTGTTAATTATAATTTTAATTATAATCCTAATAGTGTGACTATGTGTCTATTATTGTCAATCATTGCCACATTTAATAAGTACAAAAACAACACCTTATTCATTGATGTCTGCACAGTATGCAGTTTATGCTTAATGGGGTAGAATTGTTCAACTGTGCAATGTAAGGGATGTCTGTACTTTTCTTTTGGTGTCTTTGTGTGTGCAAGGAAAGATGGGGGAGGTAGAATAGCTATGTTTCATAGCTGGTTGCTTAAGGGATCTTCAAATCACCTACTAGCATATACAAGAAGAACAAATATACCCATTTGCCAATAAATGGCAGTACATTGAAGTAACATCATGCTTTTTCAGAATCAAAAAGATGCATTGAATTTTTCTGAAGAACTGATTGATCTACTAACATCATGGTGCCAGTTATAAAGACTCTGAAAGCAGTTGACCATTGCACAGCTTCTGAACAACCATCTGTTGGTTCGATTGTCTTCAAGAATAACAAAAACCTCAGCTGTTTTAATGGTAGGCAAAAAGGTCGGATTATTGACCTGTGCTTCAGGGATATCAGTTACTATTCAATGTCAACATTCCCTACTGACCAACGCAGCCTTCCTTACTCTTTCTAAATTTAGCAATTGATGAAAAAATATTTCTTTTACATTTAAAGATACAGTATGTAGCTTAAAGCAAACAAATGAACCAGCACAATAACAAAATACCAGTTGGATTTAATGGTATTTTAGAGATGGTCTCATATTTACAATGTACAATGTACAGGATTAGTGTTGGTTCAGTTAGTGTTTGTTCAATATGAATATAATCTTAGAGTTTATAATGCATATAATGACTGTTAGAATACAGATATCACTTCTTACCAGCACGATCAAAGCAATTAAAAATTAAAACCCCAATATAATTAGCAGTTATGTCTCCATATAATATCATTTCCCTTTTGGGAAATACAGAAAAATAATGAATTCTAAGAAGTCTTAGAATTAAAATAATTAAGAGTGGGAAATGAATTGATTTTCTTTTGTTTATTTTGAAAGAAAGAAAGAAAGAAAGAAAGAAAGAAAGAAAGAAAGAAAGAGAGAGAGAGAGAAAGAAAGAAAGAAAGAAAGAAAGAAAGAAAGAAAGAAAGAAAGAAAGAAAGAAAGAAAGAAAGAAAGAAAGAAAGAAAGAAAGAAAGAAAGAAAGAAAGAAAGAAAGAAAGAAAGAAGGAGGACAAATATTCCTTTTCTTAAAAAGAAACCCTTTTAGGTATTATGTGTTCCTCAACAACCTCAACAGGTGGCAGCTTCTGACTGAATTTGTTTAGCTCAGAAACTATGCTAGCTAAGGCTTGATTAGTACTTGGATAAGAAGCCCCCAGGAAATACCAGGGCCATAGGATAGACTGAGAAGTCAAAAACCCATTTCAGTAGAAGGCTATGGCAAATCTTTTCTATACTATTACTGAAAAAACCACAAATATATGTCCATGAAGTCACCAGGAGTCCATCTCAGCTCATATCTCTTTCGTCATTCCTTCTCCTCTATCGCTTTGAGTGAGATTTTTTTTCTTTTTCAAGGAATAATCAGAAGTGATTCCCAAAGGATATAACGAAAGAAACATATAATGATCAAAGTGCTGTTTTTACAGTACACAACAAATCATTTTTGTTTACAGGAAGTCAATACAGATAGTCCTCAAATTATGTTGGCAGTTGGGTTGGAAATTCTGATATGGTCATAAAGTAGGACCACATCACTTAGTAAAGGCAATCTCTGCAGTCCTGATTTCCATTGTTAACCAATGGTCATAAGGTTAGGCAACTTCCTGCCGTTTCCCATAACCAAAATCAGTGGGGAAGCCTGCAGGAAGTAGCAACTCCCAGGAAGAAAGGCAAGTAAGTGGTTGCTACCGAATAAGGAGTGAAAGAGTGTGCAGGAATATGTGGGAGGCATGGCGAGGGTTAAGGGGGTGCACAGGATTGCAGCATGGGTCAGAGAAAGTGTGTGAAAATGTGCGGGTATTCATGAGTCGTAAGTACAAACCAGTTGCTAAGTGCCCAGATCCCAATTATGTGATCACGAGAATGCTAGGATAGACAGAACTTTGAGAACTGGTTTTAACCACCATTTATTCTTTGAAAGGTGACTGAATGAAGGGTCCTATGGGTCAGGGACTACCTTTAGAGAATGAAGGCAGTGTGGCCATGATTAGTCACTTTGATGATTTCAACCAATTAAGAATTACATGTAATTAATAAGATGAAAGCTGCCACATATATATACTACCAAATTCATCTCTGATATGATATTACTGAAACAAATGAAGTCACTTAAAACCACATGAGACTTGCAAGGGTAGTAAATGGCTTTGAATATTTGACGCATGTAAAACCATGTGGACTGGAGGCTTAAACATATAAAGAACGGTTGCTGGAATTGGGTATGTCTAGTTTAATGAAGAGAAGGACTAGGGGTGACATGATAGCAGTGTTCCAATATCTCAGGGGCTGCCACAAAGAAGAGGGAGTCAAGCTATTCTTCAAAGCACCTGAAGGCAGGACAAGAAGCAATAGATGGAAACCAAAGAGAGAAGCAACTTAGAACTGAGAAGAAATCTCCTGACAGTTAGAACAATTAATCAGTGGAACAACCTGTCTGATATGTTCCATTTTCTTTAAAAGCTGAGATGATAGTTCATTAGGTTAAAATTATAATATTAAAATGTAATGGAGCTATATTAGGAACAGTTCAAAACAGTTACCATGTTTTAAAGCTTTGTGCTGATGACTTCAGCCTATTTTTTCTTCTTTCTTTCTTTCTTTCTTTCTTTCTTTCTTTCTTTCTTTCTTTCTTTTCTTCACATTTCTGAACCACCGATGTGCCTCAAAGAAGGACTCTTTTTCCGTTTCTAAGCTACTCAACTAATGAGGCTCAATGACTCAGTGATTAAAGACACTGAGCTTGTCAACCGGAAAACTTACAGCCTGGGTTTGAGACTGAATGCTGCACAGCAGGGTGAGCTCTCATTACTTGTCTCAGCTCCTGCCCACCTAGCAGTTCAAAAGCATGCAAATGGGAGTAGATAAATAGATACCCCTTTGGTGGGAAGGTAACAGCATTCTGTGCGACTTTGGGGTATAGCCAGGCTGGCCACATGACCATGAAAATAACTTTGGACAACTTTGGCTCCCCTTGTAAGAAAAGGAGATGAGTACTGCCCCTTAGAGTTGGACATGACTGGACAGGGAAAACCTTTATTTTTACACTACTCAACTACTAAACAATTTAATTTAAAAGTAAAAAGTAAAACCATCTACAACAAAAAAGCAGCACAATACAGTCAAATAGACAATAAATTGTGACACATAATTTGTAATAAAACACACAGCATAATATGCACATTTCTAATTTGAGCCAATATACATTACAAGCCTTTTTACTCGCATTCACCCCCTATAAAGCCCCTACATAAATCAGAAAATGTTAGATAGATTAATATGCTGCTTCAACCTAAGATCATTTCCAAACTAGCATAAGTTACATTTTTACATATTCAGATTTGTTGGGGGGGGGGAAGGATAGGAAGAAAAAAAACCCAAACCATTATTCTAGGTCTTGACATCATGATGAATTATGCCTTTTGGCTTTGTTTATCCACCTGTGGAAAAGTAGGAGAGAACCAGAAGCAACTGGGCTATGAGCTAAAATACACTGTTTTGCATACATATAAATATATGTGTGCATATATGAAAATAAAATAATATCTTCCTCCTAGCTTTAGAGGAAAGAAGAGATACAAATAGCCTTGAAAGTATGTGCAGATATCTTTTCTGGGATAGGGCAGAATATCTGGTACCTCCCTGGGCTGGCTCATTCACAAGAAGACAGCTGAAAGATGATGACTTAGATGCTAAAGGGAGGGAATGTCATTCAATACCATCTAGTGCAATATGCAGTCCATAATCCTTGTTTGGACCTGTCCTTCAGCATTTTGCCAATAGAAACGATTTATGAGAATAGCCTGCTTGAACAAGCAGCAACTGGTTCAGTTTCTCTTCTGAAATGAGAACAAGGCTAGAGGATTTTTCCTCCTCTCTCTTTTTGGAAATCTAGATAAAATCTGCAAAACACTACATGGCTAAGTGAGAAAGTTTGGCTTCTACAAAACATTTTTTACATTCCCACATGTCTCAAATGTCCACAACTTAAGCATAAACAGAATCAGTGGAGATTAAAAGATCCCAAAGCCTGTATTCTACTTGCCTTTGTTCAAAACAAAGAACCAAGAAACCACCACTAAGAATTCTGGCTTTGTGCCTTTTTTTTTTTTTTTTTTTTTGCGGGGGTGGGGGGGTCACCTCTCTTTGGATACTAGCCAAATTACTCCGGGCACAGGAAGTATTCAGTTCATATCTGATGAAAAAAAGCACCAAGAAAAAAAATTGTCAAGAAGTTTAAATAATGCTGTGTTTTCTTCCTCTGTGCTCAGTAGAATTGAGAGGGATCCAAGTGCATTTCCTGATTTCACTGCATTTCTGAATCAAATCTCAATCTTTCATTAACATCTGTGCTTCAGTTCTTCTTTCTTAGGGAGTGTGATGCAACCCACTGGCTCTTTAAGAAATGGACAGCAATCACTTCTTCTACTTGAGGCTCCAACAGTGAGAGTTCCAGTTGTTGGTTTTGTTGTGTTAATGCAATCGGTAATAGTTTATCTACCTATTTATAGTGAAATATATAAAATATCTGCACATACATTCAAGGCTATTTGTATCCCTTCTTTCCTCTAAAGCTAGGAGGAAGATATTATTTTATTCTCACTTGAGGTATGCTGGCTATATTTATATGTATGCAAAACAGTGTATTTTAGCTCATAGCACCAGTTGCTTCTGGTTCTCTCCTACCTTTCCACAGGTGGATAAACAAAGCCAAAAGGTATAGTTTATAATTGAGAATCTGCAGGCCAACACCCCTAAATCAGAATTAGAACACTGTGATAAGGTTTATAAATGACAAAAATCAAGATCTGAATCCACACTCATGTTATATTGTCTGCTATGATTTATTCTTGATTTTGCTAAACATCTTTCAATTTTATGAACAGGATCATATTGCCATAACAAATGAAAACGTAAGACAAAAGCTAGCACAAAGTATATCTCATTTGCAGTGAACAAGGAACTGATTCATAAAGTCAGTGACTCAAACTTTATGCCAGAATTGCAGTGTTGAAGAAGACCACAGCTGATGGTCCAGGAGAGGGTAGCACTTTGCACTTAGCAATAGCACTCAGAATTATATATTGCTCCATAGTGCTTTATGCCCTCCCTAAGTGGTTTACAGAGTCAGCATATTGCACCCAACAATATTACATTGCAGTCTTTTACACCAGCAGCCCCCAACCTTTCTGGCTCCGTGGACTGGCAGCAGCAGCAATGGCAGTGGGGAGAAGGGGTGGTTTTGCATGTGTGCCCGTTGCTTGCGCAAATGGAGCTTCAAGTGCTTGCCCACCACATGCGCAGCATGGTTCCTAGAGGGCCATGGACCAGTACCGACCTATAGACTGGGGGTTGGGAACCCCTGTTTTATACAAGTATCTGGGAGTAAGTATCATAGAACGTGATGGCTTTGCATAGTGACATAACCATTAAGAAGTTAGCTGAGCACTTACAATTGATCTTTTAGATCGGTGTTTTTCAAATCTGGCAACTTTAAGAGGTATGGAACTGCTGCTAAGTTTGAAAAACACTGTATGGGATGAATCAATCTAACATTACAGCTGTAATTTAGAAAGCAAGGAATAATGGATCCCAAAATGGGATTTGCAGGCAGTATAAAATAAGATTATCGCAGGAAAAAAAACCTTGCTTGCTTTCTCTTTCACTTTATAGTAAATGAAATCACAAGCCATGGGGGTCATTCTGAATCTCAAATCCAAAGAATTAAAAACAAAATGTAAAGGCCTAAGGAGAAAGGCCATTCAGTAGAACAACAGCAAAGGCCTTTTCTTCTAAGCTCACACATTTGGAGACTTGGGGGTTAATACTGTCTTTTAGGTTTCCAGCTGAAATTGGATCCTTTGTATGTGCTTTCTGCTGTAGGAATCAACTTAACATTGACATCCTCGTAAAAATTTCCATTAGACTGAGGATAGAATGCTTGCTAAGGCACTGCATGGCGTTGCAATTGATTCACTGAATGGAATCTTATCTAAAATCTTTTTATTTTATGCTATTATAGACATGGGGGAACAATTCTTTTTTAAAAAAAACATATGTACACACTTCACTGTTTTCTTAATGCACAGTGCTATTTGGAAATGGCCTTCCAATTGCTTAAAGAAACGGTCTTTCCTGTTTCCACTATTTTGTTTCATGTTACCAGTAATTGAAAATGGTCTCATTTGTTATGGAATCACACACCTATATTGACACCTTAAATTCAATTCAGAATCTTTATATTTGATCAATGATGAACCAACTACTCTCTAAGACGAATGTTATGGAAAAACGAGTGCTCTAAAGAACACTCTAGCTTTTATAAAAATGGATTTTACAGAACTCTAAAAAGATAAAAAAAAAAAAAAACTTGTGTGATGAAATCAAACTACCTAAGAAAGCTGGGGCAGAACTACGTCATATAAAATACCCTCAAATCATTCTAATGACATTATTTTGCTTCACAATGAATGTTTCCACCCCTCTGGCTGTTTTTATAATGGCTCTCTTGTGCTAAGATACATGACTAAAGTCTAAAAGGCTTAAGTCTTGATTGAATCATGTCATTTTTATTAGCATTAGTAGAAACACTTCCATAAAAAGTTTTCTACCACCCTGTTTTCTCTCTGGAACATTCCAAATGAATGTAGCCTTAGAAGTTTCCATAAAAAAAAATCTATAGCATTTTTAAAATTTCAGAAGTTTGTAAAATGCTAAGCCAAGCTAGAGTTTTTGCCTTTTTTATTTTATTTTGTTTTTTCTTTCCTTTTATATATTTAGAATATTTGCCAAAAACATAATTTCTGATGGTGCATCCCATTGGAAATGTGTGTATCTCTGTGTGTGTGTATGTGTGTGTTTTCAGTTTTCAGAATTTCCAAATATTTATTTATTTATCTTGTCCACTGTACTTTGCCACAAGTCAAGCAAACCTGGGCGGTATACAAAAAAGGTAAAAGAATTAATAAATGACTAAAATCTTTATCATGATTAATTATTAAAATACACCAAAAACTATAAAAAAACAAAATATAAAACAAAGCAAAAACAAAGCAGAATATTAAAATTATATATTAAATAATATGCAGTCATATAATATATATAATTCTATTATATTTAATATAGTATATATAATACACATGTAATAATCTATATATAATATAATTCTATTACAGAATTATATTTATATTGTATATAATAAAATATATTAATTGTATACAATTTGCTATGAGTTAATTAATTGTAGATCAGTTCTGTCAGCCTAGATATTGAAAGCCTGCATATTTTCATATTTCAAATTAGAGTTTTAAATCATGTATATAATTTACAATGAGAAAAGTTACATTCTGTATGTACAGTATGTTGCTGTATAAAACAATTTATTTATAGTTCTACTTTTAAAAATTAAACCAGGGTCTGAAGAAAGTTTCTTCCCCCTCCATCCCTCAAACCTATAACATCTTTACAATCTGGAACAGACCTAACACAGGAAATCTTGTCTAAGATTGAAACATAAATTTAAAGAAGAAAGATTTCTTGGCTGTAAAACTGAGTGAATCCTTGATCATGAAGCAGAAAGAAATAAAAAGCATGAGCAGAACAAACAAATCTTAAGTTCCCACAGGCTTCCATGCCTAGTATAACACTTAATGAAAACAGAATTGGTTGATTCTGGATTCTCTTTAGGAGTCCATTTTTCAGAATGAAATGCAACACATACTGCAATTTAGATAAATAGTTTACCTATAGAGACCTCACCTTCCCATCTCTCCAGTCAAGATGTACATATTAATTTGGCTGTTGAAACTGAAAAATATCACAAATACTCCTTTCTTTTCCTGGCAGCAAGATATAATATGAATAATTAAATTGCTATCCCAGAAGAAGGTGGTAGATTTGTGATTACTAAGAAATTTACATGATACTCTTTGAAGTCATGAGTAGGACTATAGATATCCAAACAGGCAAAGAAGGACATGGACAATTGGACATGGACAATGGAGGGATGGGGAAGAGGACACACCAATTGTTTAATTTAATTAGCATCTGCAACAAAACTTACAGTGAAATACACACAGGTTTACATATATATGAAATTACTTTTTCCAGTATCAAAAAGACTGTTTTTTCAATTGCAATATTTTTCTAACAAATCTTTATTTTCAAGACCAAATGCTAACAATAATATAGAATCAACAAATGCTTTTCAAATCTCACCATAGAAACATATAAACATCTATGATCTACAGCATAGATCCACATGATAGAAACATCTATGATTCATAGCTATCATAGATTTGAAAATGCTAAATTAAATGGACTCCTAGAATCGAGAAATAAATAATGTAAATCTAGATTGTCAAGTCTGTGGAGAAATCAGGCAAAGAAAGAAACTCTAAGTGGTTTACAGAGTCAGCATATTTTCCCCAACTATCTGGGTCTTCATTTTACCAACCTCAGAAGGATGGAAGGCTGAGTCAACCTTGAGCTGGTCAGGATCAAACTCCTGGCTATGGGCAGAGTTAGCCTGCAATACTGTATTCTAACCATTGCACCACCATAGAATGTGGGCATGACAAACATCTCAGAAGGAATCCTCTCTAGTTTCTTGGACTGCAAAGGCTTGTAAGATTCTATTAATGTAACCTTACAATAAAGTAACCTTAAAAGAAAGTTACAGCTTCTTGTCTGGACTACTCTCCATGGCTGACAGAAGCAGACAATTTACAAGGTCACACATAACTACGGTACTGTTGTGAAAACAGTCCAATTTAAAAGAAAGACATTCCAAACCAGGCAGTATTTGATTTTAAGGCCATGTCTTCTTTTTGCCAGATGTCTAGTAACCTAGTTATGAGGAGACTAATAGAATTTGCAGAAGGATTTACCTTTTTATCCTGTTATAACAAAATAGGCTTTGAAGGTTTTAAAGGGTTTTAAAATTCAATTGAATTTTAAAATTCAATTGAAAATTGTAAAAATGAACTAAAAACAAGTAATTAGTTAATCAAATGCACTTGATGCATTAACCTGCCTTGTGCTGAAATAATTGGTCCACCTAATCCTGTGCCATCTATTCTGTTGTTCCCTAATTTAATGCTCTTTACCAGTGCTGAGATTCTAACTCCAAATTGCAGAGCCAGTATATCGTTCCAATGCAATTAAACAATGCCAGGATAAGGAAGCCTGAGTTGTGATTTGCAGGCATTGTCCCAGCATAGCTGATATCCTTTGGACTATCAAGGGCTGGGATTGAACCTGCAGTCTTTGGTATGCAGGTTTGCCCTACCACAACCTATGCTATGCAGCATACAGTTCAATGCCCTTGATATTTAGTTACAATTCTCAAATTTGCATAATATGTTGTTCTGTTTTGTCTAATCCTGTTTTTGTTTTGTGTTGATGAGAATTTATAGAGAGCAAGTCAATGCTAGATGGCTTGATTCATTTAAGTTGCAGGTCTCTCATCAGACTTATTCCTTTATGCAAGCATTACAAATAATTACCTTTTTTTTCTTCCTCTATCCATCCCTCTTTTTCCCCCAAGGATTCTTGAACTTTATATAAGCTACAACTACTTGCTTAGTCTTGCTCCTCTTCCTTATATATAGAGTTTACATGATTTCCAACATAACTGAAATGAGTACAGTAGGTGAGAGAAAAGGATGTTCATCAGGAGTAGGATAAAAATAAGGCCAGAGAAGTTATAAGAGTTTTGACTCTTGTCTCAGGGGATTTACAGACCAATCTCAGAAATAATCCTACTGATGGGACTTCTGATCAGGCACACAATAGCCACAGAATAGTCATGGACAGGAATCTGGTTTATGCATTCATTTGACCACTGTTGGTATGGTTTGCTCTGGAATGCCTTGGAAATCCAAAACAAATGCTTAAAGGCATCAGAGAAGTTGTTGCTTTTTGTTCAGTGATAACAAGCCATGTCATCATTAGCATATAGCTTTAATTACATTGGAAATATTACATTAAACTATTTTATATATTTAGATTTCAGAGGAAGATTCTTTACTCTTGAAATCTCCCATCAACTTATTGTGGCTCAGATTCTTTGGCCAAATCCAATTAGACATTGCAAACTTCATTTCCACTGAAATGCAATCAATTGTAACTTATTTTCAAATCACGCAGCTTTCTCTAATTGTTAGCACCAGCCTCTCCTGAATAGATGGTTAAGCAAATTAGACTATCTTGGATATGAAAATTGCCTATTTAGGTTGGCAGCTTTTTGCCCTGCTGATGAGGTTGTTTGAGCTAATGGGATAATGAAAACGCAAAGCAGATTTACTTTTCTTAATAAGGAGGAAAGATAATGAACTAAAATTAAAAATGAAACTCTCATGTGATATAATGACAAGATTTCCTTCTTTTTCTAAAAAAAAGTAGCAACAATTGAAAAATTAGGGCTTTGTTTTATTTTTAAATCTAGAGCCTTGTACCTTAAAGCACTGCTTTGTTTTCTTAGTTGATCTTGCTGTGTGGTGTCAGGCAAGGTTTACTTTGTATGGGATTGAGCTGATGGTTGAATATAATATTTAACTTCTGTTGTGTTAGTCCTAGTTAAATGGAATAGTACTAGAGAAATTCAGAGCTGCAGGCCAACCTAGGAAGCTGAAAAATCATTCTGGAAGAATTTGTTACCCTACAGTAGAAAACCATTGTTGCCAAAAGAATTACATGGCTTGTGTCCATAAAGTCACCAGGTATTGAGCTAAATGTGAAGGAAATAAATCTTACTTTTAAAGATAGCATCTTGTTCTATCTCTTGAGTGCAGCTAATGCAGAAAGCTCTTCGCTTTGTTCAACTTCTACTCTCTTGCTGTTATCATAAATGTCTTGCTTCTATAAGAACACTTAACATATCTGAAAGAAATACTCTTAGATTACTTTTGCTTGATTTATTCAGATATACTAAATGCTATCATGACACGATGTGTCTGAACCAAATGACCTATGATAGAAAATACCTAATTGGCTTCTTCACAACAGTTGCCAAATCATTGAGAAAAAACTGATGAGTCTTCTTGAACATTCTTTGTTTTCTTTCATTTCAGATATGAAATGAAGTTGGCTTCATATCTCAGTGTTGATCCAATATGAGAACTCAATTAATCTAGGTACTGAACACTCTCTGTGCTTTTCATGCGAGTATTCATTGTGATGAAATTTTCACCAAACGCATCAGGGTAGCAGCTTCCATTGACATGAAACTCTCCTTCCAGTATAAAGAACAGCTTGAGAGATAACTTATATTTTAAATGTGACCTTGGGAAACATTTAGTTTGAGGCATATACTTCAAACTAAGTATGTACATACATACATACATGCATGCACATATATTGAAATAAGTAAATGAAATGTTTTCATTAAACTGTAAGAAATTAACTTTCCCATTTCTATTCTAATTGCAACATCTGTTCTTGCAGCACGGGTGTCAAACTCGCCACGTCACGTGACGTGTCGCGACGTATCATGACTTTTTTTTCATTGCCGGAGCTGTGGTGGACGCGGCCTCTGTATGATGCAACCGGCACATGGGCCAGCAGTTTGACACCCCTGATTTACAGTATACCAACATAAGATTTCCCTTAGCTGAGTGCAAATGCTAGGCCACGGGTCGGCAACCCATGGCTCCGGAGCCGCATGTGGCTCTTTGAGCCTTCTCCTGCCGCTCCCAGCCTCCTCCGCCATTTGCAGAGAAAGAGACAGAGACAGAGAGAGGCACATGCGCTTCCCTTCTCTCTCTCTCTCTCTCTCTCTCTCTCTCTCTCTCTCTCTCTCTCTCTCTCTCTCTCTCTCTCTCTGTGTGTGTGTAAAAAAGAGAGTGGCCTCACACTGTTGTCCGACAAGCTGACAAGCTTATTGGGCGGGGCTCCTGCCTTTGCTTCATCTCCGCAGGAAGCAGGAAGCAGCAGCACTCTCTCTCTCTCTCTCTCTCTCTCACACACACACACACACACACACACACACACATTGAGTGGGGAAAGAGGACTGGCAGACCAAGGGCAGGAGAGAGCCAGCCCAATAAGAATGTGTGTCAACTTGTCAGAGAACAGCGTGAAGCCAGCTTGCCAGGTGAGCAGAAGATTGGAGAGAGGGAGAGAGGGGGGGAGAGAGAGGGAGGGAGACAAAGAGAGGGAGAGAGAGGGAGGAAGGGAGGGAGAGAGAGAGAGAGAGAACTCATGCACAGCAGCCTCTATTTCTTTTTAATTAAACTCTTCAATCAAGCTCCCTCCCTCCTCTTTTCTCTGGGAAACGGGTCCAAGTGGCTCTTTGAGTGTTTAAGGTTGCCGACCCCTGTGCTAGGCTATATAGATAATTTCATTCAGAAACTTAACTTTTATAGACTTGTTATGATTTACCCCTGATTCTAAACAAATGGAGAGAAGTTTTCCCTTTTTTAAATAACTGTACAGTTTTAAATTATATAACTACTAACATTCCCTTCCCTCTGTTAGAATAATTGCTGTAGCATAGCCCTTTTTTTTGTCCTTTGAAGGATCAAGCTTACTTGATAATTGGAGGTTGACTACTTTTAATTTTCCATGACTGCCTCTAATCTACAGGATCTCTTTTGAGATGTTTAGCTACTGTAGTACTTTTTTAGGCAGACACAGAACATTTATTTTATGTACCATATTTATATTAGACATCACTAGGGAGGAAATAAGTTCATATATATTTATAGAAAACATCAATAGCCTCAGTTTTCAGTGCTCAGTAGTTTTTGGCTGACACTTCTGAATGGAACTTCAGGTCAATGGCACAGGTCAATATTATCTCCCAAAAGATGCTAAAATTAAAGGATGAAAGATAAAGGATTTTTTTGAAAGATACATCCCAATCTGGAAGAAGATAAGGTGACGTTGAAAAGTTTTAATGTTTACATTAAAATATGTCAGTCTTTTGGTACATTATTCTCCAGAAATATGCATTACAGTTGGTAAAAAAAAAATGTAATCTACACAATTTTTCCAAACAGTTTTTCCTAATATATTTTGTATGTTGCTTTTTATACAAAAGGTTGTAGAAATTTTGAACTTAGGAAAATGCATTGTAAAATCCATAAACTATGACTTTCAAATAATTACTGAATTTCAGTTTCTCTGTTTAGTTAGAAAATGTGAAATCAGATGCAATCACATTCAGCTACAAACTAAATGAATTTCTTTGAAGCTTGCTGAACATATTTTAACGTATAAACAATCTCTAGAGTTATGTCTGATACTCCCATGCCTATCATTTAAAAGGTGTTTATTAATAAGAAATGTGGCCAGACTGGCATCAATGCAAAATAAAATATTTCTCTAGTAAAGACCTCAGCTAGGAAAATAGCAAAACTTACCATGAGGCTTATTCTTAGGCCACTATAGGAAGGCAACTTTATTTCTCCCAAGTGTTTTACTACATTATCTAATATTCACAGCAGGAATAGAAAACTATAGATAATGGAATACAGGTAGTCCTCGACTTACAACAATTCATTTAGTCAGTGCTTTTTGTAAAAAAAAAAAAAGATGCCAGAACTCACGCACAGCTTCGGTGGACTGGCAGAAGCCTCTAGCATGCCGCATCCCAGTCCAGTCGAAAGCCCTTTATGGAGCAGGGAGGAACCACTTTAGGGAGCTTCTGAGGCGCAGATCACGTGAGTAGCGTCAGCTGACGGACGCCATTGCCACGGCTTTTGAGAGGGCACTTGTTTGGAGCCGGGATGTCTTCTGCCACCTCATCCTCCTCCGCCTCTGATGACAGAGGCTTCCTCCAGAGCCAAAGCGACCAAGGCAATGGCGGCGCTGCTGTTTTGGGTGCACACCTGGTCCCTCGAAGAGTTTTGCTCCAGGAGCCTGTCCTGGTCCCTGGCAGCCAACGCGGGGATGAGGACAGGCGGCAGAGATGGGGGGAAGCCCCGTGAACCAAGGCAGAGAAGAGGGTCTGCTTTCAGGCCATGGAAGTGTTTCCGGGTCGACCTTCGATGCCCCCGATTTCCCCAGGCAGCTTCCTTTCACTGAACCAGAGCTTTACTTGCGCTGGCGGCTTAGAAGGAGCCGGTTCTTCAAAAAAAGGTGCCGGAACACTGTTCCGGTGCATTCTATGACAAAAAAAGCACTTAGTGACCATTCAAAGTTATAACGGCACTGAAAAAAGTGACTTATGATCAATTTTCACACTTATGACTATTGCAGCATCCCTATGGTCACATGATCAGAATTCAGACACTTGCCAACTGACTCATGTTTATGACCATTGCAGTGTCCCGGGGTCACGTGATCCCCTTCTAACAAGCAAAGTCAATGGGTAAACCAGATTCTCTTAACAACCATGGTACTAAGTTAACAACTGTAGTGATTCACTTAACTGTGGCAAGAAAGGTCATAAAATGGAGCCAAACTCATGTAACAAATGCCTCACTTAGCAACAGAAATTTTGGGCTCAATTGTGGTCATAATTCGAGGACTACCTGTATAGGAATCCAATCAGGCCTGCACCAGGCATAAATAGCTGCTGTCAACCTACTACTGGTTCTCCACCTCTCTCTTCACTGAAGCCAGGACAAGACACTGTGTGAGTGGCTATTGTAGTTGCCATACATGTAACTGTACTTGTAATTCTGAGAACAATGCCTTGAATCCAGACATAGTCATACTTAGAGTGGGCTTAAGATTAATGTGTCCCATTGATGTCAATGGGCATTCTTTGGCCTTGAGTCCAACCCTGTGAATCTAGAATTAATTTCTCTCAAATGTGTTTTTGCACAGATAAACGAGACTTCATCTCTGTCAAATTTCACTTTCAAGAAAAAGGAAGAACTTAAGAAAGCAGATTTCTGGGTCTTGCTTTTGTAGATAAAAGCAAATGTAGAGAATTTCCCTTCCCCCTCTCATGTCATCTTTTCTCATTCTTCTCTCCCCATATGCCCATCAGCCCCCTCCCCGTTCCTAGGTCACTGTCTAGACAAAGATCTCTTGGGGCGAACTAAGAAGGGAATAGGAAAGGAAAATAGAAAAAAAATATGAAACTCAAGCTAACAATGATCAGATTTGTGATAATGCTAAATTCAATAATGATGATCCAGCCTATTCAGGAAACTGTTTTACACTAGCTGATCTTGGCAGATGTCTGGAGTGAGAAAATTGCCCTATATTTTTATTAAACTATGTTTCCAGGTTTACTGGAACAATTATTTTTCTCTCTTGATATCCGGTGTATTCAGCTTTGATTATTGAAGCAAATAGGTTTGTTCTTGCCTAGCACCTGCCCTTCCCATCAACTCTTCCTTATAATTAGAGAGAACAAAAGTGCATTAAAGACCTACATCATAACATCGTCCTTTAAAAGGTTGCTAAGCTAAAAGGTGCTTTCAGGTGTTATGTCACAAAGGGATAACAAAGCAATCAGTCTGTTGCGTGTGTTTAGTGATAACAATTGTTAAAGCGTTCTCTTAGGGCTGATTTATATTTTATATAACAAGTGTGTTTGCCATATGTGCATTTGTGTTTGCAAAGCTAATCCTTTGAAAATGCCATTGTCCCAATCTTGTTGCCCATATTAAGCCTCTCAACAAATGTTTGTTGATCTCAAAAATTATCTTACATGCACCATACATAAACAAATGTGCAATTGAAATTATTAAAATAATTATATGACATGACCTTTTAATTGTAGATTGTCCTCTCCCCAAATCTAGTTTAATTATAAACAGATGTTCTCATTGCTAGTGATGATACTTGAGAACTCCTTGACTAACCAAAGTAGGTTCAATAAATAATATTTTATACAGGGCAAAATAATCTATTTAAAAGAAAAACAAAAAAAATAGATTTGGAACCTATTACCCTAAATTCTTTTAAGATACAGGAGCTTCCCCTTCAGAATGTAAGCTAATATTAGAAATGAGAAACAATTTAAAGGTTATAAATAATATTAGTATATATGTAAAGCTGCAAATTACTACAGAAGTCCTTTGAAAGTGATGGATTTTGACATACAATTTATCAATTCTATGAAAGTATTTTCTGGCTGTCCATATTTGGGTACCTATAACTGTAGATCATTGGAAACTAAAAATATCATATGGCAAATAAACCAAAGATCAAACTATAATATGTATCCTAGGCATATATTTGGCTTCTGGGCAGGGACATGTGAGTCTCACTTCCTTAAAGGCAGTAAAGCGGAAGTATAGATATATAGATATATTTTAATCTGCTTTTCGTATTCATAGTATATTACATGATCCATCGTTTTAATCATGATACTCTGAATTTGGAATGCTAAATTGTAGGTTTAGCTCCTCTCCTGAAAAACAACAAATGAGACTTGGATACAGTTGTGAAGAACTTATTTATTTATTTATATTTATTGGCCACCCAACTCCAGTGGACTCGGGGGGGGGGGGAGCAGGTTTACAAAAATCTCAGTGAACTTCAGTTTTTTCCCCTTATAAATATGAATCATTTTCTTCCATGCATTCCGTTGCAGGAAAGAAGTAGGGGCACTTGGCATTCTAGGTGCTCAATCAGTTGAACTACAGGTAGTCCTCAACATACAACCATTTGTTTAGCGAACATTTGAAGTTACAACCGCATTTTAAAAAAAGCGACTTACAGTTAACAACGGTTGCAGCATCCCCGTGGCCACGTGATCAGAATTCAGGCACTTGGCACCAGCATGTATTTATGACAGTCACAGCATCCCAGGGTCACGTGACTGCCATTTATGACTTTTCCAGCCACCCTCCAACAAGCAAAGTCAATAGGGGAAGCCAGATTCACTTAACAACTGGGGCAAAAAAAAAATCATAAAATTGGCTGTGACTCATTTAACAACTGCCTGGCTTAGCAATGGAAATTCTGATCCCAATTGTGGTCATAGGTCAAGGAGTATCTATATACAGGAAGTGAAACAGGAGCAGTTAGCAACCCAGTTGCAAGTGAAAATCGTAGATTTTACCGCACAAGAACTTCCATACCGTAACCAGGGAAGGATTACTGGCTGAGGCATGCAAGTACAGTGGAGGAGCCGCTAGTTCTGCATATGTCTTGTTATCATAAATTATTTATTATTGTCCCTTGTTTCAGTGCTTGTGAATTATTTCACTATTTCAAACTGATATTCTGCTTCAACACCCCCCCCCCAATAAATGGCACGCAAGTCAAACAAACGAATGAAAATAACATCCACTAAAATACAATGGAAAATCGTATTCAAATGTATCAAAAGCACACACAACAAAACGTGTATTTAGTTGCTAGCTTGACTACATACAAAATACAGAGTTCCAAAGCTGGGAGCAGGCAAGGAAGTCCAGTGGTCAGTGATCTGATGACGTAATTCCTCTGCCTCAGCTTTTATTAGTGACCCTCTTGCCATCATTTAAATTTGTTAGACACCCAACTCATTTGGTTCCTCACTATTCATGAGGTCATTTCTGCCCCCAAGAGCTGTTGCCTTACAAGTCCATTCATTTGGAATGTTTTTCATTAAAGAAGGAGCAGTTAGCAAAAAGAGAATAAACCACCCATGTTTCTATTGCAATACAAAGTTCATATGTTATCACTTGCTCCCATTGACTCCTTCATTAACATGAACAAGTTAAGCTTTGCAAAAATTCAACAATAAACGAAGCAGGCTTGCCAACAGATCTTTGTTAAAAGACATTTACTATTTACCTTTGTAACTGACGGCAGTATAAAGTTTCCTGGGACCAGGCAACATAATTGCTACTTCAACTGTGAAAATTATTGCTGTCCAGTGAAGGGCAGCATCCACATGCAGTACCAATCTCTCAGTACAGTGAATATTCATATACACCAGCTCAGAAAGACTTTCATTTATCACTTCTCCATCCCACTGGAAGAGGAGAATTAATGGAGGAGCAATTGACATCGGAAGAATGTGATATAAGAGTGTAATCAGAGTGGATAGGGCAACAGAAAAGTCTGTGGAGAAAGTCAGAGAAGAAGGAAGTTGGAAAAGTGAGTGAAGAACTCATAAACAACTGACAATCAGTACAACTGCTAGACAGGAGGATCAGAGAACTTAATTCAGAATCATCTCTAGACCAGCTTGGTCTCATGCATTGTCTGATTTTGGAACTGACTGAATTTATTAGTGGCTCTGCACCTGCTTATTTGAAACATTACAAACCTGGTTTTTCTGTTCAAATTGTTGGATTTCTGCAGGATTAACGGTTAATCTGTTTTCCCTCACCTTCTTCTGGGTTCAAGAAAGCCATTCTTTATTCTCCCCAACTTCTGCCCTACCCCATAGACTTGTTGCAGGCAATAGCTAGAATGTATCTTGGCCTCTTCCCATTAAAAGCAATGAATCTTTCTATCTGAAAACTGATCCTTTAATATAGTAATTACTTTAAAAATAAATCCTTGAATCAGAACTGAATCTGATTTTTATAGGCCTGCCCTTTCTAGACAAAGAGTTTGAGACCTTAGAGTTTTTTAGTTTGCTAAAGAAGATTTTTTAAAATTCTGTCTCACCTAGAATATTTATTGTTTTATTAGATTGCTTTATTATTTTACAATATTGTGTACCCTGGTTTACAATATTGTGTACACTGTTTTGAGGTTATAGAAATTAAAATATACAAGAATTCTATAAATATTAAAATGAAGACTTTGGGAAAGCAGCAAGGGACATTGTGTGAAAACACACATTCAATTGTTTCTTTGCTCTTCCACTGCAGCACTGCATCTACAACTCTTTCCCACTGTTTTCTCATTGATCATTTTATTAACTATCCCAGTTGATACCTATGATAGACTAGTTTTGACCTCAACCAGTATCTTCTAAGAATAGGTTAAGGCAGAATATATCATGGAAGGTCCAATGCATTTTGTACATCATGTCATTTTAAAAAATGCTTCCCCTCCAAGAAATATCTACCCATTTTTTAACATCTCAGATTAGCTGGTTCTGTTAATTTTAACTTGCTCTAAGACTTCTCCCTATGAACAAGCAATTTTTCCTTGGCTTTCAGAGCTTTAAGTCTTTGATTAATGGATGGGTGACCTTCAACCTAGGGGGCCAGTGGAAGTCTATTTTGTGTTCCTTTTATTTGGAAGAAATTGAAGGACCAATTCTGAGTTAAAGGTGGAGTTTGATTGGCAAATAAACAACTATAATGTACAATAAATCCTACTGAAGAGCTCCAGTCAAAACATCCCAATGAACAGCTAATGCTGCCATAATTAAGTCCAGATGTCTCTGAAATGTCTGGCATAATTGGTTGACTTGCCAAATAAGGAACAGTCTAACATAGAGGAGAGCCCTGATGCATCTTGCAGGAAGAGCTTTGAAATGCAAATGTGCTTCAATCTAAAGTCACCATTTGCTTCAGCTGTCCCCCTGTTGCAGGAAGACAAGGTGCAAAAGTTTTTCCATTGTTCATCAATAATACCTTCATCTATGCGAGTGGATACCATAGCTAAAGTGAGGGTAGTATAAGTGGTTGGGCATGGATGGGTGGGCACAGGTGCAAGTGGAGGTGCAGGTATAATTATTATATACACAACAATGGGAGATCACAATTGCCACTTTTTAGCTGGTGTTGGCCTTCGTGCACATCAAGTTCTTCCCAAGAACCGAAGATGTCATAATGTACGTATATCAGTGTAGTATATTTGCAGATCCAAGCAGTAAGGCCTTTTGTAATGGACAAATGAAAATTTTATCAATATGCAAATTTTCTAAGTGCTGTCCAAGATTTTTTTTTTTGTATGGCACCAATATGCCAATAACCACTGGGACCACCAAGGCCAGTTTATGTCATAATCTTTCAACTTCCATTTTCATCTTGATACTTTGTGATCTTCCCTAATTCTTTGTCTTCTATTTTACTATTCCCTGGTATTGCCACAGGAATTATCCACACTTTCTTCTTTTTCAATCACAGTTAAATCTGGTGTGTTATGTGTTATATAGTGTTATATAGTGGGAAATCCCACTATATTTCAGTCTGCTCATACTCAACTACTTTTTCAAGTATATGTTCCCACCAATTTTTCATTACTGGCACATGGTAATTTTTACTGATGTTCCAGTGAATCATTTTGATGCTATGTTATATTATTGTTTTTAATCAGTTTGTGCAAATTTTTGCATGAGCTGAGTATACTGTATGATAGGCTTTTTCTCCTGCTTCTTCGCACAATCTGCATTTAGAGTCCAGGCTTCTTTGAGCAGGCGGCCTCCCTTGGTGACATCACGGGATAAAGTCTCCGCGTTGGCGAGGTCGAACTCATGGCCATAGTTGGCCATGTGAGTCCACACCTGTGAGTGCTGTTCCTTCCTCTTAATCGCCAATTCATGTTCGTGGACCCTGGTTATAAGTCTCTTGGAGGTTTCTCCAACATAGTTACAGGGGCAGTTTTTGCACCTAATCCTGTATATCACGGAGGACTGCTCCCCAGTGGGGAGTGGATCTTTTGGGCGCATAATCCTGGCGCGTAGGGTCTGGTCAGGTTCGTGGGCCACCCTCACATTAAAGGGGGCCAACAGTCTGGCTGTGGCCTCCGACACGCCATTGATATATGGCAAGGTTGTCCGTGCCGGTTGGGTTGGTGCCCCGTCGGCTTGTGCGCTCGTGCGAGGTCTGTATGGTCTGTGACGCCTAACAAAATCCACTGGGTAACCATTGCGTCTGCACACTCGGTAGAGGTGCCTCCTCTCTTCCGTTTTGGTCTTGTTAGTGTTGCAATGGGAGCCAACTCGTTTGAATAGAGTCTTGATACAGCTGGCCTTATGAGCAACCGGATGGTTGCTTCTATAATGCAGCATCCTATCCGTGTGGGTTGGCTTACGGAAGATGGCTGTTTGTAGGGACCCATCAGACTGTCGTTTGATCCATACATCCAAGAAGGCCAACGCGCCTTGATTTTCCTCCTCTGCGGTAAACCGGATGTCAGGGTAAACAGAGTTCAGTTTGTTCAAGAAGATGGTTTTATCTTGCCTTTTAATCACCACAAAGGTGTCGTCCACATATCGGGCCCAGAATTTGGGGCGGTGCTTCGTCATCACCACCCTCTCTAATTGTTGGAGGACTGCCTCCACTACGACGCTCGAGATGGGTGACCCCATCGGTGTCCCTTTAGTTTGTTCGTACATTGTTCCCTGGAAGACAAAGTATGTTTTAAGGCATATGGTTATTAATTGTGCCAGGTCCTCGGTGTGGAGGGAGTCTTGTTGCTGCCCTTGCTCTTCTTGGAGGCGGTCCCTTAATACTGTGACCGCAAGATCTTGTGGAATGGAGGTGAAGAGCGAGGTGACATCGTATGACACCATTATTTCATCGCTCTCCACCTTCAAGGACTTGATCTTCTCCAGGAACTCCTCTGCCGATTTTACAGTGGTCTCATTATTGTCCACTAGGTAGTTGATCCATCCGCTTAGCCATTTCGCCAATCCTGAAGTTGGGGTGCCTTTAAACAAGACGATGAAGGTGGAGAGCGACGAAATAATAGTGTCATACGATGTCACCTCGTAGGTCGAGAGCCCGGGCACAGAAAAAGCCAGTCATATAAGAACGGACTCCCAAATTCTACGTTATATGCTCTGATGATGTCGGCAGTGTGGCCGACGAAAGCTCAGCTTTGTAAACTAAACAATCTTTGTTTTAAGATTTTTATCCCGGTGATCGTTTTTATTTATTTGCTTTATGACATGTGTGTGTGTATATATATATATATATATTAGTTTTTATCTTCTTTTAAAAAAAATCTTTAATAAAGTTATATATATATATATATATATATATATATATATATATATATATATATATATATATATATATATATATGTCTTTAATAATTTTAAATATTGGAATCCCAGGTATGGACATTTTAATAATTTTAAATATTGGAATCCCAGGTATGGACATTTAAAGTCAATTACATAAAATAATGAACTCCGGGATATTAGAAAAAGGCTTCTTTATTGCTGAGCTTTCGTTAACAACCTGTTAACATCATCAGAGCAAAGGGCTAAATGGCAAGGGAGCATGTGCGTAAATTCACATAACAGTTGGAAAAACGGTTACATTGTGGCATGTGCACATAGCGTGCTTAGGAAGCTCGTTTAGAAAAATCACATTGACAATAGCAGGTATACAGCAGTAAGTCTCCCGACAAGATTTAAAAGTCGCGCTTATCAGCTGTTAGGCGCGCAAGCCGGATCGTGCCTGTCAGCTGTTCGGCGCGAGGTTAACAGGGGGCCGCGTGAAGTCTTGTGCCGGCTGGATTCTTTCAGTGGAGAGCAGCTTGGATGTTCGTCTTGCCCTCTCACGTGCAGGTGTTGTGGGACTGGATCTGTCAGCTGTTTGGCGCGTAAGTCGGATCGCTCTCATCAGCTGTTCGGCATGAGGTTTTTCGGGGCGTTGCGTGAGGTCTTGTGCCGGCACAAGACTTCACGTGGCCCCCTGTTAACCTCGCGCCGAACAGCTGACAGGCACGATCCGGCTTGCGCGCCTAACAGCTGATAAGCACGACTTTTAAATCTTGTCGGGAGACTTACTGCTGTATACCTGCTATTGTCAATGTGATTTTTTCTAAACGAGCTTCCTAAGCACGCTATGTGCACATGCCACAATGTAACCGTTTTTTCCAACTGTTATGTGAATTTATGCACATGCTCCCTTGCCATTTAGCCCTTTGCTCTGATGATGTTAACAGGTTGTTAACGAAAGCTCAGCAATAAAGAAGCCTTTTTTCTAACATCCCGGAGTTCATTATTTTATTTAATTGACTTTAAGTATATATATATATATATATATATATATATATATATATATATATATATATATATATATATATATATATATATATATGTGTATATACAGTGTGTGTATATATATATATATATATATAGGTCTTTGGTAATTCGGGTTTTCTCCCGCGTAAAATTGGAAGTGTCTTGGCGACGTTTCGACGAAGAATCATTCGTCATCTTCAGGCTGGTGTCTCTTCGGCCTCGTGCTTCTAGGAGCAATGTGTGATCGCAGCTGTTTCTTCCTTTTAACTGCCAGTGGGGGTATGAACTGATTGGGTGGGAGCCTGGCTGTGTTCTGATTGGGTGGAGGTGTGTTCTGATTGGTTAGGGGCTTGGCTGTGCTCTGATTGGATGGGGGGTTGGCTGTGCTCTGATTGGATGGGGGTGTGTTCTGTTTGGGTGGGGGCTTTGTTGTGCTCGGATTAGTCTGAGTTGCAGCGGGATTTGAGATGGAGAGCTGCATTGCTGTTGTTTGGCTTCGCGTTCGTGGTCGTGCCATATCATCAAGGTGGGTGTCAGTTTGCTTCATGTATGGATTGGAGGGGTTTGAAATGGCTAATGATGCAGCTGTGGTCTGGTTTCTGGTTTGTGGTCGTGCCTCATCATCGGTGTGGGTTTGGGTTTGCTTTTTGTGTGGATGTGTGGTGGTGACATCCTGTGTGGTTTTCGTGAGTGTGGGTCTAGTGTCATTCTTTGTGTTAGGGACTCGTTTGTCAATAAGGGTGGGTTTCCAAATGGCTGGTAGGCAGGAGGTATCATCTCATTTATTCATGCTGTGTGGGCGTTTTTCTATCTCGATGGCTTCTCTGATTATTCTGTTGTTAAAGTGTTCAGTTTTGGCGATAGTTCTGGTATTTTTAAAGTCAATTTTATGTCCTGTGGCTTTAAGGTGTTGGACCAGGGAAGAAGTTGGTTCTCTTTTCTGACTGAGTTCTTGTGTTCTTCAATGCGTGCACTTATTCTTCTGTTGGTTTGTCCGATGTATGTGGTGGGGCAGGCGGTGCATGGGATTTCATATACTCCTTGATTTTCTAACTCAATTTTGTCTTTGGGGTTTCTTAGGATGGTGGATATTTTTCGGTTTGTGCAGAATGCTGTCTTGATGTTGTGTTTGTGGAGGATCTTGCTGATTCTGTCTGTGGTGCCTTTTATGTATGGGAGGAGGGCTTTGCCGTTTTCTTGTTCTCTGTCTTGGATTTTAGTGGGGGTTTCTTTTTGTATTAGGTTGGTAATCTTATTTCTTTGGAATCCGTTGGATGTTAGTACATTAGTGAGAGTGTGTAGTTCGGTTTTTAGGTGTTGTTCGTCAGCTAGGCGTTTTGTTCTCGAGATGAGTGTCTTGGCTACGGAGTTGATCTGTGCTGGGTGGTGGTGTGAGAGTGCGTGCAGATAGCGGTTTGTGTGTGTTTTCTTCTGGTAGATGGTGTGTCCTAGGGAGCCATTGGATTTCTTGTAGACTAAGACATCCAGGAAGGGAAGTTGGTTGTTAGCTTCTGTTTCCATGGTGAACTGTATTTTGGGGTGTAGGCTGTTGAGGTGTGTGAGGAAGTTGTCTAGTTTTTCTTTCTCATGTGGCCAGATTATGAAGGTGTCGTCTACGTATCTGAGCCAGAGTTTGGGTTTGTGATCAGATTTTTCTAGAGCTTGGGTTTCAAAGTGTTCCATGTAGAGGTTTGCAATGACAGGTGAGAGGGGTGATCCCATGGGTGCTCCTTCTATTTGTTTGTATTTTTGTCCATTGTAGATGAAGTATGTGTTGGATAGGCAATGGTTGGTCAGATCTAGGATGTGCTTGGGGGGGCATCCTAGATCTGACCAACCATTGCCTATCCAACACATACTTCATCTACAACGGACAAAAATACAAACAAATAGACACCATTATTTCATCGCTCTCCACCTTCAAGGACTTGATCTTCTCCAGGAACTCCTCTGCCGATTTTACGGTGGTCTCATTATTGTCCACTAGGTAGTTGATCCGTCCGCTTAGCCATTTGGCCAATCCTGAAGTTGGGGTGCCTTTAAACGAGACGATGAAGGTGGAGAGCGATGAAATAATGGTGTCATACGATGTCACCTCGTAGGTCGAGAGCCCGGGCGCAGAAACAGCCAGTCATATAAGAACGGACTCCCAAATTCTACGTTATATGCTCTGAAGATGACGAATGAGACTTCGTCAAAACGTCGCCAAGACACTTCCAATTTTACGCGGGAGAAAACCCGAATTACCAAAGACCTACATACAAACACCCGTGAAAACCTCAGAAAACAAATATATATATATATACTGAAAACACACTTATACTCTCTCACACACACTCAAATCTGAATTTGACAACAGAATTAGCTGTTAAAGGACATTGGGAAGACTGAAGTAGAATTCAGAAGTAGATGGGGAATGATAACTTAAGAGTTAATGAAAATAAATGAGAAAATCCCCTCTGATCCCTTATAATCCTCATGGTTTGAGTGCAGCTGTCAATCATTAGCAGAAACTCTTTTCTAAAAAATATTTCCCAATGAGTAAGGTATGTTAAACACACACACACACACACACACACACACACATTTTCCAGCAGAAATATGTTGGCAAGAAAATTTCCAGTTTCAATGGAGGGAAAATCTGACTAAAATCCGATGCATATATTAAAAAAACTATTGTATTTCTTTTGCTAGTGCAACAGTTTAGATTGTCTACTTAAGCTCATTTTCTTTTTTCAACTATAACAAGAGTAAATGTGTGTGTATGTATGTATGTATTCTGACTTACTAACAGACATATACAATGCTATTGGTACAAGGAATGATTCCATAAACTATAAACTCATATATTTTAACACACCATGTACAGAAAAGAACAGATTATAAAATCTTAAACATTATTCTAATCCTATTGAGAAAGTTAGACTTTAGGAAATTATTTTAGTTAAAGTATAAACATTTATTTTAGTATAAAAATCAATGTTGGGCCTACACAAAAGACTGATCTGCCAGATATGTTAATAGCAGCTTATGGATACATAATTACATAATATAATATATGAACACATTACTGGTAGGTTATATAACCTGATGCTTTCTGATCACTTCTTGTAGGTGCTGTCATCTACCTCGTTAGGCATCAGTCCAGCACAGCAAGTTGCAGCATTCTTCTGGACTCCATTGATCTGGAAAAAGCAGTATCAAACTTGGTCTGTGTTTTGATGAAAGACCACCAGGAAATCCCAGAATGGCAGGTTAGATTGGGAAGCCTAAAAAAATAACTTCCATACTATTGTAATCATAACTTCTATTACTATTGTTAAGGAAAGTACACGGACCAAAAGTGAGCTTGATTCAAGGAGACTTACCTTTACCACCCCTATATAACAGTTACCTGTCCCCCTGGATTTGGTATTTTCTAACAGTCATGTTTTTCTTTATTACTTTTAGTTACTACTAATATCTCTTATTTTCCAACAGGTGACTTAAAGCAGGGGCCCGTGGCATGTCAGAAACCGGACCACACAAACAAGCAAAGCCCCATCTGGGGGATGCAGGCAGCATGCGAAACCACGCCCCCCTCCAGTCTGCAGAAAAATCTCTCTCCACAGAACTGGTCCCTGATGCCCCAAAGGTTGGAAGCCGCTGGATTAAAGCGCCTCAAAAAATAAAAATATTTTCCTATTCAATATTTTTTAAAACAAAAATAATGCTAATTTTTAAAACATTAAAAGAAACATATAAAATGGGTTAGCAGGAAACCATTTAATTTTCAAAAATGGTGAGAATCTTACAGGATTTCTATAGACTTACACTAAAAGCTTCGTATGTATTTGCCTAGAATCTTGTGAAATCTCAGGCAAGAACGGTGAAATCTCATGACCGGTGACCTCAGTTATTTCAATATTTTAAAAAATAATTTATACTTTTTATTTAATTTGGAATATCTTTTGATGCTATTTACAAAATATTAATGCTTTGTTATCCATGGGCCCTACGTTGCTTACTCTGGAACAAATTAAGTATATATAAATTTATACAAAACATATACAAAATAAGAACATTAAATAATTTTGACTAGCTCCTCTGCTATTCTTTTGATGGTCACATTCCTTAATGGAACTGCTTCAACATACCAAATGACATAGTCACAGACAACACTTGTCTGAAATGGTATAGGGCCTCCTGTTTGAGCAGGGGGTTGGATTAGAAGACCTCCGAGCTCTCTTCCAACTGTTATTCTGTTAACCAGAATATACTCGTTGCCTTTACTACATCGTGGCAAAGGGCTTACAATATCCATAGCTACTTTAGAAAAGGGAATAGAGACTAAAGTTACTCTTTCCAAAGGAATTTTGTTGTGTTCCCCTTTTGACTTTACCAACTGACACACAAGGCAGGTTTTACAATACTGGGCCACCTCTCCACAGATCCCTGGCCAATAGAACCTATACAAAATTCTGTAAGTGGTCCTATCTCTACCCATATGTCCGAATCCACAATTTCCCCTCAAATCCCTCCCATATGCATGTTGTGGCTCCACCCACTTATCAACTCTGACCCCAATTGATTGCAGCTCTTGACCCCCCAAAAACTGCCCACTCCCATTTTAAAATAAAAAAACAGGAAAAATCAAAAATATAAGTACAGATTAGGGGAGGCCTGGCTCAAAAACAGTAACTGTGAGAGGGACCCTGGAGTCCTAGTGGATGATCACTTGACTATGAGCCCGCAGTGTGCAGCAGCAGCCAAAAAAGCCAATACAATCCTGGGTTGCATAAACAGAGGCATATAATCAAGATCACGCAAAGTATTAGTATCGCTTTATAAAACCCTAGTAAGACCACACCTAGAATACTGCAACCACTTTTGGTCACCATACTACAAAAAAGAGGTTGAGACTTTGGAAAAAGTTCAGAGAAGAGCAAGTAAAATGATCAAAGGCCTGGAGACTAAAACATACGAAGAACGGCTGCAGGACTTGGGTTTGGCTAGTCTAAAGAAAAGAAGAAATAGGGATGACAGGATAACAGTATTCCAGTATTTGAGGGGCTGCCACAAAGAAGAAGGTGTCAAATTATTCTCCAAAGCACCAGAGGGCAGGACAAGAAACAATGGTTGGAAACTGATCAAAGAGAGAAGCAACCTGGAATTAAGGAAAAATTTCCTAACAGTGAGGACAATTAACCAGTTGAACAGCTTGACTCCAGAAATCGTGGGCGCTCCATCACTGGAGGTTTTTAAGAGGAGATTAGACAGTCACTTGTCTGAGATGATATAGTTTCTCCTGCTTGAGCAGGGGGCTGGACTGAAGAGCTCCAAGGTCCCTTCCAGTTCTATTCTATTCTAATATTAACAAGTCAAATTCTATGGAGATGTTTTGCAATATTTCTAACTCAAAGAAGAAGCAAATGCTGCAGTGACTGGTTGAGTGATGTGATGTGATGTGATGTGATGTGATGTGATGTGATGTGATGTGATGTGATGTGATGTGATGTGATGTGATGTGATGTGATGTGATTTATTTATTTATTTATTTATTTATTTATTTATTTATTTATTTATTTATTTAATGAAATGGAAATATTCTATAGAATCAATCAGGACAACTAACAGATAACATTAGTACATAAAGTTATTTAAATAGGTAAGTAAAATAGGGTAAAAAGGATTAAGAATTAAGACCCTTTGTAAAAGGTGATTTAGGGGGGGAAATAGCTAGATACAGCAGATAATATATTTAAAGGTCTGTTTGTTTGTGCCTGTAAATACCCATGGCTGATTTTGTTCTTCTTTTGGCTTTCCCTTCTCACTTTAGGTTGACTTGTAAATAAATCCCTCCTGCCTTCTACCCCAAACTTTGGAGTGTAAAAGAGAAGCTGTCTGCTGGTGCTAGGGCCTGCAGGCAGGATTAAAGTGTTAGCTCAGTGTCTATCAATCTGTCACTTAAACATTTACCAAACTGCTGACCACTTCCATTGAAAGACCATTAAACAGGGATTAGGCTTTTTCCTGGGTTAAAATGCTAGGAATGTCACACCCCTGCCAGTTCAGTTTATGTGCAGGAAGAATTGAAATTATATGTTTATTGACTCCTTGGTTCTATCCTCTTGTTTGCATTGTCAACTTTCCACTTCCCAAAGTGATATCCAATTACGTCTTACTCTTTAAAGCTTCAGGCAAGACCCACACAATTTGTGACCTGACAACAAGCCAAATTCAGTCTACCAGACCTGAATTGTGGCTTGTCAAATACTTGCCAGGTATGGAAGCAGAAGAAATAAACTATGGTCTGTTGTCCATGAACAGGAGCTGCATTTGGCTTGGTGGATTAATAGTTAAGCCTGTATGTAAGCCTGTCTTGAAATAGGGTGAATACAGTATCCCACATGCAGTTTGTATCAGACAAAAATACCAATTTGCAAAGAGTTCTAGGTAACATAATATGGCGGTGTCATCACATTCTAAATAGCATCCTTGAGACCCCCAAACTAAATAGGAATTTATTATTAAGGTAAAAGGTAAAGGAGTCCCTGCGGAATTTACTCTGCTAATTATTGCCAACTATAAGGGGTGGTGCTCAACTTTGTTTCAAGGCCATTGAGCCAGCGCTGTCTGAAGACATTTCCATGGTCATGTGGCCAGCATGCCATCACAGAGTGCTGCTCTTTTCTCACCAAAGTGGTACCTATTTATCTACTTGAATTTGTACAGTTTCAAACTCCTAGGTTGGCAGGAGCTGGGGCGAGGATGGGAGCTCACCCCATCACATGGAGCTCAGGTCTCAAACCTGGGCTGCCAGTTTACCAGCCAACAAGCCCAGTGTATTAACCACTGAGCCACTGCAGCACCCCAATTAACAATTATTGCATGTATTAAATAAAAAATACCTGCTATAGTTAATATATTAATAATGCCCCAAATCTAAAACTATTGGTGATCTTGCAAGAATCAGAACCATTTAAATCAATATAAAAGCAACATACAGAGCAGCCAAGGAACTGAACCAACTGAGACAAAACAATAAGCACATCACATGTTCCCTGTAATATTGTAACCCCCATGCCTGGGAACGTATCCATGTCTTAAGTAAGTCTAATACGTTTTGTCCATCTCTAATTTCTATTATCATTGAGGAAATACAAATTGTAGTTCCAGGAGAAAGAGGATTTCCAACTGAAAAGAGACCTGATTAATTTCACCTGATACTTTAAAAAGCCTTTTATTCTAAAACAATTGAAATAAGCTTTTGATCAGGTGGGCATTGACTTGCAATTTATTTTGCAATCAGTTTCATAGCTTATGTTTCAAGCAGGAAAACTATTATCATAGGTTTGGGGGAAAAATTGGCTTCTCTACCAGCATTTGGAGACAATACAATTCTATATATATATATATATCTACAGAAAAATAAACTCCATTGAATATAATGAGGCTTAATTCCAGACAGGCAGGTACGGATTTGCTTTTTGATTACTTTTGCAACTTGGTCTATTTCTGGCATGTATTCTGGCTACTATTTGTCTTTTTTTTTATAAATATATATTAAATTTCACAGTACTTTTTAAGCCACAGTGAAGCCCACAAAACTTCAGTATAATGTGGGACAACAGCCTTTTGATAAATAAAAATGATGATGGTTTACAGTACATGCAAAGTGTTTGAAAGTTGTGCTTCGCAAAGCACGTTGGTTGACCAAAGGACCTATTTTTGAAATATTAAAGTGGCCACATCATTTACAAGGCTTCCATGGCAGAAGGCACCACGTCTGATTGTTTTCTGTTATACAGCTTTTCCTTGTTCCCTGGGTCTCTGGAAACTCACTTTCCTCACTTTCCTTTAAGAAGCCCATGGGAAAAATCACTTCATGATTAAACTCTTAAAAGATTTTATTGAAGCATGAAAAGCCAAGCTGATTGCAGGCTAGTGGAAGGATGGCAGTATCATGAATGACAGGACATTCACATCTACCTCTTGGCTAATTAGTGCAAAACCATCACATTCCATCCATCAAATTCTGTCTTCCTTTGAAAGAAATTCCAAAAGCAAATTTAAAGTGCAGAAGAATCTTTCTTTACAATGCTAATTTTAATTATGAAACTTTAACAGAAATCTTTGGTCTGGCTTTTATAAGTAAGGTAATAAGTTTTTTTAAAAGAGACAAGGGAGCTGTCTCTTTGGAAAGATTGCAAGTTTTAGGAGTCTGGGTGTAATCCACTGTTATTTGAAGATAAGTAGTGGCACCTGATTTTTGTATTTCAGATCCTGTAAAGGTAATACCTCCTCATTTCCTTACCTTACCCTCAGCTCTTTAATCCTGATTGTCTATTTAATTTAAAGCAGTTCTTTGCTTTTGAATCTCTGCCTCCTGTTACATCAGATTTGGACACCTTACAGTGGAAGCCAAAAAAACATTTACCACATTTTAGAAGCAAAGAACAAAAATGAAGAAATTTCTTAAGCCATTCTTTTAAATATATATATATATATATATCATTCCAATGTATATGATCTGCCCTAACTGAAAAAATAAGTAAAATATGCATGCAGCAAAGACAATATTGGGAGAGGGGAAAAAGCACTCAGCAGCTCAGCAAAACAGAAGAGTTTTAAAACTGTCAGAATGGCTGTTACATGGGGGGATATTCAGAGTCATCCTGGTATTTGATCAATTTCATGCCCTTGACCTGCTTCATTGATGGATGTTATCAAGTGAAAGTGATCCAAGCAAATAGCACAAGATCTCTCCTTTCTCCCATATGTCAAACTTTATTTCCTTGGTTAAACAAGAAGCCCCCACATTAGCTTTTTAGTTTAGTTTAGTTTAGTTTAGTTTAGTTTAGTTTAGTTTAGTTTAGTTTAGTTTAGTTTAGTTTAGTTTAGTTTAGTTTAGTTTAGATCAAAATCTGCTTCAGGCTGGCATCCTAACTGAACTTCTATTTATTTAAGAAATTTATATAGCTGTCCAACTTACACTTAGGTGACTTTTAACATTATATATCATTGAGCAAGTGCAAAATGTACAACTCAGTTAGAATTCTCTATAGTATACTGTACAGAACAACTCTATTGGATGGAACATTTTCACACACTTATTGTATTAAAAATATTTAAACAGAGTTGTGCAGTGCTTTGCTCTCTTGAAGTTGTTTGATGCACTCAGGAGCAACTGTCACTGGCTGGCTAAAAAGTGTTGCATTTGGGTTCTAGATTTGCATTTGTATGCACTTCAAAGCACCTTCTGGAAACTGAAGTGTTATGGTGACAATTATTAATTTGTGGATTAATCCCACTGAAATTTGAGGAATTAAGTTGACTGTAGATTTCTAAAAAAAAACATACAAAGCCAACAATTTGTGTTAAGAACAAGAGAGCACAGTCAGAGGCCATAGGAATGTGCAAGCTCTTCTCCCAAATCCTATGTACAGCTTCACTCCTGTTCCTAGAATTATAATCAAATTATCATTTTCAATATGAGCAAATGGGAAAGAAAAAAATGTAATACATTGAAAATAATCCCATTAAATGTAATGTAGTTAAATCAGTGTTCACAATGTTTATATACTGGAATTGGCTCTGTCATTTCAATGTACAAGCATAGCACTTACACAATCTTGTTTTGGAGGAACCACATTGACATGTGCAATCCAAACCTGGATGTAGCTATTTGAAAGCATCTTAATTTTTTTCAGTAGGGTGAGCTGAGTAGGAATCCATCTAATTTTATTGTATAAAATTTATGACACTGTTAAACCTGTTTTTTTCAGAGTTTTGGTTTGTTGATTTGTTTTTATTACTTGTGAAGACTTGAATTCCTGAGTGAAGACCTGAATTCATGAATACAAATAACATAGCATAAATCATATGAAGGGAAGTTCACAAGTAGTATCTTGTGATCCTACAGAGTCCCATGAAATAGGCTTGATTTACATAATACATAAAAGTTGAACAGATGTTTGCTTTTTCAATACAAAAGTTTAAAAGACATTTAAGTATATTTGATGAATCTGCCTATAAATATTAATTTTATGCGGTTGCTATGCTTGGCACTTTCTTTTTAAATATTTTCTGATTTGCATGTACTGACCTTGTCTATTTTATCTTGAAAAAATATTTGCTGGAAGGAAACAGCTGATCATCAGCTTAAAGGTTCATAATACCAACCAAACATTTCAGCTTAAAGGTTCTAATACTAATTTTGAAAAATGTACAGTATTGTTGATATGCATTTGTTTACGGTATCCAAAGGATTCCCGGGTATTATGAAAACCTTTGCCATCTTCATCTGTAAAGCAATGGCATAGCATAAAACTCTTATAATTAATAGTATTACATTGCCAAATCCTGTTTAGCACCCAAGTGTGCTTTTGAATGAAAAATGTAATCATTTTCATATTTGATATGAAAGCAGATAAGAATTTATATTTTTCATTAGTTATATTGGGTAGGCAAAAAAATGAATGCTTCATGTCATGAAAATTTTAACTATTGCCTCACTCCTCTGTGCTAGCTTAAAAATATCTCCCAACATCAAATGCAAGTAGAAAATGTTGCCATTATTTCCATTTCTATTTACATCCCTTTAGTTATAAATAGATACATAATCTCATGAAGAAAAATGTCAGTCTCCAATTAAGGAAGGTACGTGGTACTTGTCTTTAAAACAATCATTACTTTGGACTTTCTTAGAAATTCAAATCCATGAATTATTTCAGACATGAGTTAGGTTGGACTTGTTATCTTGCAAAAGCCATTAATGGGAGTGAAAAGAGAGTCTTTATCCTTCAAATAGTAAAGACTGGATAAATGTTGACAGACTAGCCTGAAAAATTGTAATGCATCCATGGAACCAAAGCTGCAAGAGAATGAAAACAGTCTGAAAACCTACAGCATATTTACAATTAACAGTAGCTTCCTTTTCCAATTTGATTTTCCCTAACTCAGTTTTCAAATCATCAGTGTCAGAGGAAGGGTTTGCTACCATAAGGTTTCTACTTCTTTTTGTCCAGCATTTAATTAAATTATCCCATAATGAAATCTTTCCCTAATGAACCTGTTCTGAATAATTTAGTAGCTATTGAAGCCATTCTAGGAGTCTCATCAATTATGTATCAGTACAACACCAGGCACTTCCAATCAATTCCTCTCTTTTTTTCTTCCTACCACTTATGATTTGCTTCATTAAAAGCAACTTTGGGCTTTATTGTCCAAGGTTAGATCATTGCATGATGTCAAGGGCCTACCAAGAGATTATGGATTAATTTGTGCAAAACAGAGAGAGAGAGAGAGGCCAATTTTAACAGTTCTATGTCTAGTTAAATGTATCAGTAGGCAAGGTTTATCTTAGAAAGTTATCTATATAGAAATATATATTTTGTATTTATGTGAATTGCTTTCTTCTCATACATTAAAACACAAAGCTGTTAAATGTCCAAATATTGACAAATTCATTTAAAATATGTTTGTATGGAAGTTCTTTGTTTATACTTCTTGTCAGACGTTTTTAATTTATATTATGATTAGGAGTCTAATTTTTTAAATGTACATGTTCACTTTCAAGGAACAGGTTTTGCCTGGTTTTCCCTTCAGGCCTGCAGAAAGTGCAGCACTTTTTAAGGGAGAAAGTCAGTGCGATCAGTTGTTGTATTGTTATCTCCATTGTCTAAAGATCATTACAACTCCCTTGCTTAGTTTACTCACTGTGCCCTAGACTGTATCTCATTGTTTTGAGTCCTTCAGGACTTAATGTAGCCATCTGAGACAGTGGCAATCCCTCTCAGTATGTTCCCACCACTATTAATCCTATGTATTGATTTGACATCCCATTCCTTGCTATAAAATTATGCTCAGAAAACTATTGTTGAGAATTTGCTCCTTCTATAATCAACATCTTCATCAATGATTTGGAGGAGGGGACAGATGGGGAACTTATCAAATTTGCAGATGACACTAAGCTGGCAGGAGTAGCCAACACTCCAGAAGACAGGCTTAAGATACAGGAGGATCTTGACAGACTTGAACATTGGGCACTATCTAACAAAATGAAATTCAATGGTGAAAAAAATAAGGTTCTACATTTAGGCAAGAAAAACCAAATGCACAGGAATGGTATAGGTGGTACCTTGCTCAATAGTAGCAACTGTGAGAGGGATCTCGGAGTCCTAGTGGACAATCACTTAAATATGAGCCAGCAGTGTGCTGCAGCTGCCAAAAAAGCCAACACAGTGCTAGGCTGCATTAACAGAGGGATAGAATCAAGATCACATGAAGTATTAATACCACTTTAAAATGCCTTGGTAAGGCCACACTTGGAATACTGCATCCAGTTTTGGTCACCATGATGTAAAAAAGATGTTGAGACTCTAAAAAGAGTACAGAGAAGAGCAACAAAGATGATCAGGGGACTGGAGGCTAAAACATATAAGAAACAGTTGCTGGAATTGGGAATGTCTAATCTAATCTAATGAAGAGAAAGACGAGGGGTGACATGATAGCAGTGTTCCAATATTTGAGGGGCTGCCACAAAGAAGAGGGAGTCAAGCTATTCTCCAAAGCATCTGAAGGCAGGACAAGAAGCAATGGATGGAAACTAACCAAAGAGAGAAGCAACCTAGAACTAAGGAAAAATTTTCTGACAGAACAATTAATCAGTGGAAGAGACTGGACCGCCATTTGTCTGAAATGGTATAAGGTTTCCTGCCTGCGCATGGGGTTGTACTAGATTACCTCCAAGGTCCCTTCCAACTTTATTATTATTATTATTATTATTATTATTATTATTATTATTATTATTATTATTATTATTATTATTATTATTATTATTATTATTATTATTATTATTATTATTATTATTATTATTATTATTGTAATAGCTTCCATGCTGTTAATATAATTTTGTAGTTTATGAAAGAGCCTATTTTTGCCTGCTCACTTTTGAATGAACTATTTCTTTCCTTTCTTTCCTAGTTCTTTCTAGTCACTTGCAGAAATCTTCCATATTTTACAGGAAATAAGAAGAGAGTCAAGAAAAAAGAAAAAAAACCACAGTTGCTATACTGTAACTGATCTTTTTTTGGGTATTCAAGGCATGATGGATCAGACATCAGAACATTTTAATTACCTTTAAGAAAACCTAGCCGAACATGTATAACATAGACTATGTATGGAGTTTTGCTTTATTGCGTGACCTTATTTCATTTACTGCTGAGGAACTTAAATAAGCCAGGCTCTGATTTGGTAGAACTCCATAAAGGTATTATATCTATGCTGTACAGGTAGCCCTTGTCTTACAACCATTTGTTTAGTGATCATTCAAAGTTATAATGACACTGAAAAGGTGATTTATGACCAGTCCTCACATTTACAACCATCGCAGAATCCTTTGGGCACTTGGCAACCAGCATGTATTTCATAGCCAACTTCCAACAAGCAAAGTCAATGGGGGAAGCCAGATTTCCTGTAGTGGAAACAACTGCAGTGATTCACTTAACAATGGTTACAATACAGTTTGTAAAATTGGGCACAACTCACTCAACAAACATCCTGCTTAGTAACAGAAATTCTCGTTCCAGTTGTGGTCATAAGCTGAAGACTACCTGTATTTAAATTGTCTTGAATAAAAGATTAATACAGAGGCAGTCCATATGGCTATATATTCAATTCTTAGGCACCATTGTTTCTTTTGCTGTATTGTGTGCTGTTGTGTGGTGCATACCTTATTAAAAATGTGCACACACCCCACTACCTCTGCATTGTCTTTTATGCATACCTTTAAGCCCATTGTGTTCTCCCTACCTTAGACTCTCCTTCATTATACTTCATCCTTAATCTACTAAAAAAGTTTTAATATTCATCTATCTGAAGGGAAAGGGAAAATTTGCTGCAATGTTGTAGAACACTCTATGAGTGCTTTGAGCTGCAAAAATTTGGACAACCACTAGATGGAAGCAAAGAATTAGACATTTCTATATTTGTCTGCTGCCATCTAGTAGTTTTCTGAAATTTTGCAACCTGGATCTGATAGCCCTACTATGAAGTGATGACACTTGTCTTAGGTAAGTATGGTTGCAGTGAAATTGACTTACCCTTCCTTGTCTCCCATGGCCAGTTGCCAGAAGACTTTCTGCTAGGATTATGTGTCAACATCACCACTGTGTTATTAGCTCTGCTGGAAATGTGAGAGATCAGTGAGATTAGATTTGTCCTTTAAAAAAAGCCTGAAAAACAAGTCTCAGAGCAAATCAGAGTAAAGAAACTTGAGGGCCGGTGGGGGGACTGAGGGATGTTCATCATAGGTATTCTGATACCTTCACTTCACACTGTGGAGAATTGTGTGAATCACAACACACTACACAAACCTTATCACAAAACAGCTCTTCACACAGAGGTTATGATCTGGGTATAGGTAGTCCTTGTCTTACAATCACATTGGGACCCCAATGCTCATCTAAGCCAGGGGTCTGCAACCTTGACAACTTTAAGACTTGTGGACTTCAGCTCCCAGAATTCCTCAGCCAGCATAGCACAGCTGGCTGAGGAATTCTGGGAGCTGAAGTCCACAAGTCTTAAAGTTGTCAAGGTTGCAGACCCCTGACCTAAGCAATGAGGCCATTAAATGAGTTGTGCCTGATTTTGCAACCTTTTTTGTTGCAGTTGTTAAGTGAATCTGGCTTTCCCCCATTGATTTCGCTGGGAAGGTCGGACTATTGCAACCATTGCAAATACATGCACTTGAACTTTGATTACATGACTGTGAGGACACTGCAATGGTCTTAAGTATGAGGACTGATTGAAGGTCACTGTTTTTCAGCACTGTCCTAACTTTGAACAGTCATTAAACAAATGCAAGTAAGCCAAAGATTGCCTGTATCTGAGTGTTTGCAATGACATAAAACATATTCATAATGAATTCTATGTAAGTCATCAGTAGATTCATACCTGTGCTGGTATGGAGCTACAGAGTTGGCCCAGAGTTCATTCACTATTTCAAAAGAAGGTTTATTGATTTCCAGCAAGAGCTCACGTGACTTCTGTACTGCTTTCTATACAAACTATTCCTTCCACACCCAATAAATTAAGAACCTAACAAAAATGGTTCCTTGGATGCTTGTATTTTTGGCATAATATTTTTTCTTATGTGGGGATATTCCACATTAAAACCAATTAGGAAGACTAGAAAATATATAACCTATTCTTTAAAGAAGAAAAGGCCTAAACTCAGTTACACCTGCCCACTAACTAGAGCAGTACAATGTTTTCTAGCAAACTAGATAGAATAATGCTAAGCTTTTTAATGGCCTTTTGGACTAAATCCCAAGAGTGAATGTCTCATTAGCCCTAGTTTGAGACAGGTTAGCACCTGCTAATATCTATGTCAAATAAATTAGCTTACGTCAGCTGCTACTCACATTTAAGGGTCTGTCCCTTTGAGACCTTAGTTTTCCCTCCTTATCCAGGCCTATGCAGATGGTTGTCTCCCAACAGCTGTCTCCTGAATTAGTGGCCCATGGGCAGGACAATGCATGCAGTATGCTAAGTTGATCAGGTTGTGTATGGCGTTTACTCAGAGCTCTACACCTGTGCTGTACAGATGGCAAAATGCGGTCGTTGCTCCCAGATACGTGGCGGGGGATGGAAGAGAGCCCAGCTTTTTAGCATTTCTATTTGTCAGAGGAATAATCAAAGCTGGAAGGTATAGAATGTACAAGGCAGGCTTGAATGTTTTGGAAAGCCAACTGAAGTAAAAGAAAAGCATCTGTTTTGTTTGCATATACTGTCTGATAAAACTGTTACTTTTTCAGGGGCGAAAAATACCAAAACATAGATCAGCAAATTTTATGAGTATCTGGAATAAAACAGCTAACCCTAATTAAGAGGTGTTTTGGCTGTTGGGGTTTTTTTTTGTTTTTTTTGTATTAATATTAATGTGTTAGTATGGTATTAATAATCAGTGCCTGGTGCTTGTTTTGTGCTGATTTTTTGCCATCATTTTTCTTTGTATGTTGGGGTCTTCTAGATTAATTAAGGACTCACTTCTGATATCTGTAAGCTCCCATGAAATCTCTGATGGAAATCTGAGGAAATCTGATCTGTCCTCCCAATCTTCAAGGGATAGTTATTCAGATATATTTAATGAAAAATAGATTGGGTTAGGGTCTACAAAGCATGGTAGTTTTATCTTTTGGAGGAAGATGTGATAATTATCTCCTCCACAAAAGAGGTCTTTCTCTATTGGATTAGCAATTTAATTTGTTTTATTTTTAATTTTTAGAAGGAAAGAATCCTACATAGTTCCTGTCTAACGATCCAAGCTGAAAATGGGCATTTAGGCTTTAATTTAGAATTGGAATTGCCAGTAAAGCATCTGCTCTTCGTATTAGAAAGTTTTCCTGACATTAAACTGGAATCTGCTTTCCTGTAACTTAAAACCATTATTCCTTGTCCTCTTCTCTGGGGGACAGAGACCAAGACTTGATCTTCATATAAGTGATATTTTTTCAGATTCTATTATACAATCTCTCAGTTTCTCTTCTAAACACTTTTCCAGTTCCTGCCATTTCTTTTGACAAGACTCAGCTTCTTCTTTAATGAGACTTCTTGCTGCCCTTCTCTTCACCTAGTCCAGTTTCTCTGAGTAAAACAGGATCATGTATTTCAGATGGACCAAAATAAAACAAGGTGAATAATTACTTCCTATGATAAGGAAATGATCATAACATTGGTTCTGTTGATGCATCTGTAGCGCCACCCCCGTAGGGACCGCTTAAGTCCGGGCCCTCCCGACCTCCCCTCCAAGTGGCCACCAGCCCAAAGAGGTCTCTCACGTTGGCACCTCTGCCTAACAGGGCACATAACATGGTGGTATTCAGTCACGATCTGCAGCCATGCACATGGGGCGGTAATGGTTGCTCTCTCTCAACGGTGACTCACTTGGGATGATGGTGGTTGATCTCAGGCAATAAGAACTTACAGGGAAGATGGTAGTCAATCTCTAATGACAACAACTTGCCCAGAAAATGTTAATCAGCCTCTGGTGACGGCAACTTGCCTAAAACAATGGCAATCAGTCTCTGGTGACAGCAACTTGCCTAAAGCAATCGTAGCCAGTCTCTGGTGGCAACAACTTGCCCAGGATGATGTTAATCTGTCTTTGATGACAACAACTTGCCCAGAATGATGGCAATCAATCTCTGGCACTAGCCGAGGCCTCCCTTGTCCGCTCTCCTCGCCCCTCTCTGACCTCACTCCATGTAATCCATTTTTATCTCACCCAGCTGATCTTATAAAGAAAAAAACCCTTACCTCCCACTAAAAGACATATGTCAAACTCTTCCCTAACTCTCCCTCTGCCTAACTTAGTCCAACGAGGGAAAGGAATTAAAACTCCCCAAACTACCCTCTCTCCCTCTCTTCGTCTGGCCTGCCCGCAACAAAAGAGAAAGAAACATTAAAACTTCACATTTCCCCACCCCTCACTCTCTTTCTCTCTCTCTCTCTCTGCCTGGCCTGCTTCAAGCAAACAGCTCCAACCAGCCACTCTCACCCTCTCTCTCTCTCTCTCTCTCTCTCTCTCTCTGCCTGGCCTGCTTCCAGCAAACAGCTCCAGCAACTATTCTCACCCTCTATCCCTCCCTGCCTGGCCTGCTTCAAGCAAACAGCTCCAGCAACTATTCTCACTCTCTCTATCCCTCCCCTTTTCATCCAGCTTGCCTGTAATGAAGAAAAAAAAGCAAACACGAAAACCCCAGCTTCTTACTCTCTCTTTGATCAGCTGGCTCAGAACAGCAAGCTCCACCAAGCCTTCTCTCTTCCTCCTCTTCCATTGGCTTCCTCCTCCTTTTTCTTCCCTCCTCCGAGCCACGCCCCGCCGCCAGACCCATGGCAGCTGCTGGAGCTCCTCATCTTCCTGCCTAATCGGCAGGGCTCCTGCAAAGCCTCTCAGCTGGCCTCATTCTCACCCCAACTCGGCTACACATCCTAAGGTTACATTTTCCTTTTTGGCACTACACCACTCAACCAGTAACCAATTGTTATTCCAAAATCTTTTCTACAAATATTTATTATTTGACTTCAGACAGCTGCTCCTTTCATTCTACCATCAATTCCAAAAAGCATTTTTTTCTTAGTATCCAAACTGAAGATTGAAGTAATAACAGGGAATTTTTTTCTTTCTTTCTGTAAAGCACATATTCTATTTGGCTGGGACATCTGTCATCCCTTTAATTGCCAGGATTGATTGGGTTAATCTGGCTGGTTAGGTAGATATTTCTCCCTCACCTCTCCCTGTGCATTCATCCTGAATTTTTGCTCTTGTTGAAAGAGGATGACCATTCTCCATATGAGAAATGTACCATTCTCAGGGCAATATATTGTTCTTTGGTATATATGATACCAAAGTACCAATTGTACTTTGGTATATATAATAATGCTAGACTCTCAAAACATACCATATCAAATTAAGTGAAAACATTTGCTTGCTGAGAAATAAGACAATAAGCATTGTGCTCACTTCAATAGCTAAATTGGTTTCCATGACAGCATGAGCTTATCCCTCTATGTGATTCCCAATTGGTTGACTTTTCTTCATGAAAAACCTGCATGTGTCAAGAACTGCAAAAGAGGGATTTCAGGTAAAGAAGAAAAAAAACTCTTAACATTGCAATTGGTCTCAGTTTTTATTACATTAAAACAGAAGGCAATAAATCTGGGAGTTCCTGAGATAACCAAAGGCTCATAGAAATGTTCAGAAATAAAACTAGAGGTGACCCCACTATTATTGACAAAGTGTGAATGTTAAGGAAGTTGCCTCAATTTTCATTAACAAACATATTTTTTTCATAATTAAGAATAACATTTCTAAAATGTAATGTTTAAATTTTAAAGGTCGTGATGTTTCAGATCCACAATGCAAAATAGTTCTTCCAGTCCATGTTGTTTCTTGTCTTAAAAAAAAATCTTTCCATCTTGTAAAATGGCAAATTATCTGATAATACCTGCAAGTTGATATTTTAGTATTATTAAGAAAAATATAATTAAAAATATAATAAAGTACAAAAGTTAAACTGTTGTGGTGTTTCAGATCCACAATGCAAAATAGTTCTTCCAGACTATGTTGCTTTCTTGTATCAAAAAACCTTTCCATAATTATCTGTTAATATCTACAAGTTGAAATTAACAAATGCTCACTGATAGTTTTAATAATATTAAGAAAAATATAGTTAAAATATAATAAAATACAAAAGTTAAACACTGTATAGAAACCCCCTTTGCTCAGTTATTTTGGAGAACAGAAAGAAAAATGCAATTATAACAATGTACTTCAAATAAGTAAAATTGCAGATCATAAGAAATTAAAATTAAATGTTTAAATAGAAACATTTATCATTGTAAATGCAAACAGGTTGTTCTTTTGTCACATGATTACTCACTTCAACATGGGGTCCATTCTTAGGGTTTTTCAGATCTGTCATAATTTCCTTCAACTTTTACTTTTATAGCTGTGTCATTAAATGCACATTGGATTGTTACAGCCAAAATGTTTAAAACAGATGTGGCTGTTAAAGTTACATTATGAATTTTACAACCTGAGGTTTTTTATGACACTGAACTGCAAGCCACAAAAACAAACTGGGGGGTGAAATAGGCTGTCTTGCAGTGACATATTACTGTACCACCAAAAACATAAAAGCAATCAATGTGAGATCTACCATCCACTGCAAATAAATGTAGGTGGAAATTATTCCAAAATTAAGAATCTACTGAATAGGTAAGAATGAGTCATGTATTGAAGCTATATTTTTGACTCCTCAAAATCCCATATTTTTTGGTATAGTCCAAATCCTGTTCCTTGGATTTTAATTTTTATAGAGTTTCCTTTGCCAAAAAGTTTGAGTGGTAGTATCTACATCTAATACTTAAATCAAATTATAAAATTTCCCCTCTTTCAGTTGGAACTGCTGTTTTTGTAATGGAAATATCCATTGCTTTCCCCTCTTCCCAGCTTAGAAAAGACTAAAAGAAAGAAAAAAGGTTACCTCATGTTACTGCAAATTCTTGACTTATAAATCTGTTTTATGTTAGAATGCCTGACTTTCAGAGATGCATTTAAAGAGCGATGGGATTGTATTTAACCCCACTATAAATTTACTTCCTATGTAACTTCCTTTAATAGAGATATTATAGCACAGTATTTTTTAAAGTTCATAAAGAAATGTGGGAGCACATTCAGTTTCATGCTGTGTAGCATTCATGCTCCCTAACATTTCTTTATCTTCAGACTCAATTATGGTGTCTGCACTCTAGTGATTTTAATTGCTGAGGCATTATTTATGCTAACATTTTATTCTCATGCAATTGTTCATTGGTAGTCACATGTCTGGCATATTTAAACTATTTTTATTACAAAAAGGGGATAAAAGCCAAGAACGCTAGCAACTTCTTACATTTTCAAAACTAGTAGCATTATTTTCCTTGGGAAGACAAATACCAATTAGACTTCACTCCTGCAAGTATCTCTTCCACCAGGATACATATGAGTGAAAAAACACCAACTTCCTCTTAGCAATATCAAACCGAAATCTGTTTACACACCTATTTGATCATCAGCAAATCAATACTGTACTGGTTTTTGTCCTGTTATTGAGCAATTCCTTCCAAATAATTCCTTCCAAGTTAATCCAAGTTAATGACCTGGAAGAAATATTTCAAAGCCAGTTTTGCAAACTAAACCTTCCAATCCCAACTCTAATCATAATTTCTTCTTGTTTCTAATATGGGGAAACATTCACATATGCAATTTTTCATTTACAACTTACAGTACAGTACATTTTGAGAAGAAGTCAACTGGATTTTTGTACTGCGTACAGAGTTCAGTACTAAACTGGTGGACATTTATCTATGTCTCAATGAATTCATTCTCAGAGCTTGCTTTATTCATCTTTTCTGTGTCATTAGAGATATACAGTATGTATTGTGTTGGTTTGTGATGGCTGGAGATTAAACTAGATAACAGGAGATTTTAATATTATGGTGCTTTGCTTTTTGTTTTAATCTGGCTGTTATATGCAAAGAACATATTTTACAGTTAACTTATATGATGATCATGATGACAATGAGTCCTAATTTTAGGTTATGAGAGAAGTAAAAAGAAAAGAAAGCAAAAATATGTGTGAATCAATTTCTTAATATAAATAGAGCTACTGAATTGGATTTTATATATTAATATTTGTTCCAATGTTGAAACTGTATTTTAATAAAAGTAAATATAACTTCAAATTAAGTTTGACTGAAACCATTCCATTTTCTTGGAAGCAATTCAGTAATTGCTGAAATGAGATGCGAGGATATTAGCCAGGCTTTAAGAAGCCTTAAAATAATACTAACAATGACCTGAACCTATTTTCCTCACTATTATGAATTTGGTTTCAGCCCTTTGGTTGTTGAGAAAGGAACTCATCGGGCATAAGATACATCAGAGAGAGTAGGACATAACCTCAGGGAGGGAATCGTGGAATGTCTGCATAAAGCCATAGCAGCACTCACATTGAAATCCTATACTGACAAATAGGCTTGCCCTATTCTTTTCTCTATTCTTGCCCTATTCTTCTATCAAACCCCATCCAACCCCAGTCTGGAGACATTGCTTTGAAAAGCTACTCTAATGGAACTCCCTGAGAAAAGCCTGCAATAATAAAAAAGCAGCCTGAAAAACTCTACTGCAGGAATATATATTCTCCTATTCCTCCTTGGCTATGACAAGCAAGAATGGGCCTTTGCTTGAGAGGAAACTCAAGTGTCATAGTAAGAGTACCAATTATCTCCCAAAGGTTTATCTCACCAAGTTTCTATCTAAAAAGAAAGGTGCAGTTGGAGAAAAAAATTACAAGGGAAAAATAAGAATCAGCTGCAGACAGTGAGCTAACAAATAAATATATAATCTCTTAGACCTTTGCTTAGTAACTAGTTCATTGTTTGGGACTGTAGATGTGTTTACATCCTTGTTGCTTCTGTGCTTAAGTGCATTATCTGCTAATTCTTATTTCTAAAATTCCATAGTCCAAACTATTTTATTTTATTTTATAAAAGTTATCTTTTGTGAAAAGTTATGTTCAAGTCAGTGATATCATTTTCAAATTACCAAATCAAGGAGTATTGCAAGGAGTATAGCATTTTATTGTGTTGACAAATATTTACTAAATTTACTTTTTTTAGGAGTGCTGAGAAATTTATTATGATGGAGTTCTAAAAATCTGCATTAGATGCTTTATTGTGACCAGAACTTGCTTTGATTATACAGTTGATCCCTACCTTGTGAACTGTAGCTCTATGAAATGGCAAGAAAAATGTATATAAAATATTAGGAGACCATGGATGCTCTAAAGCTGAAGTCTTGCTATGTTAAAAAAGAGAGATGAAAATTCACAGTGATTGAATTCAATCAGCATGCGAAACGCTAACCTCAGACTGACAAAATGTGATGGTTCTGTTCATATAAAATGCTATGCCCAAACCACTAAAACATAATATGATTTAACATGTTTGACATGGTCTGCTTTAACAGCATGTTAAAACAATGTCCCACAATGTAAAACAAATGCTGGGCAAAATTCTACTCGATTCACTTTTATCCTAGTCTGTCATCCCCTGTGACAGTGTCGTTTTTCATCCAAGCTTATGATGGAATGTTGAAATTCAGAGAAGGAGAGTAGAATGCCAAGACATTACAGTAGAGATATCCAAGTTGTGGGAAAGTAGAAAGTGTGAGAAAAAAACCCCTCAAAACAATTCAGTCTTGATGTCGTTAGGTATAGGTTGAAGTAGAGAGGGGTTGTGACAGGCTTTCCAGATTCTATTACAATACTCTAATTGCATTAAGCTAGGTGCTGAGACTTCTAGTAACTATTGTTTTCTGGCTTGCTAATCTTGACTGGCTAACAAAGCTTTATATATGACCAACATTATCACTGATATGTAAATCAAAGAATTAGTTGAGATGGAGGTTTTGCTGCACTGGATCTTTCTTCCCCAAGATATTTGTTTATATAAATATGATCAAAAGACAAATGGCTACAGAAATGTAGTAGAAATGTCTACATTGGGATGGATAAAAAGAAGGAAAATTAACAAGGAACATAGCTATCTGTTGAAAGGGTATGTGACCTGTTTCCAACTGGAAAATTACATTTTCCAAAGTGGCATCATGTACATCTATGCCCAAATTATGCAAATTAACATCTGTAAATTATTTGCATCAGGACATGACTGAGATAAGTTACATAATACATGTTATTTGCATAGTGAATCATGATGTACATGAAATCTTTCTGGCTTCTACCAGATGTCTTTCAGCTGGAAAGGTATATTAAAATGAGAGGAAATTATATTGGCTATAACATCCTTCTTCTCACTATCCATTGCTTTTGCAAAATTGTGCCTTTTCTGCAGCATCTCCTTCATAGTTTATTTTCTCACAAATGACAAACACAAAGCCTTGCAGCTGGAGAGATCACAATTCTTCTATTAGCCCAGTAGTAGTCTGCTACTGGCAATTCAGCCTTCCTTCCCACTCCAACCAGTAGCAGTATTAATGCCTTTTGCCGTCCCAGAACAGGAGTTGGAAACAGGTCATTCTGCTTTATTCAACACATCCATCAAGCTTGCATGTGCACTTTTACCTTTGACTCTACATAAAAGTTTAGCATTGTTAGCAAATGTAGAAGAGCCACCCAGCCATTTTATGACATATGGTTACAAAACATTCAATCCTCACTTAGCTCCTGATTATTTCACTTCTGCTTTTATCAGTAGCTATGTTCTCTCACAATATGTAGATTCTACTCTTCTTCATGAGTGATAGAGAAACGTGGCCTAATTTATACCCACATTACCATCTCAATAAACTCATAGTCATCCCTTCCTTGAATTGCACATAGAAAGTATTTGGCATACTCCAAAGTATGTTCTAACATTGTTGTAATTCTACATTTATGCTTCTCCATTGTAATCCTATTTCTTTTCTTCTTTTTTTTTAAGTATATTTTATTAGATTTTATAGGGGTACAGGGGTTACATTAAGGTGCTTAGGAACCACCATGGAGGTGGGTATATTAAACATCCAAAAAAAAAGAAGGACAATCATAAATATATAACTCAAATCAAATCTTTTAAACTTCCCTCTCTAATTCCCTCATTTAATCTTACATATTCAAATTAATAAATTCTATATAAGCTTCAAACGATCCTATCAAATATCAGTTACATTTCAATTCTAAAAGTCCAGATCCTGTTTTTAAGCTTTACTAACTTACAATTACTATATTTCAATTAGCTTTAAATAGACATATTATTAACACTTCGGGTGCCCTTTTTTTTTTTTACATAATTATATCTGGTATATTGTTCTCGCAACAACATTCCCATATCTTCTTCATTGATACCATTTTTTTCTCTTATCACCCATCCCTCTTATTCTCCTTTTTTTCCAAATAATTCTCTTAAAATAAAAATATCAGGCCAACAAATAAATTTCTATCTAATTTAAATATATATTCTATCAATGCCTCTATATCTATAAAAATCTTTTTAAACCAGTAGATAAAGTTTACTTCTCCAATACTTATCATATCTAAAACAAAGTGATATTACAAAGGGTATCCTCTTAAACATTTCACGTACTCCATTAGTTGTTAAGTCAGTCAAAAAATCAAAGCCTTTTTAATCCCATTAAATAAGACTTTAAAATACATTTTTAAATCTAACTCTGGGCTTCTTTCTATGCCATAGTGGTTTCCATAGTAAGGTTCCTACATAATCAAACCACAATATTAAAAGGTCCATATTCTTTAACACTTCAAATTGGTCAAAGTTCTCTTTCCTTTCTTCTAATAGCCTTTGGATGGTAAAAGCTGTTTTATTCCATGTTATATTTACCAATTGTTTATCCACCTTTTCTCGATTTTCAATAAGTTGTATCTGAGTGTCAGTCTCTGTTGGTATTGATGCTTCAGACATCTCTGTTAAAGTTGTTGTATAGTCATCAGACTTCTCGATAGGTTGTGTTTGAAGTTGAATAAAATTAGTTTGTTTTGTGGTTTCCACGGTTTCTCTCAGTGTAGGGAAAAGGGATTGAAAATAGGAACTCACATCCTCTGCAGCTTCCAAATTTTTTTCCAATATAAGTTCATAGTCCAGCTGTGTATTAAATTCCATATCGATAGTAATAAGGCTTTTTAATCTTTAAAGAAGGCTCTACTTCATAAGAATCAGGCAAGTATTCACCTTCAATTTTCAATAGGCCAGCTGCATCCGTTATCTTGTGGTTATCACCCTTTGAAGGTCATAGCCATTCCCAGCCATAAAGAAATATAATTGCAGTACCACTTTTCGACACATGATGTCCTCAGCAAACCATAAAATCTTTTCTTTTCTTTTTTTTCCTTTCCAAATAATAGATTTTTTATTTTTCGTGTTGAAAAAGATGAAGAAAGGGCTCAAAATAATAAATGCGTAGTTGTAACAATAATAGTCAAGAATAAAATGTTTTCAGGTCCCCTCAGTATTCCAAAATTTAAATAGTCCATCAAAATTGACTGGTTTTTATTTATTTATTTTTTTTCCAAAGCTGTTTTTCCCAATTGCCCAAACGCTGCTTCCTCACGACAGGGAAATAGTTCAAAGAAAGCTTTTGACAGGAAAGTAGTTAGGGAAAAAAAAGGGGTAGGAAAGGTCTCACCCGGATTCTCCACGGGGGTTCTTTCACTTAGATGTTCTTCTGGCTTTCAGCTGGTGCGACGAAGTGATCGTCCATTTTGTAGGACGATCTTTTCCTCCGGCGGCCCTAAGGAGAAAGCTCGAACTGGGGAGAGCCGCCGCTCTTCCCCAGTCGAGCAGGAGCCTCCTCTAACGGTGGTCGCCTCTATGGGGCGACTTTCGACCCGATTAAGGGTCTACCGGCGGAGGGAAAGCAGCCGGTGGGAGAGACAGATCTCTCCGTACGACTGCTGGTGTCGCGATCCGGAACCGGAAGCCTCCGATCCGGAACCGGAAGCCTCTTAATCCTATTTCTTTTCTATATGTTCGTTGTAAAAACAACCAGCAGCTATGACAGAACATAGCAATATTGCAATTGGTGGTGGAAACTTAGATAGGTTTTAGGGAAGCAACTGTCTGCTTTCTAGCAATAGCAATAGTACCTAGATTTATATAGTACTTCATAGTGTTTTACAGAACTCTCTGTATGATGAGTCAGCATATTGTTCCCAATAGTCGGGGTCCTCATTTTACCAACCTAGGAAGGATGGAAGACTGAGTTAACCTTGAGGTGGTCAGGATCAAACTCTTGGCAGTGGGCAGAGTTAGCCTGTAATATTGCATTCTAACCACAGCACCACCATGGCTTTTCCAGGGTAATAAATATGTATTTACTATCTGAAAGAAGATTGGAAATGGGAGGTGGGAGATGATGACTAATATGTAGCTTGTCCAAGAAGACTAAGAAACATATTTCTAAGACATATTGAACATTGAAAAATCAAATGGAGATGTAGATAGCAGATGAAACTTATGTTTGTCAGTTCTAGATTTGGTCTACACTACTATAACATTGTATAACTTTTTTTGTACCACACAATTATCCTTAACATTTCTTGCACACATGCATAGACACAGATATACATATACATACACAACTAAAACAGAAGAGAAATTATTCTCAGTACCATGATTTTAAAAAAACAAGCAATTAATGCCTTTTACATTAATATGTTGTTCTAATCCAGTGGTGGCGAACCTATGGCACGGGTGCCAGAGGCGGCACTCAGAGCCCTCTCTGTGGGCACGCGTGCTGTCGCCCCAGTCCTAGACCTTCAGCTGGGTTTTATAAAACCTTTTCGCTTTAGGCCTCCGCCGCCGTGTGCAAAAAAAAAAAAAAAGGTTCAATCAGTCAATTTCAACTTCTTGCGGAAAAAAAAAAGATCTTGCAAAATTGGAATTGATTGATTGAACTTTTTAGTCCCACCCTGTCTGCCGTTACCACCGCAGCCACGCCCACCCAATTGGCCACACCCAGCCAATGGGCCACACCCACCCGGCACTCGACGATGCATAAGTGGGTTTTGGGTTGCAGTTTGGGCACTCAGTCTCTAAAAGGTTCTCCATCACTGTTCTAATCCATGATTGGTTGAATAAATCTCTATTATCTCAATTTGCTTGACACAAAGCATAAACCATGCTTCTCAAATCACAGTGACTGGAATTTATTTATTTATTTGACAAATTTATATGGCTGTCCAACTCACACACAGTGACTACAGATGGATCACAACATTAAAAACCCACAGTATAAAAACCCTATTATCACCACGCCCATATCAAGAAAAACGTGGATAACTTGAGATTTCAAGGAAATGCAGATTTTTTTTGCAGCTCTAAAGTTTCATAATTGCTGGAAAAGAGGGGCACACATTCCCAAAATTTTTAACATGAAAATATAGTATATTTTTCAAACCTATTATAATCTTTAAAAGTAAAATAAAGCACTCAAGTCTCTCAATCATGGGAAAAATAGAAAATCAGATTCTGATGACATCATATGTGATAATCGTATGCACATTATTGCATTACTGTTTCGCCCTCTGTGGGCTCTGGCATCTAACAAATATTTACTGGAACACCCAATCATCAGAACATCATCCAACCTTGAGCTAAGTCAAAACTGAGGACACTTCAGTTTCTTAGTTTGATTATGAATCCAGCAACGTCTGTGTCCCACCCGCACTAAGTTTAGAATATATATTTAAATTCATTTCCTGCAGAAAATAAATCATGTATAATCATGTCCTGATAATGAGGGATATCCTTGAAAGATCCTGGGAATTTAGAACCCATGAATAAATCATTAAATAAATGTATCCATAATAGGTTGCTAATTATAGATGTATTTAGCTAATTTTTCCTTGATGAAATATATGGATCTCAGCAGTGAGTAGATTCTGTTTGCTATTTAGAAATTGACTTAATATTTTCATAATGACTCCTTCATTTGCAACTAACCATAGTATGACTCTCACCTTTACTCATCCACAGCTCATGCATGAAACATAAGTCACCTTTAGCTTTTCTGGTGTTAAAGCATTGCTTTTCCTTTAAGTCAGGGGTGTCAAACTGCCAGCCCACAGGCCGTTTGAATCATACGGAGGCCACGCACACCCCAGCTCCTGCAATGCAAAAAAAGTTGTGATATGTCGCGACATGTCATGTGATGTGGCAAGTTTGACACCCGTGCTTTAAGTCAACAACCAGTAACAATTTGAAATCTGATTGCTATTCATACCATGGGCAGTCCACTCTGGTGACCCATACAGAACAGGATCAGCCTGGCTTTAGGCCAACTTAGATTAGTGTGGGCACATCTCCACACTCTGGTCTCCAAGTACTTAAACTAACGTTGAATCTCCCCTCCCCATGTGGAAAGGGCTGGGACAAATGCCAGATGTTGAAAAAGGCTTATGAGGTCCCTCATTTTGAAAGAGTTTTCTTGCTTCACAAGTGCAGACTTAGCACAGGCACACACCCTTCAATAGTTTCCATGCATTTTTTTCTACTACTACTACTATGCTGAAAAGCTGTGTTCTTCTGAACTTTTTCAAATTCTACAACTGGGCAAGTTGGTTCAGTAAGCTTGTGAAAGTGTGGAGTTAGCAGTGTGTTGATTTCATACGTTTCTGAGAACAAAAGCCAAAAGGTTTGACCATCTTTTAAAATTAGTCCACAGCAACACAGGAAAGAGGATGGTTTGAGACTTCTGTCTAAAACCTGTCATCTTCCCAAGTCCATCCATCTATGCAACATGGATGGCTGGGGACTGGCTGATGATTTCCCATCAGCTGAGAATATTCTAGATGCTTAACAAGTTATTTTGGTTAACACACAGTGCATTAATAAAATCAAGATCCCACCCTTTGATAGAAAGCCAAAACATAGGGACCAGATACATGATAGGCAGAATGGGACAACTTGGTACAGCCAACTTGCCACGGGACAACTTGTGGCCAGCTCACCATGGGACAACTTGCTTCTGGACAATTCAACAATTCAATTTAAGTATTTAAACTAATTAAAAAATATTTTAATTTTTGTCATTTTCATTTTATTTTGTCCCTTCTTTTGCTTTTTTCTTTAATGATTCTATTCCACCATTTCTTCAATATTAGTGTAACTCTTGTCCTGTGGCAAATTGTCCACAGCAAATTGACCATGGCAAGTTGGCAGTGGCGAGTTGGCTGTGGTGAGTTGGCCATGCTGAATTGGCCACGCCGAGCCAGCTTATTTTTCTGTTGGTGAAACTAACAGAATTGGTGAAAAGCAGTTTAATCAGGGAGCTTGGAAAAACCCTCCAAAACCAATGGGTTCGGAGCATTTGTGTGATCCCATTTAAAGCAATATTTCTTGAGTATCCCCTCATCAAGTCATTCAACAATAGTATTTCATCCAACATCAGTGAGATATGGAAGAAAATAAAAGGTATTTTCTGGGTGCTAGTTGGGTAAGAAGATGGAGGATGAAGTTCAGAGTTGAGAAGTTCAATCAATTGTAATTCATAAATGTTTCCAAACCCAAACAGAAACCTGAGATGCCATTTGCATCAGTAATGACTTAATTTATGGCAGATGCAAAAAAGGAAAGAAAAAAAAGACCTTCCATTTCTTCTTCCATTCATATTGTAATTTCAAAGAAAAGAAACAATTCAAGAGTGTTTTCTTGTCTTGCTATTCCCTTCAGGCATAAGCATCCATACTTAGATGTTCTGCTGAGAGCCACCATAGGTTTAATAGAGTTTAGCAGATTTTCTGTAAAGCTGTTGTTTTAATTTCAAGCTCTCATATATATACTTTTCTAATATTATAGCCAAAACACAGCACATTGCACAAAAAAAGAAGTGGTGTCAATCTTTGCTGCAACTATGGTAACAGAATGGCAGGGTTGTAACATAGATTGGCTAAGTCAGTAGGAAGGACAGTAAACTGAGAGCTTCTGAAACAGCCAGCTTTAAGACCACATTTGGATCCGAGAGCTAAATACATGCTGCTTTTAGTATACCCAGTAACTACACATAAGATCAGCGTTTCTCAGTCTTGGCAACTTGAAGAAGTGTGGGTTCAGCTCTCAGAATTCTGAGAGTTGAAGTCAAGTCCACATCGCTTCAAGTTGCCAAGGTTGAGAAACACTACATTAGATATATTTTGACAGAGCTTGTGTATCTAATTGTGTTAGTAACTTGGAGATGAATTGGAAATCCACCACAGGATTTCTCATTGTGATATTTGCTGGGATTCTTGTGGTTCATTTGAAAGTAATGCTGACTCCTCATATAGATATTTGTTTTGGAGTTTTCAATTTGGCTGATTTTATGGACAAGTTGGTTATAATGGAGAGGAAGGAGGACAAAAAAATCTTGCACAATAATCCCCAAGAAAACATCTGCTCATATCCTGCCTTTTTGTTTTAGCTTGACTAAATTACACATATTGCTTCTTAGGACTTAGCAATTTTCCTTTAAAAAAAAATATAAAAAAAGAATAAATGAGGACAGGATTTTCCTTCAGCTATCCCTCCTCTTATTATTTTCACATTTTTCCCCAGAAGCTTTAATTGACATGACAAAGAGGAAAACTGTTTATGTTTTTAGGTTTCTTTGACATAATGAGAACTACTAGGCATCTATATTGGCTTTCTGTGTTAATGGGAATCTCATAACCAACACAGCCTCATATATGAGAAAGTGATTGTAATGGCAGATATTCAGAATCTCACACGAGAGCCATAATGGTAAAATATACACCAAGCAAGCTTTAGATTTCTTTCTACTGATTCCACACTGCTGTTAAAGCAGAGCAGGAGCATCCACAGACAAGGCCAAAAAGTTCAAGATGGCAACTGTGACATGTGATTGAAACCTTGCCTTTTTATGTGCATCTGTATTATACATTTTAAAAAGGTGGGAGTTTGATCATGTAGTTGTGGCCACTTTCTTGATTTTTTTGACTCTCTTCCCCTGGATGCCCCTGATTGAAAACCATTTCTGCTTGTCTCAGGAGCAACTAGCACACATTCCTACTAGAGGACTTCAACACAACAACCAAGAGAAGTTCCTGTCTTTTGAAGCTGCAAATCAATGCAGTATTCTTCTCTTGAGACAATGAAATGAATTATATTGCATTATCTTTCTCCACGTTTTCAGCAGCAATTGTTAAAAATACACAAGCACATGCTCATTTACCAAAACATATCTTCCTATGTGCATAGCACAACTTGAGTATAGTAGATACCAGAATCATTTTGAAAGGATTCAATTCATTTCATAATAGATAGCCAATTGATCACATAGTTCACAGTAATCACAGTAATAAGCAGCATGGAGTAAGGAGCATATATCTTTTATTTATTCATCAGATTTATTTATTTGTCATATTTATATGGTTGCCTATTTCACAAACAAGTAATTCTGGGAGGTGTACAACAAAAATCTATATATACAAAGCAAACGAATATGATTATGCTTTTATGTCCTTGGTTTTCTATTGCTTTCGATGTCAGTTTAGAAATTAAAAGCTAGAAGAAAATGAGAATGTATTTCAAAGTTTCTACTGAGAACTTGGATATTACATAAATGTATTTTGTTTTGTTCTGAGATGAGCAAATAATTAGGGTAAGCAATCATCATTGCCAATAAATGTGTTATCTGATCTTGTGACTCTCTGTGGGATCTACACATTAACATAGTGCAACATTTCTGAAAAACAGTCTTGATAGCTTTGTACAGTGAAAGTCAAAACCAGAATGCCAAACACTTTTCAGCAATTTCTCTTGCATGACCAGAGGTGTAGATTTTATGTGCATCTTGTAAAAAAAGAACTCTCCAATTTGCAAGTGGTATGATGGGTCACAGTAGGAAGAAAAGTTGAAAATGTTTTTCAAATGAATTAAACAGAGTATACCTGTGAGAATAATTTTCTGTTTCATGCAGAGATTGTATATGCTCTGATGGCTTTAGTGAATTAAGTATATTGTTTGAAATATTTCTTGGAAGCATAGCATTTATATCCTAGCAGGACTTTCAGAACTGCTAAACGTTACACAACATTTAACATAAAATGCACCAATGTGAAAGGTTTATGCATAGGAACATTTAACACTTTACGTGTTGCTCAGGAGGTTGGCATAACATGGATAATACACACAGCATACATTTACACGAAGTCTTTCATAATTCTTTGTGCAGACCAGATACATTTGTTCTTCCCTTGCAGTATACATTCCTTTAATTATTTATACCAGGGGTGTCAAACTGCCAGCCCACAGGCCGGTTGCATCATACGGAGGCCGTGCCCACCCCAGTTCCGGCAATGCAAAACAAGTTGCGATACGTCGCGACACATCACGTGACACGGCGAGTTTGATACCCGTGATTTACACCATCTCCCAAATACAATGCAGAAATGCAATATTACTACATCTTGTGATACCTTGTATTTAACTTGTGGTTTTCCCCCTGCCATGTAAACTTAGATATATGCTTCTGCCATTGTTAAATGGTGCATCAGTTGTCAAAACAGATATTGTTTAAAACAAAAATAACATTCTAAGCAAACATTCACAGAAATTCTCCCCAACAATCACAGCAGTACTTTCTCCATATTAACGTATCTTTGTAGCTTTGTAGCATTTCAAGTTTTAATATAATTGTTTTGAAATAACATACAATCCGAATTTGTCATGTGATACCTGGGACCTTCTTCTCAATCTTAAAACCTGTTTTATTCATCAATTCTGTTTGATCTTGTAATTTCATACTTTTTTAACATATTTGTCTTCTGTTTATTAATCTTAAAACCTACTAGTGTCAAGCACTGGGGAAATCAGGAGATTCAGGCAGTTCATATGAGTATAAAGGTTTATTGCAAGCTTAAGCTCTCTACGAGAATCTGACCTACTAATGGTCAAAGGAAATAATGGGAGTTAAGGAGGAATTCAAGGTGGGCTGGACTTAGATCTCTTTTGGACACATAGGGACTCATGACTGATGACAGGCTTAACCCCTCCCCCAGGCTTAGCCAACATCTAGTGCACCAAATTCTTTTAATTTACCCATTAATTTCAATTGCCTTTAAATGATCTTCAAGAACCAACACCAGGTTATCTGCAAGTGCTCTTAATTTATAAGTCTCTTTAATCTTTATGCCCCCCAATCCTCTCCTCCTGGTTTATGTCTGTATTCAATATTTCAAGAACTAAAATAAACAGAGGGGACAGTGTCAAGTATCTTGTCTTGTTTCTTTTAGTATCTCACATGGTTTGGTTAGATCTTCATTAGTAATTAGTTGTGTTTTCTGTGAAGTATAAATTATGATATCCTGCATTTTCTAAGCAAGATTGCATTATTTTGTTCCAGAAATCACTTTTTCCAAGATATCACACTGATAGATATTATTATTGAAATGTTTAGTACAGCCTCATGAGAATAACTGGCAACTCCATGCTTGCCAAACAGAAACAGAAGCTGCAGTAATATAAGGTTACAAAAATAAGGGTATTATCTCCTAAAAGATGGTGAGATACATATAACTTGAAGTAGGTGGGAAAGAGGTGAAGAGGGTGCAACTATCTAATGAATCAAGCTACCTAATGCTTTGGCTTTTTCTCATACAATATGCTTAACTGAGTCAGTGCAGAGTTTAATGTATTAAGAGAACACTAAACATTAACACAGTCATTTAACCCCAAAGGGGTTAAATTTAACCCAAACAGACCCAATCACACACAGAGTTTTAAACCAACTCCACCCAATCAGTTGCATTGTAGAAACACCCATAAAACTGGTCCATTTTCTTTACCTATTGTAGCTATCCAAGTCAAAGAGTTGGAGACTTTAAAAAAGGCTGGAAATGAAATGTGGCCCATTAACAGACCATTAACAAACTCACTGCCTCCTGAGGACTGAGAATTATTATATTGTGCCTTTGTATCAGTGTTGATGTCTGGCAACTGGACAAATCCCTGTAGGTTTCTTGGCGACATTTTTGGAAGTGGTTTGGAAGCCATCTCCCCCTTCCTAGGGGGAAGAGAGTATTATTGGCCCAAGGTCATCCAACTTTGTGCCTAAGGTGGCTGGCTTTGTGCCTAAGGTACAACTAGGACTCAGGATCTCCCAGTTTCTAGTATATACCATACTCTTCCATGTATACAGATCTAGTATATGAGCATCTTGCAGGTAAGAAGGGCCAAATATTCTGTGTGGAACAGTCTGTTCATGTGCATCAGTGCACATGAAGAATCCTTTCCCCATTTATTTGCAAGTGCTACAACTGCTAATTTTGTATTCGGGACCACCAGTATACAGCCATATGCTCATGGACCATCTAGAAATGCCACTCAACAAGAAGTGAGAGAAATCTTGGAGTGAAGGCAGCCCTTTTCCACAATTACCTATATATTGTAGAATACATTGCCTTCAGAAGTATATTGTCTGATCTTTAAGGTAGGCCGTGGCAGAAAACAGATTCCACACATTTGACTAAAACTCTACTTTATTGACATAGACTAGAGCAATAGAATTTTGAAAGACTGACTGAGTCCTTTCTCCACCCCCTTATATTGTAATCAATTAGGGAGGCGTCAGTCTTAGTTCCTTCTGTTTTCTTTGCTTCCTGGGCTTAAAGCATGTTTAAACAACCTTTGTCTCTGTGTCATTTCTCTAAGGATATTGTCTTGGGTGTCTACATAAACTTGGCTCTTGCTGTTCTGATGTTTGAGAAGGTATTTTAGAACCATTCTTTGTCATTTTTGGTCATAACAAGGTACTATGATAACTTTGGCATTTTAATATGAATTAGAGAGCTTAGTTCCCATTTTGTTTTGTACTGTGCACCACCAAGAACCTGTCAACTGAGGTGGTACAGTATATAAATATGGTTGAAGGAAGAAAGAGTGAATCAGTATTCATCCTGGCAGCGTTATTGCAATCTGCAGGCATTTTAAACATCGGTTTGCTCCCTCTGCCTTTTCATAGTATTCTAGTTATGATCAGTTCATTTAGTGACAAATGCTTCCTTAAAATCTCACACAAGAAAGCAAAAAAAGAACCCAACTTTTTTCTCCTACTAGAAGAGATATAAAATTACACATCAAGTTCTTGATTTAGATGTAATTATACTGACAATGAGAAATAATCTGATCTAACAAAGAGGCTGAAAGAGAAAGAAAAGAACAAGAAACCTTCTCCATTATTATCATGAAATGAACGGGATTAGCTACAATCCATTGTCTTCCTATCTCATATTTGAAAGATATTTGCTCTCTCAGCTAAGGATTCCAAACTTGTAAATTTTAATAATGACATAGATAGCCTGAGGGGACAAATTACTTGCCTGTATTCAACATGCTTCAATGCTTTCAAGGCATAAGTCTGCAGGGGAACAAAAATAATACTTTCCTTAGTAGGCTTGGAGGGAGCTTTTCAAAAACAAGCAATATCAAGATATGAGTAAAGTTCATCTTAGGAGCAACATGAGGACAGCAGACTGGGAAATTGCATCACCTTGGTGGAAAATGATCAAGAACAGAGTTGACTTTGGGGAAAGGATTTTGTAGAAAATTTGGTATTTTTTCCATCGCATTGACAAACACTCTGGATTTCCAAGAAAAGAAACAAAAACATATTGTAAGCCCAATCCCAAAAGACAGTTTCTGTCCTGTGCATGAACTTTGTGGGTATCTTAGAATTTGAGCTCAAAGCTTTCTGGTCAAATCACTGGTGACTTTTGCAGTAAATTGCACTGAGTTGAGTGTGAGCTGAATTGTGTGAATTGAAATGAATGGATGAATTTTGAAGGAGGGGGAGTTTATTAAAAACATCCAAAGTGAAGACCCTGAAAGGAAGGGAAAAAATTAAATACCCTCTCCCCTATCCTGATGTTTTAAAACAGCCCAGCCTTCTACATACATACTTTCTACATATCCCAAACCATGTGCTTTAATAGTTCTTTCTCAGTTCCTTCTCCTATTATGTTTGGACTCATTTCTCAAATTATATTCCTTGATCCTTAATGGAATTTTTCAAGATCCGTATCAAATAATGAGAATGGAGTCTTCTCTGGTTTCCTTATAACTGAAACTAATATTTTATTTATAAACATGTCTATAATTTTGAATGGATTCTTGAAAACCATGTAGCAATGGCTAAAGCTGGATTACAACTCCTCTTATATTTATGTGATGTAACTATTTAAATTACAAAAAAATGTGGATTGGGTTGTAAATGGAATATTGCTAAGGTCCACTGTACTCCACATTCAGATCTTCTTGGTCAATTCACTAGTGCACTTTTCATGAGCTATTGATGGCTGTGCAGAGCTAGGAAAGACATATTGTGCTCCCAGGTACTGGAGTCTAGTATCTTCTAAATCTGATGGGACTGCAACTTCCAGCCAATTTGACCACAGCACCCAGTCCTGCAGGGAGGAGGAATTAAGCACAGAGTTAGCCTGGAGTCGCTGCACAACTACGGAAGGACTAGAACTGACCTCCTCCCACCAAGTTTCTTGTAGCCTTATCTAATTGTTCCCAAGAGTAGGCTGCCGGACTGGTGAGATTCTTGTATTAAAGGCAGAACATAATAAAGTAGTTAGCTTGACCTCTGCACCTGTGGGTCTGGTTGTTCATGCTGACAACCACTTACAAGTTTTTGCTCTCTTAATTTTCCTAAAAGGAAAAGATGAGGGATGGCAGAAGCAGATCTCAATGTGCAAGAATGGGGAACCTCCATCCCAAGTATCTTACATGGGTTGAAACAAAGGAAGAATTACTACACTTTCTTCTATAGCCTCAACAATCTGAGCAACCTTTTTAAAAACAAATATTAACTTCTGTAAGTATGACATATGGTATGAGCCAATCCACCCCACTAAATGACATGTTTTCAATATAGGTTAACTGGGCCAACATTCATCTCATGATTATTTTTTATAAATGTTGAACAAGAGCATAATCAGGGCTTTTTTTCTCATAGAACGCTCAGAACGGAGTTCCGGCGCTTTTTTTGGATGGAACCTTGTAGGGTAGGCAAAGTGGGTTGTATGAGATGTGTGAGTTCCGGCACCTTTTTTTTTTTTTTTTACAAAAAAAGCACTGAGCATAATTAATATAATTTATCTCAGTTGCTGAAAGGAAGAGTACCTCACGTTTCAGGAACAAATCAGAGCTCACCCAAGAACAGTCACAAAACCACTCCACCACATATTAAACAGTTTTTAAGTTTGTGATATTACTTACCACAAGTCTATTGGTGACATATTAAGCCAAGGATGAAGTACCTTTTAGAGATCAAGAAAAAATTTAAAAGTTTAGCTCGTGTTAGTACTGCAATGGGTGAGACAATAATGTAAAATAGGCAGGGCCAAGAGATCCATATTGATGTTAAGGCCATTTTAGCATTTATAGTATCTATATTTCTATTTTTGAAATTGGGGGAAAGCATGATTTTTCTGCATTTGTAGTTACATGTTCCAGGAAATGTAGAAAAAGAGGTTCAGGGGACTAGAAAACTTTCATTGCATGGATGGAAATGCCCTTTTGACTTTTGGGGGGCACATCCCACCCCTTCCAGATGCCCTGAAGGGGTGCATATAATGCTGAAGTTTCATGCTTCTGAATCCTCCGGCTGCTCACTTTGTGCAATCAATCATGTTGAATTCACTAAGAATCATTACAAAAACTTTCTTATTAAAAAAAAAAGTTTTGTGAGAAATGGATTTCCCATTAAAACAACAAACTTTTACAACGGTCAGACAATTTACTGCAATTTGGCTCTCTGTTTTAAAAGCGAAGATAATGCAAGCAGAAACTATGTGCAGCTGTTCAGAATCGACACTGTTTCCTAGGCAAAGATTCTAAAGAGTTTCCAGTTCTTTAGAATAATAAAAATGATGAATAGCCTTCTGCTCTGTGAACCAAGCGTTTTGAAGTGTAACCTGCTACTTGTAATATAGACACTACTTCATGACCTGTATTATATTTACAATCTGGCTCACTGCAAGTTGCCCTGTTGGGCAAGGGGGGAGGGGAAGGCAACTATAGAACCAATAGAATGAAATTAATGGCTAAATTGAAGCAATTATTTTTAAAAGCACAGTTGGTAATGCCTTTTGCAGACCTTTTTGAGAAGCTGCACTCTGGATTTTTAAAACATGTTTTTAAAATACCAACTATTGCATGCCCTATTGTTGAGGTTCATCAAACAGAGTGTGACAACTTTAATTCTTTTCATAAAAATATCGTAGCATTCATCTGATTTCTTTGGATGGTTTAAGTGAAAAGAGGACACACATTTCAGCATTCTTTCAAAGGAAGTCTCTGAGGGCTTATGGAATTTTGCAATACTTGAATTTATTTATATAGGCTGGGCATTGGATGAATCATATTTAAATAATTCAGTTCCAAAATATAGCAGTGATAGAGAATCTGTAGCTTTCTAGATACTGCTAGACTTCCATAAGTCTATTTGGAATGGCTACTGAGGAGACATACTTTAATTATACTTAAATTAATTATAATTTATACATTTACATAATATATATGTACTTGATTATAATTTAGTTTATAGACTAAACTTTAATTTTGAAAGTGGTATCCCCATTGAATGCCATTATATGGCTTTCTGTTTTACTATTTGCGACATGCATCAAACTTTAAAACATAATTGATCCACCTTCCCCAGCTTGATGCCCTTCAGTTGTCTTAGGACTGCAGTTCCTTGCATACCTAGCCAAAAATTACAGAACACATCAGAAACAATTTTTTGATAATGTTAGTCTAGATCAATGTTTCCCAACCTTGACAACTTTCAGATGTAGGTAACTCATTCTCCAGCCAGACTGGGAAACACCATAATCTCTATTGATCGGCAGTAGCTAAACAGAATGGGCCTAGATAATACGTTCCCTCAAGAACACTCTGACACTGACACTCTATCATCTTCTCTACAATGTTCCTTAAAAGTTGGAGACTGGGCAAGTCCTGATAAACTATCAAATCCAGAACTGGCTTCTGGAGGATAGGGCTCAGAAGCATTCTTGGTAGTAAAGATTGCACTTGATGCTGTCACTGTGCTGCAACATAATTATTTCCCATTTTTTTCTTCCTTAAGAAAAAATAAAATCAGGTAGAACAGGGAGGAGTCTTGTGAATCCAAAGAGAGTGGCTGTAGGCAAAACGTTGGGAACTAAACTCCTTAAAAATAATGACTTGGAAGGACTTCAGGATTAAGCTGGAAGAGACATTTCCTTATCTATCGACCTGCAAAGGAATCAATATGGACTTGTTTATGATATGTATTCTCTATAAACTCTTGACAAACATTAACCAGAAAGAAGGTTCTCTCAGGATTTTGTAGAGCAATCTGACTACTGATCACTGCATATTTATGAAACATACATATTCTGAAATTGACTCTATATTGGTTTTCTTTCAAACCAGCCCAAGAACAACATTTTAGCTTTATGAGCCTATCTGTAAGCTGTATAAAGGAAAAGAGGACACATTCATCATTCAGTAATTTAAAAAATGCAGGTGTCTGATGGGTTTTCTGTTAAAAACGGGGGGGGGGGGTATCCCCAAGTCTGGAAGGAAAGCATCTATATTATCAATAGCTATGGAATCTTCCTCTCAAATTAATTTTTACTCCCTCATTATACTGAGTTTTAATAGCTAACGTACATTTTGCTTATGAGCTACAAATGTTCTGAACAGTAAAAAGCCAATTAATGCAGTTCTTAGTCATTTCTCTTCACTGACTCACTGAACTCAACTCACTGTTTATGTATGTTTAATGCGACCTTCTCCAAAGTGGTGGTCTCTGTATATTTTGGACCTGCAAATGGCTGTACTTAGTTGAATATTTTATAACTAGATCAATTTTGTAAGAAGAAATAGTACTAAAATCAAGCATGCATGAGGACCTTATAAAATCCATTGTGGGAATCAGTTCAGAAGTGAACTGAAGTAATGATAGTGTCCTCCTTTACAGAGGGTGAGGAGCAAGGTGACTCAAGTGGTTGGGACGCTGGGGAGAAGTTTAGCATTTAAGACCCACATTTGAGACCAGAGAGCTGTCTGGGACAGGATTGATGTCATTGGCTAATCCTTTCAACCAGGAAGCACCTCGGTGCTTCTGACATGAGTGTATACAGAGGGTGGTTTTGTAACTGAAGATGTAAATTGTTTAATCCAAGCCCATTGTAAAGTAGAAACACAATAGAACTTCGACCTTGAGATTTCCCATTCATGAACTGCAATTTCACTACAGACTAAGCAGAAACACAGGACATTTGGTGAGTTTCATTTTTGCCAGGAAATATATCATGCTTCTGTTTAAATGACAGCAATAATTTTTGCACCTACATCTATCTCGTTAGCATCAATTTTTTAGAAAATTTCTTCCAAGCTGGATGTTATACATTTTATAAGCAAGCAATAAAAATTGTCCCCACCCTGTTGTTTTACATTTTTGTTAATAGCTTTAAAAAATAAAATCCAGCCACATCTATTTGTCTTTTTCTCTCGTGCACACACAGACACAGACACACACATACACACACACACATACACACACTTAATTTGTACCACAAATATTACCCATAGAAATGTGTAATGAATGATGGTATTTCTACATGATACATGAACCATCCGGCCAATTTATGAGTATGTTGGGAGTTTGTGAGCTTAATCCTTTTCCTGTGTGACACTTGACTGTATGCATTTCTCGCCCTGGCATCTAGAATATCCTTTAGACAGTGTGTTCTTTTGAGAAGAACAGCCACCAGGGATTAGTTTTTCCTTTTTTTTTTTTTCCAGGAGAGAATAAAAAGCAAGCCAGATTGGCAGATACATGACCCATCCGGATATTGTAATATGAATGATAGGTCTTAGACTGTACTGAATATTTTCACACATGTGTACCTCATGTACAACTTGCACCTGATATTTAAAGAGAGGCAGGAGGGTCTATGAAAATGAGCACACTAGGATTTAAAGCCTATGCTGATATCTTGTTCACTTTTTTTATGCTTAGGTTTCTCACTTACAGATGAAATATAGACAAGTCCACAAGATCCAATACTTTCACCAACATGACAAAAACCATGTCACAACATTGCAATGTAAGTTCCAGCCTTTTCCTATGCATATGTGATATCACCATACACATGCAAAAAGGGCAATGTTTGTAACACATCAACATAACACTGCTTCCATCACCAGCTTCTTTGGACTCCTATAAAAACTTTTATGGGGAAATATATAAGAACAAATGGAAGGTGATACAATAAAGGAACTTGAACGGCATGTTAAATGTGGTTGGCAGACATTCAGCAACCTAAGCATAATTTTCAAGAACAACTGCCCCCTGTGCCCGAAGAGAAAAGTTTTCGATCAGTGTGTGCCAGTGAAACATGGACACTAACCTCACAATCAATACAAATGCTATGAGTGGCACAAAGAACCATGGAAAGATACATGCTCGGCATTACAAGACAAGATAGAAAGACCTGCACATGGATTAGAGAACAAACAAAAGTATACAATCAAGAGAGTAAAAGAATTGAAATGGAAATGGGCTTGTCACAAAGCAAGAACTGATGGCAAGTGGACCAAGGCAGTCACAGAATGGATCCCACTTGATAAAAAGTGTCCATAAAAGAGACCTAAAACAAGATTGATCAACGACATCAGCAAGTATTGTGGGCCCAACTGGCAAAAGAAAGCTCAGGGCCGTATTGGTTGGAAACATGAGGAAGAGGCCTTCATCCTGCAGTGGATAGACAATGCCTAAAATGATGATGATGATGATGATGATGATGATGATGATGATGATGATGATGATGATGATGATGATGATGATGATGATGATAATAATAATAATAATAATAATAATAATAATAATAATAATAATAATAATAATAATAATAATAATAATAATAATAATAAAGTTGGAAGGGACCTTGGAGGTCATCGAGTCCAACCCCCTGCTCAGGCCAGTAATGATGCAAGAACAAAGATGGCATTTCCTTGACAATCTTTGAGAAAACTCTCTTGTGCCTATGTTTGAAATCCCAACAGCACATTTTTATCTTATGGCTTCCCAGAGTCCCACAAAGGCATTCAAGGGAAGATAGTCAGCACCAATTAACGAAACTGGAAGCTGTTGTGCACTCTCTCCTTCTATATCTTTTTGATCTCTTAGCCTGGATTAGTTTCCTCTCCTTGCACTTAGCAGCCCTTTTTGCGAAGTCGTTAAGGATTGGTGTACCAACCTGTTTTTAAATCCTCAGCACATACCTGCCAAGAGCTGCCACTTCAGATATGTAATTGAAGAAGAAAGGCAAAGTTACAGCGTGAACAACTGTAGACATAAGCAGCCTGTTACGAAGGATTACTGTACAATTATTTTAATCCAGTGCTTTAAAATGAGACCTGTTGGATGAAAGAAGCCTTCCCAGACATCACATTTTCTCTTCTCCTGTACAACTTTCCATTGCCTGTCACTGCAGAGCCACGTGGTCCCAAAGGACAATTTCTTTCCTTTATCTTTTTAAATTAAAATACTTACCCTTATCACCAGGTATATTCTGGTGAAAATGTGTTTCAGGAATATTCATCTGGACTACCATTTGCAAAGTCTACGCCAAGCCTATTGCCAAAGCTATAGGGCCAGCATTATAAATAAAAGTCTGGGCTGAATTTTAGCTTCTTCTTAGGCAGATGCTCTCTGCCCATGCCAGTTCACTTAAATCTTGCTAAATATCCTTTTGCCCAGTGGTCTGGATGTGAAGGCTGAACTCCCTGATGAGCAAGCTAAATGTGCCAACATGCACAATGAGGACTTGCTAATCTGCACATGTTAATTCATTTCTAACAATTGGAGGAATAAAATGGCTTATTGCCTGAAAGTAAAACTGGGTTTTTAAAAACTTGGATTGAGCATGTAGAAGCAGATGACTAAAATCCAGCTGATGTCAGTTCAAGGAGGAATAGATTAGTGCTAAATACAAAAAAGAAACAGCAAAAACTCTTCTGGACTTTAAATCTCCATATATTATATTAGGTTCAAACCTACTATAGTACCAGGAATTGAACTCATGAGCCATTGCATTTTAAGGGATGATATATATTGTGTTAGCCTTAGGAGCTATCCAGATTCTGGTGCTCAGTAAGAGGGAAGATTTAGAATGTATGTTAGAATGGTATATACAGACCTTCCTCTTAAGCTCTCAGACCAGAAAGATATAGATGGGACATGACCTCATGTAGATGTTTTTACAGTATAAGACTTCAATATCCCCTCATATAAGTCATGAGGGGGTGGATTCCTGTTTTAACACAGGTAAGTATCCTGTGTGGTATTTTACACACAGAGACACACGCACACACGCAGGTACACAAAACCAGTTTTGACCTGTTCAGGACTCATAAAGCATGCAGTCATATGAATCCATGAATTCAATTCCCAGTAGAGAGTCTGAATTCTATAGAAAGATCCATTGCTACACAAATGGAGATAAGAGTAATAGAAAATATTACTTCTGCCCCACCCCCCACTCCCGAGGGCTCCTGGCTTGTCTTTGCAATTTTGTATTTGTCTCCTAAATTCTGTGATTCTCTTCAGCATAAGATTATGGAGCAGAGCATGGTTAATGTATTTTAGCCAGCAAAAAGATTACTCACTGTTCCAGAAAGGTTTTTCTAGGAAAGTTAAAGAACTGGCATTCTTATAGGGTTATTACACAACCAGTTTTACAAGACTTTTAGACTAATTTCCAAAGTAGCTGCAAATAATGAGCAATCTTTCTCAGGTACCGGTTTAAGGATTAGGTAAAAACACACGGCTGTTTCTTATGCCTGAGCTAAAGTGCTATCCAGCAACTCTTTAGGCGGCAGAAAATTATACTAACATTGAAGTTCTTGCCCTGTACTGACAACAACAAAGTTCCCTGTCTCTCTTTTACACCCTGCAAATTAATTGTAAAGAAAAAGCAATTTGTTAAAGCTACCAATGACCTTGAATGGTATTTCAAGAAGCAACAGCTCCATAATATGTCATGCATCAGACATTTTATTTTACATGCTATCTGACTGGAAGACAGAATGCCTTTTTATGAGAATAAGGGCACCTGGAAAAGATATTCTTCAGTACACTATTGGTAGAAGCAAGTGGTGGGAATGCATCTCACTTTCTAGAGAACAATCCTCTTTTAAAGACATGCTTTATTCAACATAAAGATGTTGAGACTCTCAAAAGAGTGCACAGAAGAGCAACAAAGATGATTAGGGGACTGGAGGCTAAAACATATGAAGAATGGTTGCAGGAATTGGGTATGTCTAGTTTAATGAAAAGAAAGACTAGGGGTGAGATGATAGCAGTGTTCAAATATCTAAGGGGTTGTCACAAAGAAGGTGTCATCCTATTCTTCAAAGCACCTGAAGGCATGACAAGAAGCAATGGATGGAAACTAAGCAAGGAGAGATCCAATCTAGAACTAAGGAGGAATTTCCTGACAGTTAGAACAATTAATCAGTGGAACAACTTGCCTCCAACACTGGAGATTTTTAAAAAGAGATTGGACAACCATTTTTCTGAAATGATATAGGGTTTCCTGACCAAGCTGGGGGTTGGACTAGAAGACCTCCAAGGTCCCTTCCAACTCTGTTAATTCTGTTATTTCAGTTTTTCTTAATCTGGGTATCCCTTGAATGAATGGACTTCAATTCTTGATAATGGTCACATAAGCCACCTCCCAGCAAGCTCCAGTGGCTGTTCTGTCTGATTAAAGCTGAATTAGGAGAACCATAAGAAGGAAAAATTAAAGGTCTCAAAGTTGCTCATCAATCCCATCTATTAAACAGAGTGAAGTACATAACTAACCTGTTCACAATCTTCACTTTTCCTTTTGCATGTATGTATGTGTGCGCCTTTAAGTCAGTTTGGCTTCTGGTAACTACTTGAAGAAATCCCTGAAGATTTCTTGGCAAGAGTTTTCAGCACTGGTTTATTGCATCCTTCCCAAGACTGAGGGAAAGTGATCGGCCCACCAACTTTGTTCAAGAACTCATGATAGTCTGTTTTTTATCCAATGCCTTAAACCACTACACAAAACCTGCCCCCTATTTTCCTTTACCTTATAGTAATTATTAAGATGTTGCATGAATTGAAAACCTTCACATTTGTTTTGCTTTGTACCAGCACAACATCTTTCTGCTTTTAATTAAAGTAACCTCACTTTTTTCAGACTTCAGACACAAAAGGCTGTACTGCCATAATTTTATGTGAATTAAGCTGTGTTTCTATTCTATGTATTTTAACAGGGCATATATAACCATCTAATATGGTTATATTAGAGTTCGTTCGCATATAGGCTCATGCACAAAAAATAATAGTTAATTTCAACAAACTTCAGGTGTCAGTTGAATTCTTAAGAATGCAGTTCCAAACAATACATACCCCCACTCTTTAGCACCACATTTAAAAAACAATCAAGATTTCAGAAAACATAAATATTGTCATTATACGATATAGAGTAGCATTGTGTAATGATCTGGATCTGAAGGAATATTTTCGAATGGATGTCAACAACTAGGTTAGTTGGCAACAACTAGGTTAAAAATTTGCATCTTTTTCTAGAAATATTTGTCTGATTTAATGAGATGCTCAATTGACAGATATCATATGAATGTTCCCAGTCCCCTTTTACCAATGAAATCCAGATTCATGGATCAGGGATCATAATTTAGATACAATTCTGGTAATAAAAAACAGGAGTAACACTGCAGGATCCAATCTGGGTCGGTCACCGGGACCAGAGGTTTAGTCTTCTGAGCTTTCAGACTTCTTGTTCCCCATCCTCAGGGAACTTCTCTCTAGCAGAATGTGTGCTGTTCTGTGTATGTTATTTATAGTACCAGATTGAATCCTGCAACATTATCCTGGGGCACATATATTCGCCTTCATCAGTAGTAACACTACTTCTAAGAATTGAACACTGGCCTTAATTGTGGATTTCTTGACTCACTGTGATTGGGTTCACACATCACAATAGGCCATAATGATGGAGCGTAATGGCTCATGCATTTAGAATGCTGGACTGAAAATTGGCAGCCTTGTGTTTGAGACCTGGTGCTGTGGCTGGGCTGGGTGAGCTCCCATCACACATTCCAGCTCTTGCCAACCCAGCAGTTTGAAAGTGGGTGACTACAAGTAGATAGATGAGTACTTCAGGGCAACTTAACAGGAATATGAACGGAGCCTCCAACTTGGCATCCCCTGGGCAACGGTGATGTCACCATTCAATCCTTTCAACCCAGAAGCGCTTCAGTGCTCCCGACACGAATACAGTAATAATATGCCATAAACAGCTTTGGTTTTGCCTTAGTGTGTTTTGTGAAGCCAGTAATTGTAAATGTGAAAAGCATAGTTTATGGTTTTGCATTATGTAGGCCACCATTATTGGTTGTCTACAAATTATGGTTAAAACGAATTCAAGTTTAGAACGATGTGTTCAACAGTCACTATTACAAAAGAAATTTTTGCAAGAATTTGTGTAGAAATGATGAAGCGAGGATTATGCCAAAATATAAGTAAAATGCTGGCCAACTTCTTAATGGATGATACTAGGGGCTTTGTTTCTTTTTTGGAACTTTGGGGATTCAAATGTGGGATAACAAATGATAGCAAAACCAGCTGCCCGATTAAAACTAAGTTTGCATTGCATTATTAGAAGCTGAAAGGAAAACTTGAGGAGGGCTGATTTTAGGTTTTGAATTCAGATGCTTCTTTGTGGTTACTTTTTTTCTAAAAGAGCTTTCCATATTCTACTGCTGCTGTTTCTTCTTGTAACAATATTTTTATTTTATTTTATTTTTAGGCATCATGACTTCTTGGAAAGATGTACATGAAGCTGAAAGGATTGCAACTAAAGAACTGCCATTATCATTTCTTACAAAGCCTAATATTTTAAGAACTGTGAGCCTGTTCATCAAGAATGCTAACAGATCTAGACATCTTAATATGTTATGGATAAAAATGCCAAACCCATCTGAACATTGGCTGATTGTGCAATGATCCATAATAATAATGTGTACAACAAGGATGAACATTGTTCTCAAAAAGACAAACAAACAAAAATGATTGGCATATGAAGCTTGAATAAACATATGATACTTATTCAAGCATCATCGTGTATCTAATTCAGTGATTCAAAAACATTAAATTACGTCGAATCCTGAGAAGGAAGGCAATATAGAAATTTTGAAATAAACAATAAAATAAAATAAAAACAACATGTTCAAGGGATTGAGTCCAAATGTCCATCTATTTTTCTTGGGAACAATACAGATATGATTGGCTACCGCCTTCTTCTAGAGGTGTTTAATTTCCCAGAGTAGGCAACAGCCCTGGGATTTTCTGGTATTGTCCCACATTAGTATCAACTAAGTCCGATCCTCCTTATTTTAAACCTGTAACCTCATATAACACCTCAGTTTCTCTTAATGACAGCTTCAGTTTCATAAAGCAATGCTTCTCAATCTCAGCAACATATCTGGATTTCAGCAACATGTATGGATTTCATCTCCCAGAATTTCCCAGCTATCAGGTATATAGGTATATACATATGTTGTATATATACATGTTGTGTAGTTATATACTTATGTTGCATATAGCATGTTTACATGTGTGTTATGTATGTGTACACTTTTGAGAGCAGGCAATAGAATTTCATTTTTAATGTGTGCCAGTGTGCCCACAGCAAAAATGACAATAAATGTTATCTATTTCCTATTTCCTATCATGCTAGCGAAGGAATTCTTGGAATTGAAATCCACAAATCTTAAACCTTGCTGAGATTGAAAAACACTGCCAAAAAGGAAGGTATACTACATAAATTATATACCACAACCAGACAATATTAACTACTACTGCCATTTTTAGATGTAAATGGATTTCATTACACTTATTTGTACAGACCACATGTGGGATTGCAGTATTTCACATAAATTGTGGAACTTAATAGTGTAATTATCTTTGCTGCAATGAAAATATGCTAAACACAGGTGACTATTACATCATGAGATGTGCTTTTCCCCAAAACTGATATTCAGCACTTTAATAGCATTAAATACTAGAATATTTATATATGAAAACCCGAAGCCGCCTTTCTACATTTTTAAAGTTAAATATTTCCAGTTACTGGACTTTTGAACTTAGGTGTTGAAGATGACTCTTGAGAACACTAAGGACAGCCAAGAAAACAAATGGATCATTGAACAAATCAACCCAGAATTTTTATTTGAGGCATAAATAATCAGGTTCAATTATCATACTTTGGCCTCATTATGCAAATACCTAATGTGAGGAAAGGTGGAAGGGAACACATTATAGTAATAATATCCTATATCCTGTACACACGTTACAAAAATAAATCCCACTGATTTCAACAGGGCTTATTCCCATATCATCTGTATAAATAATATGGTCTTCATATTATGGTTTCTGCAGTCTTCAGAGGTTGCGACTTTCAAATTTGAAGAACTGACTCCCATACGCTTTCAAATACTGGGCCACAATTTGGATGGGTCCCGCTCTACGTGCGGGGCTCCCCAAGTAATTCAGAAAGGAGTGGATCTGCGTTAGAGGCGCACGGAGCGAGTCCAGCGGAGCGTTCGTCCACCCCTCCGCAGCTCTCGTGTTTCTTGCGCGAGGTAATCGTCCAGAGAAGCCGCTTCGGGTTACAACGCAACGAAAGGTAACTGGAGATGATCCGCATGTGAGCAAACTCACCAGGGGACCCTTGTGCGCCCCCCCCCTTTCCGTCCCCTCCGCCCCGAAATCCTTAATTGCAAGACGCCTTCCCATTGACCGGGGTCTCCTTTTCTTTCCTTTGCCTTCCTCTGCCTCCTCCTCCCTTGCACACCTACTATCCACTTTTATGCTTCCTAGACCCTCCCGCCCCCGCCCCGACGGTTCCCTTCCAGCGGCCGGAGACTCTCGCCTTCGGGGTGCGCGCGAAAGCCGCTGGTCTTTAGGTGAAGGGCAAGCTAAGGGCAGGGCGGCAGCATCTCGGTCCTAAATGGGCATGTGCAGAGCTCGCGCGCACATGCTCACTGGGACCTCGTGAGGACTTCGGAGGGCACGTTTCTCGAAGGGAAAGCGAATCGCGCCTTTGCCGGCTGCGGACTTTCAAGCCCGAGAGCGGCGGTGGCGGCGGCTGCCTTTTAGCGCCGGCAGGCTCGCTCCTTCGCTCGAGCGCCGGCGGAGTCGGGGAGCTCGGCGGCGCCAAGACGCTCAGTAGCAAACTGTGGTGAGTGGACGGGACTTGGGAGCCCCCTCCCCGCTTCCCCCCATCCCTGTTTGTCCCTCCGATGCCGCTTTTTCTTGTTCAGGTCCTGGATTTTGAGAAGCGCCTCCGGGCAGCGACCGGCGGGTTGCGCGCACGGGGCACCGGGCGAGCGCACTTGTCGAAAGGGCTGGCAGGCGAGGTGGTCAAGCCTGCGGAACAGCTCCCGGCCGAAGGACTCGGGGGTCTGCGGGCCTTCTTCTGCCCTGGTGACGGTATGCGCGCTCGATCCTCCGCAGGGAGATTATTTTGCGTGTATTTTGACTTGGGGGGCTTGTTAGTTTAGGTCTGGTGTGGTTCCCGTCCCGTCTTTTGGAGAAGAAGGGGCTCTTTTTTCCTTCATGCCGCCGATTCTTCTGGTCAGCCTAGAGCCTTGCCCAAAAATGCCCATCCAAACTTCAACCAGTGGTGCGTCCCAAGTTGCGTTGGAGATTTTTAAGGGGGCTGCCAGATCAGCAAGCGAATGGTGGTGAATTACCACGGTCCCTTCCCCTATCTTGTATGCTTTTCAGAAAGTTTTATTAATTTTGTTAGTCATTTGTTTAGCAAATCACCTGATGGGTGATTTGCTAAAGTGGCTTAACCCTGTGTCACTGTTTTGAATATTTTCCAAAATGTTAAAAAAAATCAAAGTGAATGCTTTTTCCCTGGGTAGATTTTTTGTTTGTTTGTTTGTTTTCACTATGGAAAGATTTCTCAGCATTTTGAATGGGTTTGCAGAAGATATAATAAACCAGTTGTATTACTTTGAGTAGATGAATGTTGACCCTTAGTCCATATTCATTTCTTTCATATTAAGGTATGGAGGATTTCTTGTGGAGCATGCATTATAAAAAGCTATGTGTTTGTGTGTGTGTATGTGTGAGAAAATTGCCAATTTAAGAACTATGTATACTTTTGATGGAACAGATATTCAGTGTATTTGCTATGTAGATAACTGGCTTTACTTTTCTGTCAATCTTTAGCAAATCAATGTCCATAATATTCCTCTTTTTATATTCTGGATGAAGTGTTTTGAGTACATAAATTATTGAAAGTTCAGTAATGGCCTTGTAATTTTAACGCCACTTTAATTTTAAAGAGTGAATATTATTGAAGCTATAAATGTGGCCTTGGGCATCTGCTTGAAGTTTTTAATGTATGAACTCTAGCATTTACTTCAAAGAGCCCCAGGAAAAGAACATTTCTCTTTAAAATATGAAAGTAAAATTGGAAGTGAATGGCAGCTTGCCCGTATAATACAGTTATCAACAAAACACAGGTGTCTTTTGTGGTATAAACTATGAATTTTATTTTACCTCGGGGTCTGATATTTTAATCTGTTTTTAGTGTTAAAATAATTTTGCTCAAAGCATAAAAAGAATATTGAGTTTTTTGGGATCCTATTCCAAATCAAATTCAGTTTGGGATTCAGGTTTGTTTAGAAGATGTGACAAAACCTCCCTAAAAGAAGGTTTCATTAGAGATCAGAAGTTGATTTATTTTCTGGAAAAGAAAAATCAGTACAATGTTACACATTTTTGAGTGTGATATTAAATACTCGTGCCCAAAGAAAGGCTCCTGTAAGAAATTAGTGATCTACAGGTTGTGTTGGCTAACAAATATTTTTAGATTAATAAATTTGAATTGAATATCCTGTTTGCCTCAAAATTAATATGGAAGAATCTGAAGCACTGCTTTTTATAGTACTCTTAAAAAAATTGGGTCAGATTCTTGACATAACATTTTGTAAACCACTTAACTGAATTTAATGTTTCCGTAGGAATTTATTTCTTCAATACAATTGGTTTATCTGGGTTTAGATGCTTTTATGTGCTGATCTTGTTTAAACATAATAATAGTTAAATAGTATATTCCAGATCTAGTTTCTCTGGATAGTTTTACTTTGTGTAGTTGGTTGATTTTCTTCAACTTATGCTGTACCGCTTATGCTTTACTGCTGGCACATTTTATTTTCTTCACCTTGTTTTTAAATCTATAATTCTGCATATTTCTGTTTTGAACATTTATTTCTTTTTCTTCTTAAAAATCTCTGTACCTAAGTATCATAAGTTCCATTTATAGTTTACCTTGAGACCTCAATTGTTAACAAGCAATAATATATGTTCAGGATGTGTGCTGTGAACACTTAATGTGTTGCACAACTGAACTTCAGAGACATCATAAATCAGCTATGCACAACTGCTATGTTTCAAAGTGCTGTGTTGTTCAGTTTTGCCATATTTCCCTTCTCGCTATTAAATTTCTAAAATACAGCACGGACTGCAGGAATCTTTACCAGAATACCAAAATTGCTTCTCCTCCAAAGTTCAAGAAATTTTTCATTTAGTATAAGGCCAAACTTGAAATTGCTTTCTTAATGAGGTAGAGAGAAAAAACATAAAGTATCTTTATGTAGATGCTCATTATCTACATACTTCTGCAAAACTGCATTAGAATGATTCTGTATTCACAAATGAGCATGAATGTATTTACTATATTGTCCCAAGAGGCAATAGTAAATAGCGTTTTAGCCAAATAGAAGTTAAAGTGATATAATATACATTCATATACTTTTATGCTTAAAATTAATTGGCACGTGGAAGGATAGCATTCTAGTCTAGGTATCTATATTAACATTGCAGTCCTATGGGAGTTAATCTGAAGTAAATATAAAGAGAAATTGCTAAATGCTTGAAAGGTTTGTGCATCAGCCCTCTGGACAAAATATTTTTAAATTTTGCACTGGCCAATTTATATTTTGGTGTGATAATTGAGAAATATTCTAGAAAAGGTAATGTTGATCAAGTCTACTCTGCTGTGGAAATTGCATCATTAGATCTTTAGCTGACCTGGTCATGTGTGTTATCTGTACATAGCCAAAGATATCAAACCACAAAGTGGTTTGGTGATGTCACAATGTATCCATTCCATATCTCTAATATCCACATGCATTAAATAGAGATGGAATCTAACACAGAATTGATAAATCTGAAAAAGACTTCTCATATTATTTAATAGTCAACTTCATCTTCTCTCACACTGACTTTTCTTGGACCGTCTTCTGTTCCTCACTGCCACGTCTTCCTTGACAAAAATCACCCAGTTGCTTATATAACGAGGCTTAGACAAACAAGGTTTATTGCTTAATGCTCCAAATGTTCATTGGTTCCAATAGAAAGCATTTTCTTATCTGGGCTGTTATAGGAATGATATTTATACCCTATAAAAAAGAAAGTGTTCCTTCTAACTTCCTTAACTACATTCCTCACATCAAATTCCCCCTGCAGGGTCACTGGTTTAGTTAATGGGAAAAACCCTGTAACTGGGACCAATGGACATTCACACATTTGGGAGAGGGATTCATCCATTCATGCCAAGAAACATTCCCTTAAATGCATTAAGGTTTATAGCAGTAGCCATTAGTATCTGAGATCTGCCCTCTCTCCTTACAGTCACTAGTTAATTACTTTGTGATCTGATTATAATGCCCATTAAACCTCTCCCACACTTTTTAAAGAGATGTGCAGTATCTTCTACTGGTGAAACCTGAAATTATTGTTGATTAATCTTTCCTATAATCTCCTTGTGCAGTAAATTCACAAGCATCTTAATAAGAAGTTTGTTGACAGAATTTTATTTGGAAGGAGCACAGTGTTTCCAAGATATTTGGAAATTAAAGAATGTAATTGCATCCATGAGCAATATATTTCCATCCCTATGATATGTTACATAAGTAAGTATAAATGAGATTAATCAGGGTAATGCTACTAGTGAAACTTAGTCAAAATAAGCATTTTTATGTCCCATTGAATTCAACGAAATGGTTAAGAATACATTTAACTCCTTCCTATTAAATTCAGTACAGTTAGTTTATGCCCTCTGTTTTAAAAACACAAGTATAAAATATAAGCAGATTTTTAAAAAACAGTTTTATTTTGAGGAAAATCATAAGTAGTGATTTATTGTTGATTTAATTTGGCGTTTTGTAAAAGAATACTCAAAATTCCATCTTCTAATTTGGTGGATAAATGGAATAATAGAAAATATGTAGGTGCTGTATTTTATTGTTTTATTAGTTACACTTTTTAAAAATACTTGATTTGCATGATAAGTATATTTTGCCCTATAAAATCACAAACACATTCCATCAAGCACATATTATTTCACTTCTAGTTTTGCTCCTTCCTTTCATTTTACAGCTGAAAATGCCTTGTAAATAAATACGAATTCAGACAAGAAGGGGTGATCCTCTAAAATGTATAGATAGTTTCTGTTGTATTTCATAATCATTTATTTTCTTTTTTCCTTATCTTTTTTGTTGAAGAGAGAGTGCCCACTGAGTAGGAATAAGATTGGGAACTAAACAAACACAAAGCAATTAACAGAAGAGAACTGCCCTTTTCTCTTTCACCTTCTTTCTTTCCTCCTTTTTCTTTCTGAAACGAAGTCTTCCCAGGCCTGCTTGATCCTTGTTTACAATTATTACTTCAAAGTTCCATTAATCAAACTGTGAAGATGCTGCTATATATAAAATCTTTATTTATAGATCTTAATGCTTCTAATGATCTTCAACAAACACCCTGTTTTAGATGAGGTGTGGATAAATCCCACAATTAAGTGACTCAGTACAGCACCTTGATGACCATGCCTCAGGGGCTTAAAGCAGTGACCAGTTGCAGGAAGGCTTGGGGGGGGGGCAATATTGCAAGGAAATGAAGAAAAACAACTTTTTGAGAAGTAGTTTCTTTCTTAAGAACAAGTGCGTTTAAAAAATAAAGGCTGGCTCTACAAAGAGAACCTAATTGAACTCTGTTGCATGGATGTAAATAAAATCTTTATGTTCGCCAGTAGGTGTGAATGACACCACTATAATTTTGATAACTTCAAAGCATAATTACTTAATAATAATCCAGTAACATTTAATGGGGACAGATGGAGAATACGGAGGAGGTGAACTAGAGGAATTTGTAACTAGAGTTACAAATATATGCTGCTAACTTCTGCTTTGAATATATGAGATGGGTTCTATAGCTTTTGTTGATTATATACCTTTTGCCATAATTGTGCCATTAACTTATGCTAAAGAGACTTCTAATTATGCTAATTTCAATAGATTGTTAACAATAAAAGATGGCAGAGGAAAAACTGTACTGAAAATTATCATAATTGGATAGAGTTCCATTGGTGACCATATTTAAATTTTAAATGTATTTAAAATTGGGTAATCCAATCTCCACGCCATTCATCTAGCGAGTGTATGCAGTTTTGATTTGTTTCTGTTGAATAACTATTTACTGTACAGCATTTTATTCTTCTTTATTATCCCCTTATAAACAGCATACAAGAGAAAGAAGCAGTTTTATATAAAGAGAGCAATTAATGCTATAATTTTGTTAAGTTATGGATTTATTAGTGTTTTTTCTCAATGTTAAAATATCAAAAGTTTTGAATCAAATAGATTCTAAATGATTAGTTTCTACTATAATAAAGACCTGTAGAACAAGTTGCTATTCTGTTTGCATTTTTGTGCTTTAGTTTTTGAAAATGGATACAATCCAGTGAAAGTAATGGATTTTAATAACAACTGAATTAACAGGCATTTAATTGACAAAAATAAACACTACTGTATACTGCATGATTGCAAAGCTTTCAACTGTAGATACAAATTATATTACAACCGTAGCAGGATACTATGCATCTGAATACTATTGTATTAATTTGCTTTTAAAGTACCCGGTAGTTTGCTAGATTCTACCCAGTTCTCTTAACTTCTGCTCTAGAAAAAATGGTTATAATTTACTTACTAGTCTAGACACAGTTTAAAAGCTGTTAGTCTAGTATAGTTACATTAATATGAAGAACATAATCTCTTTATTTTTCTGCAGAGCAAAGAATATGAAGATTGGTCCTGTTATTAAATTACCATCACTAGTATATTTAATTCTTGAAGACTATTTAATTAATATAAACGGTGCTACTGTTTCATTTTGTACATGTTCTAATGGATAGGAAAATTCCATTCTTTCAGAGTATATAAAACAAAGCTAAAAGAAATATTTTGCTTATCCCTGCTGGCCCGTTAACTTTACACATTTGTTGTTCTAAACAGCTAAGCCAGTTTTCTTTTCTATTCATCCATGCATGCTGCAAAAACATTTCATCAGCTGCTGCACGTGCCCCTATGAATATACCAGAAATCGCTTGCTATGGTCTTGACATGTGTCTATTCATTTCAGTAAAAAATCTACAGAAAGAGTTCCTAGCAGAAATATACTATAATAAGTTGTGGTTTTACAATTTGGGTCCAAAAAAACTTAGATGTTGATCTAAAAATAGGTTTTGTCTTTTTTATACAAAATTATCTTATTTGTATCAGATTTGCTTTTGGCATTAGCAAAATTAGGTATTGCATGCGGTGAGGTGGGATGTACATATAACAATAAATAACAAAAATGAAACTTCCAAACCCAGTAGAATACAAATCAAGCATGTTAAAAAAACAAACATAGCATATCATTATTTGGAACAATGAGATTTGAACAATCTTACAAAGCCACTGAATAGCCCCTGAATGTTCTTAGCTTCACTTGACATTGGACATATTAGGGTAAGTGTAACTATATATTCACATCCCACAGATAATCTGAATAGATACACAATGATCTGTTAAGATGATAAGAGTGAGTGATACCTGTTAAAATCACCAAGGAGTTGTTCTCTTGAAGAGAACTGTATCTCTGGAAAAGATACAAAACTTATTAGCAAAACTGTGGAATAATACAAGCCTTTCCTTTTATCATAACATTTAAAGTACAGATAGTCCTTACGACCACAATTGAGCCCAAAATTTCTGTTGCTAAATGAGATAATTGTTTAATGAGTTTTGCCCCATTTTATGACCTTTCTTGCCACAATTATATGTTTACATTTTAAAAATTTACACAGTGAAAAATTTACAGAGGTGCAGGATTTTTGAAAATTTCATAAATATTTCAAAAAGAAATCAACACAAAAGAAAAAAACCCATTAAAACTGTTTAAATCATTTTTAAATATCTTGTTTTACATATATTTAATGTTTTGTCTCTTTTCTCTTTCAGTGGAAAGTAACTTTATATCTTTTCATTCTTTTTCCATTCCTACAGGCTATAAGACTGTGTGTATCACTTCATTAAAATACATACAAACTAATTCCTGTAGATTAAAATCCATATGTTTTTTCAAAAACTACTCCTATGTTGTGGTCTTGAAATTTGATCTTAATATTAATTTAACAAAATGTTTGTAGAATATGTTTGTAGAATCAGACCTTGGCAAGTGGGCTTAATTGCTTGATCTATACTTATTTCAGAATAAATGTATAAATGTATAAGGCTGAAATGTGCTGGAAGTTTACAGTTTTTCAAAGGATGAAAGTGTAAGATACTTTTTTAGGGAAAATTTAATTCTTTTACAATGTGTTTGTGAAGTTCTTTTTTAAGTTGCTGAAAATTTTGGAGGTGTGTATAGAACAAACAAATACAGCATGTTGTACATGTAATGTACAAAAAGTCAGGCATTATAAACAATTTATTTTATAAATTACATTAAATGTTAGAATTGTTTGCCATTTTCTTTTAAACACTTGTTTGTTATATGATATTTGAGCATTCTTAAGCACAATAACATTTTCTCTTTAAAACATTAGTTAATAAAATTAATAAAATATAATGTGATTGGTCTATATGGTCTGACTTTTGATACATTTTAAATATAATTATATGCAGTAGGCTCCTTCTGTACATACAAAACTAAGAATCTTTTGCTGAGCTTGCATGTTTTCAAAAATATATCATGAGGAACTGCTTGTTTGTCTAAGACATTGAATCCTAATTAAAACCATTTCAATAAAACAAAGAACATGAATTAATTGATATAATTCAAAAGTGAAGTAGTTTTTTTTAAGTTAAAGTCTATGAAATTATATTGTCTTTTGTTAATTGGTGTCCTTGGTTAGAATAGAACAGTGTTAATAATTATGTTTGAATTGGGAAACTTTGTGTCTTTTCTAGAAATAAGTACTATTATTAAATAGTGCAAAATCTTTGTGAAGATGAAATAATTTAAACACTTAGATATGCATAAGAGAGCTTGAAAAAAGTTGGGAAGAAAACATGCTTCAGTTGTGTATACAGTTACCTTGGCTTTTGTGAAATGGACATTCTTTATCCTAATTTCTATTCCGTGTTCACCAAAATGAACTGATGGCTGATAGAGAAATCATAAATAAGAAAAGAAAAGTAAAATAAAATAAAAAACATAGAGGTGAAGATGGGGGACTTGTGGCTCTCCCTGTATAGTTGGATTGCAGTTTATTATCATGGCCAGCATAGCTGGCAGTCAGAAATTATGCATGTCATAATCCAATAAAATCTTCTTAAACTCTTCTCAATAAAAAGAGCCTGGGTTTTTTTTTCTAACTTTAAATAGCATAATGTGTTCTATAAAAAAAGTCCTGATTTATTATCAGATTTATTTATTGATTTATAAGATTCATATAGCTGCCCATCCTAAGCAATTCTGGGTAGTTTACAACAATAAAACCATTAACTGTAAAACAACCATAAAATGAAAAAACAAAACTCCTGCACAAAACAACACCTTTGAGATTGCTGACAGAGGTGATGAAATTGTTTCCCCATGTTGTGGTCTCACATAGTTGCAGGAAGTCTATGCAAATCACATCATGAGAAGAAAGAGGCACCAAGGTCCCTGTCATTTGTTGGTTACTTTCCTTTGTGACTTAATAAGAATGTCCATGCCTTGCATATGGACTCCGTTTGCATTCACGGTGCAACTCACCTGTGAAAGTAGCTCCTATACTTCAATATGAAGACAGTCTAATGCTTTTTCCATTCTGATCCTCAAGGATTGGTCTGTGTATTATGGGGATCCAAGAAGACATTGGAAGTATGATCAGAGGGGTAGCTGGGTTGAATCAAAGGGAGGCAGGTTGGTAAATGTTTGGGGTTTAAAATAACGTTTTTTACTAGTAAGTGAGTAGAAGGAAAAGATTTTTTGTGCTTGATGATAAGATGGTGGTGTGTGTGTAACAGAGTAGAACGATAGATAGATAGATAGATAGATAGATAGATAGATAGATAGATAGATAGATAGATAGATAGATAGATAGATAGATAGATAGATAGATAGATAGATGATAGATAGATAGATAGATAGATAGATAGATAGATAGATAGATAGATAGATAGATAGATAGATAGATAGATAGATAGATAGATAGATAGATGACACACAAACACATATACAGAATATCAGTTTTTGATTTGGAGATGATGCTATCCTAGATCTTCCTTGATTGGCTGAATAAAAATAGTTTTAGTCTTTCCTTGGAGTTGATTTCTTGGCATGGTCTATCTGGTGGGTCTGACAATCTGTCATGTCTGATAATGGAAGTCAACCATATTTTTAACCATGTCTTATCTATAATGCTAGGTAGGCTTGGGCAAGGTTCAAATTTCATATCTGTTTTACAGAATATTTGTTGTATTAGAAGTGCAAGATTCTGGTTATTATCATGGGTTATAGAAGAAAAACATATTGGTCTCCCCAGCATTCTTCAAGACTGGGGGGGGGGGAGAGAAAAGTTTGAGAATGACTTGATTATGGTACCTGTCAAGTGATTCTTCAAAATCCCAGAGTTGCTGAAGGTAAAGAGAGAACCATCACTAATTTTGAAATGCAAAAGATAAATACCAGCAAAGGTAAACTCAGAGCAATGAAAAACGTTGTCCTGCTACTAGCTGCTTTTGTAATGACTGAGAGAAGATCACTTTCCTAAGATCATCCAGGGTCTCTTTAACTTTAGGACAGGAAAAAATGTGGCAGGGTGGATGGGGCTGCTTTGTTAAAATGCTCACCTTATTTTCATCCAAGGAACCAATTGAACTCACTGGCTAAGGGTTAATATAGTGAGTAAGTACCTACACATTGTAAAACAAACATTTATTTTATTCATTGATTTATTCATCGATTAAAAAAAATTATGGACAGCTGCCCAACTCAAACAATGTGACTCTGTTTGCCTTACAAGAAAAGGATAAACAATAAAATCAATAAAAGTCAACCTGGCTTATATTCCAGGATGACTTAGACCAGAGCTTTTCAACCTTTTCACCCATTGTACCACTTTTAGGATATGGCAATATCCGAGTACCACCAGTCGCCTAGCAAGGTGTCAAAAACTTGATGACCCAAAAAAAAGCAACAGAAAAAAGTGATACAGTACAGGTAGTCCTCGACTTAAAACAGTTCACTTAGTGACTGTTCGAAGTTACAATGGCATTGAAAAAAGTGCCCCCAAGCCACAGCTGAGCAAGACACCTGCCTGCCCACCCGGCGGCGCTCTTCCTCCTGTCTGAGGTTTTCATTGTTGTGAGCATTTCTGTTGAGGATTGGCAGCGGGGGTGGGGTGGGGGTGTTTGGTTTTTATTCCCCCCGTCTGCTGGGTGGTTGCAGCAGGTTTTGGTCACTTCACATGACCCTGGGACACTGTGAACGTCATAAATATGAATCAGTTGCCAAGCATCTGAATGTAAATCACAAGACCCTGCAGATGCTGCAACATTCCAGCTGATTGGTGCTTCTTCAGAGCTCAGCAGAAGCACCAGGATTAGCGCCGAGCTCCAGCTGGAGCCTGGCGCTGATCCTGGTGCTTCCACTAAGCCCTGACAGCCCCGAAGAAGTGCCGATCAGCTGGAAAGCGGCACTGATCCTGGTGCTTCCGCTGAGCCCTGACAGCCCTACAGCTCCAGCCATCTCTTGCTCAGGCTTGTGCGGTGCTGCCACCGGTTCAGCTCATTCCCCTCCCCCGCTACCACTTTTCTAGGATGATCGCGTACCACCTGCCAGGTGCCAATGTACCACAGGTGGTACCCGTACCACTGGTTGAAAAGTCCTGACTTAGACCAAATTTTAAAAAAATGTTCACAAAGGACAGGTTAAATATCAGGGCTGTATGGATTTGAAAATTAGTCAAAGAAGTGCTTTAATGGACCTTGCACAATGTATCTTTCGGTTATTCTTTAAAGCAGCAATATCTTTTTTTCACACTTCTTTGGACTAAGCCTCATTTTCTGGTGACTGCATATAGGCATGTCCATATAACTTTCTTGGCAATGCCTCAGAATTAGCTTAAATTGACTTCTGGGTTGTTGCCTATATAAATCTATAGGCTGAGGGAAGATGATCTTTTAGACATTTTGGCTATGGCCGGGTCCTGATTTACTTTTTAAATTTTTGTTGGCTATGTTTACAATTTATATTCTACCTTTCTAACTATGTTTTACCACTTATATTGTGCTTTCCTACCCTCCAAAGGTATTTAACAGTTTTGAAAAAAATAAAGAGAAAGAGATACAAGTTAAAAGAATACATAAAGCCTAATGCAGCACCACTATCTCCATTTTCTTCTAGTACATTGTGTTTCATACAGCCTGCCCTAGTAGGTACCCCAATTCTCATGAGTAGTTTTGGGGGAGATTGTTTTGTTTATTAGAATTATATTCTGGCTTACTTTAGAATGTCAAGGCAAAATATCTGGCAAAGATCATCCTTTAATTGGGAAGTAAATCAAAAAAATCAAGGTGGTGAACCTGACCACATGATCAAAGCATGCATGACAGACATAAAAAAGATGATGGGGCTTTTATTATGTGTCTACCATCTTGACTTCTTTTAGGTATCAGATGCCCATGATATGAAGCAGTATCATTTCCATTTTTTCAATTTTCTCCCATAACAGCAATAGCATTTAGACATATATTGCCCCATAGCGCTTTATAGGCAGTTTCCCCCAACAATCTGGGTCTTCATTTTACTGATCTCAGAAGGATGGAAGGCTGAATCAAGCTTGAGCTCCGTCAGGATGGATCTTAGGCTGAGGGCAGATTTTGTCTGCAATACTGCATTTTAACCACTGCGCCACCAGGATTCACCCTGTAGAGTAATTTGGACTGAGAGAAGGTGGGCCAGAATCATCAGCTGAACTTTCATAACTAAAGATGGACTTATTCCTGGATCACTGTAATCCTATTTCTAAACACTAGACCCACAGTAGGGAGAGAAGCTAAAGAAGGCTCTTTGGCCAAGTAAAGATCCCACTTGTCCTTCTCAGGATCCAACTTCCTCTCTTTATTTCTAATAATATTTTCTCAAACCCAAGAATGCTATTTCGTCCTCATCAGGAAGGATATTGCATGCTCATGTAATCTTGCCTTCCAGTTGTATACTGACATCTGTCACGTTCATTAAAATGGCATTCCCATTTCAATTGCAGGCATGTAAGCTACGTGCCTCTGTCACAGGATACGACTCATTATAGACAGATACTGTAGCTATGATCTGGCCTAAAAATGGACTCTGTCACTGAGCAAGATAAAAAAAATTGTATAAAAACACAGATCTATTCAACCAATTACTTGACTTTTTTATCAAAATTGTTCTTCCTTGTGTTGCTTCTCTGATTTCCTTACAATAGCAACAGTTCCCTATTTGGTGATCAGTCTCAACTAGAATTAAATTCACACCTCATTGGTCCTCCACCCACATTGGGTTGACATCTTACACCTGCTTCTTCATGACAGAAATGTGTTCTTCCTTCTTTTGCCCAGCATCTCCAGTTACAAATATTAGTCCAAAGCCCAGTTTAGGGAGGGATACCAGCTATCCCTTACTGGAACTCTGTATGGGTTACATTCAGCTGGTGGGAAATATGACCATCTCTTATGCAGACAACAAAAGTAGATAGAAAGCCATTGGACAACTCCATATAATATTAACTGTGATATAATATCCCAGGAATGACTTGTGGGATTGTTAAGTATCCTTCCTCTTATTCTCCTCTGATTGTAAACAGGAAGGAAATATTTTGCTTTTGTTTTAATGTTATAATTCAGAACTAATCAAGTTGCATTGCGATCACCAAGGAACGATGAGTTCCTGTAACTGCTCAAACACAGATGCTTGATGGCCAATTCTCAGGAATGTTGTAGTAGTGAATTCCTGCACTAGCAGTAGGTTGGACTAGATATTTCCAAGTTTCCTTCCAACTCTTCTGTTCATTGTCTCTATGATTTAAATTAGACTATCAAATTATGTTTCATCCTAATTAACTAGTGTTAGAACACATTGCCACTTCACATTTTATTCTAAACTGAAATTTTTCATCTGTGCAGCGAAATAGGTCTGAGTGCAACATTTAAAAATGTCTGGCAATGTGAAGGCATTAGTTATCCTGAGCAATCTCTTCATCTGGATATAGTTATCCCAAAGGTGCTTTTTCACAAGGTAACTGGACTTGCTTGTTTTTCTTTGAAGATGTTTCGCTTCTCATCCAAGAAGCTTCTTCTTTTTTTAAGGTAACATATATAGTATTCCTTCCTTCAGTTTTGCCCCCCCCCCCCCCCGCCAGCAGTTGGGCTGAGAGAAAATGATTGTCTGAAAGTCTCCAAGTGGGTTTCCTTTGTGGTTTTGATGCTGGGTCTCTGTGCACTGAAGTCTAACCTCTTAACAGCTGTATATTCCTCTAGCTTCTTACATAATTTTAGGTCCCCTGGCATGGTCAGTGGCATTTTGTTCTGCAAGACTAAGCAATCATATGGGCAATCATATAAATTTTCTTAATAAAATAAATAAATAAAATAAGTGTAAGGGTGCAATAAGCATGATTCTTTGCAGCTTGATTTTAATGTGATGCATATAAAAGAAACAGCCAGGATCATATTAAATGAGTGCCAGTTTTTTTCAATAGCAGCATTTGCAAACCAACATGATGGGTACTTGGTATAGGAGCACTGCATTTGCAAAGGCTGGCAACCCATGTATGCCAATTGCTCAATTCCTTGGAGAAATAGTAGGGTAAAAATCTTTAAGACTGAGGTCACTGTATACATCACCCTTGGGGGGGGGTTCATTTACATGTCAAGTGCCAATCTAAAAGGAGGACTGATAAGAATAATTCAGTGATATTAAGTATTCAATAGGCTGTAGATTTCTTAAATAGGGTGTGCCTGCCCTAACATGCTTAGTTACAGTTCTTGATGCTTCTTCCTCATCTCTCATTGCTCATTACGCTTGCATAATTCATGTATGTATGCTGCATCTTCCTCTTAGAATTGAATGACATGATCTTCCTTGATTATGTACAAGCAACCATTGAGAAGAGGGGATCATACCACGATGTAAAAAAGATATTGAGACTCTAGAAAGAGTGCAGAGAAGGGCAACAAAGATGATTAGGGGACTGGAGGCTAAAACATATAAGGAACGGTTGCTGGAATTGGGTATGTCTAGTTTAATGAAAAGAAGAACTAGGGGTGACATGATAGCAGTATTCCAATATCTCAGGGGTTGCCACAAAGAAGAGGGAGTCAAGCTATTCTCCAAGGCGCCTGAGGGCAGGACAAGAAGCAACAGATGGAATAGTCAAGGAGAGAAGCAATCTGGAACTGAGGAGAAACTTCCTGACAGTTAGAACAATTAACCAGTGGAACAACTTGCCTCCAGAAGCAGTGAATGCTCCAACACTGGAAGTTTTTAAGAAGAGACTGGACAGCCATTTGTCCGAAATGGTGTAGGGTTTCCTGCCCGAGCAGCGGGTTGGACTCGATGATCTCCAAGGTCCCTTCCAACTTTATTATTATTATTATTATTATTATTATTATTATTATTATTATTATTATTATTATTATTATTATTATTATTATTATTATTATTATTATTATTATTATTATTATTATTATTATTATTATTATTATTATTATTTTCATGCAATGTATAGATAATTTGGTAGAGTCCTATTCTACTCTACTCTACTCTACTCTACTCCGATTCTATTCTATTCTATTCTATTCTATTCTATTCTATTCTATTCTATTCTATTCTATTCTATTCTATTCTATTCTATTCTATTCTATTCTATTCTATTCTGTTTTTATGAACCTCAGATTAGCTAACTGCAAGAAACTCTTTTCACTGTAATGAAAATCATATTATAGCTTGGCTTTTGATAATACTCCCAGTTTAATTTTCCAAATTTCTGTCAACAGCTGCCTTAGAAGGATAGAACAGTTGTAATAAATGAAACCTTTTGGCAAGAAAGATGGAAATTCTTGTTCTAACCAAGGTTCAGAGGCTGTTGTCATCTGTATGGTTTATTTTAAAATACTGCTACCTGGCATAAGCACTTTTTACTTCCTGGTGAAGTCTGGATTAATAACACTCATTTATGGTTTTTATAAAAGTTTGCAAGTGCATGGAAAATAAAGCAACATTTATTATTCAAAATGAGAAAAGAATATTGTTTTGCGCAAATGACATGATCATCGTGTAGCCAAATCTGGCAGAAATATAAGACATATCTTGTTATGCAGAAGTGAAGACAGTGTATTCCTTTATCCCTCCAAATCAGTTTTCTAGCCGTGATAAACAACCATGGAATATAAATCTTATAAACTATGATCAAAATGGCTAGCAATCAGAGGTTATTCAAATTGCACTCCAAAATACTGGCAAGCATCAAATTGTTTACTCTTGATACTGTATACAGAACATGTATTTGTTTCTGGGATCCATAACGTAGCAATTCCATGCATAAAAATATAAGTATTTTAAATAATTATAAATATACAATAAATTACTTCTGAGAACAAATGGATTATCAGACTTATTGTTAAATGATATAGCTTATCTTGTAACAGACATTATCATAAAAGAAGCAATTCGTTCTATTTAAAAAATTCAAAGGATGTCTTATACTAAGAAAGTGCTACCATATTCCTTACATGCTTATATTAAATGTAGCAGCCAACAAAAATGTATTCTGTGATTTATCATTGATAAAGTATTAATTTGATGCAATCTCTTAATTGGACAACAGAATTTACTCTTCCTTGTAGTAAAGTCAATGAACATGCACCCAAGTAGTCATCAATGAGAATGATGCAATCTGCAGTACCCTACATGCATGAAATTTTGGGCAGTAGTTCCAAGAGATTTTTGAAACATGCCACCAATATCATTTTTTAATACAACACAAAAGAGGAAATTATTACTTACCACAGCATAATAATGTTAACTGCATTTAATGTTAATGACATTGAATGCAAATTGCAGTTGCAAATGAAAATAAGTCAAACTTAATTTTTTTGCATCTTTTGTGGATTGCATCCTAGCAGGTCAGTCAAAAGCTAAGGATGAGCCTTATGGAAAAAGTGGTCAATCCTCCTGGACTCACTTCTCTTAGAATTTGTTCTGTCAATGATAATTGGTGGATAAGCAATTTGGAGGGCTGAGGACACATTTGGGATTTTGAGTAATGCGTTGTAATCATGCACAAAATGGAGACTTGGTTACTTGCAACGTGGCTACTGTGGTGGTGTGGTCACTCATCAGAATGCAGATGGAGAAATGGAATGTTCTCTCTTCATGGAGTTCCAACGCTTTGATGCTAATAGACCCTCGCTGCTCATGCTAAAGATGCTTGACTCCTGTATTATGTTTTTAATTAAAAGAATCTTTAAGTCAAGTGGGACAGTGAGCTTTGTGAGTACCAAGGTTTTTTTTTTTTTTTTTAGGGATGCATTATTAGTTAATATAATAGGAAAACAGAGCCATCGGGATAAGATAGAAAAACTGAATTTATAGTTCCTTTTTAATTACAGTATATTTAAACTTTTATCTGGAATCACCTTTGTTCCCCCAAACTTCCCTTCTCTTCATATTCTTTACTTGCCTGCTTAACTACATATTTATCTTTGAAATGGGAGAAAATATCTGTAGCTCAGGTGGCAGATGTTGTCTATCTGGAAATGCAAATTGCAGCCAGCCATTTAACCTTAGGATATATTGTCATCTTATACAAACTGACTATGATTAAGGACTAAGAAACAGATAGGTACAAATAATATCCAGCAAGCTTAGGACAAAATGGTGAATTTTTAGGTAAGATTAAAGGTAAACTAAATGACAGCTAAATGAATGGTTTTACACCTCTTTTTTGTTCTAAGCAGACAGTGTAATCACTGTCAATATTATTAATTAATGTTATTAGAAAAGAGCCCAGGGGCTTCTCTTTGCTGTCATAAAAAAGGCAATAATTGCTCCAGAGTGTAGTCATCAATGTATACCTTTGGAGAATGCACTAGAAGACTCTAGAGGGGTATGAACTAGATAACTGTGAGATGAAGTCAACAAATTAAAAATTAGCCAAAATGTAATATGTTGCATGGCAAAATGGATTCCAGGTACAAATGAAACAAACTGATTGGTTTCTTCTCTGGATAATGTGCATTGAAGATACCAGGATTCTCTATATTGCCACTTAGTTTCTTCACTAGTTTCATTGCAATCTTTCTTAAATTCATAGAGGAAATTAAATTTTGTAATATTGATTGAGTAATCTCTGTTTAATATGTTTACTGTCACTATGATTGTATTAGAGCATTGTTGTTGTTGTTGTTGTTTTTTGCAACGAAACAACAAAACCTCTAGAAACATGTATCCCTGAATTGAATTTTTGTCATGTTTTCTTAGGGAATTCTGAATCTGTGTTTGATATCCACATTGTATGTGTTCACTGCAGAAATATCAATGTTATTCAGGAATCACAGTGGTTACATAAACAGTGAAACAACTTACAGGGAGCCGGTTTTAGGCTGAAATAATACTGAGACCAGACTGTTTTTAGATATAATTATAAATAGTTTTATGGTAGAATTCTGGGAAGTTCTATTTCTTATAAATAAATAACCTTTATTGTCATTTTTTATATTGTGGGCACAATGGCACACATAAAATAATGAAATTTAGTTGCCCGCTCTCAAAGTGAAACATATACATGACACACACCTAAACATACTATGTACAACATATATATAGACCCACATCCCTACATATACATAGCAAATAAATATTAAATACTGTCCATCTTGAATATATAACGCAAGGAGGAAGTTTGAGAGTTCGCAAGGTTAATGCTGTATGGAATGAAACTATGGCTGAATCTGGATGTTCTGCTACGGATACCACGAAGCCTCCTCCCAGAAGGTAACAGGGAAAACAGGTTGTGGAGAGGATGTGTAGTGTCCCAGAAAATCTTGCGGGCCCTGCTCAAGCAACGCTTCTGTGCTATGTCCTGGATGGTAGGGAGGGAACTGCCAATGATCTTTTCGGCCATCCTCACCACTCTCTGCACTGCCTTCCTGTCTGAAGCAGTGATGCCTCCAAACCAGACTGTGATGCTGTATGACAGGATGCTCTCGATTGTCCCCCTGTAGAAAGTGGTCAGGACAGGGGAAGGAAGATGTGCTTTTCTCATGCGGCGCAGAAAATGCAGGCGCTGCTGTGCCCGCTTCACCAGTTTCTCACTGTTTAGCGACCAAGTCAGCCTACTCGTTAGCTGCACACCCAGGAATTTGATGCTGGTAACCATCTCCACAGGAGAATCATTAATGCACAGAGAAGTGTGGCTGTGCCTGCCTTTTCTGAAATCAACAATGATCTCTTTGGTTTTTCTTGTATTTAAAACTAGGCTGTTTTCTTTACACCAGTTCACCAACCCCTCAACCTCCTTGCAGTAAGCTTCCACCTTGTCATCCTGGATAAGGCCCACTACTGTTGTATCATCTGCGAACTTCACAATATGGTTGGTGGCAAACCTAGCACAGCAGCAGCTGTGTTTGAGGGTGAAAGGGTTTAATGTTTCCCAATATTCTGTGTGTAATAAACTTGCACAGTAAACTTGCTTTTATGGAACCCATGATGCAAACTTTCCTTGTAGGGGACCAAATTTGTGTTGTGGCTTATGTCATATCAGATAAATTATTACAAAATTTGTGTCATTTGCATGAAGTATTATATAAATCCCTACAGTGTCATACTCACTGCCTCAATGGACTTTCCTCCATAATAGTTTTCCCATTCCCCTGGTTACTCTGTTAAAAGGTTTCCCTACACATCAGTGATAAGAGTAGAGTTCAGTCTTATTCCATGGTATGCTTCAAAAAAAAGAAAAGAAAAGAAAAAGAAAATACATCAAAGGAGTATTCACATGAAATAGACAGTCAGAAATGGTATGTTGTACCGGCATTCTGTTATGGAGATCTCTTTAAGGTCATTGAACACCTGTTTGTGTGTATGCTCTATTTAAATGTTAGGGAGCATCAATTTGTATTTGAGGTCTTACATAAAATGTTTTCCCTTCTTTCTATGTGTTAACATATTCATAGTCTGAAAGAGTGCTTAATTTAACCTTAACTTAACCATGCTGGCTCAGGAATTCTGGGAGTTGAAGTCCACGTGTCATAAAAGAGCCAAGGTTGCCTACCCCTGGTTTAGGCATTCGATACATTGAAGACTCTGTTTAACTTGAATGTTGGGTTTCAGTGGAGTTCCAGTAGAAACTTCCAACTTTGCTTCTTCTACATCTCAAGCACGTTACATGTTGTCTTCTAAAAGTTTTTGATGATGGCCTCCATATTTTTTCTCATTGGTCCTGTAATAGGTGTTGAAAACATATTTCTTCTTCTTCTTCTTGTGCCATATCCGTTATCGGACGTTGGCGATCATGTTTTTATCAGCAGCCGCACATAAACATATTTAGATGCACCATTTTGTCTACACCAATATCTTCTGTAGGTTAGGAATTGATGCCAATGTGCTTTGCAGAAAGCAAAATAAAAGAGTTTATGATGAGATCAGTGTTAACTTCTGAACAGGCATTCAGAATTTCTTAAGAAGGCTACAGTGGTAAGAATTTACCTTTCAGCACACTACATAATTGTTCATGATAAGGTCTGTGGCCTCCATATATATTCTGTCAGCTGAGAGGAGTATGATAACAAAATGGAAAAAGTCAATACATACAGTGTATTCATAAAAGAAAAATTGAGCCTTTTTTGTCTTGTCAAAAATGTCCTGATAAGAAGAGTATGCCTTTAAATGGAGGAATTATCAAAAGAGAGTTGCAAACTCTCTCTGGGAGAAGTGTGGGGATTGCCTGAGTAGAATATAATCTGGCTAGAAACCTGCAGAGAAAAATGAATTGAAAAGACATAAGTAAAAAAAATAAATCCCTGTCCTATAATATTTATTCACAGTTAGGGTGGAAAGAGCCCTCTTTTTTCTGATGCTTGATCTGTACTCTCCACAGTGGTTTTCTTTTTTATATGCACAATGGGAATTGCAGACTTTTTAATCAAGCTGCTGTAGAAAAATGTTGTCTTTATATTCACTGGGGAAGACTGTAATAAATTAAAACGGCTTCCATTAGTCTCCTTACTACTTAGCTCAGCCACTTAAAATTGCTTTGGACTCTGCCCTCATTTGACCTTTTCAACTTGGCTCAGATGTTACTCCTTTCCAAAACACAGCAGTGCTGATCAGAGTCCTCAGAACTTGCTTTTGTTTAACAAAGTCACAAATCAACATGTGGGAACAAGAAAGAGTAGTGGTGAGGAAACATAAAAATTGAAAGAATTTGGAGTTCAAAACATTGATTACAATTTGATTGGCTGATTATAGCTGCAGATATTTCTGTCTAAAGAAATACATTAATTGTGGGAGTTGTGTGATATATGTATGTGTGAGAGAGTGTGTGTATGCATATTTTTTTGTATTTATCATTGTATGCTTCATATCTTTAAATAGTATATAAAGCAGGTTGCAATCAGGTTAGAAAAATATGTATATAAATATAATATTTGAAGTATTACTAGATAAAATGAGGATCCAGATTGTTGAGGGAAATTTGCTGACTCTGTAAACTGCTTAGAGAGGGCTATGGAGGCACCATTGGAAGATCTGAAAGACTAAAGTAGGAATAGATTTTCATGGAGGAAATCTATTTTTGTGGTTGCTAGAAATTGAGAATGACGTGAAGGGACATAATCAATCATAATCAAGCTCACTCTAATACAACTGTCTTTGTTTTAAAATAAAGCTTGAAAAACGAACATATGAGGCCAAGTAGACACCTCAGAAGAGGAACAAAGGCATTAGAATAGAAGTTGTTTAGATATGGAAAGGCAGTTTCAAAATATTCTGGAACTGAAGCTTTCAGATTGTCTTTTAAAATAGTTCTGTGTATTCAGGTAGACCTAGTTTAGCTTCCACAATTGGGACTGGAACTCATTAAGCAAAGCAGTTGCTAAGTGAAACCACAACTGTGCTTATGATCTTCAGCTGTCCTTTGCTTTACAGATCTGCCCAGGTCATAAATGCAAGGATCGGTCATAAAGTTAATTTTTGATCACCATTGTAACTGCAGTTGCTAAATGAGGCAGTCGCTGAACAAGGACTACCTATAGTTAATGAAAACAGTCCAATCTGGTGGTGATTGAACCATAAATGACTGATGCCCAATCTGTTGTAAGTATATGGCTTAGTACAGTGCAAAAGGAGACAGATTTGCCTTCAAGTCTCAAAATAATTGGCTGCATCAATAAAAATGAGAATGCTAAATAAACCACTTTGTCTTCTCTGCAAATAACACCTATGCATTGTCATCAGCTTCAAAACTTTAGGAAACCAATCTGTTTTCATCAGCATTCATCAGTATTGCTACTCTTTTTAATGTTTACCATTTTTTTCTCTTCTTTGGTACCTAATTTTTCTATCATAAAAAGTACTACCAAGTCTACAATATACTTTTTAAAGAAGAAATTACAAAATACAGCTTTCCAACTTCCAGCTTCAAAGGAAGTGTGAAATAGTGATCCCCTGCAAAAACTAACTTCTGCTCAGTTACTGATTTCCACTAATACTAATAGTTCCTGCTAATCCTGCTCAGGATGAAGTCAAGTACTGTACTGCAAGTAGCTGTTGTAACTGTAGAAATGGTTCTGAACAACTACAAGTTGAGTTCATTTCAAAGAGGTTGGACTGTACCCCTATGAGGAGGAATGGAGTTTGGAAAGAAAACACAGACTACATTGTTCACTATTTTCATTTTAAGGTGTTAAATATCTCTTGCACTCACTTTAAAATATGAGGTGAAGGTAGCATGCCAAGCAGAGCTTATAGATGTTCCAAGCCATATTCGCTAGATAATGTAGGTATAGAAAGTTCAGGAACTTTCTACTATGGATGTCTTGTGTGTTTAAGTAGAATTATTTAAATGGTATAAAGAGGGGGGTTGTTTTCTTTTCTTCCTGACCAAGAATAGTGCAATAACCAGAAGATGGCTGCTTCTAACAATTTTAGGAGACCAAGTAAAATAGTTTGTAAATCTGAATTCTGATAAATGAGCTACCATAGCACAGATACATATTACTGGTGACAAGTATCCTTAATCCTCAACTAACCACAATTAAGCCCAATATTCCCATCTCTAATCAACCCCTTGTTGAGTTTTGCCCTATTTTATTACCTTTCTTGCCATGTTTATTAAATGTATCACTGCAGTTGTTAAGATACTAACATGGTTATTAAGTGAATTTGACTTCTCCATTGACTTTGCTTTCAGACGGTTGCAAAAGACGTTCACATGACTATGAGACACTGCAACCATCATAAATACATTCCAGTTGCCAAGTGTCCAAATTTTGATCACGTGTCCATGGGGATGCTGCAATGGTCATAAGTGGGAAAAATGAACATAAGTCACTTTTCAGTGCCGTTGTGATTTCAAATAGTCACTGAATGAAGGATCATAAGTCAAGGACCTGTATGGTAATTGACTTCCACATTTTGCAATTACTTACTTGGGGATTCCAGACATAGGGTGTTTTTCTCTGCCACAACTGTTGGTTGCATTTGTGACCAGGAAACAAAACTTTTCCCCCAGTAACGTCAGTATTGCAATCTGGTAACGTTTTTAATCAGAAGGACCATTATACTTAAAAATTAGCATGCTAGAAGAAGTCTTTGGAGATGGAAGCACTGTACAAACTATTTTGTAGGTATCTGATGGTTCAGTCGTCAGCAGACAAAACTGAAAATGCAGTAGATCTCAACCTGGCCAAATTGCTGGTAGAAAACCAAAATACAGATAATCTTTTACTTACAACCGTTTGTTCAGTGACTGTTCAGAATTACAATGGTGCTGAATGAAGGGACTTACTGGCTTGTGCCTGAAGTTATAGTCATTGCAGCATCCCGTGGTCACATGAAGAAATGTAAGGTACCAGGCAGCCTATCCACGATTATGACAGAAGGGCTGCTGCAATTCCCTCCTTCTTCTTCTTCTTGTGCCATATCCATTATCGGACGTTGGCGATCATGTTGGCGATCCTGTTTTTATCAGCAGCCGCACGAAAAAGTGCTGCTGAGTTTTGTCCAAACCAGTCCCTTAGATTTTGAAGCTATGATCTTCTTCTTCTGCCTGGACCTCGTTTGCCTTCAATCTTTCCCTGGAGGATTAAATGGAGTATGCCGTATTTTTCTGGGTGTCGCATCACATGTCCGAAATATTCTAGCTTTCGTTTTTTAATTGTTTTGATGATTTCCCTTGGCTTTCCCAGGCAGCTTAAAACCTCCTCATTTCTGATCTTGTCCACCCAGCTTATACGTAACAGCCGCCTGTAAATCCACATTTCAAATGCTTCTAGTCTCTTCAGGTGGCCTTCTGTCAGAGACCAACTCTCTACTCCATAGAGCAGGATAGAAAAAATATAGCATCTGAAAAGCCTGATTTTCAGTCTTAGGCTTATGTTGTGACTGCAGAAGACCTTTTTCATTTTGAAAAATGCTGTTCGAGCTTTCTCTATCCTTGTCTTTACTTCAGCGGTCATGTCCCAGCTTTCATGTAAATTAGAACCGAGGTGCGTGATCCTTTCAACTTTTTCTAGTGGTATTCCTTCTGAATTTATTGGTGGTAAATTAAATTCCCTCCACCCGCCTTTATTCTTCCAATTTCTGCTGGCCTTGGCCAGCTACACAGCCCACCAGCAAAGCATCCCACTTACCTTCATGGTTTTTCTTCAGTTGCTGATAGGCATGTCCAGCCTATATGAAGTGACCTTCCTACCAAGGCCACCTTGTGCAAGTAGGCTCCATTATCACAATCCTTCAGAAACCTACTCCAAATTGCTTAATTAGGGGAGTGCAAGAACTGGTTGTTATCTGAAGTCTTGTGATTCTTTGGAAGTCTCTTTCTCTATTGGGACATTGAGAAATTCTGAAGCTATGTATAAAGCTTGATTTCTGTATTCCGTATTAGGAATCATTGCTGTGATAGTACCATCAGTCTCATTCTTAAGTCAGATTCCTGCAAAACATTACTACCTATCAGAGACAGACTTGGTATGCTTAAAAGAAAAAAACTTTTAATGAGAACTACTAGAAAGGCTTTATCTACCCCACCCCTCCACTTCAACCCCATTTCTCCTACTTTTTGCTGAAGAAGAACTAACATGTAATCCCACAAGTTCATGATGGCCAGTTTTTTAACTATATAGCCATTAAGAATTATTGTTTTCTGATTTCTTGGAATGACTGTATGAGGAATACATTTTGATATTAGAAAGGCTTTCAATCTGATTTGACTGAAAAGGGGAAATAGCTATTTTTGATTCTCAGTAGAAATTTGAACATACTAAAGATAAGAACATGCTTTCATTCAACTTATGAATCATATTTTTTATGAGCTTCTAGATCATCTTTTATTAGGTGTTTGGGCAAATTGATCATTTACTCTGAGGATTCTGTAGTCCACACTAGACAAGCCTTTAATGCCTTTGTGATTATGATGGCTACACTCAGACATTTTGCAATATTTAAAATTATCCACTTTCTTTTCTGTGATTTTTGGACATTTTAAGGGGAGAAACCAAGCTTATGTTTCTCCTTGACATCACCAAGAAACCGGCTAAACTGTTATATTTGTGCTTTCCACAGGTCCATTTGCACGTGGTTTATTTGAACTTTTTTTAAAATTGTTCTATCATGTGTAACGGTTGTAGTTGACTTCTTCCTGACATAGTCTTTGCTCTACTACTGAAACAGCACATCTGTTTATTCCACTTTCCTGAAGTCACAATCTGCACAATCTCATTTCTGACAGTGCCACAAATTCATGGCATATATTTTGGAAAACTCTGTTTCACCTACTGTAACCAAAGCTCCACCTGTTCTCTGCCACATAGCCGGATGGAGGAAACAGGTGGAAAAATGTCACTTTAGAGCAATAACTTCATTGGTATGTAAACTACCAACCAATTGGCCTGATCCTTCAACAGTGACTAGATTCATTTATAATATCTCAGTTATTATGCTTCTGCTCAGATATCACTATTTCACACCACCTACAGGTACCACCTGCTCCTACTGCCAAATCCTTCCTGACCTCCTCCATATTCTCCAGGAACTTAGCTTCTTAGCATCTTTTCAAAGGTTAGTAGGATTATGCTAAGGACTCCTACAATCACTCTAGAGGACTTTCCCATTTTTGTTAGGACCATATTTGTTTTTCTACCAGATTTTTCCCCTCTCCATAACTAACTGATATGCTGAATGCCATGTTAATTAAATCATTGTCTGTAATTAAATTGATCTGAGTTATCTACAGCTTCCAGTTAGATTGAAAACACCAGCATATTTCCACTAGTTCTTCTTGACTACCCTTCCCCATATGTTTCTCAACCTTGAGAATAGGTAGGCAGAATCCTTCAAGTCCCAAAACATGAACCATCTTACTCTCCCTTAAATCTGAAGCCTGTTAAAAAGTGCTGTATTACAATAGTTTTGTTGTTATAGAAATGTCTAGTTTATACTATTTTTACTACTCTCTAAGCCAGCAGCCTCCAACCTTTCTGGATATGGCAGCTGTGGCAGGGGGGAGAGAGGATGGTTTTGTGCGCGCGCCTGCCGCTTGCACTAATGGATCTTCGCATGCTCATGTGCTCGCCCACTCCTTGTGCTGCCCAGTTCCTAACAGGCCATGGACCAGATCCAGACCGTAGACCAGGGGTTGGGGATCCCTGCTTTAAGCGGTTTACAGCATTTTGCCTCCAACAATCTGTATCCTCATTTTACCAACCTCAAAAGGATGGAACGCCGGTGTGGTTGGATACAACTTAAAATTCTGTGAAGATTAAAACAAAGCAATTTTCAGTACAGTACAGATGATTCCTGCTGCTATGATCCAGCAAGCTCAGCTATTGGACAACTGCCAGTAACTGAATTTAGAAAACTCCTTTGAAGGTGAAACTCATTAAAATTTTATAGAAAAAAAATAGGAATGGAGGAAAAAAGGAAAAGGTGGTAAAAGGAAACTTCAAGCATAAGAATGGAGGGGAGAAAATAAATGATGCTGAAAACAAATGAATGCTAAAGCCGCTTTTGAATTGATTCCAGATGACCTCATGGAAACAGGGAAGACAAATAGTTGATTGCCCATTCTGAGTTATTGGAACTCTTCAATAAAGAATTTAGAAACAACACAAATGATTTATGAATGACTTTATAGTACAGCTTGAATTATGATTCAAACAATTCTATCAAACCATTTAATTCAGAATGATTCATAATTCAAATAATAGTATTCATAAATATAAATTGTGTGTAATTGTTATTAATTAAATCATATTTTGTATTATAGAAAGCCTTATAACAACTCAGTATCAATCCCATTTTATACAGGGGAAAAATCTGTATGTAGTCTTGCATACTAAGAAGCCATTCTGATATTCTCCAGATGTTTTGGACAATTTTCACAATCTTCTGCCTTTGGCAGTGCTGACTGAGGCTGATGGAAGTTGAATGTCTGAAAGTTATCAGGTTGCCTACCTCTGCTACTAGATATACCCTTCTGAATTCAGTAACCCATTCTGCTGAAAACATATAGGATTGGTATGGGTAGTTCAACAGTGTTATCTTAAATCCTTCAATATACATTGATCTCTAAAAAAGAAAGAATAGTGACCATGGATACAGTATAATCAATTAAATGTCTTTTTTAAAAAAATATTGTGCAGTATTAAATTGAATCTTTGCCTCCAACTGATTAGTTATAGATATCTATTTGATTGTTTCTGTTTTTTGATGTTTTCATTGTGATGAAGGTTCTTTTAGTTGTTCATTGTTATTGTTGTTGTTGTATAACCAGACGGGTTATAAGAATGGTTAAATAAATATTCCATACTTTAATATATTATCTCTACAGTCCTTCTAAAACTCTATATATTTCATTGGTAATGTTATTCCTTTAGGAGGATTATGATGGATTAAGTTACTTTATTCAAGCTCACCTGGAAAGTGTACTGAACTGAGGCAAGCTTTGAGCTGGGTTTGCACTCCCTAGTAGAATATAATAGAGAACTTGATATAGGAGCTCCTGAATTTCATTCAAAAATTTAATTTTATTGTTTGACAGCCAGAATAAACAAAGAACCAAAGAATATTTCAGATGCTGTATACTGCTCTAGGTTTAAGGCATCCAGCATTCATTTTATGTTCTGGAAGAAGTTGGATAACTCTATATAAATTTCTCCATAAATCCACTGAACTGTGCGCCAACCACTTAATTTTTAATATCAGGCCCCCTACCTTCTCTCTCAGCTATATATTAGTCAGTGCCAGTGAATTCTACACCTAATGTTTCACCCAGCACCGGACAGATCTTGATAGAGCTGATTTGTCATGCTTCGTAATGTATAATATTAATTTAAACAGAAATAGGACTCTTGTTTCTTTTTGGCTCAGGAAAGTTCTGCACTATTGTAGTACATTTTAAATTATATAGAATGGAAGTAAAGAAGAAATAAAGTATTGCAAAAAGAACAAGAAAGAGATAGATTGGCTGAGTTGGGATGACCTAATAAATCAAAACTAGTTGATTGTATTTTTTCCTAGAAAGTTGAGTTGACTCAGCTGTGTGGTTACCCTTCATTGTATTGGTGAACCCTCAAAGTTGAATAGCTAATTGAATACACTGCAGTGTTGTGTGCTTGCATTAACAGAGGTGTTAATTCATAATGTAAATATAACACCAGTTTTATCATTTTCGATACATATTGGGAGGGCTATGATCACAGCAGTACTCAAAAACAGGGCAAAAGAAAGCTTAATAACATTCATTTGCATAATATATCTTGAATCTAAACTTACTTATGCTCAGAATATGATTAAGGGACTGTATCTTAAGAGGACAAGGCTATTTCAATGTAGATGTTCTGCAGAGTTTAAAAGGAGCTTTCTACAACATAAGTAGTGCATGAATTCCACGCTGTTGCATATCTGACTCAGTTGATGTATTGTTAAAACTGCTGAAACTAATAACAGAGGGGAAGACATGGCTGTTTCCCTTTTGGGGAAACTCTTTTTTCACCCATCTGTTCTTGAGAAACAGGTCCAAAAAGGGTAAGCTTGCTTGACAGCTTTGTTGTTCCATCTCAGTAGCCCGGAAAGAAGGAAAAGATATAAAATTGACAAGTGTTTTGTCAATTTCTGTCATTATTTCCTGGTGTAATGAGGTAGTCTCTAGTTTATTTGATTAATTGATCAACACTGCCCATCTCATTATAAAAGTGACCCTGAGTGGCTTGCAAGTAAAAAATGTCCCATTTCCCAGTCCTCAAAAGGTTGTGTGAAGACGCACGCACTGTGCAAAGAAGGGGAGCAAAGGCAAGGGAAGAGTAGTTTCATATAGAGGCCAGTTTGAATTAAAAACAGGACAAGTTGCACCTACGTTTGGCATGATCCAGACTTATCATCATGATGTAGTCCAGTCATTGGTCGACAGTATCATTCCAGCCTGTGTGCTAGGTCAGTATGAGAAAAATTGGGAATACTGTAGCATGAACTAGTAACATGGCCCAAATACCCCAAACAACTAGCAATACATTTTAAAGTAGGTTTTAATGAAAATGAAATATTATCTTCAATTACATGGAGTGAGCATTGTCCTGGGAGTGAAACTCACATTACAGTTTACTCTTTTGAGAGTCCAATAATATTACCCTCATTGGAAGCTGCGCCATATATGAATGAGTTCCACATGTGTGGCAGAACATTTCCAATGCTTGAAATGGGTCATTGATTCTTACTGGAGTCCTGTGCCAGCAAACAAGCAATATAAGCTGTGATTCTCTTAACCTCAAGGAATTTCTGATAGCTATAGTTACCTGATTTCATTTTAGCTCTGAAACTAAGTGCTGGAAACTTTTCTTCATCTCCAGTGAAATACTTGCTTTTTTAGTTCAGATTTATTTAGAAAGCAAGCCAGGAGACATTTCCTTTATTATTCATTTGAAGCAGCATCTCTTGTTGTGTTGCAAAAGAGGACATACCTTACAAAAATGGAACTGTGACAAGCACAGGTGTATTTTAAAAACAAAGAGCTTTTTATTTCCTTCTATGCCGTCACAGTCAGTTAATTAAAACTTGTTATAACAAATTGACTTGAGATTGTTTTTTTAAATTGGACAATAAGCCCTACTTTTCAGAAATCTTTCTGTGCCAGGAAATGAAAAAAGCATTTTTAAGTCCCACAGAATCCAGTACTGAGGACATGCAGTTGACTCAGACTTGACTAAAGAGTAGAAATGAATTATTTCCAAACATGGAACAGACTTCTCCCCAAAGGAGGATCTGTCACTCTTTGTGTGGTGCTATCTTCAGGCAATGGAAACAGCCTGAAATTCCATTGCAACCATAAATATGTTCAATTGGCAGTTAACAGCAAGCATAGCAACTAAGTGTTCCGTTTAGCAGAACTTTAAAAGAAATCCACAGAAAGAGAATCCTGTAAGGACAAAACTATTAATAGAAGGCAATGAGTAATCAGGAGACGCTGGAGTTTGCGGTCCCTGCTGCAGTGGACTCCTACAGGCTTTTCACATTAAGGTTTGATGGATGATTGCATATAGTTCAGACACTCAAGCTGAATAAATATAAGATAGTGGCTTTGAGCATAATGTCAGAGGCATCTTTTCATACTTATTCAGATGCTACCTTTTTCAGTAAACCTTACTTCATTAATTGTCCTTGCATTTGCGCAAAACTCCCAAATAAAATGGATGTGTTAACCTGATTGACTTGACAGACTTTTTATATTTTATGATAATCTATTAAAATTCTCCTTTTTCTAAAAGGAGAAAATTGTGGTCCCATTCTCTCTAGTCACATCAATATTTCTAGTGACATCTAAATATTTCTGAGTTGCTTTCCCTCCAACCTCCCCCCAAAAGTTTTGAAAAGATCCAGACTGCAAAATTGACAGTATCTATTGTAGAGCCCTGTGGTCTATGGAATCTAGAATCAGATTACAATGAAAATAAATTTAAATTGATTTTGATCATCTTAAGGAAATTTGATTAGTCAGTGCTTTTTATAATCCATAAGTATCATTTTTTTATTATGTGCCATCTAATCAGTTTCAGCATTTAAAACCATGATGCTCTAACCTGATCCTTCAGGTCTTTCAGTTATATACCCATCATCACTGTAAAGTGTTGGCATAAAACACTTCTACTAAATTGTGCTCCAAAGTATAAAAAACAAGTTGCAAAAATTTGCTAACTCAGTACAAATTGTTAATAGTTTTAATGTTTTATGGTTTCTGAAATTTTAAAATTTACATAGTGATGGGGGAAACATCAGACCACACCTATTGGTAGTATTTACAAATTCATTTCAGAAAAAAATGCTCATTTTCAGATATACTGTCAAGCATGGAGCTGCTTACATGATTCATAAAGGAAAATCTGGCTGTGCATAACTTGTGTGCCTCATTTTCCCCTTTCCCAGATTTTTTTTTTTTTTTTAAGTGTTAAAGGCACAGAAACTCATTTCACTTGCAACAACAGGCTTGATATTTGTTTTTAAGTTGTGCAGTACTGGCCGAATGCTGGAGGTTGTCAGATCTGGATGGGGAAGGAATCGACTTTGATTCAACCCTGGCAAGACAAAGTGGCTCTGGGTTTTTGCCCCCCTTCCCCAGTCCAGATGATTTTTCATCTTCGATTCTGGATGCAATTTGGATCTTTGAAGGAGCAGGTAGAAGCCATGCCTTAGCCCCCTCACATTTGGATTACTGCAATGCACTTTATGTGGGACTGTCTTTGAAGACCATTTGGAAGCTATAGCTGGTCCAAATGTGGCAGCATGCATACTGATGGATGCTCTTAGGTTTACCCATGTAACACCTCTGTGGCATAAGCTGCACTCTTTCAGTTTCCTTCCAAGTGCAATTCAAGATGCTGGTTATTACCCTTACACGTGTGACACGTGTGACACAAGGCCAGGTTATCTGTCCGGCTGACTTTTCCTAAAGATACCTCCTGTCCTACCTGAATAGATAGGGTAGGCCTGCTCCTAGTCTGTTCCCTTAAACATTGCCACCTTGTGGGATCTAGGAAGCAGGCCTTTTCCATGGCAGCCCCTGCCCTATGTAACACTCTTACCCCAGAAGTTTGGCAGGCCTCAACTCTCCTAGCCTTCCGAAAAGCTTTGAAAACCTGACTTGTCCCTCAAACGCTGGGATAGGATGAGATGACTCCACATTGCAAGTTTAACTTGGGGCCAGGTTTTTGTTCCTTATTTTTAATATTTATGGTTTTAATAGATTTAATATGGTTTTATGTTGTTTTATTACCAATACTGTTTTAATTCTTGACTGGGAGCCACCCAGAGTTTGCTATAAGAAGGGCAGCTATATAAATGTTTTAAATAAATAAGCAAATATGCATTAGGGATACTAACTCTACTAACTTTACTATACATATTTCAGGAAGTTGTGGGGAGCTTGAACTGCTTGTTGTGTTTATGACTGATATCAAACTTGAGTTTACCATTCTGAAATGGCCTTATTCATTGTTTGAATGTACAATTTTGGTTATTCTTCCACTGTGACTTCCCAGAATCCCTTGTTGTTTGGCTGCTAAAGTGCCTCACTTTTTCACATGAAGATTTCAGACCTACAATTTGGGGTATGAATTAAATCAGCAGTGAGTGTTATAAAGTCTGTGGGTTAATTCCAGTCTGTTGAGGCTTTTTTGCCCAACCACATACTCCTGTGAGATCTCTATACAGTGCTGCTTATTTAGAGGAGAAAAGCCTGAGAACATGGAAGAATGCCACAATTGAGTCATGTTGTCTCATCTAGTTCAGTGTTGTCTATGCTGGCCTCTAACACATTTGAAAGACATTAGTGTGGAGAAAGCGGGTTTATGCAGAGAGGCATTGAAATCTCTCCAGAGTTTCAAGTAAGAATTTCCCCCAGCCCTAATAAGGAAATCTGGGGTCTTCTACAAGTAAATCTGGCTTTCTGCTTCTAATGTATTCCTTCCTGTTAATAGCTTAGGTTGGTCAGAATAATTCATTTCAAAACACATATAGCCTCTTTTTATGTTTTTACAAAAGTTTCATGTTGCTTTGTCAGACAATGTAATATCAAAACCAAGCCCCAATAGTGATATATACAAGAACAACAAAATGAAAATATAATTGCTGCCTTAAGAAGACTAAGTTAACAATCAAACTGTAGCACTCTCATGGGTTATTGCAGTAGAATTAAGAAGATTTGACTATTCTTAAAATGTATCTAGCACCTTTAGGGAGCATGTTTTGCAAGAAAAAACTTGTTGTCCATAATGCTCAAGAAGGCATCTGAAGACATAGGTATTTGAAATGGAATTCCAGTTAACTTACATGGAAGAGGTGCATTATACTGATGAGGCTCTCCCAAAATTATCTGAGATGATGGTTCAGTGATCTTGCAACCATCTATTTAACTATACTAGTTTTTTCCTGGCCAGATTTTAAACTGCAGCTCTTGAAATTCAAATCCACAATAACTTGAAGTGAGTCATCTGAAGAACTGAGTCTCATTGCTCATAACTAGACCTTTCTTCCCTTTGGGAGAATAAATAAATAAATAAATAATCTGAAAATATTCCATTCCAGTGTTTTGTTTTTTAATTCTCATCCCATAGCAAATGGCCCAGTCTATTGAGTTATTTGTTGTTTTCCACTTTTGTTTTTTCTGGTACTTTCACACAACTGATAGCACTCCTTTCTACAACTGTCCTTGAGATACCAGGAATTGCAGCACTCCTTTGACCTAGTTCAAAGGGAATCACAACAATCACCATTCTGCCAGCACTTTGTGCTCCTTATTCTGTCTTTATGTTTCCTGGGTAATTTCAGAAAAACAAAACTGTTTGTTGTAAGCCTATAATGGTCTGTAGATCAATATCCTTGAGAGATAGGAGGAAAAAGAACAGAGCAGCCGTGAAGCCAATTGTCTCCAAAGATTCAGCTTCAAAACTGATCATGATTTTTTAAAATATTTTTCCCCAAACTGCCACTGATCGGGAAGCTAATCAGCTCAGCTACTCAACAAAGATAACAGCATGAAAATATAGTACCATAATCCTGATCTAAGGACAGGGACATATGGAAGAACCTTAAGGAATCTTTGATTCCCCTCATTTTTTTTCCTTTTCCAGTTCCCATAATAGAATAATAAATTTAAAACTGATTGTTGACTTTGGAAGTAAATGCTTCAAAGACACCTGGAAAGTGACTACATTAGGAAAGGATGCAGTATAATCTATTCTAATTCCATTTACATTTATTACCAGAAATATTCCGTAGATTTCCTGAGGTGGTGGAACCTCCAACTAGACAGGAAGGAGCTGTTAAGAGAGAGACAAGCTTAGAACCCTTGCACTGCAGAAAGTAGAACAGGCTTGACCTCCCCCAGAGTCCCTGAAGCCTTATCTGACCCTTCCCGAAGAGAATGCTATCAGTCTGGTAAGATTCTTGTAACATAGGTGACCAGCAGTAAAGCTTCTGTTTGAGACTATTCATAAGTGGTTCTGGTTGCTTGTGCCTGCCTACTTCTAAGAGGTTTTATTTCCCCCCTTTGGTTGTGTATGAATTCAAAGTAGAGTTTAATACATTTATAAAAAAAATAAATCCAGAATATAAGAGATGCCCTGTATTAAATTGTGTTTCTCTATTCAGGAGTAGCAGGAACTTTGTACACTGGTCACAAATAATTCCAAGTAATACTTCAAAAACGTTTTGCTGTGCAGTTGTTCAGTTACTTCTATGAAGTAACACAAGTGGTTTGCTGGAGCCTCAGACTGTTTCATTAGCCCCCCCCCCCCAACCTTTTCTGATATAATCTCTGAATTATAACCAAATCTATAAACGTTGCCTAAGCCATGATAAATATTTCTTAAACCTGAAAACTTCATTATAATTAGTAAAACAATTATATTTGTGGCATTATTGAAAGATCCAGCAATTTCTTCCTTCCTGGAGGATAAAGATCTTTCAAAGTAAGATCCAGTGAGGTCATTTTTTTCAAAGCACTTTGCTCACTTTCACTTCCACTTTCCATGGAATTAATTCACCATATTGGTACCACAGCACAGTGGGATTTCACTCTTCTAAAATTCAGTTTCAATCCAATTTTCACCTTTTCCACCCTGTTTAAGGATTAGCTACAATGTACTAAGCCAGATTCCAAAGCCAACACTCCTTCCCCCTTCCCAACCCACCAGATTTTTCTGATTACAGAAGTGCTGGTTCAGGAGAATATGGGGAGGGTGGAAGGGTAGAGTTTATTTCCTTTTTGTTGATTTAAGGTGGGTTTTTTTTAAAATTTTATTCATCAGTGTATAAATTACATACATGAAAATGGTAGACACAGCAACAGCCAAAGCCATGTAACAATAAAATAATACATAATACAATCTAATAAAGCATACAATTACACCTGCAATTGCAATTAATTACAATACAGTAACAATTGTATTCTAGAGCTCCATAACTCTTAAATCTCAAAGAGCTTCTGGAACAGCCAAGTTTTTACAAGCTTCCAGAAGCCAGAACAGTCAAGGAACAACCTGTTTCAGAGGAAGGGAGCCCCATGGAGAATGCCTGCTTAAGGATCATTCCTGTGATCCCTTTCAATAGGTGAGGATCCTCAGCAGGCATTAAGTATGTCCTTGGATTTGGCATGCAGAATCTGTGCACAAAATACTTTGAAGATACCCAGGATCTGAACCAAGTAAGGTTTATAGGCACTTTGAGCCTATGAAAATCTATCAGTAATGAGGGCAGCTCCTGCACCACTGGGTTTACATGGCAGTATGAAGCCTGGCCAATGAGCACATTGACCACTTTGCATTAGTTATCAATGACTACCTGTGCAGGTACATGTTTTCACCTTGCTTATCTAGCAGAAGATAGGGTAGGAATTATCATTGCACCAATAAAGATCTTAGTTTTGCTAGAATCCATTCCCTGAACTGAATGAAGCCCAGAGATATATAGCACAGAAATTAAATGACCGAGCAGATTAATAATCTCTAAAAGCATTTGCTTTTTAAATCCTTACTGTCAGAAGTGACTGATATTTATAATTATTCTTAAAGGACTATGCTTCATTCATGACACAGTAGATTGGTTCAAAGATAATGTTGTATCACAGTGCTGAGTGTTCTTACAATGAGCCCTAGAGGATTATAGGTTTGCTTGCATTTCCTCCCTACTCTTGAATGTTTGCTTCTATTTTATCCTAACCATTGTTTCTTATCCAAAAGAAAAATAATTCTAGTTGCTCAGAGCATTCAGGCCCTTTTAGATGTTTATTGGTTGCAATGGCTGGGTGGAAATGAGGACAGGTGTTTGGAAGCAGTAGGAATAAAAGCCTTGTTTCCATGGTCGGACTATAAAAGTGAACTGTCAAGGCTGGTAAGAAGGTGGAGAAGGGGAATCTGAAGTCATCCTCTCCTGTTTTGCATCCTCAGGAGGAATCCTGTGCACAAACAATGATGTCACCACCTCTCACAAATGATGATGCAGTTAGCTCTGCATAGTACACTGTTTTCTTCATGCCACTAACTAGGGCAACCCTAACCCTTCATCATTTTATGTCACCTTCCTATCCTCACTTCCCCTTGTTCTTTGTGGACTGGGCACAGCTGCCAAACAAACATGAGGTGCCAAGCTGTGAATAATGTTTTAATTATGGTGAAATAATTTGAAACCTGATCAACAAAGCTGCCCTTTTCCTATTACCCATATTTAAGAATAAGCACGTAATACTCAAACCTGAAGCCAGTTTAAAGATTCCTGGAACAGCATCTCCCCCAGAGATAAGGATGGCGCCTTCTCTCCTAGGGTTCCGGAAAGCTTTGGAAATCTGGCTTTGATTCCAGGTCTGGCGTTGATGTTTATGATTTTTCTAAGGCCTCTATTTTGTTCTGTTTGTTTTGTTGATTTTGTTGTTTATTGGATCATTTTAATCTGGGCTGTCTGTCTGATTTAATGCTTGTAACTGTTTTTATTTCTTTTTTTTCTAGTTTTGAACACCACCCACAGTCCCAGAGTTGGGTGGCTAAAAAATTTAACTAAATAAAATAATCCCAGCGATCACTCTCTTAAGGGGAAGAGTGAAGGAGAATACATACATTCAGAACTATCTGCATCTTGTTCTTTTAACAGTAAACTAAACTAAGACTATGGTTTTAACAGCAGTTCCAAGGAGACTTGGATTTTGCTGGAAAGTCCCTTATAAAAATTTGGTATGATGTACACCACAGGTGGTTGGAAATATACCTTACGTTAGTGGAGATAGATAGATTGTAACCACTAATGGTATATTGGTTCCAGTTAATGATATATGGCAGAACAAGGGAAGACGTATAATGAAATAAGATTTGTTTGAACATAAGCTGAAATCAGGGGTGAGCAACATTTCTTTGCCTTGGGCACCGTAATGTTTCCTCTCAACCAGCTGGCCAGAGGCCTTTCAGTGATGTGGTAACAACACCAGAAGTTGTGGAGGTCAGACAAATTTATCTCATTTTTAATGTGTTTGGGGATTTTAAGGATGCGAATAGGAGTTATTCACCTCCCCAAAAAACATGTGAGCCAGAAAAGACATTTTCTGTAATTTGAGAACCAATAATAATTATAATCATCTCCTTTCTTTAAGACTAAAAGTTCCACATCTACATCTTTGGATGTCGTTAAAAGCTAATCATTTATCTAATAAGGAGTAAGTTTAATATTTATTATTAAATTTGTTTGCCACCCATCTGCCTGTGAGGCAACTCTGGCTCAAAACATTAATAGCAATAAAACCATGTATGTATGTATGTATGTATGTATGTATGTATGTATGTATGTATGTATGTACTGTATAAAATCAAGATAAAAATACAGTTAATATGTTACCTCATGAAAGTTAGTGAAAAAGGCTGAACTTGAAAAAAAGAACTTCGCTTTTTAAAGAAGTGTCTTCCTTGTTGCCCCACAGAAATAAATGGCAATTGAGTTCTTTTGCCCATTTGTAAGAATAAGTGGTAATGAAAAAGGACGGAACAAGTACCAAAATACATGTGAACATCTCTGTTACAGTTGCCAGGACCTTGCTTTGCCCAACTTAGCTGGTGTGGTATAAAAGGCAAGGAAAACACATCAACTTTATTTTCAGAAATGACTCTGGCCCTCACTTATGAAGTGTTTTACTTCAAGATACTGTATCTGTCCAGAAAAACAATCACACAAAAAAGTGTAACCTGGAATGATAGGCAACATCCTGAAAATGTAAGGGTGATGGTGAGAATCATTTGCATCAAATAGTCTTCTGATTAATTAGTGTGTTCTGGTTATATACACTGTGACTGTCATTTTGTGACAGCGCAGTATTTCCTGGCTGGGTCCTTGTTGCAAATAAGCTAGACCAGTGTTTCTTAAACTTCTTTCTCTCATGACCTCTTCCCACTTTTAAAAATTATGGAGTACCCCAAACGGATTCTGGTTCTATGGGTTTTATTCATCAATACTTTACTCTATAAAAAAATAAAAATGCATTCACTGCTGCTGCCACTTCTCATGATTGTTTGGTTGTATTTTAATATTGTAGTATTTTTCACTATTGGCTGAAATATAATTTTGATTTTGCAGACCCCTAAGACAGTCTTAAGGGGCATGGACCACACTTTGAAAAACCCTGATCTAGAGGCTGGTTAGCAGAGGCACCCCAAAAAATGGACTTTTCACCTGTATTCCATGTCCCCATCCCACCCCATGTTATTTAGGTTCTGTTTAATAGACTCACCTTTCCTACTCCCCAAACATAATTTTCTTGGTTAATTTTATTTTTAGATGATGCATGACATATAATGCCTAACGCCCCAAAGGTGCTTTTTCGAGAGGCAACTGGACTTTTTGCTTCTTATCCAAGAAGCTTCTTCAGAACTGGCTTTGATAAGAAGCAAAACGTCTTCAAGGAAAAACAAAGTCCAGTTGTCTCTTGAAAAAGCACCTTTGGGACAACCATGACCTGGATGACTGAGAATCTCCAAAGACATAATAATGCTTGAAGTTTTTGGCCAGTTTCATTTTCTAGCTCATTGTTTAAAATATACACAAAGTAGCTTACATACATCCGGCATGGAATATCTATTTGAATTTTTATACTAGTGCTTCTTGTGGATAATGTCAAGGTTTTATTTTCTAGTCTTGTTCTTTCCCTCCTTTCATTTCTTTTACACATTAATTTAATGTGGAGAAATTCATTGAAATGAATCTTGCGGCATTCTTGAGAAATTCTGAAAAAGTGCTGAGCCTGTTTTTCCCTCTTTCTGCTCCTTCTTCCTGTTGTAGGATCTGTTGCTTACCCTGAGGACTGAATATGGCATTAACAATGGAGTTCTCAAATGTAAAAAAAAAAACTGATTTGGTCATATAAATAATAGACAGTTAATGCTCATGGTCTCAGGGGAATCAGCTTGGGGAGAAAAATATTTTGCAACTAGATATATATTTCGTTCTTGTAAAGGGAGCCTATTTCCAGCTTTGGCTTGGTTTTGCTTTTTTAAAAAACCACCATAAAGGAATAGCTTCTAAAAACCTATTTGAGGAATAAGTCAAACTTTACATGATAGATGTTTACATGGCAGCTACATACACAAATAGGGACAGTTCACTGCTCAGTTTGAGATCCAAAATTCGGTAACTTTCTCCAAATTAGGATGAGAAGGACTTCTATGTGAAATACTGAAGAACTGCCAGCAGCCACTATCTACAATAGCCTTATCGTATCTGAAATATAGGAAAGGAAGGAAGTTAACAAAATGATGTGGACCTAGATTCCCAAACTGTTCATTTGCAGCTACTTCTGTTTGTATATTTAGGGCAACAGATTTTTTTGGGTTATCTGAGGTTAGCTGTCTCCACCCAACCTTCAAGTCAAGCTCAGCTGCTAATGAGACATCTACGTAGTCTACCTGGCAGTATTATGAGTTGTTTACCTTTGGGGGGGAAACATTCTTTCAGCTTTTAGTCTGGCCTAAAACTCAGCTGTTCTTTGGAAATCTCCCATCAAATGTCTATTCAGGCTTGGCCCTTAAACTACCAAGGTCTCATCTGCCGTACTCAAGATTTCAGTGATTTTATGTGCATTTCTATAGGCATCTATGCTAAAATATCCTGGTGTATGTATTTAAAAATTATTTGCATTTAATTGTTTTCATTTTCATCCAAAGAAGTCAAGGTAGAATGAATGTTTTGTATGTTTCCCTATTATTTGATCCTCATAGTGAGGCTAGGTTAAACTGAAGAAATGTCAACCAGCATGTTTCATGGCTGAAACAGGACTTTCCATGATAAATACTAATTGAAAATTAAAATTATGCAAGCCTGATGGTTAAAATAAAGGAAATGTACTATATGCAATGATCTTTGTATAATGTTGCTTCCTTGACTTCAAAGTATATGTATCATTCATTTATCTCTGCCCAGAAAAAAAGTTTTTGAATATCGCACATTAAAGTGAGAAGTTGAAGGGATATTTCCTGTGGAAGTTTTCATTGAAGAATCCATCATGGACTATTTAAAATTCTATTATAATTTACTCTTCATACCATGATAAAGATAATTAAAGCCTTAAAAATTTAAGCACTCCAATCTGTATTCTTGTAAGAATTCCATAATTCCAGCATCCCAGTTAAGTGGTCAGTGGTTAAAACCTCTAATGTGAGAGAGGGCATTATCTTCAGAGTCCAATTCATGGTCACAGTATTCCTGTCAAATCAAAACATATTATTTATTTGGTAATTTGATCCTGTTAGTTTGGGCCTTGGAATCAGAGAACAAATCTACTCCATCAACTATGATAGCCATTCAGATATTTGGAGATGTTTATAATAAGTATGCACTTCTTATATCTTCTCAATTGTCTCTTCCTCAGATTAGATTCTTTCAGTTCCTTTAGGTTTTCCTTGTTTTCTCTGGATTTCTTGTTATAATTCTTGCAGATCTTTGGATATATTCAAGTTTAATTCTACCTTTCTTAAACTAGAATAACCAAAACTGCAGAGATTACTTTTTTTAAGATTTCATCAGGCTCAAATAAAGACATACCATGACATCTTATGTTTTGGATACAATCCTCTGCCTTAATGTTTACAAAGAAACTTTTGTAACTCCAAAATTTAGGGCCCTACTTTGTCAGTCCCTAAATAAACTGAAACCTGAAATTAGAATTTGAAGTTGATTTCCTAGTTTCCATTAGTTAGACGGGTATAGAGATAGTATCTAGGTTTGGGCGTTAGTTTATTAGTTTACTTAAATGCCACGTCTCATGGTGAGCATTATATCATCAATAAAAAATGTTGAATATTGCATAAGCCAGATGTTATTAATGCAGTATTCATAGATACCAAGGCATGTATACATTAAATGTAATGTAATTCCAGATGACCCTAACATTAACTTTGTTTGTTTGTTTATTGTATAATACATCCCTATTCTGGAGGATTCTAGTCAATGTATAGCAATATGCAAAGTAAACATATATACTTATACCACTCAGAAATCAAATACAAATATGAATGTTCCACTCAGGACCATTAATTAATTATTTTTAAAAATACAATTTAATCTTATAATTTAAAAATTAATTTTTATTAGTTTTTAATTAGCCAGACTCTTGCAAGAGTGCAAAATCCCTTGAGATTTTTTCATCTGAAATTTTGTGAGATTTTAGAGCTTGAAAAAATATTTTATTTATATTTTGGTACTGTACCACAAACTACTTGTAAAAAAATTAAAATGATAGGCTGATACCATTATACACTCAAGGTAGCATAGATGGGATCACATCTCATTCTCACAACAAGAACCTTGAAAGCTAGATTGAATAGAGAAAGTAAATTATTGGGGTAGTCCAACATTCTAACCCATCATTGTTAGATTTGTTCCTGTTGATGTACTCTTCACAAATAAGTACTTCCATTCTAGAAATACTGGAAATTCTTCTGAATATGACCAGGAATTGATGGAGCCTAGAATTGTATAAATCTTTTTAACTGATGTATTATACTGCTGACTCATATTCAGTTTGTTGTGGTCTGTTGCTATTTACTTGTAAGAATTATTCTGACCTCTTTTTTTTTGTTTTGGGGGGGGTGTATGAAAGAATTCGATGAATGCATAAGAAATATATTTTAAGCTTCATTGAGTTGTGTTTGAATATTTGTAGCTTGGGTTGGTAGTTGGGTTGTTGGTTTCATCTCTGAGCTTGGTGATTTGGCTGCAGCCAAATCTCCAAGCTCAGAGATCAAACCAACAACCCATATTTTAAGCTTCAAAGTGATTCTTTTCCCCTTTTAAATTGCTTAGTGGCCTATTTAAAATGACATTCTCCAATAAATATATCTGAATAAGTTATGGTAAATTATTGTTTAGAACCCACATTACTTTAGTAAAAAACAATAGTTACCGTCTATGTAACTCTCTCCTACTCTGCCTGTTTGGATTAGAGAGGGTGTAACTAATAAGCTCAGTAATTAAAAACAGACCAAATTTAGGGTTACAGGGCAAGACTGTTATTTTTTAAAAAAAAAAAAACCTGAACCAATCAAAATTACTAGTGTATCATCTAGTTAGAGAAAATCTACTGCCCAATCATTCATATATGAAGTAGGTCCTATTGAAATCAGTGGGAATTACTGATTGATTGATTGATCGATCACCAGCTTCCTCAACCTCTTGGTCATTCTGGGTCTTCTGATGTGCAACAGGTTGGGAGAAAGTTGACTATAACATGCAGCCCACTGGGCTTCCGGTTTGCGATCGCGGCGCCGGCGGATGTGCGGGGCGATCGCTCTCTCCGCTGTCCGGTTTTCTCCCGCCGGGGGACCCTGAAAAGGGTCAAAAGTCGCCCTGGAGGGGCGACGAGCATGAAGAGGACCTCCAACTGATCATGGGGGGGGCGGCAGCCCTTCCGTTTGATCCGGAGCAGCTCTTCTAGCTGACGGGGAAAAGATCGGCCATTAATGTGGCCCATCATTAATGCCGTTTCCAGCCGAGGCCAAATTTACAACTAAGCACTTGAAAGCACCGCGGAGGAACTGAATGAGATCTGCCTTCTTTCTATCCCAAGTATTTTTTTCCTGTAAAAAGCTTTTTGAAACTGCCTCCCTCTGTGAGGACATCCCTGGCAAAGAGACCTGTTTATAACCTAGATCTGTCCTTGGTATTATCTAAAGATAAAAAGCTGAAACAGCTGGAAAGTGAAATTGGCTTCTAAGAACTGTGGAGGTGAACATTCACTGACTCTTGTTTAAAAAATTAGCCTCCACTAAATCTATAATTATTTCAGAAATGGAGGGGGACCAGCAACAAACTTCGATTGATTATAAACTTATACTTGAAAAATTCTTGAAGCTACTGAGATAATTAAATCCAGACTGAAAGATAAAGGCGCTAGCTTGAATCTACAAACTGAAACCCAGATTTCAACTAAAGAACTTACAAATCAGAAAACAACAGAAGCGGAAGAAATCAACACTAAGACAGAGGACCTTAAGGAACAACAACAATATATTGAAAACTCTAACAACCAAATCCTGATTGCAGCTAAAGAACCTACAACCCAAAAAGTAACAGAAGCGGAAGAAAGTAATACCAAAACAGAGGATGCTAAAGATCAACAAGGACAGCTTATTGAAAACCTAGATAACCAAATAATAACTATAAAATTGGATATGACTTTTTACTTAAACCAGAAGAAACCTAAGGAAAAAGAAGACCAGACCGAATTGAAGATAAAGACACTAGAGCAAATACTGAGATTTGAACTACCAGGGCAACAACGTAATGATTATAAATGGACCAGTTCTTTTGGAAAATTGATGACTAGATGGTCTCCTTTGATTCAAGTAACATATGCCAGAATGAAGGGAGACCTATCTGATAACTTAAAGTCATTGGTATGGAAACCTGGTTGGCAGAAAAAGAAAGGTTTAAAAAATGGGACCCTTTGATTTACTACTTTACAATGCCTTGGTAAGGCCACACTTGGAATACTGCATCCAGTTTTGGTCACCACGATGTAAAAAAGATGTTGAGACTCTAGAAAGAGTGCAGAGAAGGGCAACAAAGATGATTAGGGGACTGGAGGCTAAAGCATATCAAGAACGTTTGCTGGAATTGGGTATGTCTAGTTAATGAAAAGAAGGACTAGGGGGTGACATGATAGCAGTATTCCAATATCTCAGGGGCTGCACAAAGAAGAGGGAGTCAAAGCTATTTCTCCAAGGCGCCTGAGGGCAGGACAAGAAGTAATGGATGAAACTAGTCAAGGAAAGAAGCAAACCTGGAACTGAGGAGAAACTTCCTGACAGTTAGAACAATTAACCAGTGGAACAACCTGCCTCCAGAAGCGGTGAATGCTCCAACACTGGAAGTTTTTAAGAAGAGACTGGACAGCCATTTGTCTGAAATGGTATAGGGTTTCCTGCCTGAGCAGGGGGTTGGACTCGATGACCTCCAAGGTCCCTTCCAACTTTATTATTATTATTATTATTATTATTACTAGAGAGATCCTAAAGTTTCAACTAATGAGCTAAAGGGAGATTTGGAGATGAAGGGAAATATGACTATTAGACTCAAATGTTGTTGGAAAACGATAAAAAAAACGGGATTAATTGGCTTAATAATTAGGATTTAGATTTATAAGGGAAATGGAAATTAAATACTAGGAATCAGCCTTGAACTATTGCTTAGCCTAGAAAATATAGATGATGGATTTGAGACAATAAAGGTTACTCTACTAGTAAGGTGTGATGTACTAGGATGAGAAATAGAAAATGTTTCTGAAATAAAATAAGAATATATTTAAGTAAGTAATATGTGTATTCTAGATATCATAACTTTTGTGTAATGAAATAAAGGAAATTTGGGTTACCAAAATTTGAATATTATGGATGTTAAAGGTTAAATTGGAACACTGTAATTAAAAAGTTAAGAATTAGGTAAAATTTAAAAACAGGATATGGATATGTATAAGTAAAAATAGATTGATAAATGCTTTAATTAAGCTTGTTATGGTTAGAAATTTACTAGTTTAAGTATGTTATATTAAATGTTAAGGGAAATAGAGAAGGAATTCTTGATAATGTAACCTGAGATATGTACTAAAAATTTTGTTACTGAACTATTGATTACCCAGTAACCACGATGCTTTCTAAATACTTGGTTGTTAAACTGGAAAACTAATAAAACTTGTTATTAAAAAAAAACATGCAGCCCACTAATTTGGGGCTGAAATCTTAAATGTTAAGGGAAATAGAGAAGGAATTCTTGATAATGTAACCTGAGATATGTACTGAAAATTTTGTTACTGAACTATTGATTACCCAATAACCACGATGCTTTCTAAATACTTGGATGTTAAACTGGAAAACTAATAAAACTTGTTATTTAAAAAAAACATGCAGCCCACTAATTTGGGGCTGAAATCTTAAAACTTGGAATTTTGGAGTACAACTCTTAAACTATTCTGGCAAGGAAATATAGTATATAGGATATTTGATATCTAAAACTGAATCAGAAGCTACTAATCTGGCCCCTTTTTCTCTATAAACCATGATTTACCAAGCACAGTTGGTTAATTCATATAACATGCTAACCAGAAGTAAACAAACCGCATTATGGTTTATTGTAATCTGTGAGCCAAGCCGCAGTTTTCTCAGACTGGCAGCTGTAATAATTTGTAATAATAGAAAAATAATTAGGGAGTAAAAATGCTGGAGCCATTTAGAGCGATTTGGGAAGAAGAATTAGAATTTTCTATGAATTTTCTGAATTGAAGGCAAACTTGGTTGGGTGTTCCCCATGACTGTCCCCTCCCATGATTAAAATGTGTGGTACTCAATAGAAAATTCCTAAGGATCACAGAAACAGAGTTGGAAGAGACCATTTATGCCATTAAGTTCAACTCAGGGTAAGGATCTAAAGATCTTAGAGAGATGGCTTTGAGTTTCTACAGCCAACGAAATGAGCATCATCACCTTCCTGGAAATAGTTTCCACTGCCAAACTGCTCTCTCTGTTAGGATGTTTTTCTGATATCTAATAAAAATTTACCACCCTGTAACATAAATGTATTATTCTGGGTTCCTCCTTTCTTCTACACAACACCCTTTAAGGAATTCACCTTAGTCTGTGCTTCACAAAACCAGACGTGCCCAGGTTCTTCAGTTTCTCTTCATAGGTCTTAGTTTCCAGTACCCTCATCATCATCATGGCCCTTCTCTGAACCTTTTCCTATTTCTCTGAAACCTTAAAATGTGACACCCAAAATTGGACACAGCAATTGAGGTGGCATCTGACCAAAGCAGAATCAAGCAAACCAATTTATTTCCCATGTTTTAGAAATTATACTTCTTTTGATACAGACTAAAAATTCATATGTTGTATATTTGTAGCTACATCTCCCTGCTGGCTCATATACAGTTTGTAATCAACTACTATTCCAAGAACTTTTTGCAAAAGCTCTTACCAAGCCAAGCATTCCTCATGATATATCTCAGTATTTGATTTTTCGTTTCTTAAATAAAGAATCTGGGACTTTTATCTGTTAAATTTCCCTTTGTTATTTTCAGCCCATTCTTCTGACTACAGTGCCAAGATTTTATTTTGTTCTTGTAGAGTGTTACCTATAAAATGGCAATATTATGCTATTTGCTAATCTGATAAGCATTCTCTCCACTTTTCATCCACGTCATTAGGACTGGTCCTAATGACATCATTTATGTTTCTTTGCAATTTGATGAGGAATCATGGATGGCCCTCTTTGGGTAGCCAGTTATAAGATATCTGTTTAATTGTCAAGCCCACACTTAATGAACTTGCTAATCAGCATTCCTTTGATAAATGTTTTGCCAAAGTAAAGATATCTTAGTCTGGCAAAGATTTGTTCTTGACAAATCATTGCTAACCTGGTAATCAGTGTACTATTTTCAAGCAGCTTACAGATCTTTGTGATTTGCCCTCAAATTTTCCCAGATATTTATTACTCTATGTGTTGTCTCGATATTGATGTTAAAATGGTTTATAATTTGGTCTCTCTTTTTTAAGATATGGACAGTATTTGCTATCCTTCAGTAATCAAGCACAGGATAATATAGCCAGACCATTTCTTCAGTACCTTAAAGTGCAGTTCATATGACCACATAAGATTTTGTTAGAAAAGACGAACAAAAATTGCAGTTGAGAAATTCTGACTTTTTTGTTACCTATTAATATTTTGCTGCTTTCATTGTCTTTTCAACTTTGGACATATCTAAAGATATCCTTTTTGTTACTCTTAGCAGATTTGGTTAGCTTCAGCTTATTCTGAGTTTGAATACTCAGTACCATCTCAACGTTCCTAAGTTACCGAGTTTTACTTTTGTTTTGTGACCTCTTCCCATTTCTTTCATCTGTCTTTTTTGGTTTTCAGATCTTCTTTCAGTTTTTACATAGTTCTTCATTTTTCATACTCACAGTTTGCAATAGTGCTTTTAACATCTCTTCCTTAAGGAAGCCCATCTTGATCTACTTTTTATATTAACTTCTCCTGCCCGTGGATCTTATTTATCATTACTCTGAATTTGTGTTTTTTTAACTATGTTCTGTTTTACTTTCCTTAAGAACTCTAACACTACAAGGTCACTTCACTCAATATTTTTGCTACAGTACTTTTTACATTAGTCACTAAATCTTCCCTATTGATTACTATTAGGTCAAAGACAGCTGATTCACTTGTATCTTCCATCAACTCTGGACATAACATTGTTAGCACAAAAAATCCAGAATATTTAATTGGGATGCTGTCTACAGTGTTGTAAAGTTCATTCTGGCACAATTTACCAGTTCTCACTGTTTTCATCAGCACATGTACAAGTCCTCCCTTTGAGAAATGTGTATAATGTTACAATACACATAGAAAAGAGGCAGAACTTGTGTAATGATATCATGATGCTATTTACAACACTTCCTCTTAACCCAGAATTTGTAACTTTGAGTGGAGATCAATTTTTAACATAACAGTATAAATTCTTTCTGTACCTTTTTAACAAGTTGTATCCTTTGGTTGCTATAGTCCAGATAGAAAACACAAGTTATATTTTAACAGTTTTGTTGCAGTCAACCTGAAGTCAAACAAATATCTGATTTTCTTGATATGATCCTTTGCTATGAATCAAAGAAGACACTGAAATTCAGTAGGTGAAAAAATGATGGAAATATTTCATTATTTTTTTCTCTCTCTCTCATATATGTATATTACTTTTTTAAAAAAATATGTATGATTTGGAAGCTGTTCCAGTTCTGATGTTTGTAATTATTATAGCTCTGGCACTGAAATAACGAAAAGAGCAGTTCTATCACCAGTCAGCTGTATCTGAATTGCAATATATAAAATAATTTACATATTTATAACTCACTTCAAATGTATTAATTTTCTTGGTAAATATCATAGGCTGACCTTTAATAATGGCACCACAATATATTTACTAATCTCACAAAGTTTTGTAGTATTTAAAGAAATAATGTTTGGGAAATGTTTGAGTTTAATTTCCAGTTCCGTTGTTGACTCTGTGTGACCTGGGAACAGGGTATTTCTAGGCAGTATTCTAGAGCCAAAGGCTAATCATTTTGTACTTGCATATAAATTATGTAGCTTAATGAATCTAAATGAAACTAGATAGCAGAATGCATCTGAATTCAATTAACTACAAACATAATTGTTCGCAATGGGATATACTCATATCTACCACTTTACATTTTATGTAACTGTTTATTGTTAATTTTCACAGTAACTTAAATAATGAAGGTTCATATTTTGACTCACTTTACTCCATCAAAGTGTTTGCCGTTATTGTGTAGGTTCTGCTAATGCAGCTTTCTCTATTCTGGTACCTCACATATATGTTGGACATCTGTCCCCATAATTCCCAGCAAGGTTGGGGAAAATTGTAATACCAGATCTTCAGTTTTAAATTAGAATCTGATTTCAGAGCATTTAAAGACAGTTGTGCTCTCAACACATATGACAGCATGCCTGATTAAGTACCAATCAAAAAACATAATTGGAGGTAGACTCTGGGGGCATTTTAATACTCCTTTCTTGAATTACATTGCTACTTGTGACTTTAATTACATTATATGCCTGTGGATTCAATGGATGCAGATAGAACTGTAATCCATTTGGAGTTTTGTACAATTATAGGCTGCGTGTGATGAATGCATTGGAGAGTATTTTTATGTAGGGTAAGTTGTTGATTATGTTAAATTCTTCTTTGAAAACTTGGAAGCATGGCCATTACCTTAAAAATCTACAATATATTGCTGAACATAAGCAGGAGCTTTTCTGAAGGACAAGAGCTATCAGAGTGAGGAGGGATGGGATTAAGAGCCACTTTCCATCCTGCAATCTAAAATCTAGTTCTCCTCTTTCTGACTTTTCTTGTAAACAGACACTGGACCATTCATGAGCATGAGATACAAGAATAGACATAGAAGTTGCCTCTGTTTTGCACTAAATGAAAATGTCTTAATGGTGGGCTTTCACAAATGTGATAATTAACATTATCACAGCCTAGGAAGTTGCCATTTGCCAAGCCAGACCATTGATCCTTCTAGTCCAATATTAACTATGCTGGCAGAGTCTCTCCAAGGCTGATTTCCTGACTGCGTCTGTTGACGCAGAAATATTAAACCTGCTTTCTTGGAAAAAGGGCACACTGTGTCCATTACAGATCAAGCCATATGCTAGGGGAAAAACAACAAATTATACTTCTCTTATTACATATATTAGCAAGCAGAGGCTTTCTTCTATAGGTTAGGTGAGCTACTCTCATATACTGCATCCCTTAAGTCAGTGACTTTAACCTCAGTAACTTGCTCTCCCCTTCGTCATTCCCTATGGTCATTGCCATGCCATCTGTTACCTTTCTACTGCTGAATGCTGTATCTTTATCTCACAGCCTAGGTAGTCATCTGCAGCTTAGGTAGCTGAACAAAGGCCCACAAGGGTAAATCAAAAGGTGAGCTGGTTCAGGGCCTACTTGGGACCTTCCATATGCTTTTAATCCATTAGCAGCAGTAGGAACCTTTTGAAGTTGCTCTCCTCCCCTTCCCACTTCCCAGCTGTCAGCTCCTAAGTTCTGCTCCTTTGCACTGCTGGGGAGTACTCTTCTAAAAGCACAGTCATGCTTTTGCCTTAATGTTGCAGCCCCAGGGGATCTAGAGTGACGACAGGTCTAACAAATGGTGCAATCTGCTCTGTACAGCTGTAAAACAGAACATTAGATGGGATGGGTTATGGGGGGGCGGGGCGGGGAGGATACATATTTTCCTGTACTGCTTGAATTGAATGTATCTGTATGACTGCAGTGAAGATTCCTGAAGCCGACAATGCAAAATAAAGAGATCCACAAAAAATGCATTAATTTTTCTACGGGCAGAATTGCTGCAGAAGTCTAGTTAAGAAATAGATAGTTCTTCATATGAAGTTACTTATGTAGCCTATATTGAATTTTGGACCTTTTTAAAAAAAAACATGAAATATCTCTTCAAACATGCAGAGTGATGCTTTTCATTGTGGTTGAGTAGATAGTTACTAGAAGATGCAGTATATTTTTTGAGATTGAGAGTCTGGAGAGAACAAGGTTCTCAGGCTAGTATATATATATATAGCTCTCCTTCATTTTCACCATAAATTTATCTCCGTAATATAAAGAAAAGAAATCTGGATAGGTTAAGAAATGATTAATTTGTCTCTCATACTAAAAAAGGCCATTGCAGTTTCAGTGTGAAGTGTAACAGTGCAAGAGGAGAGGAGAAACAACAACATTTGTCCCCATCACATGATATGACCAAAGTCTTGTCCTCTGTTTGCTATGCCATATTGGTCCTTTATTCTGCAGAAGTAGACCTGAGTGGGATGCAGCTAATACCATAATTACTTTAGCAATATGTTGTTGTCTGTAGAGATTTTTTTCTGTATAATTTGGGCTTTGCATGAGTGACTTCCTTGATGCTCAGTTATGTGGATGGTGAAAGGGAGGAATGTATACTGATTTTCTACAACTGTATAAGCATCTTCAGTGCTCAAACCTGAGCTGATTTTTTTTTCAAATGACTTTGTAGGAAACATGTTGTTCTCAGTAATCCCTTTATCTCTTACTTAATTGCAGAGGTGTTAATCAAATTTCTGAGGAACTATGCATCCTTTAGAACTATCAGAGTTTTAAAAATAATCAACAAAACCTGAGATATCTGAAAAACGCAAGCAGTAAATATTAATATGTATTTTTAAGATCTGAGAGCCAGTTTGGTCTAGTGGTTAAAGCATCAGACTAAAAAATTGGAGATGTGAGTTCTAGGCACAAAGCCATCTGAATGACTTGGGCCAGCCACTTTCTCTCAGTCCTAGGAAGGAGGCAATGGCAAACCACTTCTGAAAAACCCTTGCTAAGAAAATTGCAGGGAATTGTCCAGGCAGTTTTCAAGAATTAGACACAATTCAATGAAAGAAAAAAAATCTTTAAAATCTGCTTGTAAGAAAATTATGAATGTTATGATAAGGAGACATGGGGTGGGAGAGTTGATGGATTGAATTTAAAGAACCCTTCTCTTTCTCTAATACTGACTACATTTAGAGTAGCTTGGATAGTAGTTGGGCAACAATAGATGAATAGACTAATTCAGTAATTAAAATGAATATATCAAATATAGATTCATAAAGAGTAAAAAGCTTAGTGATTACATGGTCATGACTTATTTCTTGATAAAATTATAAAAATGATTTCCAGTGTTATCTCCTGGGAGATTTTGCAACTTTCCATTTATTGGTCTCTCCTTCAAGAAAGTTCAATGACTTCTGTACCTACTTGGGCTTTTTTCAGATCAGCCAGGAATACTGTTGACTTTACTAAATATTTCAGCAGCGTCTCCAAATTTGCAAAGCATCATTACTTAGTGTTAGCATGGGAATTTGTCCAGATCCATCACTGAAAATGCTGCATGTTGTGTAGATCCCATTTGCTATTTTTTGAAGAAAAATATGATGAAAGCCAATCAGTTAACATTAGAAATTGTGTCTAATTGACTTGACATTAAATGTCTTGATCACAGAAAGATTTTTTTAAGGGAGAGTCTAGTACAGTATTTCTCAACCTTGGGAACTTTAAGATGAGTGGACTTCAACTTCCAGAATTCCCCAGCAAGTACGAAAGTCCACCCATCTTAAAGTTGCCAAGGTTGAGAAACACTGGTTTATTTGTTTAAACCCAATTCTACAAAAAATGAAGCCTTCTTAAATCATATTCATCTCAGTAATAAATTGACTGGGCATGTTAACCTGGATCTTTCCCATTTAATGGTGTCCTCTCTTTAAATCCTCCATAACAGCAGTGCTGTTAAGAACTTTCTTGTTTAAAACTGTGTGGTGACTTGCAGTCTTCTCTAGATAAAATCATGTGCATTGAAAAATGATGGTAATACTAGAATCTGTGCCTTGCTCCTTGTGGCATTTAAGCAATACATAAATGTAATCATCTGATGGCAAAATCCAGGATGTACAGGAAAATATTTAATCAAATATAGCTGTAATCTCCGAGGAAAGTCAGTGCTTGATTTTTAATTCAGCATTTTCCCTTGGACGAAAACTTTTTTCGTGAATGTTGTTTATGTAGAATTTATATGAAGGCTGGGTTTAAGTAATCAGCTTTAATATGTGTATTCCTAGGGAAAAAAGTGAAATCATTAGCAAGCGTGCATAATTAATGAATAAATTATCTGGGTTTCCCCCCCCCCTTTGCTTTCCTCCAGGTATAAGGAAATGCTAGATCTAGTGACACCACCCAGCTTGACTGTAAATAAAGAATATCCTGACATTCTGAAGCTTAACCTTTCTAACACTTATGCTACGGTTCCAGATGTCATAGAAGGTAAGTTGACAGTTCTGCTTCAACTTCAGATGCCTAGCTGTGACTGCATAGATAGGATTGTAAAAGGCAGAATGAATAAGCATATTGCCTAGGTTTGTATCCGTTTTTTTCTTTGAAATAGGAAGAAAACCATTTCTGTGGATTGTTCCACAGAATAAGGTGTATAGAAGATGCTCTACTTTTTTGATTGCATGGAAGAACTTTATTATTCCAAGTCCAGCTCCTTCTCACCCCAAAAGCATTTCAGCTTTTCTAATTTATAGACCATTGGGTAAGAAGCTCTAGATAAAGCAGAGATATAGCTGGTCAGAATTGAGAATACTAGGTTGAGATCAAAGAGGAGTTCAAGTCTGGCTTTTGTTTGCTTGTTGATTTTAGGGCAGTTAAAGGACAAAGCAGAAAATGTCTGAGGAAATATTTTTATTTAAATGTAAAAATAATGAGATTTAATATGCCTGCTATGAGTAATTGAAAGCCTCTCGTAGTATTGCTCTGCATTTCTAATGTCAACATTAGCTCAAAGTTATTTCGGTTATTATCTGATGTTAGAAAAGTAGCAGATTTTAAGAATGCATTTATTCTTGTTGGGTTACTCTGATTTTGGCCTTGGGCTTTGTATGCTCCAGCAGTCTCTAAAAAGAATGGTACTTTAATTTCCAGTCTTCCCAGCTTTAAATATTGTCCCTAATTTTTATTTGGAGAAGATTCAGAGGATGCCTTAAACATTATTCCAAGTTTCTCTAGTTTCAGTTCTCTTGCTGCATGTTTCTGCATTTAGAGTGTGAGTATACATAATCAAAATCGACTGTTACACATTTACAAGTAAATCCATAAATACACTTCACCTTGCCAGTTCATTTGCTTCAGTATATCCCATGCATGTGAATATTCTAAAATGTTGAATGTGTTTGGATTTCAGTTGTTCCATTACATTCATAGAAACCCATTAGAAAATGAAATCTTATACAATAGTACTGTTTTTGGTCGTGCATAATTTAGAGGCGATATGGACAGAGGAAAGAATGGTGCAATGGTCTTTTGAGTGATTCCTGTCTATTGCAGGATGTACTGATGCTGCTCTTATAATGTGGCTTTTTGAAAGATCAGGAATCCAAAGCTGACAGTGTTATAATTACTTTTCATTCTCTTTCTTTCACACACGCACACACAATCTTCCTTCCAAACTGCGGTCTGAAGTTTCATGCTTGGCAGGTATTAAGACACATTCTTTTGGCATTTGAGGTTAGGCAATGGAAATTTATCTGCCTTACTTACCCCAATTCCCATTTTCTGTCTTCACTTGGACAGTATGAAAAAATAATGGGGGTAGGAAAAGAAGATGGAATGTTAAATCTGTTTTTTAAATTATTGGCAAAAGATGTTGCTGGACTAGTTTTTGCCAATACAGTTCTAGCTATTGTTTGCTGAAATTAAAAGTCCAGCTATCTGCCTATTGAAAGGGAGATGACAGAAGCCTCTTGCTTGTTAAGTAGAATGATTAATTTTGGCATGCAAATATGTCTAATCCTGCAACCATAATATATTAGACAGAAACTGGATCACAGTCTTGCTTGTAGGTTTGAAAATATGAATAATTTTGAGCAGGCATTGTCTTGTAAATTGCTGTCATGACTTCTACAGTAATGTGTTTTGTCCTTTCCCCCAAAAGAAAGTCCAAAGCTAGCTTATCTGATGAGACTACAATTATACCCTTATTCAATTTCCATCTTTGTGCATCAGTCAGCCATTACTTGGAGATCCTGGATCATAGATAGATACAGTAGGTGTACTTTTAATACTGGCAACATGGCATCGGTTGCTGAAATGCATGAGTAAATCTCACTGGATCAAATGAGAAATAAATATTTCCAGATGAACTAGTCATCTATCTTCCAGGTTTATTTTTTGATCTATTTCAGTCCCTTAGACTTATAAGAGCAATAGAAGTTAGAGTTACCTTGCAATGGCATCAAAAAGAAAGCTGGCTCAGAGAAAAAAAATTGTACCATCAGTGAGATAATATTATTGAAATGGAAAAACTGTAAGCTAAACTTTCATAATTAGTATCTATTACAACTGGCTTTTAAAAACAATTAATAGGTTTAAAATAATATTTGGAAATCTGAAATTCCAAAGAACTTTTCAGTTATTTTTATTATGTTCAAATTTAGCTTGTGAGAGAATACAAACTTTCATCCCGGTACTTATAAATCAGGTATTCGTTGACAGAGAGGGGAAGGTAATTTAGAGCAAAAGGGAACCTTAAAAAATAGTTGGTTGAAATTGTGGTTCCTGGATTGAAGGAAAGATTAAAGCAGAAATTCAAAAACAAAATATTAAATGGTGGAATAATTAAAAGGAAATATCTGGAGAAAGTAGAAAACTGTCCATGCTAATGAGATTCTTTATATTAGCATTAGTTAGTTCTGTTGAGCCTTAATATATCAAAATGCTAATTTACCATATTAAGCACATTCTTATTCATTTAATATTTGCAAAACAAAGGCAGCTTGTAAATGGAATGCTACTGTAAATGGGATATCCATTATCAGTTAATTAGTCCACTAATTAGCATTTTGAAGAAAGTAAACAGTCCAATTTAAAAATGCAATTGAGTTCAAACTATAGTAGAGTTACAAGTTGCTTAGGAATCCAGCTCTCTTTATGTTTTGCTTTTGTTTTCTGCTTTGACAAAACAATCACCAGTTTATTTCAACTGCCCTATCTTCTGCCTTCAAAAGGTAGCAAGACAGGAGAAAAGTGAAGCGAACTCAAGAGTGATGTAATAATCTGAGAGAGAATTATTTTTACATTGCAACACACATAACTGATCAGTGAGGGATTTCAAGAATGAATATCTGCAATCGGACTGGTTAATGGAAATTATACATTGTGCTTTGCCAATTAAAATAGTCTTGAGATTTAGTTTGAGTTGGCCTTGCAAAAAAATAGCGGGAATCAGCAACATCATCATCATCATCATCATCCTTAATCTAAAGCAGATTTGTTTGTATTTTTTTTAGATACAGATTTTCAATGACCTGAATTATTTGCAAAGAAAATTTTTGATAGAGAGGTGAAATGGCTGAGAATATTAAAGCCTCACTTCCAACCGTTTAAAAGCTTAAATGGTTATCTCACTATTTTAGCAATACATTTTCAAACATGTCTTCACTCATGCCAATTGGAGACTTTGTTTTGTTTGGGAAACACAAGAGAGGAGAGGGGAAAGCACCTTATTTTTTAGTTTTTTACTGGTTTTTAATGTTTCGGATTATTCTGAGAGTGGTTGAAAACTAGGAGCCGTATTTGGTTGCAGTGTGCTTAACAATTGTGAATAAGTATTGAAGCTGTTCCAACAACTTAACAGCTTTCTGAGAGCCCCATCTTGCTTTTAACATCTGAATGACAAAACCATAAGCCATATATATATGGATTACAGAATGATGACAATGATGCTATCCTGTCAAACCTGTTGCCTGCAACTGCTTTCACTCGCAGCTTTGCCAAATAGTGACGGGAGGAGGGTGGTAAATTCCTACGGGCGGGGGAGGCTATGGAATGCAAGTGAACCTTCTGTTGTTGGAGAGACGTTATCTACCAAGGCCAAGTCATGAAGAATGTTTGACCGGAGCAGACAGATTTTCCTAAAGCAAAAGAACTGAACTCAATTGGTGAACTATGAACTGTGGGTGGCCCAGAGAGGAAAAGGGGAGTTACCTATGTGAGGTTTCGTGGGAAAATCCCAGAACTGACTTTGCTTCTGCTTTTGCTTTATTTTCCAATAAAGCTACACTCTTGGTCAAGCTAAAGAGCCAGGAGCTTCTTTAGTTGAAAGTGCCAAATGGGATGGTTGACATATCCTATCCTATCTGTGCCTAATCTGGAAATTAGATCATACCAACTAGCTTTTGGCAATTATCTTGGCTGTTGACAATGTAAGAAAAGAGCCTTCATATGTAGTACTACTTGAGTGACATCTTCTATTGTGCCCAGAAAATGAATGTAGGTTTATGCATGGTGAATCTTCTTTAGTATCAATACAAAGTACATGGTGTGTAGGGCAGACGATCACTTGATATTGTCTTATTCATATGTTGTACAACACGAGTGCTTTGTCTATGGTATGTTCAAATTAGAATTGAAAAATTTAATTCAAACTAACTTTTGAAAGAAAACTATAAACTAATGACTATTGTTCATTTTATCTTACAACAATCTAACAAAATTGTTTGGTTTTCTGAATGGTTAAGGTAGAAATATCAAAAAAGATATTGAACAATTTCCTAAGAATTGTTCAGTGTATTTGTTAATAGCTCTGAATTTTGTCCTGCTAGACTCTTCTAGGCCATAGATGGATATTTTCAAACCCTTGAGGGATAAGTAAATTCTAATGGTTTGATATCTCTTTGAGAATGCTGATGACTTTGTTTCCTCATTTTACTAAATAACATATCTAAATGACCTAAATGTTCTACTGCCATTAAAATGTCCCCTTCAAAGAACAGTGCACATCCATTGTCTCTCATTGAAGTATTAATACTTTCTTTAGCTGGGTCCAGATATGTTGTATTAACATATCCCATAACCTTGAGAACAATTATGGATGTGATTATTATTCGTGTACTGTAGTTATTCACAGATCTTGGCAAGCAATTAACAGAATATTATTTCATTGGCATTAATATAGTTGATGCCATTAACTGTACTAATTTTGTTTTATAGGCAACAGGAAATCTGCACCTCAACACTCTTTTCATCTCTACACTACCAAGTAAGAGAGCTACATTGAATGATTGCTGTGAGAATAAATCATTTCTTTTTAGGGATTATCAGGCAATTATAGAAATATTCCACTGTGATATGAAGTACATTTTCTTTACACATTTCTTCTGATTTCTCTGAGATTAATTCTGAGTAGAAATGATAAGTTGATGCTAATCAGTATAAGCATAAATAGATATATACACACATACATAGAGAGAGAGAGAGAGAGAGAGAGAGATTGTAAAGGCAAATTATTATTTTGATAATGTCTACATATCACAGCAAGTATTAACTCACAAGAAGCATTTTGCCTTCATTGACAAGCAGTCTTCCTTTATCTGCTGACTATTCAATAGGTTGGGATAAGAATCCCCAGAATTTTTAGTCTCATTATAGTTTGATGATGTATGCTGGAAGTTAGGGGGAATTGCAGTCTGGCATGTGTAATAGGCATCAAGTTGTAAAAGAGTACAAAAGTACAAAATATGATGTCATCTGTCATGTGTTTAAACTCATTCAGATTACTTAGCAATCTTATTCTATTATTGAATTAAATGTACCCAAATTTCGTTTCAAGCTTTCATAGGTTAGTCACGCAAATGTTGTAGCCCCTAATCATTTTTATGAGGGGTTGGTCCAAACTTTCTTAAATGAAGCAGTAGTAATATCATTACTGATTTGGACATCTCCGTTTATAAGCCTAGAGTCGGTGTTAAATTTTGAGCATTTAATTACTGACCAAATCTATGCTCTTTGGAAGAAACTGATTTTTCTGAATCCATTCTGGTCAGGGGTCAGAGCTGGTTATGGCAGAATTGACTGCTCTGCAAGAGAAGTAAAGGAATGTTATCTTGCTGATTTACTTTGACCTTCAGTAGCTTTGATATAATTGAACCAGCTGTCTTTTTTGGATAGGTCATGACACAATTGCTTTGTAGGAGTGCCATTCTAATTGGATGTTTTTAGAAGGCAACTCTCTGTGCTTTGACTTTAGCATACATAAATCCCATCTTCTGTTTAAAATCTATCAGGAATTGCTGCATGAAATCATTCGGAGTATGAAGGGCATTACCATCAGCATCCTTTTTCCCCCTCCTATCCTCTGCTTTATGTGTCTTTGTTTTTTATAGAATTCTACTCACCTGTGGTAATAACTATTAGACCGAAGCACTGTCAGGCAAAACCAAGATATTGCTAATACTTGGTGGTGATCCTATAACCATCGCTATTATGGCCTTTATGGCACAAAGTGCCTTTTGGACAGTTTTGATTGATATTCCAATCACAATATTTTCTAGAGTTGGAAAGCTGAATTACTTCAGTGGATTGCAATAGAGCTGCCTCTGAGAGTGCAGGCTACAGTGCAAAATATAGATCTGAAGTTTCAAAAGATTTTAATAGAATTGCTGGTGTAATACCAAACATAAAATGTTTACCCAGAGGAAAGGTGGCCATGAATTTAAAATAACACCCTTTCCCAAACAGAAAATTAGATTAAAGATTTTTTTAAAAAAAAAACTCTCTTAACTCTCCATTACTATTTTTACAGAAAATATAAAGATAAATTATTTGAGGGAGGAAAAACTAGTTTTCCTTTCCAATACATGCATTAACTATTCATATCATCCCATAGTCATTGCCAAAAGCGATCAACTGATGTAATTTTCTTTCTTTTTTAATTAGACATTATCCCCATATAGTAACAGTTCCATCCTTTGCAACAATGGCTACTTATGGGCAGACTCAGTACAGTGCAGGCATCCAGCAAACTGCTGCTTATACTGCGTATCCACCAACTGGACAACCATATGGAATACCTTCCTATTGTAAGTAGTGTACTGGTTAATAAGAAAAACTCGGCTTTCTTAATTGTTTTCATTACAATTTAATTTACGATTATCTGGATTGATATAGTTGAACTGCATCAAGTCTGTAAGTCTAACTCATCAATATCTCTTGAATTGGAAAACCAAAAGATTACTGCAGTGAGTTATTGAGAAGACTATCTCAGAAAAGTATCTGAATGGTTTAGTTCAGGATTTTTCATACAAAGGAACTTGTTCTCAAAACAATTAATTGAGTGATATAAAACTGGTAATAAAACAAAACTTGTGATTGTTGTAATTTATTCATTTTAATTTATATATTGGAGTTATTTGATTTTTCCCTCTATTTCTTATGGATCTTCCTCAAGTTCTCATGGAAACCTAGAGTTCCACACAACCCAGTTTGAAAAATCCTGCTTTAGTTGATGCAAGAATCAGCAGCTAAGCTGCTCGCCAACTCATGACACTAGGGTCCTATTTTGTCTGTCTTAAAATATTATATATGCAATATTGTTGCCAATACTTGTATCACTTCAGTAGAAAATTGGGAACAGCTCTGATGCCCACCCAAAGCTCTATTATATGTTACATTTGCCTATTTCCCTTGGGGCAAAATTGCAGAGAGTAGGTACTTGCTTTGAATCTCTGCCTAGGTTTGCCTTCAGAAGTTGTGGGTGCTTCACCAATGGAGTTTTTTTAAGAAAAAACTGGACAACCATTTGTCTGAAATGATGTAGGGTTTCCACTTGAGCATGGGGTTGGACTAGGTTCCTTCCAGAATATTTTAAGACAGGCAAAATATGACCCTGGTATCATGAGTTGGTGGTCAGCTTAGCTGCTGAATCTTGTATCAATTAAAGCAGGATTTTTCAAACTGGGTTTGTGGAATTCTAGGTTTCCATGAGAACTTGATGGAGATCCATAAGAAATGAAGGGAAAAATCAAATAACCCCAATATATAAATTAGCATGAATAAATTGCAACAATCACAAGTTTTGTTTTATTACCAGTTTTATATTACTCAATTAATTGTTCTGAGAACAAGTTCCATTGTATGAAAACTCCTGAACTAAACCATTCAGATACTCTTCTGAGATAGCCTTCTTAATAACTCACTGCAGTAATCTTTTCGTTTTCCAATTCAAGAGATAATGATGCAGTTAGACTTACAGACTTGATGCAGTTCAATTACTTCTATCCAGATAATTGTAAATTAAAGTTCTCCGGAGTGTAAAGAACATGATATGTGTGTTAAAGCAAAATAACTGGCCCAAAGGTTGGTCTGTGCAAATAACTATATTGATCCACTCAATTTCCTATGTATATGCAAGTAACTCTGCATATGTTATTCTTCCTCACCAACCTAAAGTGATTGTAGGCTTACACTGACTGAATGAATCACACAGCATAAGTCAGCATGTTCATATTATAGACTGTTCCAAGACCTAGACCGTAAAAGTTTCCTGATACTGAATCTAAATTTAAATTGCCAACCCAGTTCAGTTTCAGTTTATTTTGGCATGACTAGTTTTGTGGTAAATTATAGGTAGCGATATCAGATTCCAGAAATTCAAAATGGATTGCTACACATACTAACCCACTGCATTGCTTCTTAATTAATAATATTATATACACATTTAGGTTTTTTAAGACATCCTTTAAAGATTTTGTAATTTTTCACAGTAGTTGCCCTTAATCAGTTCTTCAACATTCTAGGTCAGTATTCATATATACGTAGCTTAAAAGAATAGAAATAAGGAACTATTATTATAACTGAACAGTGCGAAGATAAAGTTAATTATTAAATGTATATTATGACCTATGACACATTGTATTCTTTTTATAATCAAGCATGAAATAAAATGTAATACTTGGCCATGAGAGAGGTTCAGACATCGAACATTTTTGTAATCTGCCGAGGCTTTTTTATGCAAGCATTTGATAGGTTTAATTCCTTACACTTGAAATTCTTTCTTACGTACTTTCTTCTCATAGAGCTTACATAGACATATATTCTATAGGAACTCTTTATGATCCATCATATATCCTGGATTATGGATTATGATTTTTGAAACATAATACATTGACACTGACTTTTACAAGATACATAACTTTAAAAATTTAAATGAGCTCCTGGTCGACTAAATGAGTAAGAGAATTTAAAATCAGTTCATAAACATCCTAGTGGATGATCACTTGACTGTGAGCCAGCAGTGTGCAGCAGCAGCCAAAAAAGCTAATACAATCCTGGGTTGTATAAACAGAGGCATAGAATCATGATCACGTGAAGTACTAATACCGCTTTATAAAACCCTAGTAAGACCACACCTGGAATACTGCAACCCATTTTGGTCACCATATCATAAAAAAGATGTTGAGAGTTTGGGAAAAATTCAGAGAAGAGCAACTAAGATGATTAAAGGCCTGGAGACTAAAACATACGAAGAATGGCTGCAGGACTTGAGTTTGGCTAGTCTAAAGAAAAGAAGAAATAGGGGAGACATGATAGTAGTATTCCAGTATTTGAGGGGCTGCCACCAAGAAGAGGGGGTCACATTATTCACCAAAGCACCAGAGGGCAGGACAAGAAACAATGGTTGGAAACTGATCAAAGAAAGAAGCAATCTGAAATTAAGGAGAAACTTCCTGAAAGTGAGGATAATTAACCAGTGGAACAGCTTGCCTCCAGAAATCGTGGGTGCTCCGTCACTGGAGATTTTTAAGAAGAGGCTAGACAGTCACTTGTCTGAGACAGTATAGGCCCTCCTGCTTGAGCAGGGGGCTGGACTAGAAGACCTCCAAGGTCCCTTCCAGCTCTATTCTATTCAATCTCTCTGGAAAAACAGGACTTATGATTCTTATTTTAATCGTGGTGGCTTGAGAATTCCCCCCCCCCCCTGGAATCATACTTACAGTATATACTATATGTAAGGTTATATTAGCTGGATAAAAGCCAAGAAAAACACTAAACAGTTGTTATTAACAGCAGGTGAAGAGTAATCCTTTGGTGACTAACTGGTGTCTTTGGTCCATTATGTTTTAAATATTTATTTATTCATCTATTTATTTATTGCATTTGTAGAGCACCACCATCCCAAAGGACTTGCAGTGGTCCACAAAGATATGTGGTTAGGGCCATCTGCCTGTCAGGTCTGCACTGTTGTTACATACCCTATAGATTACCTATTTGCATCTTCTGTACAATAATCTCTCCTCTTTTCCCCCCTCCCTCTTCATTACACCCACCATGCAATTCTGTACATTCTGAAAAATCCCACCTGGCAGACAACCAAGAACAATGAAGTACTATTTTTTTTTTTTGGCTAAAAAATAAAACTATCCCAAGTTCCTAGACAAAACGGAGAACTATGTGGAAATTAATATGGTGCCAAGTTATTTCTTTGTCTGAAACAGGCTTCCAGAAAGCATCTGTCAATGAAGATTAATTGTGGCCAAGCCTATAATGTGTTGAGTGTTCTGCATGCAAGTTGCCGATTGCAATCAGAATATAAATGTCAGAGAAACAAAAACAATTTCTCCTACCATATACCCTCAAAAGTCCAGTTCAGATACCAACAATTATGGAGTCGGCAGTAGTCACTTATAATCACTCATGGTTGCCCAAACAAATTAGCTTGTTTTTGGCATGGGAAGTTTGTTTATTTAAAAGATTTCTATAGCTGCCAATGTTATGGCAACTCACAAACAATAATCAAGTAGTAAAAACAGTAAAGAGTATAAAAGCCAATGAAAAACCTCCTGGTGCCCAAATGCAACATATCCAGAATAATATTTAGAGCTTCCCTGGGCTCCAGACTCATACTACCCCAAGCTTTGTGGGAAAGCCAGGCCTTTACAGATTTTTGGAAGGCCAGGAGGATAAGGTGCCAGATCTGGAGGGTGGGGAGGGTGTTTCAAAGGGCAGTGTCATATACGATGAAGGTGTGCTATCTAGGATGCAGAGAATGCCCAGATCTAGTACAACAGACAGATGTTCTCATGAGGAGATGATTTTGCAAATAACAAGGCTGTTTGCCATTGTTATCCCATGAAGAAATTTGCTCCAATTTTTAAATGGCTGCAAGAGGCAACCATCAGAGTTATTGGGCAGATGCGCAGCTTGCAGTGGGATCTCTTCTATTTTAAAGGTGAAATGTGATTCATATGGTGTTCTGCATACATCTCTGACCTCCCCCTGCAATTAATGTCAAGTACAAGCTAAATGTTGTACAAAAACTTCTAATTCTGTTGAAAGGCCATTAATAGAACCTTCCTTATTATCTAAGACAGGGGTGTCAAACTGCTGGCCCATGGGCCAGATGCGTCATGGCGAAACCGCGCCCACCCCATTGCCAGCAATGGAAAAAAAGTACATCACGACACGTCACATGACGTTGCGAGTTTGACACCCCTGGTCTAAGATATGAATAAGAGTTGGAATTAAAATTGCCCCCTGCCTTTGAATAATTCTGCCTACAGTTTCCCTTCCCTTTCTTATTCAGAAAATGCTGTCATATTGCCCTTTATTTTGGAGATTGTTCCGTCTTCTGCTGGATGAATTAGAGGTGGGGGAGAAACACTACAATAGGAACAAACACTACTGAAAATGATCTTAGTGCATCAAATATTTGTGCATGCTTCGTATCAGCTTCCTGGTAATATATATTCCTTCTTCTTTGTCTCCTAAGCCATCAAAACAGAAGATAGCCTGAGCCATTCACCTGGTCAGAGTGGGTTTCTTAGCTATGGATCCAGCTTCAGCACGGCAGCATCAGGCCAGACACCTTATGCTTACCAAATGCATGGTTAGTATTCAAAATCTGTTGCAGCCAAGAACAGTTACAGGAGTATCAATGTGTCTACTTTAGCATTCTTCTTTGTTTTGTTGGAACAATTTTTTTAAACAGCATACAGAAAGACATTGAGGCAACCTTGTGCTGCATAGAACTGCCTACTTTGTATTGCAGAGGTAACAAACAGTGCTCACTGACATTCAGTTAAAGCATTATTTGTTTTTAAGAAGTAAAAGGTCTACATTTTGCAAAATTGGCAAAATGTTATAAAATCATTATGTTCTTGCCTGAAGGCCCAAAACATTTTAGCTATTTCAATTCTGTCTCATACACACACACACACACACACACACTATAGACACACACACACACATGTGCACACGAATATGCTATTTGTGATTGAACAGATATAGATATAGTCATATAAAATCATGTTGTTTCCTGAAAAAACTGCTGCTTCTGTTACATTGTTTCTCATATTTATTTGCTCAACATTTTTAGAATACAGATTGCATTTAGAAAAGAGTGAATGTCCATTTATGTCATTATATTTAAATCCCCGTTTGTACATAATTCTTTATTCATAGATATTAAATACTTTCGCACCTTGAATATATATCAGCATGCTGCGTGTACTGTAGATCCTACTTATGGGATGCAGTCAGCAGTATGTTGGGTTGAAAGGTGGTCTCTGGCTTAGAGAGCCTAGCTTATAAGGAATAGCATGAACAGTTTTGGGGTGGAACTGGAGTGTGGTTGTGCTTGTGGCAAATTCACCAGGATGTATTAAAACTGACTATTACCTAACCTTAAAGTTAGAAATAAATAAAGAAGATGAATTAATGAAAGAAAAATATGTCATGTGCCTGATTTAAGATGGAATAGAACTGAACAAGCAGTCTGATCTTGTGGCATTGGATCAATAAATATATCCCAATAAACCTAATTATGAGTAAAAGGGCTAAAGCGTGTATCAGCAAAATATAAATTGGTGCCTTCGATATTATTATGGGTACGTCTGAAAATAGGAGTCCATAAATTGGCAATATACTAATCTTCAATGAATGGTGATAATGGAAGACCTAGACATGAGTTTTGAGGGAAATTATGGAATGAATGTAGTCCATGGACAAAAAATATTCTAATTGGGAATTTGTACCCTGAGCAATATGTTATTTGTTTTATTTTATTTTATTTCATTTATGTATCACAGGGTCCCAACCAATAAATCGGCCAGTAGTAATTAGGAATAGAAATTGCTGTTTCCAGCTTTCTTTGATCAGAAACCTATGCACATAGGAGCAAAGGCAACAGTTCATTATGAAAAACAAATGGAAAAGACTGGCTTGGCCTCAATTGAGATGTTAATAGTCTTTCAGAATAGGTAGGATTATCTTCCAAGCAAGGGCAAATGTCCTGGACAAAAGTAAGGGCTCTCAGCATCTGTACCCTGAAAGGCTTCCAAAGTTTCCCTGAACAGCATTTCAGTGGAAAACTCAAAAATATTGTTGTATCTTTTCATCCTATCTGTTGACCACTTGAAACATCTGGCTGGCATCTGACTGGCCTTAAAAAAGGGTGCCAGACAAAATGACCTTTGCTCTGATGCCATCTGACACTTTCTTTAAACCCAGGTTCTCTTGCATATTCTTAGAGCTATTCCTTAGCTAGTTCTGCTGACTCACAGCTGATAACTAGACAAATATGAAAGGGCTCTTATAGTTTTGCAAACCTGATTCCTGATTCAGCAAACCTGGAAAGCTCTCGATGACTCCAGCTATTCTTCAGAATTATGAAATGTTTGGATGAATTACGAAACACCATTCTGATTAAGTCATTTACACTTGGACTTATTTAAATATCCTGAAGTTTGGGTTCACTGTCACTTTTATCTCCTGGCCCTGTTCCTATCTGTATTACATAAGCTTGGTGCTCAAAACAAAACAAAACAAAACTAGGTGAAGGTTCTCCCACCAAATTTAATCGTCCGTTCCAGTGAATTCAAAACTGTCTGTACATCAATCGCTGCCACTGCCTCTGAATGTTATACTCACAACAGTCCTGTAACAGAGGCTGAGACTCAGAGAAATCCGTTCAATATCATCCTTTTGTCTGGGTGGGGTTTTGAATATATTGCCGCAATCTCCCCATCAGAAAAAAATATGTATTTGGTCATGATCTATTTTAACACCCAAGAGTGGATACCTGTAGAAATGCAGATCCTAAGTACATTATATGGATATAGAAACTCAGTCATAAATAGATACAGGTTGTCCTCAACTTATGACTGGTTGCTTAGTGACCTTCTGAAGTTACGACGGACCTCCCCCAAAAGTACTTATGACACAATTTTGAAATTCCAATGGACACACATACACACACACACACACACACACACACACACACAGACCACATGTGATTGCATTTTGGACTCTTGGCAACCAGCTTACCTTTTTGGCCATTTCCTGTATCATATAACTGTGTTTTTCAATTATGGTTGCAAGTCGAGGATTACTTGTAAAATAAATCTGCGGTGCCAGAATTCACCTCCTTCAGGACATCAGAGCATAATGGCTAGAAATGATACAAGGTTTTGTCTCCCTGAATTTTATAATTAATTACTTGAGTTGGGCGAAACTGTTCGGCCACTTTGGGATTAAACCATAATACTCCTGGCTGTCATTAGAACGTGTTTGTTTTTTAGCTGAAAAGCAACAGTTACAATTCCTAATCCTATACTTACAAAAAAAAAAAAAAAAAGGACAAATGCTTTGCAAGATTCCTATGCCCATTACAGACTGAGACTTTAGGGTATTATGGTAACAGACTGGGAGAGATACCTTTATGACAGTTTTTGAAAGTTAATTTATGAGCACTTCAAAATAAAACTGGTGCTATTTCTAAAAGAACAAGGGTATACCGTTAGTTCTCGGCTTATGACCATAATTGAGCCCAAAATTCCTGTTGCTAAGCGAGACATTTGCTAAGTGAGTTTTGCCCCATTTTATGACTTTTCTGATTCTAAGGGAATCACTGCGATTGTTAAATTAGTAACAGGGTTGTTAAGTGAATGGCTTCCCCATTGACTTTGTTTATCAGAAGGTCGCAAAAGAGGATCACAGGACCACGGGACACTGCAACCGTCATAAATATGAGCCAGTTGCCAAGCATCTGCATTTTGATCACATGACCATGGGGACGCTGCCATGGTGTGAAAAACAGTCCTAAGTCACTTTTTTCAGTACTGTTGTAACTTCGAACTTTCACTAAGTGAACGGTTGTAAGTGGAGGAGTACTTGTACTGTTTCATATCTTAGAGCTCATCTCCACACCATGATTTGTGTGCATGCTAGAGCTAAGCACTATTTCCTCTTTCTTTCAGCACTTAAACAACTTAAATTCAGGATTGGCAGTTTCAGGATTTATACTAAGGTCCTACCCAAAAATTACCTTGAAAAGGGCCTGTTGAGGCAACTACCAGAAAATCAAGACTGGAGAGCTCTCCAGCTCACTCGGTGAGGGAAGTTTTCACAGTACCAATGGCACATGCAATTCCCACTTTGTGCAGCCGGACACAAAAACCCATAGCTCAAATGATCCAGAGTGATTATTTTCCTTGCCTATGGATATTCTCAGTCATCTAGGTCATGGTTGTCCCAAAGCTGCTTTTTCAAAAGGCCAACTGGACTTTGTTTTTCCTTGATGATATTTCACTTTTCATCCAAGAAGCTTCTTGGATGAGAAGTTAAACATCCTCAAGAAAAGAAAAGTTCAGTTGCCTTTTGCGTGAGCATATCCATTCATAAAGTAGTTTTAAGGGTGGAATACTACCCAGAGACTCAAATTCTTTTCCAGCAAAAACAAATTAATCTCAGCTGCTTAAAAGAAGAAAGAGTCCACCCAACCATGTTTTTTTTTTTTAATGTCTTTAAAAAAGCTCTTTATCTCTGGACATTATTTACCTTTCCAAAGTGCTGATGAAAGCTCTTCATGGGATGCTCAGAACATTTCCTTCCTTCTTTTGAGGAATGTGCTTTTAGAGCTTTCCCACACTGCATACACCTGGGAGGGCAGGCTGCCGTTTTTGTTTCCCTCCCTTGTATTCCCCAACTTTCACAAGCCTCTTAAAAGAAAATAAGCACTTTCCCCCCATGCATCTTGTAAGGCCCCATTGCCTTACGTTAATGGTCTTGTTGGCTATACAGCAGAGTGCCTTGATCTGACAGAGCGGAACAGCTGCAAATGCAGTCCAGCCTCCCCCCACCCCCACCCCCGTGCCTTTCAAATCCAATTGAGGTGTTCCTTATACTTGAGAAAGAGATGCATTCCCTTGGATCTTCTGGCATTCCTCATAACAAGTAACCTGGTCTCCTTTCACTGGTTGCCTGGACATGCTTGTTCTGCTGGCAACTTTTAAATACTGGAGTTGTATCAGAAAGGACCACTCAAATTAATAGGGGCCTAGAGCATAGAGCAACCCCAATAATAGAATCTAGAGCTCTTTAACTTAGAAGGATGTTAATGTGATAGAGGTACATAAAATTGTGCATGGGGACACAGTTTTGGCCTTGTGATTTATCAGACTCTTTAGATTCTTGCAGCATAGTGAATTATAAACTTACAGTGATCTGTACTGGAGCTGAGAAGTGATTAGTCTTTTGTCTTACGACAGATGGAATTGGATGTCTTTTTGCTATACACCATATACCATACTTTAAGTTGAATCCAAGAAATTGATGTAGAAAAGGACAACAGCTACTGGTGCTTTTCTATAAACTCAGGGATTTCACAGGGTTAAATGACATATGTGGCAGTTTTCATGCTAATGCTTATGGAACAGTTGCATAAGCAGGAAATCATCTTTGGATTTAGTTTCACTCCTCTCAGAGAATGTTTGGTTATGTATGATTAAAAAAATACCCTCTTATGAGTCAGAAAGTATCAGTCCTATACTTTGGTTCAAGCATATTTTTTTAAAAAAAGTTGGCATAAATGGCACAATGGAAGGGAAAGTTACTCTGAGTCTTCTGTAAGAGATATTTGTGCATTTTATAGTTTTTGCACAGAATTGCATGTAAATAGGAAGATAAGCATAATATTTTATTTTACTAGAGGGATCCACTTTCTTTTCTCCTAAATATATTTTAATAACTCCTGGGGCAAAAAGAATTAGAAAAACCAGGTCATGCCCTTTACACACATGAGGCAATTAGCAGTGCATGTTGCAGAAATATGCCAGCATGTTATATAACTCTGATACTATTTACTGACAAACCGATACAGCATCATCAAACTACTTTTCTGTGCTGATTGTATGCCTTAAGCAAGCAAATCTCAAAGGATTTAACTAATGCTGGCATGAGAATCTCTTTCGTTTACTAATCTCAATGGATAGATACCTTCAGTGTGGTAATATCAGTTGCTAGGAAACTTGTGTAAGAAAATAGATCTGCATTTTTGTTTTCCTTAAATGTTCTAGCTAGCTTCTGGTCAGACGCAATGGGAATAGAATACTGGATTAGGAGATCCTTTGATCCAATAGGGATCTTCTTTGGTCTGTTTCTGACTTCAACAAGGTATTACAGGGCAGCTCCATGACACATACTTTCCAGTTCTTCATCCTTCTAAAGCAATGTTTCTACTCTGGATAACTTCAGATGTGTGGGCTTGAGAATTCTGGAGTTTTTATTCATTCGTTTATTTAGTAAATGTATATGCCACCCATCTCGCTGTCGAGCAACATCACAAAAACAAAAACATAAAAACATTAAAATATTTAAAACATTAAAATTAACCAAACTGAGTAATCTAGGAATCAAATATCAACGGAGTGGAGGTCAGGGTCTTCTCAGTTCCCTAACCACCTCCAGCATCAGAATCCTGAGCCAATTGGCAGAACTAGGTTTTGACCACAAGGGGATGGAGTGGATCTCACCTCAAAGGGCACAATGCTTCAGAGGGCAGGAGCCGTGGCAGACAAAGTCTCTTCCAGGCACAGTTCCGTGGCCCATGGAATCTGCAGCATGCCCCTTCTGTCACAGTGAGTGGGATGAGTCAATCCCACTGGAATTTGCCATGACTGGGAAATACTGCTGCAAAGCATATTGTACCATTACTATTTTCATTCCTGTCCATCTCAGGATGTTGATAATGGGCAGGGAATACTGAAGTATTCCTGCCAGCTGGTCAATGGCAGATTGCAAAAATACTCATATTAATTTCTTGGTCCTTTAGCTATGCACCTCAGAGTAACAAAAATGTTCTCACTCTATGCAGAAAGGGCAAAATGAAATTGCTTGCTTCTCCTCTATCCTTCCTCCCAATGCTATGTATATTTGGCAGTTTGTAAAACATCTCAACTGTTAGTACAAGGAGAAAGGATTTATGTTTCTCCACTGTATAAATCCCATTAGAAGCTGTGATGATAGCACAACACTAAGGTTTGCAGTCAGTGATTTTTATCAGCAGCTGCAACTCTGTAGATTACAGTTTAGAGTGACTGTGTGTTGGGTGGGGAAAGGAAAGTAATGGCTTGTTTGAACTCAAAGGCTGGGAAGCAGTTCAGGAATTAAATGCACAGGGCAAATGAAGCCTGTGTGGGTTTTTTTCTCCTTCAAAATGCAGAAACTGAATGACTAGAAGGATTAAGATTTACTTAGCTGATAAGGTTGCTTATAAAATCTATTAGAGATTTCCAAGTTCAAATAAGGAGAGATGGAGGAGTCAAGAATTCTCCCAAACTCTTTTGCAAGTTCAATTGTTCTACAACCTTGCACATGAGCCAGAAGATAATCAGCTCAGATTCCTGAGGAAAATGAGATTATAAGAACGTGGCATTGGTGTGGCTTTGATACTGGGTCATCCAGACGAGCCCAAGGTCAGAGCATGCTGGCAGGATGCCATTTTTGGTGAGAATCTAGATCAGCTTTCCACACCCTTGTGCCTTTGAATGGTAATTATTTCTGATGAGCAATAATGAGAAGTTGCAGTCCAACATATCTGGAAGGTAGTAAGTTGTGGAAGGCAGATCTACTTTTTTTTTTTTTTTTTGGCTTGGGAAAGATGAAGGTCAAAGAAGATCAGTCAAGTTCTTACTTCCAGGAAAGAAATGGAGAACTGAAAACAGTTCCACTGAGAGTAGAGTGGACAACAATAGGGGAATGAAGAGCCAGTAAAATGACTGGCTCTTCAGGATTTCTCTCCAGGCAAGGAGAGGACTTGGGATCACCCACAAGTGTTCCAGAAGTCGCTACTCATAGCGAGTTTAGCACTCTGTGAGACAAGGAAACACTGTCTTGGCCCAAGCTGTAGTAAGCACTTTTATGGACACATGGTTTAAATACTTACTTTTCTAATCACGTTTGGAAATTCCTTGTTAACTGCTTTTTAGCTATTAAGAACTTTTGGAATGACAAGTTTTACAGCACTGAAGTTTTAAATTTATGTTTAAAGGCTTTTAAAAAAAACCTGGAATAAACAGGAAAAGATTATTAAAATTTTGATTTTTAGAAAGTTACAAATAAAGAATCCAAATGGATTTGAAATAAGACTTTGAAATTAATTATAAGGATCCTTCCCGTGAAAAAATGCTGTTGTTTTAAATTCTTTTTTAAAATAAACATGAGAAGATGGGACTTCATGACACAAAAAGAATTCAAATGCTAGGACATTATTAAAAGGAATTAAAAATTAAGACTGTTCCCTGTAAAAGAAAGGAATATAACATTGGATTATATGATCATGGTTAAAATGATATGTTGTTATCTCTTATAACCCTTAATGGACTTTTGCTGACATCAGGACTGAAATGACAAGGGTTTAAGGATTTGTTTGCAGATAAGAGATTGGATTTATGGGAAGAAGACATCATTTATTCTCTTAGTTACTAATGGAAATGAATTACTAAAATTGTTAATTCTTGTGATGAAGGGAGAAGTAATTTCTTTGTATATTTCTGTTCTTTTTCTCTATGATATTTTTATTTTCTCTTTCTTTTCTCTTTTTCTCTTTTTTATTTTTTTGTACTTATTTATTCTTTTTATTTTATTTGCCTTAGTTTGTATTAATTTTTATCTTTTTAATTGTAATGCTTAATAAAATTGCTATTAAAATTGCTATTGCTATCAGTTGATTTCTGTACCCACAAGAATACAAAAACAAAGAAACCCACATTGATGAGCTTCTGTGACTTGTGGAAAACAGATTGCTTAAACTTGGATACTCAGCATAAATCATATTTTACATGTTAAAGTATGTATGACAGTATTTATTGTACACATTAGTGGTGGTGATTTAGATGTCTCATTGACACATTGGTATTTGTTACAATATTCCTTCAGGGGCCTCTGAAACTTGCTTTTGCGGTACAATTTTCAGTACTTTCTCAAGAAATGTAAATTACTCTGCATTGTAAAGCTTAGCTAGATCTAGCATTGTGGAAAATACAGGAGATGGAGAGGCTGTGTTTGGCAAACTGTCACTGCAATGCTTCAGCTTCATAAAACTAAAACCTAACATAGAAATGTAGTTGTCCCTTTTCTCCCAAGCTTCTCTCACAGCTGGTTTGTATTAGGTGCAGTTTAAGACTGTGGACACAGAGTTATGCATCACATCAGCATGAATGCAAGAGAGGCCTCTGCTCAGGACAGCTTCGCAGTAATAGCAAAGGCTACTTTTTTCAAGAGCTACCAAACATGAAGTTTCCTGTGCTAAATGTGCTATGATTTAAAAACCAGTGTGATACGATAGAATAAGGGAAATACACCAGCCAGGAAATGAAAAGGAATGCTGTGGTCCTGTCTAGAGGAAAAGCCTGTTTTAGACACCTCTAGGTTTGTCATTGCCTTTTCTGTGGCAGCCCCTGCCCTGGGGAACAAAATCCAGATGGCCTGCAGTGCTCCTGTTCAAAAGAACTGTAAAGATCTAGTTTATCATCTGGGCCTTTGGCAAGTGAGAGTGACGACCCTCACTGAATCACACTTCCCATCTTTTTTTCTTTATGTTTTATTGCAATTTCTTTTATTGATGTGAGATGCCCAGACTTGTTGAGAGTCAGATGACTTACAATTTTTTGTAAATTATTATTTATTAGGGACAATGCTGTCCTCATTGCATATGGTGCCACCCAAGAATGTAGTCTGACCATTGACTGCAAAGGAACATTTGACCAATGCTGAAATTACAAGTTCTGTATTATGACTACTGATCCTCATTTAACGACCAATAAGCAACCATTTGAAGTTACAACAATACTGAACAAGTGGCATTTATGACCGGCCCATGCAGTTGTAGCCATCGCAGCATCCCCACAATCATATGATCATGATTTGGGCATTCGGCGCAGGGTAGTAATCCATGGTGATAAAATCAGCATTTGCTACCATTTCTGCTGGCTTTCAACAAGTAAAATCAATGGGGAAACCAGCAGGAAGTCACAAAGGATGACCATATGACATTGTGGATTCACTTAACAGTGGCAATACCGGGTTTCCCTGAAAATAAGACCCGGTCTTATATTTTTTTTTGCCTCCAAAAGAGGCACCAGGTCTCATTTTTGGGGGATGTCTTACCCACTTACCTTAGGATCGCCACAGCCAGGCCTCCCACGCCCCAACACATGTTGCGCTGCCTGAGTTCTTCTGTGGCCACTTGCGGCCGGATGCCACATGGCGCATCGCATGGCTCGTCACACCAGTGCCACCGCTCTAGTTTTGGGGCAAGGCACAGGCGTAAAAATCAAGCTGGGGTGGTGGGGAGCTGCCCCGCGTGACCAGCACCCACTTACCTTAGGACTGCTGCAGCCAGGCCTCCCACACCCCGACACCTGTTGCGCCACTGCCTGAGTTCTGCAGCCGGATGCCGTGGTGCTTCGCGCCGGTGCCGCTACTTGCAGCAGGCCCCGTGGTGCATCATGCTGGTGCTGCTGTTCATGCATGCCACAGCACCACCAGCACAATGCGCCACATGGCAAGCAGCTGCAAGCGGCCACAGAACAACTCAGGCAGTAGCGCGACACGTGTCAGGGTGTGGGAGGATTGGCTGCAGCAGTCCTAAGGTAAATGAGTGTGGGGCACGTGGGGTAGCTCCAACCCCCACCCCCACTCTAGCTTTTTTTTTATGCATGTGCCTCTTCCCAAAACTAGAACTTATTTTGGGGGTAGGGCTTATATTAGGTGCATGTGTAAAAATCAAGCTAGGGCTTATTTTCGGCCTAGGTCTTATTTTTGGGGAAATACAGCCGCATCACAATTATATGATGTGGACACATGACAGCTGTGTCAGCGATGGACATTCTGGTCCCAATTACCATAGTTGAGCAAGGACTAAATGTAGTTTAATGTCATTATGTGTAAACAAGTTGATAATGCAATTTGTTATTAAATAGTACTTTTAAAACAAAATGCCAAGGACATATGGACAAAAAAGGGATGTTTTGTTTTGTTTTTCCAAAATTATATGTGAATTTTTAACACCCACAAATAACTGGCTTGTACAATAATTTTGTCCCACTGTTATTCCCATGTTCATGTATCCTTTTGCTTCCCTTTCTAAGTAGTCCCACTGAAGTCTTCCATCTGGAAGGAATTCTGGGAGTTTACATCCACAGGTCAGAAAGGGAACATAGTTGTCCACTCCTGATGTATTGAGTTCAGGTAAAGGCTCAAATAAATCTTTAATCTGAAATCCCATGTAGAAAACTTACTTATTGTTGTATAATGTGGTTTCCTGGGATAGTGTATATGTAAATGGAAATATCATGTGCAGAAATGAGACCTATTCATGAATATGAACAGGTGATCAAGACTTAAAATATTTCTCATTTCTGCTGCATCTCTAAGACTCCGAATTCGAATTAAATTCAAACTATATCACAAAGCAATAGCTGAAGTGCTTGGAGCTTATGGAAAAGGAATTCTGCATTTAGTCTAAAGTGAGCAGCTGCCTCTTGTTCATACATTTGACCAGAATGGAGTGCAGTGATAGCCAAAAGAAAGATACATGTGTAAAACATCTCACATGTGAAATTCATCTTTTCTCTTAAACACCAAGAACCTTGAACCAATACATTATGGGAAAGGAAACAATTTCCATTACAGAATTTAATTATCCAGAATGGCTTCCAAGCTGGCAACTGCAATAAGCTGAATCCTGAGACATAATAACCTAAATATACCAGGAAAATAGACACCTCAAAACATATTACACCTTCCTTTTGCCATAACTTTTTCAAACTGTTTTTAAATTAGGAAACACATCATAGGACAACCTGAAACTATAAATTATGGCCCACGTGATCAACCACTTGCATATGGGAAGCCAGAATCTGGACAAGAATCCAAACAAGAATTCAGATCATGCTACCTCTGTTCTTGGGAATCAGTTATAGGTGTTATGACCAATAAAGCCAGTTTGGTGTAATGGTTAAGGCATCAGGCTAGAAACCAGAAGACTAAAATTTAATTAATAGATTAGTAGTTTTCCACAGAGACTCAACAAAATAAGAATTTTACATGAATTTAAAAAGCAATTATATTTTACATGAATTTAAAAAGCAATTATATTTTAAAATAGTGATTATAGTGAACAATGAGCATTAATTGTATCAGATTTGGGTTATAAAATTAAACGTCTTGTTGTGTTTGCTTATTTCAATATATAACTCATACTGAAAAGAAAAGCATTGATTTTGGAGGAACTTCTGTAGATTGTAAATGTAGCAGTTTTTCTACTAGCAAACTAACAGCATTGTCCAGTGGAAAATTTTAGACTAGTGGCAATTGCTCAAATTTCAATGACATGTACCCAGGCATGGCTGCATAGACAATACCTTGGCTGTAACATTTTTAAAGCATATTAAAATATTTAAAGTTGAAACTTGCTTAGGCATACTGACTTTTCCGAAATCCAATTCTCTCATGTTTGACAGAGTGCCTTTCTATACTGCTATGCTGAAGTGTCCTACACCCATACTTGAGTTGGCAGAAAGCTTGTACGAGCACATACTTGACTGACCAAATCCAAGTCACAAATACCGCTTCAATTAACTCTCTTTCAGGTCACTGCAAACATGTCAATAGTGGGTGACAAAATCAAGGACGGGTCAGCAACCTTCTCTGTTGGGGCCAGAGGCCATTGCTGCCTTTGTCATTTCCAGAGAATTTGTGGCTCCACCCACACCAAGGTAGTTGGTGAAGCCAGTGTCAACATGGCTGTCTGAGGAGGTAGCAAGTGCTCTCTCCCTCTCTCTTGTGTGACGGGTAAATATGTTTTTTGGACAGCTCACCAGTTAGATGATTTCAGGTGAAAGGTTGAAAAAAAGATTACTTTTATATTAGGGCAGTTATGTTGAAATTACACGTAAACCTGTAAATCCAGTATGATTCAAACAGGGAGAAAAAATCTAGTTGCACCATTAGAATCTGAACAAATAACTAAATTTTTTGGGACAATTATGGGAAAAAATCAGATTTCCAATAATGAGCTGCTACTTTTTATAATATTTATATAAAAAGAATATTAAGAAAGCAGAAGAAAGAGTGTTAGCCCTAGTGAATGAGTGGAAACAGGTAGAATACTTGGGCCGGGCATCTGATTTTTGCCAGGCACAAGTACATCAAAGAAATGGTAACGTCAGAGCCCAAATAAAGGAAAGACTTTTCAAACTTTATGTAGTATAAAATAGCATGTGTGTTGATGCATCTTTTGAAAAAGACTTGATTCAAAGTATGATAAGTAGCTCTCCATCTGGTTCCACTTTTAAAATTATTTGTTCATTTAACTAGAGCTACAGTACAATATTGAGTACAGCTGGAACTTGATGATCACTGATTAACTGTACCTTCAAATATAATTATTAAATTGCTTATTGATGAGGGTATTATATATCTTGATTAAAGTACCTCATTAACTGATTATAAGAATGTATATTGGCTGATTTTTTTAAAAAGTAACTTTTCTAGCTTAGGGCATCTTTTTATATGCTAAATATATTATGCATAGAAACAATGTAACTTCCCAGCATTGAAACAGTTACATAGCATTGAAGGCTCGTTTTATATCTAGCAGTTTAGTTTTATTGGGTTGGCAGAGTTTTTCTTCAGTATTTTAACAGATTGGGTGGTCAAAAGGGTCTTCAGGCTATTGTTGAAGTAGAGCCACATCTGTGGTTCAACGATGGGCACACATTTAAAAAAAACATGAAAGAAATTGCAAATGGAATCAATTTCTCATGAAAGGATGCAGATTATTTCATTCATGGGCTTACTAATGGTTGCTCTTATACATTCAGATGTCTCATTTCACAATCCATCATTAGGAAAGTCCATAGAGCAAGGTCAATTTTGAGTGTTCCTACTGAGCACCTTCCAGTACTGAATATCCAAAGAGCTGTTCTCCTCTAATATCTAAGTTGTTTTATTACCAGCTAAATGTTCTCTGTGTTACCTGTGAATGAGGGCATTGTGACATTTTAGCAGCTGATTTGATTGAACACAGATGTGAACTATGCTCCATGTGGAGAAGATCCAGAAGGGAAAGATCTTGGCGTGCGGTTCTCATTTTAAAGGAATACATATGATTGAATGGAAGCCGAATGTCCCAGACCCACCACCAGAATAGGTGAATAAATGTATCATTTACCCATCTGCCCTTCCTGTTGCAAAGGTCAGAAGCTCTAAAAATTAGCAAGGAGTCTGAGCAGCTTTGTACGCATACTGTTTATGGAGAGCTACCACACAGGCATCAATTTGCATTAGACTTACACAAGCAACTTGTACATTTTTTTTCCCCTGTACAGGTTTCGCATCAGACATTCCCAAAAGTGCCACCAGCCAGAAGTTAGCTTCCTTTAGCTGGATGTGCAATCTTTCAATAATTTCAGGAGCTATTCTGAAAAATATAACTGTTCTGAAGTTTTATAATTATTAAAAACAGCTAGGCCAAAAAGATAGAGGACCAACAATCAAGGGCAGTATCTCTGGAAAGAAAAAAACTGTAAGCGGAGATACATATTTCCATTTTCAGTTAGATTATTCAGATACCATACTAAGCCATACTTTGTTTTAAACATGATTTCCTATGCTGCTGGGTTAGGAAGTTTTTTCCCTAATTTTCTGACAACAAAATCTCCCTTTCTGTAACTTAAGTGATTCCCGCATTCTGGGATGATAGAAAACTCATCAAGTGTGAATCCTTCAAGGGTTACAATATTTAAAAAGTTTAAAAATCCATCATATAATAAAATTGTTTTAAAAAAACCTATCCCATTCCTCATGGCAGCAACAATACAATCAGATTTGTATACAAATAATACAATCTGATTATATGTACGTGCATGTATGGGTGTGTATGTGTGTATAGGTTGTGTGTATATATTGTTTTGAGAGCAGGCATCAGAATTTCATTTTTTAATGTGTGCCATTAATGTGTGCCAGTGTATTCACAGAAAAAAGTGACAATAAAGGTTATCTTATCTTAAATTAGCCATTTGATTAAGTCCTATTTCCATTTGTGGTCTCCAGGCTTGCTGACAAAGCCACATTTTGAGGGCTTTTCAGAAAAGCAGCGGGGGGGGAAACATTGTACCTCGGGGGCAATCATGTTCCATAATGGCAAGGCCACCACCAAGAAGGCCATATTTTGTGGTTCCACCAGATGACAATCCCTAATCTATGGGACCCATAACATGCTCTGCTTCCCATCCTGGTGGGCTGAATAGATGTAATATGATAAATAAGTAAATCAGAACAATATTAGGTCAACCCATAATAAAAACAACAGAAAACAATAAGTTTTACTTTTCTCCAGCTGGTCTGTTTTGCCTGTTTATCATTTGTATTGGTTTTGAAAATTCCAACATGAAATATAGCCTGATGTAGGCTTTAAAAGACAAATAGGAAACATTTTGAATGCAAACAGTACTGACTTTGTATTAGCACATTTCATGTATTTTAGTATGTAAATCATTGGTGTAAGTCCAAGGGGTGTCTATTTCGTCAAGGTAAGCTCTGAAGGCATTACAGGAGCCACCACAATTCTGGCCTGATAGTTCAATAATTATGCAAGTTCTCTTGAGGCACTCATCAAGTGTCTTTGTTCTTTCCTACTGCTTGGAAGATCTCTCATAATTTGTAAATGAAGTGTGTCCAAAAGTATTTAAGGAAGTGAGGCTTTTTATGAATTATATGTCTATAAGACTAGACAGAGGTTTTGAGTGTGATATAATCTCTTGACTCCCAAGCCGTTCATCTCACAACTAGAGACAAAAACTCAATTCCTGTGGTCTCCTCATGAGAAGTAGCTATCCAAAGCACAAGTGGGCAATTTCCTAACTCTCCTTTTCCAGAGAGAATTTTGTCAGCCAGAACCTGCCACCTGGCCACCAATCTTGGAGAGACTCACAGGGACATTTAATCCGCCATAGGCCCTCACCCCGAAGCCCCCCAAAATCCTGTTTAATTCCCATTCCATTGGAAGTCATTGCCCACTATACTTAAACTTGCTCTCTACTGTTATAAGTTATTTAGTTCTGCATTGAATAAAGAGATTCTTTGTTCCTTCAACCAATACTAGGACAACTGCTGTAGTTTTAAAAAAACTCCTGTTTTTCATCTTTAGGGAAATATTTTACTTGATATTTTTTCTGGTGGAACCAAGTAAACTACTATTTTGCCTCAGTTGTGTTGTCTTCAATTCATCTAGCCCAGCTCTCTGAATATACAAGAATTTTCTTTCAGGTGCTGAGCATGCTTAGACAGTATTTTATTTGTTTACTTGTTTCTTTGTTTGTTTTCACAAAGGTTTGAAAATACAAAGTTGTTCACAGATAAATAATGTCTGTGATTTATCTCCTAGACATGAATTGTTCAATAAGAGTTTCAAGAACTTTTGGAGGAGATAATGGCTTCGGCTTCCACCCTAAGGCAGATTCTATGTTGAACGATATTAGCTCTTGACCCAGCCTCTGCTTTTAATCCACCCCACCTCCTTGTGAAAAAAAAAAGTTTTTAAAAGCCAGATGTGATGGCAAATTAGTTCTGGAAGCAGATTCTCTTCCTTGAGTGGTTTGATTTGGATGGGGGCTGAGATTTATTTCTCCCTGTATGTACTTTTGTGACTGTCTGTATTTGACGAGCTGCAGTTTGTTCAGCTGTCCATTCTCCTGCTTAATCTGGGGTCTTAAAATAAAAACAAACAAGCGGATATTCAGAAAAAGGACACAGCATGGAGACACCGAGAAGTATTTTTTCCTGCACTTTAGCTAAGAGAACACTTCACTGGTCCCATGCATTGATTCTCTCTTATGGTTAAAAGAGCTGGCCGTTTCTGCAATTAAAAGAAAACTGCATCAGGGGATTGATCGTTTGAGTTCTAGTTACCCAAAATAAAGCCAGCTAATTCATGCTCAATACACAGCCAGGGATCCAGAACAAAATTCAGGAACAGTAGGAAGCTTTGCCTTAGTAACAAAGTGTAACGTGTAAAAACCATCAGAGACTTCCATTGTGTTTCTGTACACATGAGAATTATGAGTTCTAATTTTGTTCACTCCAATACATTTTTAATAAAAGGCACCCACAAAATGTTGAAGTTTCTGAATTTTAGCATAACCATGCACAGAAGTATACCTGCCACAGGGATGTAGAACATCCCTTTTATTACTTATGTACGAATCAAATTTGTAATATTGAAGGTAGCAACAGAGGCATAGCCTCTGAGAATCATTCTTTCATTTGCCACTCTCTGAAAAATGATTTCCTATTTCTGGGATCAGCAGGCTGTTTTATGAAGAAGAGTTTCGAAGCTATGTAGGAGAGATGCAGGAAATCCTCATATGAGTTTCAAATAATTAAGATTCAAATGACTGAAGTTTGGGATAGGTCTTGAGATCACCTTGCCTCATACTGTATCAGTAGGTAATTTAGTCAGCCATATCTAAGAGGTAAATAAATGTTTATTATATCCAGAAAACACTAAGTTCAACCTCAGCTTTTGCACTTGCTTTTTTAAAGGTAGTAGATAGTGAGTAAGACTGAATTCTTAAAATAATGCTAGCTAGAGTGGGCAATCCTGGGCTCAGCCTGCTCTTTTTGTGATAAAGTTTATAGCAGCAGATTCTTAAGAGCAGAAACGGGTGAGTGACATATAACCCTAGGGCCAAAAAGAATCTCTCAATCTCTTTTCTGGGAAATTGGAATTGTTTTTCACTCTTTTAATACATGGAAATTATAATGCAAGCCCTACAAAAGGCTAAACATAATTTAAAATAAAAATAACAATGAACCAAACCAATTTTACATGTCTCCTGTAAACATGTCTCATTTACCAAGAATTCACAGGCTCTCCAAGGTTTAACTTCACCCCTGGCCACAAGTCCTAATCTAAAATTTTCCTTTCTGTTTGTCAGATGGTCGATCAAATCTGTTTAGATTGTGCCTACTAATGTATCATTTATCTTCTCATTTGTTTTTTCTCTGCTTTTTTGGCGTAGGTACCTCAGGGATCTACCAGGGACCTAATAGCCTGACGGGTTCTGCAGGGTTCAGCACAGTGCACCAGGTACAACTTCAGTTTTTTTCAAGTATGAAAAGATGGTTCTTTTAAATTGAAAATATTTATGAGCTGCCTTTCCTTTCCAGCCTCTTAAGTTGCCATGAACTAGTCGCTGGGAAAATTAATGATAAAATATCTTAGATTCAGGATTAATAACAGAGTATTCAGTTCAGCAAAGTCAAGCAAATTCAATTGGTGAAAACGGCAGAAAAACAAAGAGCAACACATTAAAACTTACGTATACATTGTTGGTCCAATAACAGGCTCCAGACTTTCTTTTAAAAGACTGACAGGTTGAAAGAGATGAAGATAGTTCTTCTGGCAACTTGGTCCTAAGCCAAAAAGAACTTACCAGCACTTGAATGTGGACCTAGAAACACACTGCCAACCTGTGTAATAATAGAATTGGTGTAATAAAACAATTGCAGATTCTGATCACTTTACTCCCATCACGATCTGGATTGCACTAGTTGAACTTCCTGATAAAATTTAATAAATTGTCTTTATATTATTATATTTATTATGGTATTAGAGATCTCTGTCTGAAGTAGTCTACAGTACAGTGATTCTGTTTGACTTAATAAAAATTATTTGTCTGGTCTTATGCATATATCAGTTCAAAGGGCCATAACCTCTATGGACAGAAGGTAGAAATGTGTAATGATTATATACATGTTAATAAAACTAAAATCAAAATCTCTTGCTGGTTCTATTCTCCTTATCAATAGCTCTGTGTAGTAGTTGTTAACTAATATGAGTGACAAACAGAGCTCTGAAGAGTTCTGTAAATCAAACATTGAGACAAGTCATCTAGTATCACCTTTTAGAAGTCATTGTTCAGGAAGGACTGAAGCCATGATAAAATGAAAGTTGACATTACCATACTTCCTTAAGATTTTGTGATTCAGATAATAATTTATCATATCTTGATATCTGGAGACCAAAACAAGCAGCATGCCTGTGGACACTCACAGAGCTCAATAGCTTGACAGAAAAGTTAGCAACAATTGCTCTCAAAATTACTTCCTTCTCTTTCCCCTCCCTCCATGTCCATCTTCCCTTTACCCTCTCTTCCTACTCTGGCCAGCCTTGGTCCTTGGTCAACATTCAGTTGCAATGATGAAAGCATTTCACACACTACTGTATGAACAGCTTAAAAAGAAAAACAAGCAATTTCCATCATCGTATAAAATTGTTTCTTTACCATGCTTGGCTTTAGGTTGGTTTTGTTTTGCTTTGTTTTTTAAGCTTTAATGTATCACACGGCAACTTTTGTGAATATGAAACGGGGAGGGAAGATGATTTTCCTGATTTTTCCTGATTTTGTTTTCCTTTTACAAACTACGTTTTGTGTATGTTCACTCTTGTATGTGTAAATCATATCTATAAATAAATGGTGTAAATACATTATATTTAGAAAGGCTATATAAAGATGACTGCTGGTTAAGTTGATGTAGTCCACATATGAAATCACTTTTCTTTTCTTTTTTTCTTCACATAAATGCTGAAATGAACATTCAAGGCTAAATTCAAGTTCTATGAGACATAGAAATGTTTAATAATTACACTCTTAAATTCTTTTTTCTTAAGCTTTGACAGCAGCTTCCTCTCGGGCAGAAGGGGGTGGGAGATTTAGTCCATGGAAGACTAATTAAAAAGAAGATTGCTGGAATTGGGTATGTCTAGTTTAATGAAAAGAAGGACTAGGGGTGACATGATAGCAGTATTCCAATATCTCAGGGGTTGCCACAAAGAAGAGGGAGTCAAGCTATTCTCCAAGGCGCCTGAGGGCAGGACAAGAAGTAATGGATGGAAACTAGTCAAGGAAAGAAGCAACCTGGAACTGAGGAGAAACTTCCTGACAGTTAGAACAATTAACCAGTGGAACAACCTGCCTCCAGAAGCGGTGAATGCTCCAACACTGGAAGTTTTTAAGAAGAGACTGGACAGCCATTTGTCTGAAATGGTATAGGGTTTCCTGCCTGAGCAGGGGGTTGGACTCGATGACCTCCAAGGTCCCTTCCAACTTTATTATTATTATATTATTATAAGATTTCAAGAAGAAGACCTCTGCCTCATCTCTAGATCTGAGTGAGCAATCACCAGCCCATGGGCTGAATACATTTCAGCATCCTAGATACATTTTTGCACACACCCCATACAGAGTGCCAGCTGATTGTAGTTCAACTATGAGAGATGATCAGAATAGAATTTCTAAAAAATCTGTTTCATAAATGCACAATTCTTATATATTGGCTATGTACAGGTTGTTTTGCTTGTATAGAATAATTAGAATTATGTCTCTTTTTTCAAAGGAGTATTCTTCCTATCCCAGCTTCACCCAAAGCCAGTATTCACAGTATTACAACTCTTCCTACAATTCATCATATATGTCTGCAAATAACATTAGCCCATCAACCATCCCAACATCACCTTATTCTCTCCAAGAGTCATCACACAACGTTAGCAGTCAGAGCACTGAATCACTTCCTGGTAAGGGCTTCAAACTAGAAATGTATTTTTCATTATTGATACTGTAGATTAATCTCTTAAACCATAATTTCAACCAGGGCTTAGGTGCAGATCCTATTTTTAGTGGCACGTGGGACTTAATTTTGCTATTAAGAATAACTCTACGCAAAAGATTTTTGTTTGTAACATTTGTCTGTGATTTTTTTAAAAAGGAAGAAAATTTACATTTAGTTTACTTTGTGATTTTCCCTAAAACAATAATTGTTGTATTTCTTTTAAAGAATGCATTTCTGTACATATTAATATATAATAATATTATCTGGAAACCTCACAACAGTCTCAGTATCATGGTTGAACTACAGTAATGGTGATACCAGGCTAACATTACAAAGTATAAACAAAGCCTTGGTCATTCACTAATAATTATTCTATACTTAGAAATAATAGGAAGAGCTAAAGAATTGGCAGAAAAATACGACTTTTTCATCCCTTTCAACAGAGAAAAAAAATCAGAAATATTTTACAAACTTATGTCTCTAATTTATGCTGTTGGAATGAATGTTGCTTTGCTATTTTCGGCACTTTGTTGAAACAGCCTAAGAATAATAACTTAGGATGTTACTTTAAGTCAGATTCCTGTTATAGGTGAATATACAACACCTGTAAAAAGCATAGAATCTGACCGGCAGCACAGAGGGACCGATGGAAAACTACGAGGACGATCAAAAAGAAGCAGTGATCCATCCCCGGCAGGAGACACTGATATTGAGGTAATAATAAGGTTTTTTCTTACCCCTTTCTTTGGTGCTTAAATCTGGCATCTCCAACATGGTATTATGAGGCACTAATGTGATCCCAGATTCTTCATTATGCCGACCAGGTTCACTGACCCACCTGAATTTTAATTTTTCTGAAACCTTTCTTTAACTCCAAAGATGAAAAACTAGCATGTTGCAAAGCAAAGTGGCCTTCTCCAGCATCAGCTTCACTTCCAAGAATGCTTGCGGGACCTTTCTTTAAAAATGCTACAGTCCAATGCTTGCTTTAGAACTGCCCAAGAAAAAAATGTTAGAGAAAACCAGAGGTAGAAGTGTCCTTGGGGGCGATGGGGGAGGTATGGCAGGTAGTATTTTGGGAAATCAATGCTTCATAATTGCTTATGTCCCTATGGCAGCTATTTTGTGAATGGGCACGTGTCCTCCCCCCTTTTGGAAGAACACCCACAACCATCTTATTAAGATTTATATTTGCCCACCAGCTTAAAAAGTTAGAGATTTTGCCTGAAATAAAATGTAATACTGTGAATGATGTATGCCAAGAACAGGGCAGTGAATGCCTGGTTTATGAGGAAACATTGAAGGTGGTTGAACCTGTTTAGGAAAGAAAAAGGTGAAGAGACACATAGTAGTTGTCTTCACGTATCTGAAGGGCTCTCATGGAGAAAGGGAGGTAGATTATTCCGCGTTGTCCAAATGTCTATAACATTCCCAATCTTCAAAAACCCAAAGAAAATATGAATAACTTTATAAAAATATGGGCAGCTGGCCATTTATTTTCAATGAAATATTTCTAGAGTGACTTGGCATTAGAGAGTTATGCTTTGCTTTATATCATGCTAATACTGCAATTGAAAAGGAATTTATTAAAATTTATGAAAAGGATAGTGGCAAACATCAAATGAGATGCTTATTAACTTAGGGGAGACCATGTGCATTGCAATGCGATTCCAAACATATTTGACAGCAGCCTTGTCTTCACCTTTCTATTTTAAATGAAAGAGAAGGGAATGCATCTAATCTAAGCCTCAAGTGGTTTTTAAAAAGTAATACATTATTTATTGATGTGACACTCAATATTCAAAGAGGCTAATCCTTTAAGATAGTCACAGTAAAAACCAGAGGGAAGGTGAGTGAAAAATAGTCAAGGAAAAAAGTAAAAATTTCAGAAGCAGTGTTGCAGTTATAACAGTATATTGGGACTAGGAAATTGTTCTAACTACTTCAAAGAAAAGGGTGCTTTTGTTTGTTTGGCCTTAGATTTTGGAGCAGTTTAAAATAAATAAGGGAGGCATCTCAAGGAAGCGTTCTTCTGGGACTCTGACAGCAAGAGGAAGCTGTGAGGGCAAGAGGAAAAGGGTGAGATATTTTAGGAACAGGAAGTTTTCAAATAGCTGAGGTAATGCCCCACATAAGCATGATCACTGAGAGGAAGCAAAGAGGTTCTTATTCACATAGTTATGTAATCCAAAATTAGTATATTTCTGCCAATAATTGATATATTTTGTCTCTATTTTTCCACTCCTATGACAGCGTGTGTTTGTATGGGACTTGGATGAGACGATAATTATTTTTCACTCCTTACTCACGGGAACTTTTGCCTCCAGATATGGGAAGGTACTGTTGAGTTCACTTGTGTTATTTTCCAATGTTATTGTTTATTCATTGAGAATTGTAAGAGTAAAGGCATCAGAATCCTAACCAATGTTAGTCATCTAGTATATCAATGAAGATTCTCAGTCATCCAGATTGTCTGAAAGTTCAGTTATGGCAACTGAACTTACTTTAACAATATACTTATACTTAGAATTGTATTTGAAAAGTCAAGTTCATAGTTTGAACTTAGTACTGGATTCACCTTTAAACAAGAATACCTGGATGTCAGCAATGAGCAGGAAAATTTGTTTTATTATTTATTTAATTAATTATTAAATTATGCCCCCATCTCGCTGATACAGCAACTCTGTTTATAATATGATAAAAAGTAAAAAAGTCGGACAATTAAAATAGAATGAAATAAAAAGGAATTAAATAAAAAAAAGCTAAAAAACGAGATGATGGGTAGTCTGGGTGTGGGCATCTTTTCTACCCAGTCAGCCACCCCCAATGTAGCAGACTCTTGTTGGGGTCCCAGATGAAGCAGAAGAACCAAATTTTCAGAGTGTGGGGGGCGAACCTCTCTGCCAACAGGAGAAGGTACTTCTGCATCACTTTTTTGAAATGCCTAAAGTTATCCTTTGTAATGCTAAGGAAGCTGGACATGTTTCTAAATGTATGATCTCTACAAGTTTCCTTTCAATTTTATAGAAAAACTCATTCCGCACCCATCCAACTATTCCGCACCCATCCAACATTACAGTGAGGCATATTAAAAATATAACTCAAGTTAAAAATTATTACACTTTTGTCACTTTTTACCAAAATGTGATTAGAATCTTCCTACAAAGATTTACAAACGTGTCTAAAACCTGTTCCACAATTGTTTGTTTTTGAAAATTGGATGTTGACAACATTGTGTAACTTCAGGCATATTCTTTGCTCCCATATATCAGGTGCAAACTTGGCTTTGCCACAAAATAATTGCATTTTTCCGTGCAACATTTAACTAGAGGGTTTCTCTGCAAATATTATAATGTGCATAATTCACAGATTTTACACCTCTACAAGCTCCACAAAATACCTAGAAAAAGTAACAGAATTCTAAAGTAACTTGTAGAATACTTTTTTTTTACCAATAAAGAAAAAATAAGCTTGTATTCTTTTGATATTAGATCATGTTGCTTCTTTCATGTGGTATGGAGAAGGCTGTATTTGCCATTTATTAGAATGGGATTACTAACTTGGCAGTTATTTAAATAGACTTGACTATTGTAGCAATGACTGCAGAAATAAGATTTGACATCATTTTATGATTCTACCAGCTGCTGTTAACTTTATGATGGCTACAACAATAGGGATAAATAAACCAAAGCTTAGATTTATTGCCCTCTTTAAAGTTTGAATTCATGTAAAAAGATCCAAAATGTCGATGATACAGAAACTTTCTGAAGCTTTTTTACGTATTCTAACCTTTCTCTGTGAAAAGAGAGCACATTTGTTTAAAATGTTGGTTGCTTGAAACTTAAATGCTCCAGCAACAGCTACAAATGAAATACTGAATATTATGCATTGTGTTTAATATAAGTACAAGTATTTCTTGACTTATGTTCACAATTGGGACAGGAATTAATTTATTTAAAATATTTATATTGCTGCCCATCTTTTAACCAATTCTGGGAAGCCCAATCAAAAATCTGAGTAATTAAATAAAACAATCATTAAGCGAGATTTCACATGACCGCTTTTCTCAAAACCCGCAATTCCAGCACCCAATTGTGGTTAAGTTATCTGGTCATCTAGGCAGATGGAGTTTGAGATAAGGAGTGCGTTGATGCCTCAGGAGAGTGGAGGAGACCAGCATTAAGCTCATTTCATGGAAGTGACACATGGATGTTTTGCTAGGTAACATTTTTTGAAGAGCTAAGGAAAAGTCCTGCTTTTGGACCCAATAGGCAAATCTCATGTCAAGCTTTTCCATTAGAACTTATTAGGCAATAAGTACTAGGAAATTGTTCTCACACAAAATGACTTGGTAAAGATTATGCAATCCATTTTAATTACTCTGATGAAAAGCAGTATTTCTTCAGACAGGTTGTTAATGGGGAAAAAAATAAAGTCAAGGTAAAAGATTACATAATGATAGAAAAAACAGAGTTAAGGCAGAAATAAGTATACAAAGGTAAGAAATGAATATAACAAGCACTATGTTCTGCAGGAGATAATTAGCTATCAGTCTTAGAGTGTGATCAAAAGGAAAAAAACATGAAAGACTTTGAAAAAACTTTTTATGCAGTGATTCCCCCCCCCCCCATACAAATAACTGCATGACCTCACCTTCCCTTTGCTAATTGTGGCAACGGTGAACTTATATTAGTTGTGCTAGTTCTCATACTCTATACTCAGTAGATTTCCCATGCAAATCTTGCAATATAATCCATCATTAATTACACATGACAGGCATTAGTTCCCCAGTTGCAAAACCAGTATATATTAAAACAAAATCTCTGGACAACTGAGGTCAGCACAAGATTTGCAAACACCTGGTGTATTTTGACATTGTTCTAAGGTTGTCTTCTTTTCTCTTTTCTAGCTTTTTGATCTCAACAGGTGGGCTAGAAATGGGAAAGTACATTATGCTAATATTCTTTTGGTACTAAGCAGCAGAAAAGGAAACACAATCGGAGTGAAGTAATAATTTTCCATGGGAGAAAAAAATCACCTACTAGCTTTTAAAATAGCTTTTCATGCCCATAAGAGACTTTAATTGCTGGAATTCATTTCTTGTTCATATCCTGAGCTCTTTTGTTCTAGAATTACTTTACATGAAAGTTCTAGAAACTTCTGAAGTTTTACCTGGCAGATATTTCATAGTTAGTGATGAGCAACTAACTTCACATATATTAGTGGTGTGCTGAGAATGCAGGAAGGCAGGATAATAATCAAGTGGTGTTAAAATCATAACTCAGTTATTGTTTGCTGCCATATTGTATGGTTTCAATCAAAATTGGCGATTTGTGGACTTTCCAAAATCTTGCAATACATGGGATATGCCCCAAAGTACAGATTTTAGCTTGTTTCTTTAAGGTATGGCATATATGTACATTGAAGATTGGTTCTGCCAGTCTGGGCCCTTATGAGGGGGTTGACAGTGCTTGAGGGCTCCTATTCTCATCAGTGCAATGAGACCAGCTGCCAGAACTTGGTCTCTCATTGGCCAGCTTTTGAGCCTGTTTGGTACTGGTACTCTGTGTCCTATTTCATGGAAAAGGTATACTGGGCCTTTAATCACCCATGTCAGTGCTTTGGGCTTTGCTTAGGATATCACTGTCACCAACATTCTATTTTACCACCAACATTCCCTTCCATTGCCTATGAATTTCTTGGTGTCTTCTTTGAAACTTCAGCTCTCAGCTTCTTCTGTCTTCTTTCTTGGCTTTTTTCCAACTCTTCCCTCTTTTTGGTCTTCTCCCTCAATGATGCACAACCAAGCCCCTTTTAAAGGACAGGCTTGCAAATTTGAAAGAGTAGGGGCCTGTGAAAAAAAAGGGAAAGGAAAAATGAAGGCATGGGCATTTTCCATCAGTACCTACCCTTCTCTTTATAAATGCTGAAAGTAGAATAACAGAGTTGGAAGGGACCTTGGAGGACTTCTAGTCCAACCCCCTGCTCAGGTAGCAAACCGTATACCATTTCAGACAAATGGTTGTCCAATCTCTTCTTAAAAACTTCCAGTGTTGGAGCATTCACAACTTCTGGAGGCAAGTTGTTGTACTGATTAATTGTTCTGTCAGGAAATTTCTCCTTAGTTCTAGGTTGCTTCTCTCTTTGGTTAATTTCCATCCATTGCTTCTTGTCTTGCCTTCAGGTGCTTGACTCCTGAAGGAATAGCTTGACTCCCTCTTCTTTGTGTCAACTCCTGAGATATTGGAACACTACTATCATGTCACCCCTAGTCCTTCTCTTCATTAAACTAGACATACCCAATTCCCAAGTGTCTCAGCAATAGCAGCACTTAGTCTACCTTGTCTACACCTAAGCAGTCTTGGGCCTCTAATAACTGGCTGGAAAGCCAGCAGAGAATTTCAGGCTAGATTGGAAAAATAGAAGCAAGAAGTTCCAAAGTCCAGGAGCCATAACAGAGAGGTTCTGCCACCTGTATAGTAGATACCCTATACCAGGGGTAGGCAACCTTGGCTCTTTTATGACTCGTGGACTTCAACTCCCAGAATTGGCTCAGGAATTCTGGGAGTTGAAGTCCACGAGTCATAAAAGAGCCAAGGTTGCCTACCCCTGCCCTATATAGTCTTTTTTGTTACATTCTTACCAGGCATGTATTTGAACTTGACAAAGTAGTGCCTTTTTGTGAACTGTATGAGTTAAGAATTCAGTTATATTATGAATAATTACTTTCTTAAGCACCCTTTTCAAATACTTGTTTTCCTATAATATACTTTACTCAAAAGATAAAGCAGGATGGAGTACAATTTGTCACTGGATCGTTCATGAAAAATTCTCATAAAAATTAGCAGAGCAGAGCTGAGATTTAATTTAATTTGTATGTAAGACAAAAGTAATTTCGTCTTAAAATTAATACCTTACCCCAAAAGCAGTGGAAATGTTGTTTGTACTTTTATTAGCTAAAACTTTATTTTACTATTTCTGTACTAGGAAGAATTAAAAACTGGCACTTAAAAAGTTAATTGTAGAGGGTCAGAGCCACTTGTTTGGTTTGTAAAGGTTCTCATTGCTTGAGTTCAGATCAACTATCTGCTTCTCCCTTGACCTCTGTTAGCCAATTTGGGTATTCTTTGCTTTGTTTGGGAATTGGCCTAATAAGTATGGGCCCCATCAGTGCTGTACAGGCATCTAAAGACTCCTCTATTCCTTTGACAAACATGAGGCAAAGTGCTTAAGAGCATCTGTTTATTTTATTTCTTTAATGAGAAAAACCTTACTCTTCTTCCTGGTTCAGCTGTGTTTATTTACATTTTGTTACTCGTGTGCACTGGGTACCTTGGAATATTAAAAGCCACTGGAGCTTATTAGGAGACATCCCTCTTGAAAAATGAAACTTAGAAGGGAAAAGGGCAGAACAAGCCCTTCAAAAGAAAGACACGATTCTTTGGAATTCTCTCAAATAGATTATAAAAACAAATAAGCTTTAATTCATAAATGGGTGGATTAACTCAATATGAATGAAATTTGGAAAAGTTTTTTTTTAGGAAGATGGAAATATTTACTTAAGGCAGATGGAAGCTGAATCATACATTCAGTGCTAAATATTAAAAGCATACAATGAATGCAGGCAGCTTCAAGACATTTTGTCATTTGCTGTGAGGGTAGAGCAAGAGAACTGGAATAGAGTGTGCTATGACCGTGGAGCAATCTGGAATCTAAGACAGAGGTATGATTTGGTGCATGCATGAGCACCTCTTTGGCACCTCACATGAACATTTTAATCCAAATGCATCTCTAGCATTGTTTGGCCAATGCACTGTCCCAAAAAAAGATGGAGCTGTTTTATGCTTCAGACAAAAACTATGCACGTGTTCATCCTCTGATTCACATTTTATTTTTCAGATCCGGCTCTCCAAATCAAGAGATGCAAATATTAGGGCAACCTTGATGTTTGCATCTCTTGATTTAAAAAAGTATGGAAAAAACTTAAAAAAGAAAATGTTAGAATATGCAGGTAGTCCTCAACGTACGACCACAACTGAACCCAAAATTTATGTTGCTAAGTGAGAAATTTGTTAAGTGAGCTTTGCTCCATTTTATGACTTTTCTTGCCACATTTGTTAAGTGAATCACTGCAGTTATTAAATTGGTAACATGGTTGTTAAGTGAATCTGGTTTTCACATTAACTTTGCTTGTTAGAAGGTTGCAAAAGGTGATCACATGACCCCAGGACACTGCAACTGTCATACAGTAAATGTGAGTCAGTTGTTAAGTATCCGAATGTAAATCACGTGACTATGGGGATGCTGCAACGGTGATAAAGTGTGAAAAATAGTCATAAGTCACTTTTTTCAGTGCCATTGTAACTTCGAATTGTCACTAAGTGAACTGTTGTAAGTCGAGGACTATCTTTATTTGACTTTCACGGGTTGACATGAAAGTAGAGAAAGCAAGGCATGATAATTAGAGTCGTTGCTGTTATCTCCATTATTGATGATAAAAATACAGGTTTTCATTTGTAAATCCTATCTCCCCAACAGGATTTTCCTTCTTAGTCTTTTCTTCCTTGCCATCTCCCAGGCCCAGGTTTACTTTTAACAGCTGTTGTAAAATCCACTGAGTAGTTGATGAAATTATCTTTGAAAATATATGGATTAAAAATTATTAATAACATAGGAATTGCCTTTTGAAATAGTGTGCTTTTTGTATTCCTTTTGTGGCCAGTGTGCAGAGATGCACATGGGCTACTTTTCCCCCTCTTTGGAGCTCTACTCACAAGTGAAAAGACTGGCAGAATAAGGATACACCTTCATATATGTCTGAAGGGCTCTCCTCCCTTGCACCTAACCAGGATACAAACATGCCCTGCCAATATTTTGTCACAGCTGTGCCTCATAAGAGGAGATGCTGTCTTCTCAGTTCCAGATTGTGAGCGGAGCAGTCTGAAGTCGCCCTCAGCTACATCAGAATTAATACAGTTTTTTTCTCCTTTACCACTGTCCAAGGGCAACCTCAGCTTGTATAAAATCTGTTACCTGCGAAAGAAATCAAAGGACCGCAGTGGATCAAATACAAAATTATAAAAGCAGAATAGGAATAAGCAACGGGGACAACACATTTCTTAGTATTAGTTTTGTTATATTCACATTTATTTAAATAAATGGAGGTGACTCTAGGCAGTTTACATATTAGAGCCAAAATGAATAAGAAAATAAGAATAATCTAACTATGAACAACAGTATCCAATGGAACATTCAGGAAAAGAACAAAATGAAGCCCAATCATGATCACATGACAGAAATCCAATAAGACAGTATGAATTATAAATAAATAAACCCACCAGTCCCAGGGCATGTTAAAAGACTCAGATTTTTGATCTGCAAGATCACAACAGGGTTGGGACCCAGTAGATTTCAGGGGAGAAGAGCCACAGGGAAGCTTTCTGCCAACTCAAGGATGGTTGGATAGGCCTCCAAATTAAGGGTGGGAAATGCCTAACAAAAACAGACAAGCCCTTTTCTTCATGCATATTGATTAGATTAGATTTACTAGAGCTGTCTAACCCGAGAAAGTCGCTGGATGGCTTAGAGCAAGGCTTTTCAACCTTTTCACCGATTGTACCACTTTTAGGATATGGCAATATTCGAGTACCACCTAGCAAGGTGTCAAAAACTTGATGACCAAATAAAAACCCTGTTCAAAGTTGCAATTGCACTGAAATGACTTATGACCATTTTCAGAGTTATGACCATTACAGCATGCCCAGGGTCATGTGATTTATATTTGGATGCTTGGCAACTGATTCATATTTATGATGGTCACAGTGTCCCAGGGTCATGTGATCCCCTTTTGCAACCTTTTGACAAGCAAAATCAATGGCGGGGCTGCTGGTGGCCAAGTGCTAAGGCAGGACTTCCCTCCCTCCCTCTTTCTCATGCCCACCTCCTTCTGAAGGAAGAATTTGGGAAAAGAAAAACCATATTTTTTCTCTTCCATATATTCATCAAACAAGGAAAAGCCTCCAGAAACAGAAAAGACAAACTGCTGAGTGAACTAGCTTAAAAAGGCACATTCCCCTTTAAGAATTAGCTACTGGCTAGAAAGGAAAGTAAGGAAGAAGAAAAAAATGTAGTAAGTATTGGCTGCCGGCTAAGGCAGCCTCCCCAAATGGCTCCATTCATAAGTAAAGGAATCTACAGGCAAAATACATTCAGGAGAAAAATACTTCAAAATCCCTTGCAGCAAAACTTACAGCTAACAATAGCAGAGCAATAGAAGCTAACACGAGACATCAGCTATCAGCCAAATAGAAATTGCCAAACACTCCTTAAGAACACAAAGCCCACATTGCACAAATCCCAGAACTTCAAAGTCACAAAAGCACATAAGAATCCTTCCACTCTCCATCTCCCTCCCTCCCTCCTCTGTGCCTCACCTCCAGCCATTGCTACCTTTTTTCATTCCTCTTGTAGGGTGACCCCTCCCCCACTGCATTTCTTGCCTGTTTGCTGCTGCCAGCACAGGTGGCTGCCACAGCAGTTGCAAATCAGCTCATGGCCAGCCTGCTTGATTTGATCTCCTCTCCCCCCCACCCTCCTCCTTCGTTGCAGCTAGAGCTGACTCAGCCTCCTCCCAAGGCTGCTTCTTTTTTTCTCTCTCCCTCTCCCGCCCAAACTGCCTCCTTTTATAGCCTCTGTCTCCACCCCCCTCCTCCTCCTTTCTCATGGGGGAGGGTGAGCCAGAAGTGAGCCTGGGGCCTTTGTCTTGCCCAGCCACTCTGCAGCTCCAGAGGACTCTCACTGTAAGTCCTTGCCTGTGCTGGCTCATTCCCTCCCCCACTACACTTGGCTAGGCAGGGCTGCGTACCACCTGCCACTTGTTAATGTACCACAAGTGGTACGCGTACCACAGGTTGAAAAGCCCTGGCTTAGAGGGCGTAAGTTAAAACCAGAACTAAAACATCTTGATTGGACTACACACAGCATTCCCAACATTCAAAAACAGACCCAGCAGGGACAGGCCTGGAACTGGGATTTGTACCTATCTTGAGAGAGGCGGGATTCATACATATCAGAGGGCAGGGTTTGCAACAGAAAAGACACATGGAACATTTCATTGAGGGGAGTTGAACGGCATCCATTCTGCTGGAAGGCACCAGATATGCAACAGAATAGTGATTCTCAACCTGTGGTACACAGATCCCTAGGGGGCCACGATGTCATAGGAAGTGCACAAAGACTTGAGGAAATGTTATGATTTAAATCTTGAGTGAAGTCTTGGTGGTCCGTGGCCATGATCCGTGGCCACAAAAGGTATTTAAAGGGGATCCGTGGTGAAGAAAAGGTGGAGAACCACTGCAATAGAAGATACAAGCACTCTTGTATACAGCATTTTCTTCTATTCAGTCTGATTGGAAGAGGAAAGAGGCAATACTGTTTGGAATAATTGGGAGGAAAAACACCATACATATTCTTAAGGCAGCAAAAAGACTTTAATATTTCTGCTAGCAGTATTTTGTCTCATTAAGCCATTCTGCTATATACATGGTTGCCTCAAGTTTTGGTAATTTATATAAAACAATTGGTATGATTTTTTTAAAAAATCTATTTTAAGCATTTGAAAGTATACTGCATTTTCCGTTCTTCTGTATACAAGAATCTTATATTAATCCTGCTTGTGCCTGTGCCTCCTGGCAACCATTAATTTGCCATTCTATGAATTCGTTTTATGAAAAGATTCATGAATGCTTATAAAAAAAACAGTTGTCAAAAGAGACCCAGTCTGACTCTTTTATTGACATAAATGATTCCCTTAAGCAACATTTTAAAATAAATAATTAGAGAAGAATGGAACAAACGGTATGGTGGAGGGAGGTAGAATTTGTTCTGGAACGCAAACAAACTTGCTTAAATACTAAGTGGTATAATTGCTTTCTTATATTCTCATCAAGGCATAACACTCGACAACTAAAGAATAAAGCTAGCCTATCCTCACTCAGGCATGTGGCACACTCTCTTTTCTCCCCCTCCCAATCTCCTTTCTTTCTAGTTAATACAAGCAAACAAACTGGTTCCATTTCCAAGTAATTAAACCAAATTAAAACCATTAAACTCTTTGGTGACAACTTTATTATTGAAAGCTAACCACAAAGATGAGATTTAACTTGGAAGGCCTTGCATTGTGTAGTAATCTGCCTTTCACCTTTGGCTGACACCTCCAAGAGATAACCCCCCCCCCTCCTCCTGTAGAATGGAAATCTGACAAATACACTTAATTAATGCTTTCTTCCTGGTGGAACAGTCATTATTTGTTCATGGCATCAGCAAGTACTTGGCAGGAAGGTAGAAAAGTCTGATTGTTTCAATACAAGAGTAGCTGGTGCTTGGAGCTTTTTGTGTGTGTATGTGTGTGTGTTTTTTGAAAAGCAAAAGAGATGTAGAAGTTCATGACACAAACATTTGGAATGTCAGATAAATTGACACCTGGGTAAGATGGAAGAGCACTCAAGCCCTGCCCGTTCACAAATGGCAGCATACAAGTCTTAACAGTTTTACCACTTAAAACCTAAGCCTGACTGTGAATGATTTGGAAGTAGAAACTGAAAAGACAAAGAGTGACTTGCGTTTGAGAGATTGCCAAAGATAAATTTGCCTTCAACTTCCTGTTACAATTTCAGCAAGGGCTCTACTGGTGACGATGGAGGACGGGGAGTTGGGGAAGAATTGCAAGCAGAAATCCAGCCAAATTTATACGGATAGGGGCAGACGGTTAAAAAAATGGAGAGAGAAATCACTAGATGCATTTTTAAAACAAGTCTAAGCAAATGTTTGTTTGTTGTCCATTTTCAAAATAAAACTAAGAGCCAGGGTTTCAGAGCCTGAAGTGAATTTTATTTTGGGACAGTGAGTTTCATAGTCATGCTAATAAACACAAGGGAGGAACTCCAACAGAGTGTTGCAAACAGGCCTTTCATGCACTCACATTCCTTAGTTCACATTCACCTTCATCTGTGCAATGGTCTCTCAGTGAGTGGAACAATTTTTCTTTTTTTCAGTAAAGAGGAGCTTCAGGAACTTAATAAATGTTCCCATTCAAGCTAGCATCAAACAGATTATTCTGTTCAAAGCTTTAACTCTGAATATTTATTATAGAGCAAAGCACAGATTGTGAAGGATAAACTAAGTGGGACCACATGTGTAAATCTCTGGCAATAATCTTTCCTATCCACCACCATCCTGATCAGTATTGAAGTCACAAAGTGTGACATCAATACTACTTGACTTTCATGGGGAAGTTGCATTTTTTTTTTTAAGTTAGAGTAGATTTTGAAGATAGAAAACCAGGTTGAGCCACCCATAGATTCCATTGTATTTTATTTGCACCTGTATCTGTATGGTGATGCTCTAATAAGATCAAAATCACATTTTTAATATCACAACAACCTTCAAGATTAAGCCAGAATATCCAAGGCTGCATGATTTCCCAATTTTATGGTGATCTGAACCTCTTCTTCTGATCTTAATGTCTATCATTAAAATTATTCCTTTGGAAAATAAGAAAATGAATTAGGATTCCTATGAGAATGAGCAGTGCAGAGATGGCACTGTGGATTCTATATGTAAAGTAATAGGGTCACACAAAATTATTCAGATGAGCTCGTCACAAAGCAAGTGAAGCTACTACTTAAAGTGGTTAGGCCTAGATCCTGGAGCACTGGGGAATTACCGGAGGACTGGAAAAGAGCTGATGTAGTTCCCATCTTCAAAAAAGGGAAAAAAATGGACCCAGGAAATTACAGACCTATCAGCCTGACCTCAATACCTGGGAAGATTCTGGAAAAGATAATCAAACAACGAATCAGCGAACACCTAGAGGCAAACAAAATCACTACTAAAAGCCAACATGGGTTTGCAAAAACAGTCATGCCAGAACAAACCTTATTGCATTCTTTGACCAAGTGACAAAATTAGTGGATCAGAGGAATGCTGTGGATATAATTTACTTGGGACTTCAGTAAGCATTGATAAAGAGATCACACCTACTACTTGATAAATAGAAAAAGGTGGTTAGACAGCATCACCACCAGATGGATTCGTAGCTGGGCTGACCGGACGTACTCACGTGTGGTCCTCAATGCGAAACGCATCTAATGGAGGGAAGTGTGCAGTGGGGTGCCCCAGGGCTCTGTCCTGGGTCCAGTGCTCTTCAACATCTTCATCAACGATTTGGACGAGGGGATAGATGGGGAACTCATCAAATTTGCGGATGACACCAAGCTGGCAGGAATAGCCAACACTCCAGAAGACAGGCTTAAGATACAGGAGGACCTGGACAGACTTGAAGATTGGGCGCTATCTAACAAAATGAAATTCAATGGTGAAAAAAGTAAGGTTCTACATTTAGGCAAGAAAAACCAAATGTACAGGTATAGTATAGGGGTACCTTGCTCAATAGTAGTAACTGTGTAGAGGGATCTGGAGTCCTAGTGGACTAATCGCTTTAAATATTAGCCAGCAGTGTGCTGCCTCAGCTCCTAAAAAAAGCCAACACAGTGTCTGGGGGCTTCATTACCAGATTGATAGAATCAATCACGTGAAGTATTAATACCACTTTTAAACAATGCCTTGGTAAGGCCACACTTGGATACTGCATCCAGTTTGGTCACCACGATGTAAAAAGATGTTGAGGAACTCTAGAAAGAGTGCGAGAATGGGCACAAGATGACTCAGGTGACTGGAGGCGAAAGTCATATCAAGAACGTTTTGCTGGATTGGGTAGGTCTAGTTTAATGAAAAGAGACTATGGGTGACATGATAGCAGTATTCCAATATCTCAGTGGCTGCCACAAAGAAAGGAGTCAAGCCTATTCTCCAAGGCGCCTGAGGGCAGGACAGAGTAATGGATGGAAACCTAGTCAAGGAGAAGAAGCAACCTTGAACTGAGGAGAAAACTTCCTGACGTTAGAAACAATTGACCAGATGGAAAACAACCTGCCTCCAGAAGCGGGGAATTTTAAGAAGAGACTGGACAGCCATTTGTCTGAAATGATATAGGGTTTCCTGCCTGAGCAGGGGGTTGGACTCGATGACCTCCAAGGTCCCTTCCAACTTTTCCAACTTTATTATTATTATTATTATTATTAAACCACTCCCTTTTCTTGCCTCGGATGCCTATGGTAGGACAAGCAATGGGAAGAAAAGAGTGGAATGTGTTTCTTCTTTCTCACACCTCTCTGGCCATGGGTAGCAGAAGTGGGAGAAGAGAAGAAGGGAGAAAAGAAGGAGAATAGCTCCTTTGATGGCAGTTCTCTGCTCCCACAGAACATTATTTCATAGTTTCAGAAAACTGGCAACTGTAGACGCAGAGATGTTTTCCTTCCAGTTCCTTACACCAAAGAAGGCTCTTCCCTTGTGGCCTCTCTCTTCTTCACAGAGATAGAACTGGGCTGAAACTCAGCTGGGATTTATAGTTAACAGTTTTTCAAGCCAGCATAATTTTATGTTAGCTCCTGCATTAGATAGCAATACTTTAGTGCTGCCTTATGGAAAAATCCTCAGTCATTTCGGTTCAGGGATTGGAACTGCTCCCTCAGCCCAGGATCTCATACAAGCACCCATGCATTAGAATAACTTTACAGAGTCCAAAGCTCCTTCCATAAAATAATCAGAATCTATTCCGCAACCAGTATCAATCCTACCTTGAAATTATTAGATCCATCCCTAAGGGCTGCTGGCTGGGATTTAGAAATAACCTTGCTTTCTGCCAGCCTTTCTGAGAAGAAAACACAAACTGGAAAAAAAAAGACAAAAGCAAAATGGAAGCAGCCTTTCCCTTTTTTTAAAAAAGGAAGAAGCTATTTTCTGATTGGCTCCCAAACATTTGATTTTCCTGGCTTCAGCTACTTCCACCAACTACCTGGTCAGCTAATTTGGCTTTAAACTTTTCAGTGTCTGGTCCTCTTCTTGAAGTGGAATTTACCCACCTGCACTGCAGGGTGATTCATCATCAAGAATTTAATCTCTATAGCAAATATGGGTGATATTTTGTATGGCGATACATTAAGCCTGACTGTCGTGAATCTGTGCCTCAGAAAATCTCTAACTGCTTCTGTGCGCTTGCAAATATAGTTGTCTGGAAGGAGACATCTATCACACCAATGATCAGGGTTGTTCCTGATCATTGATAATGCCCATTTTACCCTAAATATAAGTCCGGTACTTACCTGTAATTCAGCTTTATGGTTTCATATGTGGGCTGCTCATAGCAGGGAAAGAGATCTGTCTATTACAGGTAGCCCTCAATTTACAACAGTTCATTTAGTGACCATTCAAAGTTACAACGGCACTGAAAAAAAGTGACTTATGATCATTTTCCATACTTACAACCATCGCAGCATCCCTGTGGTCACATGATCAAAATTCAGATGTTTGGCAGCTAGTTCCTATTTATGACGGATGCAGTGTCCCGGGATCAAATGATCCCTTTTTGGGACCATCTGACAAGCAAAGTCAATGAGAAAGCTAGATTCGCTTAACGACCGTGCTACTAACTTAACAACTGCAGTGACCAACTTAGCAACTGCAGCAAGAAAGATCATAAAATGGGGCAAACTTCACTTAACAAATGTCTCACTTAGCAACAGAAATTTTGGTCTCAATTGTGGTCATAAGTCGAGGACTACCTATATACATATGAACACACATATGCACACACACACACACAAACTTACATTGCCCAGTAATAAAATTGGAATTTAAAACAATTTGAGAAGTTATTTTTCAAAATGGGTCCCTCTGAGTGATACTTTCCTTTGCATTTTCTCCCTGGCTGTAGCTGAGCTCTCCTGAATAATGTTATGCACAGGCCCCTTTCACTGAGCAATAAAAATTTACAGAGTTGCAGAGTATTGGTTTCTTTTTGAAGGAAATCGCTGGAGGCTTAAAGGGTCTTATAATAGACGCATTTATTTACTGCTATGCCAACTAAGCATAGGTGGAGATATCACATTTAAGCCTCTCAACAGACAACTTAAATCCACCATTTCCAGATCAGACACGCGGGGAGAAAGACAACACCCAAAAGTTTTTACAGAGCCCAAACTCATTATTCTGTCTCTCTTCATCTCTGTCTCAGAATTAAAGCTTCTCCCCCTCCCCCCATAAGATGTAGAATACATTATCCTCAGGCATGAGAATTGGAGAGGGGAAAAGCAAGGCATTTTATTGAAATTATCCAGATTTCAAAAAAGTGTACAGCTATTTGCTAGCCATTTTGGAGTGTGTGTGTTTATAATGTGACTAACCAAGGAGATATTTCGCCTGGAATGTGTAAGTGGTTTCCGCCATAACGCCCGCTTCTCTTATCCCAGGCAGCTCTCCACTTATGACCATAATGTGAGCCCAAATTTTTTGTTGCTAAGCAAGACATTTGTTAAGTGAGTTTGCCCCATTTTGTGACCTGTCTTGCCACAGTTGTTGAGTGAGTCACTGCAGTTGTTAAGGTAGTAACACGGCTGTAAAGTGAATCTGGCTTCTTCCCCATTGACTTTGCTTGCCAGAAGGTGCAAAAGGGGATCACAGGACCCCTGGACACTGCAGCCATCATAAATATGAGTCGGTTGTCAAGTGTCTGGATTTTGATCAACCAATGGAATAGCTTGCCTTTAGAAGTTGTGAAAGCCCTGGAGGCTTTCAAAAAGAGACTGGGCAACCATGTGTCTGAAATGGTATTGGGTCTCCTGCTTGAGCAGAAGGTTGCACTAGATGACCTCCATGGTCCCTTCCAATTCTATTATCCTATGTTCTGTGATCACGTGACCATGGGATGCTGCAATGGTCATAAGTATGAAAAGCAGTCCTAAGTCACTTTTTTCAGTGTTGTTGTAACTTTGAACGGTCACTAAACAAACATTTGTAAGTCGAGGACTACCTGTATTGTAATACTTTGCTAACACAGCCACACCCACATACCATGATCCAACTGGACCAAGGCAGCAATTTGGGAGGTTTATTGCATGTTCTCTGAGCTTGGTTGTTTTCCGGTAGACCTTAGCAGGCTAGGTAATTATATCAATGCCTGGGAGTGTAGAGTCTGCTGGTAGGCTGATAATGATGTTCAGAAAAACAGCCAAGCTCCCAGAACACCAAAATCTGTTCAACCTATAGCCATATATGGAGGTAGTCCTTGACTTAAAACCATTCTTACAATGGCACTGAAAAAAGTGACTTATGATTGGTTTTTGCATAACCCTTGCAGCATCCCCATGGTCACATAATCAAAGCTCAGGTGCTTGGCAACTGGCATGTATTTACGACAGTTGCACTGTCCCAGGGTCATGTGATCACCTTTTGCAACATTCTGACCAGCAATGTCAATGGAGGGGGGGGAGCCAAATTTGCTCAATGACCACATGATTCACTTAACAACTATGGCAAAAGGGTCGTAACACGGAGCAAAACTCACAACTGCCTTGCTTAGTAATGGAAATTTTGGGCTCAACTGTGGTCATAAGTCAAGGACTACCTGTATTCTCAGCTGTTTCATGGCCGCAATCTTATAAGCAAATGAACTTCTCTCTGGACACTACATGCCTTTAGGAAGAGATGTCTCTGAAATTAACTTTAGGGACCTTTTCTTCCTCTTTAAATTTTATGTAGAAGGCCACATGCATACAGATGGTTGCAGTTTTGACTTCACTCAGTTCAACTACATTTGAACTGTAAGGTTGCATGGACCTCCTCAGTGCATAAAAATCAACAGCCCAAAGCACACATTCCAGTAGAGAGAAGTTCCCTGAGGATGGGCACCAGCACAAGTCCAAAAGCTTGGAAGACAAAGCCTCTGGTCCCGGTGACTGACCCAGATTGGATTCTGCAACATTATCCTGGGACACGTATATTCGCCTTCATTCATAAAAATCAAGCATGAAGCTATTATAGTAGATCAGAAAATGTTTAGGTTGAGTTTAGCACATTTTATTGCATTCCTCCACTGCCGGTGGTGTGAACACATGTGGGAAATGTTATCTGTTATCTGATTTGATATTTGCTTCCTTTCTTTTGCACTTGACTGGCAACAAGCTCCCACGAATGGGGCACGGAGGAATTGTTGCACAAGAGAAAGTGTCATTTCACTATTTATGATTTACTTTGAACATTGAAGTCACTGATCTGATATAGCTATTTCAGTTCTGACCAGAGAATTTTGAGTGATGGCTTTTTGGGCTTTTGATATTTTGTATTAGTTCCCCCCCCCCCCAATGCATATGTCATTATTTCTGTCCTGAGGCAATTTTTAGTTAATGTTCTGAGCCATAGGATATTTGAAGGGAATGGAGTGATTAATGAGATCAGCCAATAGACCATGTTGTTTGGCAATATGCGCAAAACAAAAAGGTAGGTTACAATAACTAAGAGTTATAATGAATGCATATGCTTTAGACATAGCAACGGATTCCATTTTTCTTCCTTTTTGGAGGCTGTAAAAGAAGTGTTATAAGCATAACAAATTAAGGATATGCATTGATTGGAACCCGAGGAAATGGTTCAGAAAACTGCCCAATTTCCCTAATTTCTCTTTTGGGGGAAGATATATTTCAGTCTGAAACAAAATTCACAAAACTAAAGTTTGTCTCACTCATTAATTACCACTGGAAATCAATAAATAATTATGATTATAGTTTTTAGTAACACTGGATAAGATTTGCAGCTAGAGCTGTATTTCTAAGGAGATGGATCTTGATCAAATACAAGCATATAGATATAAATATTTTGTACTATCCTCTTTGAAATTTTGATTTGATTTTTTTTTTAAAGAAAGAGCCTATAACCTGTTTGTTTGGGGGCAGAATCAACTGAAATTTTTAGATAGTAGATTATTCCTTTTGTGAGCATAAATATTCCTATATTTCAGGCAAATAGGTGTAGCTATTATCTTACAAAGACAGTCTTTGGAGTTTGGGGATAAAACCTAGGGATATATTCTGTGGTTGGCCACAGTTATGCAAATATCTACAACATATACAGGTTGGTGCAAAGTATCTTCATGACTTCCCCCTTTAACAGGAATTGATCTGTTCAATGTGAACCACACAGGGATAACTGCTGAGAGGATCCTACTACCAAAAAAATCAGGGGACGAAGATTAGGAGGAGTGGCTTCTTCATTTCATTTTTGCAAACTAACCTTTTATAGAAATTTGACTTACACTGACCCTGCTAGCAAAATGGAATTCTTGTGGAGGGCTTTTCATTAATTAAGGTAACACCATTGAACTCTTAACTCTTTGTTGGAAATTTGTTTATTTTTATTTTTAAAATAAAATTAATTTTAAAATAATTATTTTAATAGTTTCATATTTTGGTTTATAATAATAATAATAATAATAAAGTTGGAAGGGACCTTGGAGGTCATCTAGTCCAACCCCCTGCTCAGGCAGGAAACCCTATACCATTTCAGACAAATGGCTGTCCAGTCTCTTCTTAAAAACTTCCAGTATTGGAGCATTCACCGCTTCTGGAGGCAGGTTGTTCCACTGTTTAATTGTTCTAACTGTCAGGAAGTTTCTCCTTAGTTCTAGGTTGCTTCTCTCCTTGATTAGTTTCCATCCATTGCTTCTTGTCCTGCCTTCAGGCACCTTGGAAAATAGCTTCACTCCCTCTTGTGGCAGCCCCTGAGATATTGGAACACTGCTATCATGTCCCCCCTCGTCCTTCTCTTCATTAAACTAGACATACCCAATTCCAGCACCGTTCCTTATATGTTTTAGCCTCCAGTCCCTCTTTCTAGAGTCTCAACGTCTTTTTTACATCATGGTGACCAAACCTGGATGCAGTATTCCAAGTATGGCCTTACCAAGGCATTGTAAAGTGGTATTAATACTTCACGTGATCTTGATTCTATCCCTCTGTTAATGCAGCCTAGCACTGTGTTGGCCTTTTTGGCAGCTGCAGCACACTGCTGGCTCATATTTAAGTGATTGTCCACTAGGACTCCGAGGTCCCTCTCACAGTTACTGCTATTGAGCAAGGTACCCCCTATACTATACCTGTACATTTGGTTTTTCTTGCCTAAATGTAGAACCTTGCTTTTTTCACCATTGAATTTCATTTTGTTAGATAGTGCCCAGTGTTCAAGTCTGTCCAGGTCCTCCTGTATCTTAAGCCTGTCTTCTGGAGTGTTGGCTATTCCTGCCAGCTTGGTGTCATCCACAAATTTGATGAGTTCCCCATCTATCCCCTCGTCCAAATCGTTCATGAACATGTTGAAGAGCACTGGGCCCAGAACAGAGCCCTGGGGCACCCCACTACACACTTCCCTCCATGTAGATGCGGTTCCATTGAGGATCACATGCTGAGTACGGCCGGTCAGCCAGCTACGGATCCATCTGGTGGTGATGCTGTTTACCCCATATTTTTCTATCTTATCAAGTAGTAGGTTGTGATCTACTTTATCAAATGCCTTACTGAAGTCCAAGTAAATTATATCCACAGCATTCCTCTGATCCACTAATTTTGTCATTTGGTCAAAGAATGCAATAAGATTTGTCTGGCATGATCTGTTTTTGACAAACCCATGTTGGCTTTTAGTAATGACTTTGTTTGCCTTATATTGCTGAATTACAAGTGCTTTTGTGTCTGAAACACCCCTGAGAGTCACACATTCAATTAATTAAATAATAATGTAATTCTCTGACAAGCATTCCCTGCTAATTTACAAATGGGGAGTTCTAGGCCTTTTGTGGTAGACATCATCAAAATATGCTTGTTGCTCTCTTTATGTCCCCACTCAATGTCTCAAAGGTGCTTTTCCAAAAGACTTCCTTGTTTTTTTTCCTTAAAAATGTTTTGCTTCTCATCCAAGAAGCTTCTGAACTGAAGAAGCTTCTTGGATGAGAACGAAATGTTTTCAAGGAAAAAAAACCAAGAAAGTCCAGTTGCCCTTTGGAAAAGCACCTTTGGGACAACCATGACCTGAATAATTGAGAATCTCCATACATAATTACCCCCATTCAATGAATGACATCTATCCTACTTGCTTGACAATATTAGCAATAGAATTAGAATATTCATCAGTCTTTTAATAAGGCAAAATATATGTCCTCCTGCTAGCAGGGTGAAGAAAATGTTTGGAAAATTATATGATCCCAATACAATAAGAAAGAGAGTCATTCTCTCTTTTGTCCTTCCTTGAAGTGACTCTTCTATCCACTGAAACACACATGGAACAATAAGCCTAGATATGTAGTATCAGCTGCAAACATGGAGGGAATTCAAACAAAATGTTGTATAAGTAAATTTCATGTGAAGGGTTTGGGGAAATGTGATAGAAAGAATGAATCTTTGGAAGAAAAAGAAAAAGAAGAAGAAGAAGAAGAAGAAGAAAAAGAAGAAGAGGAGGAGGAGGGGGAGGAGGGGGAGGAGGAAGAGGGGGAGGAGGAAAGAAGTAAAATCAAATTACAATTTTTTGTGAACATAATCAGCTTTCTGCCATTTTCCAAATAAATAGTAACATCCCTTGCCCAGACCTTTCCCCTGTAATTATTTATGTGCAAATCTCACTGTCCACAGACTTCTAGCTATTTTGTACATGATTCTGTAGTTTTTTAGAATAAATCTTTCAGAACAGCTTTCCATGTCCAAAACACCATCAACATGAATAATTTATTGTTATTACATTTAGAAAAACTAGAGAATAGATAGAACATAACTGTGTATTCTAAAAGAAAAATGAATGTTCTCTTAAAAAATACATTTTGCATATCAATACTCATAAGTATGGAAGTGGATGAAATTCAAAATCAGTTGATTCACAGGTTGAATCCATTTGGCTGAAATAGAAATTGATTATGAATTAATTAATATGCCTTGTGTGCCTACGCATCTACCTAAGTAACCACATTTCCAGCTTTGTTTCCCTAGAAGTCACTGTTGAAAGAAAAATCTTCATCAAGGTCCAGTCCAAACCAGGAATAAACAAAATGGAGACTGCTTTAGAAAGAAGCTTGTAGTTTATTGAAGAGCAGAGCCAAACAGAAATGTGACTCTGGGAAAGCTGACCACATGTAGCTGGGAGTGGCGGGCTTTTATACCTTCTTGGGCATTTGTTTTTGAGGTTGTTTCCTGTTCCTGTGGCATGAACTTTGACCTGAGCTTTTGAGCGTGCCCATTTTGGTATTGGTGGTGGGTTAATCCTATTATGTCCTAAAGGTCATATCCTGCTTCCCTGGGGCTATGGCTGATGGCTATGTCCTGTGTTGGATTTTTTGGGTGAAGGGTTGTTGGTTCTAGGGATCTTTGTCTTTCTAATCTCATGAGCTCCAAGCTTCCTGGTGCCAGTTTATCTGAAAGGATAATCAAATCTGCATTTCTAAAAGCTTACCTGCTTGGGGGAGGGAGACTTGGGGCTGTCTTTGCCTAAGATTTTTCATTATTCCTTTGGGGAAATATAATGTTCTGTCCATTTTAATATCCCCCAAAATATTACCTTCTCTAGGAGATGGGTGGGTGCTGACTTCCAACATCACTAAGAGGAGTTTATGTATCTGCAGTACTACTTTTTTTTAATCTAGAGATTCAGGACTCATAGAAACAAACACAACTTTCATTGTTCAATTTTCTGAAGTAATACTCACACATAAATCTATGGATATAAACCCACTCCTCTTGGACTGGATGGCTAGGCTAGGCTCCATTTCCAGAAGAATTGAGGTAGAAGGCCCATAGAATTATACATGGCTCCACTACAAAAGTTCCACCCACATTTGTAACTTCAAAAAGGCTTGACCAGCAGAACAAGAATTGGCCAGTCCCACATTGCCCTTTTTTCATACTTCTTGATACTTTTCTACTAACTTGCCTCCCCCACTTTGTTAGTTTTGGAAACATATTTGTTGAGAGAAACATATCTTGTGTCTTGCTTGTGGCTGTCATTCTTCAAGTGCAGCATATGCTAAAATTTTCCAGATCATTTTTTCCCTATATTATATAAGGCCTATACAGATAGTCCTCTACTTACCATCACAATTGAGCCTAACATTTCTGTTGTTAAGTGATTTTTTCCTGATTTTATGACTGTTTGTGCCACAGTTGTTAAGTGAATCACTGCAGTTGTTATATTAGTAACAAGGTTGTTAAGTGAATTTGACTTCCCCATTGACTTTGCTTGTCAAAAGGTTGCAAATGGTGATCACATGACCCTGGGGCCCTGCAACCATCATAAATATGAATCAGTTGCCAGGCATCTGAATTTTGATCATGTGACCATGGAGATGGTGCAATGGTCCTAAGAGTGAAAAATGGTCATAAATCACTTTTTTCAGTGCCATTGTAACTTTGAACGGTCACTAAATGAACCGTTGTAAGTCAAGCACTACTTATATTTGCTGAGTCTGATATAATAAATCTACCTTATATGTCCTGTAAAAAACATGGTATGAAGCTACATTTAACTACTATCACATAGTGTTATTAGCAATGCATACTAATGACAGTATATTAATTTTAATATGATTATACATATTTAATATACTTTCACAGATGTATCATTTTTTTCATGTTCTATGTACTGAAGGGAATGTGGCAACTCCTTTCAACAGGTAATGCATATAAAATTATTTGACTTTTAAGATTTTGTTATTTCTTGCTGAGTTTTAAAGTTTGCATCAGAAATTGTACAACAGCTAATCATATTTGTAGAAACACGTCTGACTGTTCCTTATTCAAGACTTATTTCTCATTTGCTATCCATTTGCTATACACATTTAGCTTCATCTTTTTTCCATGATTAAAACTTAGATTTGGTACTGGGGAAAATAAATGAAAGGTCATATTTTTCTCTTCATCATCATTTTGCAGCCTTAATGAAGGTGAGCAGTGAGGAAAGTGCTTGAGTAGAGTGAATATGGGAGTAAAAAGGAGGAAAGGGCATCATAGGGCAGAAAAAGGTATATTGCACATCTGTACAGAACTACAGCACTAAGGATGTTTCCTCTATGAGAGGCAATAGAAGGATGTCCTACTAATGTCTGAAATGGTATAGGGTTTCCTGCCTGAGCAAGGGGTTGGACTAGAAGACCTCCAAAGTCCCTTCTATTCTATTCTATTCTATTCTATTCTATTCTATTCTATTCTATTCTATTCTATTCTATTCTATTCTATTCTATTCTATTCTATTCTTTGAATATTTGGCTTATAAATCATTGGCAAGTCACAAGTCACAAAGAAGCATTAATTATTAACTAGAATGGGCAGAAAAATCTTCCTGGTTATTTTTTTCCTACTGTCTCAGTCAGTTTGATGACAAAGAATTTGTTTTAGATAAATTTCCAGAGAAGAATATTCCAACATTGTCATGAGTAGGGAATGGTGTGAGTTGTATCTTATGGTGTGTATTATACATCCTTTTTTTAAAAAAAGTTCTGTCTGCCTTTCTATCTTCCCATGCTTCCATTCCACCTCAAAGCTTTAATGGGCAAATTCACCTCATTGGGCTTTTCCAATAGCTATACTCTTGTCATTGCTAAGGGAAAGACCATCCTTGAGAAATTGATAGACATTTTTAAAGTAATTCAGAGAAATCATCCACCTGATTTGTGACCACGGATTTTTGCCCAAAAATCATTTGTGCCTCATAATATTATTATTGAACAAGAATTCAATAATTTAACAACATCTCAAATAACAGACCTTTAATTCAGTTTGGATTACACAATTTCCTTGGAGGTAGGTTCTATCCATCTCTGTCCATGCTCTGAAGGATCTTTGTAAAATGATTATATTGTATGCTTTTCTATTTTCCATCTCCTTTCTAAAAATTACCTACCATTGACAAGAATAGGGAAGATCTGGTGTGGTGAGATTAAGAACAAAAATGGCTAGAGCAGTGTCAAATCTACCTTGAATTTTCATTTAGTCACTATGTCTGTCCTGTTTCTGTGCAGATGTTTTCCTTGGAAAATGCCCACATGAACAAAAGAGTGCAAAAATATAAACATTTAAAATAACTTAAAAGAAGACCAAACACCTAGCTCCTTTTCTTCATGCAACTATTACCTGCCTAGAAGATCCAGAAGGTATACCTTTAATAGGTACATTCCAATTGAGATTGAAATAATCTTGGAAGTGAAAGTACATGATGACATGCCATCATTTTGAGTTCTTTGTATGGGGAATGCCATGTCTGTTCTCACAGATCCATGGGAGAAGTTATAGTTTGGTTTCCATGTGGTAACCCATCATCAAACAAAATCACAATATGAGAGATGGGGTCTCAGTTGCAAAGTACACAGTAGGAAGCATATTCAACTCTTCCTGGCACACAATAAGAGCATCAGTTAATGTACTTTTGGATTACCTCCCAAATAAGATGGATGATCTCATGGATTCCAAGTGGCCTTGAGATTATTGGCCCAAGAGTTGTGGATGGGACATCTGCTTCAGAAATTCCTTCCATTGTAGAACATAGAAGAGTAATCCTGCCTATTTCAAGGAGAGGGTGATATATAAGGGATGTCAAACATCAAATGAAACCTGCACTATAGTTCAATTCTGAAAAATCTGATGTAAACCTTTACATTCCAAGAAGCTCATTTCATGATATATTTATGAATTCTGTTTAAGCGGATAGACTTAACAGTTTGATTCTCATATTTTAGCATACTGCAACATTTTTAGCTGTTTAGCACGATCTTTTGAGCACAGGTGCATGAATCTGATCTTGTAATCAAAACTAGTCCATTTCAGTAGAAAATTCAATACAGTAATAATCTGTGCAAACTACACAAGTAGTAATGATTGGCATACTCTTGAGTAATGAGTTAATGACATGTAATATATAATGATTAAACCAAATTGATGACACTTTTGTTTCTAACAGCAGTGTGCCTGTAGATGCATTAATGGAGACAGAGAGATTTAGCTGTTGTTGTCAACCCAAGAACAAAGCTTTTCATACAATTCTTTGGATGCACCTTTTCAAAATGATTGTCTAAAGAACAAGCATAACATCACATCAGAAGTGCTTAGAATTGAGAAAGATTAGTTGACACTTCCAGATACGTTGGTGTTTGAACACAATGTTACACACAGAAAAAAGAATGAAGAAAAAATAGAAATAAAGATTTGAATGATCTGCTTTGTCAAAAATAGATCATGTCAGACAAACCTGATTGCATTCTTTGACAAAGTAACATTAATGGACCAACAAAATGCTATTGACATAGTATACTTGAAGTTCAGTACGAGATTTGAACAAAATAGAACACAACCTACTTCTTGGTAAGACTGGAAAATTTGGGATTTGCAGCATCACCACCAGATGGATTCGTAACTGCCTGACCAACTGCACTCAATGTGTTGCCCTCAGTGCAATATATCTATATGGAGGGAAGCATTCAGTGTAACAGCAGTAACTGTAAGAGTCCTAGTGGACAACCACTTAAATATGAGCCAGCAGTGTGCTGCAGCTGCCAAAATGCAGTCCTTGGCTGCATCAGCAGAAGGATAGCACCACGGTCATGTGAAGTGTTAGTATCGCTTTATAATGCTTTGCTAGGACAGCACTTGGAATACTGCATCCAGTTTTGGTCACCACGATACAGAAAATATGTTGATATTCTAGAAAGGGTGCAGAGATGAGCAGCAAAGATGATTAGGGGGTTGGAGGCTAAAACATATGATAAACGGTTGCAGAAACTGGCTATGCCCAGTTTAACAAAGAGAAGGACTAGGAATGACATGATAGCAGTTTTCCAATATTTGAGGGGATGTCACAGAGATGAAGGCATCAACCTATTCTCCAAAGTACCTGAGGGCAGGACAAGAAGTAATGGATAGAAGCTTATCAAAGAGAGAAGCAACCTAGAAGTAAGGAGAAATTTCCTGACAATGAGAACAATTAATCAGTGGAACAGCTTGCCTCCAGAAGTTATGAGTGATCACTGGAGGTTTTTAAGAAGAGATTGGACATCCATTTGTCCAGAATGGTATAGGGTCTCCTGGTTGAACAGGGGGTTATTATTATTTTCTATTATTCTGTATTCTGAATTATATTGTGTGAGTAGTATAGCTGGTAAGAAAATTGAAATTTTTTAGCAGAATTGTTCTGCATGTGGCTAAGGAGAAGCCACAGCGCTATTACACACCTAACCTTCTAGTTTTATGAGAAACTATACAAATAAAAACTACAGGTTTTGCATGAAGCTTATCGTGCATCAAGGAAGAATGTTAATGAAGCATAATTTTTCATAATGATACATCACAAAGGAGAAAATACAACTCCCTATATGATAAATTAAAAACCTGTGAAATTTAGAGACTGCATTGTTTGTGAAAATAGAATAGAAAAGAATGAAGAATGTTACCAAGATAATAATTTGAGCAGAAGGATGGTAAATGAATGTGAATGGTTGCATGGTGGTAAGCTTTAAAATATATACTGAAGGGCAAGTTAATGTGTCTTTATAAATGTTTCCAAGACTTGCAAGCTATACAATATTTTTTTAAAAAAATTAAATGCCAGATTGGCTACTTACTGTGGGCAGAAATTAAGAATATTTGAGAAATGTGATCATTGGGATCATAGAGATAAGTTTCATCTTTAAATTTCAAACAATGGGTTTTGATGAAAACACTCCCTCAAGTTTAAAGACAAAAATTAGGAGCATAGTAGCCTGTTATCAGACTAACATTTTTTTATTAAAATGTGTAAGATTTTGCTCATAAAAGTTACAGTGGTTAGATAATCATAACAAATATTTTCAGAGTTTAATTTTTTTAAAAAAATAAAGCACCAATCTTGAGATTATATGGTTACTATGGTGTTTCTCCGAAAGTAAGCCCTCTCCCAAAAGTAAGCCCCAGCTGATTTTTTGGGGGATGGGCCTAATATAAGCCCTCCCTCCAAAAGTAAGCCCTACCTAAGAGCCTGTGCAGACGGCTGCCCACTGATTCCATCTGTTTTCACCATAGACATGAGGTAAGGGGGGGGCTGCCAGTGCCTCTGCAATGAGGCAAAGCTGATTGGGAGGGGGGATCTCACTGTTTGCCACCAGCCACGGCCGTTTGCCACCTCACGCATTGCACCCAATGCCGCTGCCATGAGGCCTGGTGGACCAAGTACCAGTGCGGGTGGACGGGGCACATGCTCTTCCCATGCCAGGTCAGCCCCTGCAGCCCCGGGGCAGCCGTGCTGGGCGGCAACAGGAAGGGTGCCAAGGTGGGGGCGGCCAGACTGATGCTCCTCTGGCCAGAGTGGGGGACCTTTGCCTCAGGGATCCAGGGAGGCCACGTTCCTGGCCTGCCCGGGCCCACCTCAGAGGTGAGCGGGGAGGCGGCAGCCCAGGACCAAAGTGACAGGTGGAGTGCTGGAGCCTCGGGGAGGAAGGGTGCTGAAGTGAGCAGGCATCCTGCCGTCAGCACCCATGCCGGCTGCCCCTTCCCCATGGAACTGGAGAGCTTGCCGCACCACCACCCAGATGCCCTCACTTCCCCCAGGAATTGCATTTCTTTGCTTACCTGACTTCCAGCCCCATCCTGTTTCTCCTTCATGATCCTCCACTGCCGCGTGCATGGAAACAAAAAAAGTTTGGGGGGGGAAAGGTCAATCAATCAATTTCAACTTCTTGCGGGGGAAAAAAAAGATCTCACAAAGGCCCCCCACTCCGGCCAGAGGTATGTCAGCCTATTCTATTCTATTCTATTCTATTCTATTCTATTCTATTCTATTCTATTCTATTCTATTCTATTCTATTCTATTCTATTCTATTCTATTCTATTCTATTCTATTCTATTCTATTCTATTCTGTTCTGTTCTGTTCTGTTCTGTTCTGTTCTGTTCTGTTCTGTTCATCTTGGCACCAATTAAATGGAAAGCTAGGGTGTGAGAGGAGGAAGCTCTTTTTTAAATGTGAATACTAGCAGAAGCAATCAGCAAGAGCTCCTGAGAAACCGATGAATACATATACAGGGAAGGAAAATCGATTTTGAGATAAGGACTGACGTGCCGAACTTGAAATCACCTTCCCCTTCCTATTCTCATTTAATATATTGAATTGCAGTTTGAATTTGTATATCTATCTATAATGGGAAATGAAGTCTACTGGGCTGTTAGCTTTTTTTAATAGTCCCATTTGGCAATAGAAGTTATAAGTATCAAACTCTTTCACGTTAGCAACATCTTTCTCCCTATCCTTCCCATAGTGGACCAGTCCAGCTCCATCGTATGAAATCTACCTGGCTTCAGAAAGATTACGATTCTGGAAGGCTTCTCATTAGCTATTGACTATTTTTCAAAGGCAGTGCTGTAACTGCAATAATTGTGCTTGTCATTATCACTGCAAGTATCAGAGACAATTACTTTAGGGCTACAATATATTCAGCTCTAAATTGCTACCAGAACAGTGTCAGAGACAAACTTTTGACTGGAAAACACGTGCAATGGAAGATATGTGAAGAAGTCTTCTCTAACCTAGGTATAACTCTGAGAACCCATCAGGCCTGTTCAGCTCTCTGGAATGCTTTTTTCTAGTGTTTTATAACATCCCTTGATATTCTCTTCTTATTTGGCAGTTTTGGTATATGAAGCTTCCCTCAGTTCTCCCCTACCCCCATGTCTATGTCCATCACTTGGTATTAAAGAAATAGAAAGCGGAGTACTCTAGACAAAATAAACAGAAATGTGAGTGCTTGATCTCAGAATTGCCCACTAAAGAGAGTTGATGTGCAGTAAATTGAGGCCAAATACAGCACTTAATAAACTTTAAAAAAATATTTGTGATATCAGAAATGGGTAGTGATGGCCACTAGCTTAGATGGCTTTAAATCCATGTAAGAAAAGGAAACCAACAATTGCTGCTATGTTGTTACTAATACAGTAGTAATTTGATTTATATTGAGCCTTTCTACTCCAGGGACTCTCACCAAGGTTAGAACTGATAATAATTATATACAATACTTATATACAAAAGAATCTTTCTTCAACATTACTCTGCTGCACTTTAAATGGTGGGTCACTATTCAATTGGGAAAGTTACTGCAAAATAAAGCTAAGCATAGGATAACATGGGATGTTATATTCCATATTATTTTGAGAATTCTGATGTCCTACAAGTGTCTTATTATTCAGTAGGGAAAAGAATCTTTCTATATATAATATAAGTAATTTTATTTGTTATGCCCTCAACTTATAGAATTTATCTTTTTCCCAAGAAAAAACATGCCAATATAACTTTTTCTCTTAGGGAAGTTCTTCCAGATTAGAGGCAATATTCTTATTCAAAGAAATATTTTTTCCAAAATATTGAGTGATTCTATTCTTCTATGATAGCTCATCCCCTCAGGACAAATATAACGGCTTCTTGTAAATATCTGCTTATGGCTTTGGCTTTTTCTAAATTCTGATATCTTTCTACCTCCTAGTTACCTTGGTATTTTCTTTTTTTAATTTCTGCAAATGAGATTTTACCCCCCCCCCAAAAAAAAAATGATGTTGCATGTAGCTAAATAATCCAATCCCACTTTAGTAATCTGCTGTGCACCATTCTGTCTTCCTATGCACTGAAAGGAGAAGAAACTCTACTTTCCCTAATTATTCTTGTCTTTGTTGTGGTGATTAGCTTTGGCCATGCCTTTCCTGCCCTGGGAAAGACAGCACAGGCAGGGAAAGGAAAGCCAGCAACATTGGGAGCTGGGCACAGAAATGAAGAAGCAGTGAGAAAGAAGATAGGTTCCACAGAGTTCTTGGTGCTCTCTGTGCTTGATTGTTTTCTTCCAGATGTTTCATTACCCAAATAGGAAATGAAACATCTTCAAGAAAATGACTAAGCTCAGAGAGTGCCAAGGACTTCATAGTTCAACTCTGAGCTACAGATATTCTTTCTATTGGAAAATAGGTTGCCTTTTGACTTCTTGAATCTGCAGATGTACTGACATGCCACAAGCCAACTCTGCAGATTGCAAATCTTCAAGCTCAGCTCTTGGAAGAAAGAATGCCAACTTTCAAGAGGTATGAGTGGAATTACTAAATACAATGGTACACAATATAAGCTATGTTAAGAGCTAGAGAGCCAAGATAATTAAAAGATAACCAGACAATTAAAAGATAACACAGGGAAAGCTTGGTTGTGCTTACATTTGACTGTCCTGATTAAATTTAGTGTGCATTTCAATAAGAAGCCATTCCAACCTACTCCAGCATGCTTTCTTTTTTGTTACTTTACTGTGAAGGAACGAAGTGTCTATAATTTTGAACAACAGGGCAAAGAGGCTTAATTCTTCCTTTCCTGGACATAATATCTTAAGACTTTTTTTACAAGTCAGAAGAGGGATGCAGAATTATTTTGAGGGTTCTCAAAACCAGGAGTATGGCCCTCTGAATCCCACCCAAAATTGCTACTCTGTTATCATTTTTAATGTGAAAGACAGAAAAATGGTTACATGCATTAATCATACAAACTCTATTGGATTATTTTACTTACAGATTATTTAAATTAAATTAAGTCAGATCTTTAAAATAGTTCTTTACCCAAACTCTATTTTCTTTTTGCAGTGTCATTCTGGCAATTGCAAGCTTCAGGCTGAAATTCACTCATCCCTCTTCAAAATTCTTGCCACTCCTACATTCTTTCTTTTAGACTTGATCTGTCAGATTCTGTTCTTCTGAGTTCAAAGAAAAGAAAACGAAATTTGACGTACTGCTGGGTACAATGACTGTAGATTTTATATTTGTGGATTCAAATGTGAACTGACCTGAGCCATAGCTCCTGGACTAGTGTGGGTAGAACTTAATTATCCAGCTACTTTCATTTTACGCAAATGGACTAATGCAGACCATCGATTAAAATAAATATGCAGTTAGAGGGAAAATGAATGTAGAATATATTAACTATTTGATGGAAATGTCAAATGTAAAAGTATATTTAAACTCATACAGTATTCAAGAAAAAAAACCTTGTGTGCATTTTTCTTTTAAAGCTTGATCCACCAAATAATGTGAAAAATGGATGGCAGGGAGTTATGAGGAAACACATTTCAACAGCGCCCTTCTTGGATTGTATGATATCTATAATGGATACCTGGGAAAAAATTCAAATGTGGCCTTAGAAAGAGAATGGTTAAGGAGGAGAAAGAGCAAATTAGTCCCAAGGAAGCAGAATGCATGAGAAAGACAAAATAACCCTTGATTTTGATTGGTATAAAAGAGAGAGAGAGAGAGAGAGAGAGAGAGAGAGAGAGAGAGAGAGAGAGAGAGAGAGAGAGAGAGAGAGAGAGAGAGAGAGAGACTGTCTCACAAGCTTTCAATATTCTATTATTCTACCCTACAACAAAGAACATTTCTGGAATCCCTACTGCTTCTGTTTCTTGACCTGGCCTACTTTGCAGGGCCGATAGTACTTTCTTTCTTCTAAAATAGTAACTAAAGACTTTTTTTTTTTTTCCCAAATATATTTTATTAGATTTTTATGGGGGTAAAAGGGTTACATCAAAGTGCTTAGGAACCACCGTGGAGGTGGGTATATTGAACATCCAAAAAAAAAGAAAAACAATCACCAATATATAGCCCAAATCAATTCATTTAAAATTCCCTCTCTAATTCCCTCACTTAGTCTTGCATATTCAGATTAATACATTTCTATATAAGCTTCAAACAATCCTATCAAATATCACTCACATTTCAATTCTAAAGATCCAGGTCCTGTTTTTAAGCTTTACTAACTTACAATTACCATATTCCAATTGGCCTTAGATAGACATATTATTAACACTTCGGGTATCCTTTTTTTTTTTACGTAGTAATTATATCTGGTATATTATTTCCGCAGTAATATTCTTATATTTTCTTCATTAATACCATTTCTTCTCTTGTCACCCATCTCTCTTATTCTCCTTCTATTTCAAAATAATTATCTTAAAGTAAAAATATCAAACCAACAAATAGATTTCTATCTAATTTAAGTGTATATTCTATCAATTCATCTATATCTATGAAAATCTTTTTAAACCAGTAAATAAAGTTTACCTCTCCAGTAATTATCATGTCTAAAACAAAGTATTGTTACAAAGGGTATCCTCTTAGAAATTTCACGTGTTCCATTAGTTATTAACTCAGTCAAAAAATCAAAGCCTTTTTAAACCCATTAAATAAAACTTTAAAATACATTTTTAAATCTAACTCTAGGTTTCTTTCTATGCCATAACGGTTTCCATAATAAAGTTCCTGCATCATCAAACCACAATATTAAAAGGTCCATATTCTTTAACGCTTCAAATTGGTCAAAGTTCTCTTTCCTTTCTTCTGGTAGCCTTTGGATGGTAAAAGCCGTTTTATTCCATGTTATATTTGCCAGTTGTTTATCCACCTTTTCACAATTTTCACTAACTTGTATCTGAGTGTCAATCTCTGTTGATGTTGATGCTTCAGACATCTCCGCTAAAGTTATTCTTTGATCATCAGGCTTCTCCATAGATTGCGTTTGGAGTTGTATAAAGTTAATTTGTTCTTTGGTTTCCACAGTTTCTCTCAGTGTAGTTTCATAGTTGAGTTGTTGACGTGGTTCCTCTTTAGGTTGTACATATTGTTCACTAATCTCTTTGGCGCCAATCTGCTTCTTCTGCGCTGTCTTTCGGTTTATAATTTGATCTGTCAAAGTTTGAAAGTAAGAGTTCATATCCTCTGTGGCTTCCAGAATTTTTTCCAATATGAGCTCATAGTCCAGCTGTGTGTTAGGTTCCATATCAGTAGTAGAAAGATTTTTTAATCTTTTAGAGAAGGCTCTATTTCGTAGAAATCAAACAAATGTTCAGCTCCAATTTTCAATAGACCAGCTGTTTCAGTCATCTTATCCTTATGCTTATCATCTTTTGAAGGTCATAGCCATTCCCAGCCATAAAAGAAATATAGTTGCAGTACCACTTTTTGACACAAGATGTCCTCAGCAGACCATAAAATCTTTTTTTTTCTTTCCAAATTAATAGATTTTTTATTTTCCGTGTTGAAAAAAATGAAGAAAGAAAAGCTTCTCCAAAGTAATAGATGCGTAGTTATAACAATAATAATCAAGAATAAAATGTTTTCAGGTCCCCTCAGTATTCCAAAATTTAAATAGTCCATACAAATTAACTGGTTTTTTTTTTTTTTTCCAAAGCTGTTTTTCCCGAATGCCCAAACGCTGCTCCCTCACAGCAGGGAAGTAATTTAAACACAAAAGCTTTTGACAGGAGAGTAATTAGGGAAAGAAGGGGTAGGAAAGGTCTCACCCGGGTTCTCCACGGGGGTTCTTTATGCTTAGTTGTTCTTCTGGCTTTCAGCTGGTGCGACGAAGTGATCGTCCATTTTGCTGGGCGATCTTTTCCTCCGACGGCCCTAAGGAGATAGCTCGAACTAGGGAGAGCTGCCGCTCTTCCCCAGTCAAGCAGGAGCCTCCTCAAGCGGTGGTCGCCTCTATGGGGCGACTTTCGACCCAGTTAAGGGTCTACCGGCGAAGGGAAAGCAGCCGGTGGGAGAGACGGCTCTCTCCGTGCGACTGCGCGTGCCGCGTTCCAGGACCGGAAGCCGTAACTAAAGACTTTTGACTCACCTTGGAAAAAATAAGCTAGGTTAGATGTGGTTATGATTTGGAGAAAACAATCAGGTAATCCTAGAATTACAGAAGAGCTCTAGCCAGAAGAGCTATAGCTACAAGCTATAGCTTAGAATGGGAGAAGATAACGGCAAATGGATTTCATGCTACATCCTTCCAATATTTGACATCCAGTGGAGAGGCTCAAGCCACCCTAGCCTAAGCCAGGTCTGCTCGAGCAGGGGCTGGACTAGAACAGAGGTCCCCAACCTTTTTGGCACCAGGGACCGGTTCCGTGGAGAAAGGTTTTTCCATGGACCGGAGAGTGCGTGGTTTTCTATGCTGCCTGCTTGTTTGGGCGGGCCGGTTGCTGGCATGCTACGGCCCGGTACCGGTCCACGGCCCAAGGGTTGGGGACCCCTGGACTAGAAGACCTCCAAGGTCCCTTCCAGATTCTATTCTATTCTATTCTATTCTATTCTATTCTATTCTATTCTATTCTATTCTATTCTATTCTATTCTATTCTATTCTATTCTATTCTATTCTATTCTATTCTATTCTATTCTATTCTAATAATCTTCTGGAACACCATCAGGGAAGGAGCCACATGGATTTCAGAGGGCTGGTGTCGTGGCATAAAATATATGGCTTCATGGATCCTGATAGATGACATTGTTTAATCAAAGGAAACAGGAGTGTGCCAACCCTGTCAGGTGAAATCAATTGATAGACAACACAGGAGATAGATGTAGCTGTGACCTGTTCTTCAAGTCCATGAAGACTCCCAGATTGTGCACCATATTTGAATAGGGAAGTACAAGGTTAAAGATGGAATGTTTCTAGAGCCAGGTAGGCACAATACGACAGCCATTTGGTTCTGGTAGGATTGAAGTGAAGACAATTCCACCTCATCTAGATCCACACAGACTCCAGGCACTAGGGGAGAATCAATCTCACTTGGCTAGTCTGTGGTCAAAATATATAATGGGCTATCGTTAGCATGCTGATCATGCCAAATCCCAAACTAACAGATGATTTACACAGGAATTTCTTCCAGAAGTTGAATAGAAGGAAAGAGAAAATTAGGCCCTGTGTCATCCTTGAGAGGAAGGGCCTTTGCCCCCCCCCAAACTAGAACCAGCTCTGAAGAAAGAGAACCATGATAAAATGGTGGCCCCTGTTCCAAACTCCTGGAGCCAATCCAGAAGAATACTATGGTTGATTGTACCTAAAGCCACTGAGAGATCAAGGAAGACACAGATAGATGATGTACCTCCATATCAGCTCCATCATAGGTCATCTAGAAGCATAACCAAGGCTGTCCCTGTACTAAATCCTGACCTGAAACCCAACTGAAGTTCTCTGCTATTGTTATTCATAAACTAAGTGAAGGGAAGGAAGATAACAGGTTTCACAATCTGGCAACAATCTAGCTTATATTGTAACAAAAACATACAACTCCTTACATATCAATGGGAGAGAAGCTGCAGAAATATAAATAACATTTTTATTACAATTGATTGGATTGAAGGGAGTAACCAGACAGTATCAGTTGTCCTTGTAAAAATAATATAAATAGCTTCACAGAATTTTGGTTTCTCTAGTGTAAATGATAATGTAAGCATGGATATAAATATTTTAATTGTAGAGAGAGTTGAATTGGGGAAAATGGTGAGATGTCTTATTACAGATTTGGATAGTGGTTGCATTTTAAAAATGTCCTTTAAGTTGAATTTAAGTTGAATTTGAGTGTATAATTTATTTTCTTGGTATAATTCAGAAGGAATGTGTTATTGCCTTCTAGATTTAGTTGTTGTGATTTTCCTGTCTAGCCTGTGGCCTTCGTATTTCTATTTGGTTGCTCATCCAAGCATCAATCAGGCCCGACCTTGCTTAATTTCCAAGGTACTATGTTTCCCCGAAAATAAGACCCGGTCTTTTTTTTCCTCCTCCAAAAAAGTTACCAGGTCTTATTTTCGGGGTGTATGTATCTTTTCCACTCACCTCATGGTGGCAGCAACGACAGCCCTGCCCAGCTTGCCCATTTCTTCTGCAGCCAAAGGAAATACCTCTGTAGCTGAGAATGGAGCTCCGGCCTGCATTTTGCCATCAGAGGCCTTTCTGGAAGGCCTCTGCAACCAAGAACCGAGCTATGGATTCAATCCATAGCTCGGTTCTCAGCTGCACAGACCTTTCGGGAAGTCCTCTGATGGAGAAATGCAGGCCAGGGAATGCCGCAGAAGAAGTGAGCCCGCAAGGAGAGGCAGGTGTAGATTCATGGGAGGCCTGGTAAGTGGGTAAAGGGGCATGTGGGGTTTATTTTTGGGGTAGGGCTTATATTAGGCCCACCTCCAAAAATCAAGCTAGGGCTTATTTTCAGGGTAGGTCTTACTTTCAGGAAAACATGATAGTAAGGAAGTTCTGTCTGTCTGTCTGTCTGTCTGCCTGTCTGTCTGTCTATCATCTAGTTCAGACATGTCAAACTCATGACATCATGTGATGTTGCGAGACGTATCGGAGTTTTTTCCCCATTGCCGACAATGGGGTGGGCACAGTTTCCTGGTGATGCGTCTGGCCCATGGGCTGGCAGTTTGACACGCCTGTTCTAGTTGCTTCCTTTGGCCTTCTGACCTGTCCCAAGATGCTGCCGATTTACAAGAAGTAATTAAACTTAGTAGTTTTAAGACTAGATATAATAGGGGAGAGTTGATGGGGGATTTAAAAATTGGATGGGATTCAAAACATCAAAATATTTACTCTGGACACATCCACATTCCTTCTTGACTCATTTCACAAGGGACATGACAGCCATTGTCTATGCTCAATGCATAGTGCATTACTGGGTTAATCAGAAAGGCTGTTTGAGGCTTGTTAGAACAATCAAAAGCAATATAGGTCCTGCTCCTGAGGTTCATACAAGAGAGATGGCACACAAGAGCTGGGAAAAAGAAAAGAAAATAGATAGACCAAAACACTTTGTTGTAATGTTTCCATGGACGTCCAACAATTAGATGTGATATCTGTGTGCTACTCAGAACTGCAGAGTAGGGCTCTGAAAAATAAGCTAGCACAGTTTCTCCAACTTGATGCCCTTGAGATATATTAAGCCAATGTAGAGTACTGGTAAAAGTGCTGAATCTGGAAGACCTAAATTCAATTTCATCCTTAGCCATGGAATCTCACTGAATGATTTTGGACCAGTCCTGATCTTTGGAATTCAGTGTTGCAGGCCCAAGCTTTCTGCATATATAGGTCTATTGACCATGAGGAGCAGTCCAAGTAGAGAAAGTGAGGAGGGGGATTTTGCCTTTTGAACCTCCTTCCTTGTCTGGAAGACTTACTTTGCTTATCCTAAACCAGGGGTAGGCAACCTTGGCTCTTTTATGATTCATGGACTTCAACTCTCAGAATTCCTGAGCCAGCATGGCTGGCTCAGGAATTCTGGGAGTTGAAGTCCACGAGTCATAAAAGAGCCAAGGTTGCCTACCCCTGTCCTAAACCGTGTTATTTGATAACGTATGATGAAATGACTCATCTGGTACCCAGACTTCTCATCTTTAGGCCTTCAGGTAACAACTTACTTGACTCAAAGAGTCTTTTTAATAATAGAATACTTTTTTTTTTTTTAACAAAATAATTTTTATTGAATACAAAAAAAAAAAAGATTAAAAAAAACATTGAACATAGTGTATCATCTTTGACATACATCTTTGTCTAAACATTCCTTATTATACACATACTTTATACATTTCAGATATTCTTCCTCTATTTACATCCCTTCTAATGACCTTCCTTCTTTTTTTTCCTTCCATTTGTAAAATTTATTCCAGCTTAAATAGTATTCTGTTTCCTCCTGATTTTTTAATTCTTTCGTCATCTTATCCAATTCTGCGCAATACAAAATGTTCCTTATTAACGCATCTCCACTAGGCACTTCATTTGTTTTCCAATTTTGGGCAAACAAAATTCTTGCCGCCATTATTACATGAATAATTAAGTGTATATCATCTTTGTTTATATTTTTTTCTAATATGCCAAGTAGTAGCATCTCTGGTTTATATTGAGTTTTTTGACCCGTCATTTCTGTTATCCAATTCCAAACCCTCTGCCAATAAACCTGTACCTCTTTGCAGGCCCACCAAACATGAAAAAAGTACCCTTTTCCCTTTTACACTTCCAACAAAGTGGTGAGTAGCCACTATACATTTTTGCGAGCCTAGCCGGTGGCAGGTGCCATCTAAAGAGCATCTTATAGAGATTTTCCTTATAAGTTGTTGCCAATGTAATTTTGCAATTACGTTCCCAGATTTGCTGCCATTGGTCCATGTTTATAGCGTGCCCCAAATCTATTGCCCAGGTAACCATTGTTTCTTTAACTTGTTCTTCAAATAATTTATATTCTAACATATATTTATATATTTTTTTGATTTGTTTTTTCTCCGAGCCTAATAATATTTTATCAAGCCCCGTATCTTGTCTATTAATTCCCCATTCTTTCTTGTCTTTCACGTATCTTGCTTGTATCTGAAGGTAAGACCACCATTCCAAAGCAATCCCCTGTTGTCTCAACTCTTGCCTTTGCTTTAGATATCCTTCCTCTGACAGGATATCTTTGTATATGATAACCCTATCTTGCCTATAAAGGTTGGGGTATATAACTGCTTCTAATGGTGAGAACCAGCCTGGGAGTTTTGTATAGTATTGACATTTAACTATATTCCAGCTTTTTATTAGTTCTTGCCGGACTTTATGCCTCAGGAAGTATTGATGGTTCCTACTTTTATCTGTCCATAGGTGGGCATGCCAACCCTGCTGGAGATCGTGCCCCTCTAATAGTAAACATCTTTTATTTTCCAATGTTATCCAATCCCTGATCCACGTCAGGGCCGCCGCTTGATAGTATAACTCCCAATCTGGGAAGCCTAATCCCCCTCTCTCTTTAGCCTCCTGTAGAGACTTTTGCTTTATCCTCGCCTTCCTTCCTTGCCACACAAAATCTAAAGTTAACTTATTCAACTCTTTAAAGAATTTTTTATCTAATTGGATTGGAATATTTTGGAATAGAAAGATAATTTTGGGTAAAATATTCATTTTCACCGCTGAGATTCTTCCTAGAAACGAAAGATGTAGATTTCTCCAGCGGTCTAGGTCAACTTTTATATGTTTAACTAATTTTCCGTAGTTATCCTCTCTAATTGATGAGCAACGTGCTGACATAACAATGCCCAAATATTTTATTTTAGTAACTACTTGTATTCCTAATTTTTCCCCAAGATTTTCTTTTTGCGTGTTAGTCATATTTTTTGCTATGATCTTTGTTTTATTTCTATTTATTTTCAAGCCTGCCACCTCTCCATATTCCTCCAATAGTTCAAAAAGCTTCTGACCTGATTGCACGGGATCTTCCAAAATAAATACTAAATCATCGGCATATGCTTGGAGTTTATATTTTTCCTTTTTAATCTCAAGCCCTTTAATTTGCTCTTCTTGCCTTACAGTCCTAGCTAAAATCTCCAATGTATATATAAACAATAATGGCGAGAGAGGACACCCTTGTCTTGTACCTTTCTGAATATTGAATTTATTGGTGGCCTCACCGTTTATTATAATCTGGGCATTCTGTTCGGAATATATTGCAGCTATAACATTTAAAAAAATTTCTCCAACATCCATTAATTTCAGTTGTTGGATCAGAAATAGCCAATTAACATTATCAAATGCCTTCTGTGCGTCCAAAAATAAGAGTGCCATTTGGCAATCGCTATGTGATTCGTAGTATTCCAATATGTCTAAAATTGTCCTTATATTCCGCTTAGTCTGCCTATTTGGGAGGAAACCATTTTGGTCACTATGTATGAAGTCAATTAAATAATTTTTAAATCTCTCTGCCATTATTGATGCGAAGATCTTATAATCGACGTTTAGTAGGGAGATAGGCCTATAATTTTGTATCTGTGTTCTCTCTACATCTTCTTTTGGTATTAATACTATATTTGCCTCTAACCAGGATTTAGGTATTTTTGCCTCAGTTAAAACGTCATTGAAAACTTCTAATAGGTGTTCATTAAGTACATTTTGGTGTTCTTTATATAATTCCGCTGGTATTCCATCTGGGCCGGCCGCTTTATTAATTTTTTGTTTACTTATAGCCGTAGTTATTTCTAATAATAGAATATTGATATTGATATGCTATGGTATGATATAAATATTTAGATTTATTATCCAGTCCAGGTTGTTTTAAACATTGCAACACTTCTCTTAACTCTTTTTAAAATAAGTTTTGACCAGCATCTTAAGGAAATTTACTTCTATTAAGAATTTTTACTCTTTCCTTTTGCAAGCAAAAAACACCAGAGCCTTATATTAAAAATATGAAAAGTTCCTACCCAGAGGTTTAGTATATAAATAGGGGAGCAGGGGGAGAGATGAGGAAACAAGCTGACTCAAGCTGCAGGTTGGAAAATGAAATAGTAACCTGTCTAATGACCACCCAGGACAAAAATTGTATTATGGAGCTTTTCTTATATAATGTTATATGCTCAAGAATGATAAGGGTTTATATTGCTTAGGTAGGGTTGCTGTACTTATTTTTAAAAACATAACCTTTGAGAAATAAAACATGGTTCTCAATAACAGTGAGATAATCTGATAAAAATGCAACATTCTCATCTGCTAATTTCTTTCTACCAAAAGGTGTTGACTCAGGGACATTTTTTTTCACTCCACAACTCAGTTGAAAAGTCTCCCCCCCCCATTTCTAGAGAGCCATAAAAAGGACAAATCTTCTGCCTCCTTAACATCTAGCTCACCTGGTGGTTCAGGTGCAAAACAGGTGTGCTGGTTTATTCCCCTTAAAACCATATGAAAAATGATAGTTGCAGAAGCAACAGTTGCCAAAGAACAATATGAGCCTTCGTGGCCAACTGTTTGTGGTCTAGACATCAATCTGTCACTTCACAAAGAGCCAGCAAGAAGTTAAAAGGAAACAAACTATGTGGAGAACAGATGATGGCAAAGTTACCATTCCCTAAGCCACAGGGGCAACCCAGTTTCAATTGCTGAACCTGCTTTCCATAAGCTCTGCCCTATTTTTTTAGGGATCTAAGTCTTATGAAAAGGATCTTTTCCCAGGAGAGAATTATGTGGGACTCACAATGGGGATGATCCAATTAGTCTTGCTCCTCAGCAGCCATTAGTTTATATAGAGTGTAAAAGGGAACCTTTGTACTCCAGTGTATGTTTCCAGGGTATGGGAACTGCACATGGCCCATGAGAGCCTTGACCACTCTCCTCTAGCCAGAACCACTACTTACATTGTCCCCAAATGATTATTTTGGATCTGAAAAATAGTGCATGTGGAGGAGGAGGAGGATGAAATACAGGGGGAGCAACACAATTAGTTGCATTTCATTAAGGGAAAGTATTGCTAATTTCAATTAAATGGAGTTGCCTTTGGTTTTTGTCCTTTATTGTTCTGGCCCTGCCTACGTTTCAGAGTACTGTCACCCAGAGGCCAAGTGTTGACCTCAGCCTAAAAACAACTATGCTGATCTAAGACCTCTCCTAGGCTTGGAGAAACCAAATATGGCTGCTTGCATGTGATTCATTTCATCCTACCATTAAGCAGGTGGCTGTATGGTTGATGTATGGTTGATTTGGGACATTGTAGCAGGCAGAATCCCCCTTTACAGGGGATTCTCTGGATCGTGATGATGACACCAGAAAGGGTATGAGAATGATGCCTAGGCAAAGTGGAGTTAGACTGAGATCCCAACTTGCAATTGCATTTACAGCCACAGCTTACCACTTAGTTTTCTCCTAAAGGATGGCCACCTCCTCCTGCCAAATATAATATTTGACCCAATTATCAATCACAGTCAAGGTGCTGGTTATGACCTTTGTTAGACTATTTAATTGAGTAGCTGGAACAATAAAGTCTAGGATGGGCCAGAACACACAGTTAAGGTTGATTGGTTGGAGAGTGCTGGCTCCTGCATGAGGCAATCTCCGCTATGATTGGTTGCTGTGGGTGTAAAGGGGGAGTTTCCTTTTTCCCGCCTTTTTCTTCTGTGTACTGGGTATGCTGTTTAGATTTACCTCATGGTGTTCTTGCATTCCTGACTATCTTGTCTGCTGTGAATATAAATCTTAAATATATTTATTTATATAAAACTACAAGCTCGTGTCAGCAGCTCTTACTTCATTTGGACACTTGTTGCACAATTACCTGACAACATTTAAAGCCCTAAATGGCAAGGGACCAGGTTATTTGAGGGATTGCCTCTCCCTGGTTGCATCTACCTGTTCCACCAGGTGCTGCAGGAGGGACATGCTGTGGGTCCCATCAGCCAGGGAGTTGGACAAGACATAGGAGGAAAACCTTTTCTGTCATGGCCACTGCCTTGTGGAACATCATCCCTTCCAGAGTGAGGCTGGCCTCAATTCTATTGGCTCTTAAAACACATTTTTGTTAACTGGCCTGGAGATCCCAAGAGAGAATGGAGCCTGCTAGATGATTATACCATAGCTAATTGGAATGTATTCCTCTGCATGCTTTTTTGCCATTTTGTTTTTACTCTTTTGGCATAATCTTTACTTAATGACCATTTGTTCAGTGATTGTTCAAACTGAACAAGTGCTACTTATGACCAATCCTTGTAGTTGTGGCCGTTGCAGCATATCTGTAGTCATGTGATTGCGATTCAGGCACTTATAGTGGCCACTCATAGTTATGACATTGCAACATCCTGCTGTCACATAATCACTATCTGTAACCTATACTGTCAGCATCCCACAAGCAAAGCCAATGGCAGGAGATCACCAACGAGACCACACAATGTCATGCTTAATAATGTTGCAGGATTCGCTTAATGTTGGCAAATAGCAGTGCCAGAACTGTGGTCACTAAGCAGTAGAGTCATGTGACATTCTGCTTTACAATCATATCACTGAGTGATGGAAATTCTGGTTCCAATTATCATCATCACTAACCGAGGACAACCTGTAATTTGGTTGCATTTTATTTTTTTTAATGTATTTGGGAGTGCCAGTTTGATATAATGGATAATGCACCAGGCTAAAAACTTGGAGGCTGTGAGTTCTAATCTCAGTTTAGGCACAAAGTCATCTATATGACCTTGAACCAGTCAGTCATTCTCTGCCCTAGGAAATAGGCAATGGCAAGCCACTTCCAAATTTTTTGCTAAGAAAATTGCACAGATTTTTCCAGGAGTTAACACCGACTAGGAGTGTTGAAGTGTAGAAATAAAAAAAGGTATTTGTACTTTTTCATTTTGTAGGATACCAGAGTCGCTGTGTGAGATGGACAGCAATATAAATGTGGTAGATAAATATGTGTCTATTTAATAATAATGCCAATAAAATCTTACTTCAAATAGAACTTTTTTATATATAACTATATTTTTATTAGTTTTTTTAAAAAAATTACAGTTCATAAATATTTGTTAAACAACATGTTGTCTGGGTCTTAGCCTAATAACATAATAAAATCCTAATCTCTACCCCTTTTTTCCAGCCATTGGTAAAATACATCCCATATTTGAAAATATTCTGTATCTTCTTTTTCTTTAATCTTCAGTGTGAGTCTATCCATTTCTGCACATTCCAGTATTTTCTTAATTATGTCATCTTCAGATGGCATTTCTTCATTTTTCCAATGCTGCACAAAAACAATTCTTGCTGCTGTTAATACATGTACCATTAAATATACATTTTCTTTCCCATACTTTCCTGAAATTATCCCTAATAAAAAAAAGCTCTGGCTTAAAATCTACATGCTTTCTTAACATTTTTTCTAACCAGGTATGAATTTTTGTCCAAAATTATTTTGCTTTAGGGCACGTTCACCAAAGATGATAGTATGTGCCTGGTTTTTGCCAACATTTCCAACAATTGCTAGACATATTTTTAAACATTTTTTGCTAGTCTGGCCGGTGGTAGGTGCCATCTATAAAACATTTTATATAGATTTTCTTTATATACAGTTGCCATTCTTATTTTATAGTTTCTTTCCCAGAGATTTTGCCAATTTTCTAGCTCTATATTGTGCCTAAATTTTTTAACCCATGTTATCATTGTTTCTTTTACTTGTTCATCTTCCATCTTTAAGCTTAATCAAACATTATACAATTTCTTAATCAGTTTTTCATCTGATATTAATAATATCTGATCAAACATTGTCTACTCTTTATAAAAACCATATATTTTGTTATCTTTCTCATATCTCGTTTGTATTTGCAAATGAGGCCACCATGATAAATCAATGCCCTGTTTTTCTAACTCTTGTTTAGTTTTTAAATTCCCTTCCATATTCAAGATATCTTTTTAAGCTACAATTTTCTCAGGATTAATTAAATTTGGGAGAGCAAAAGCTTCCATTGTTGAAAGCCATCCTGGAATTTCCGTATAGATTTTCACTTTTTTCTTTTCCCATATCAAAAATACAGCATTTCTTATATAATGATTTTGAAAGTATCTATGAATTTTGTTCTTCCCATAGAAAAGTGTGTGCTGAAAATATCTAGAATGTTCTGATGCAAAATCCAAATAAGTTCTCAGAAAAGAGGAATAATTCAGAGTCACCAGGAATCTAGCTTTAGCTGGCCAAAACACATGCAAAATCTACTACTTCCTGAAATGTTCCACCAACCTTGAGGGGAAAAGAATGCTAAAATAGGATTGCTTAAGCTCATCTTACAGACTTTATTTGATCTTCTGCTATGTTTATTTGATACCTGCTGCTATGTTAGTTATTCATCTTCAGAAATAAGATCATGACCTTTATAGGGTATATAATTCAAAGCCTTCCATTCAAACTCATTAGCTACTTGACTGCATTAATTTTGGGGCATAACTAATGTTCCTTTAACTAATTTTTGTGCAGAATCAGACTTAATGATAGTTACCACTCAAACTTGGTTATATTCTCAAAGGTTCATTTCTGCCTCCGATTGAATGAAAAATCATTTGATTGAACAAGGAGAATTAAGTGCTAATGCTTGTTATTTTCTTTTTTCCTTTTTAGTTTTGCTTACTGGAGAGATAAGAAAATGAATACAATTCCTATGATTTCTACAAATGCATTAACAGTTCTGACATCTGTCTCACACATGCCAGATGCCTGCAAACATCTGTTCTTTTCACTGTTAGCTGCCAATTGTGAGTTATCTATCCCTGTCATATGACATTCTTGCTCTTGCTCTGAAAAAGAGAGAGCTGTTAAGAGTCTTTAAAATTATCCTAATAAAGATAGAAATGCAGAGTTTCTAAAATTAGAACAAATATTGATACAGGTAGTTCTTGCTTAATGACTGCCATGCTTACAACTTTGAAATTACAAAAACACTAAAGAAGTAACTTTACCACTTATCCTCACACTTATTATCTTCGCAACGGCACTATGGTCATGTGATCAAGATTTGGATACTTCACAACCTGCAGGCATTTATGATCATCACAATCTCCTGCAGTCATCTGATCACCATTTGCATATTTCAAAATTGGCTTCTGGCAACCTGCAATAGAACTGCAAGTCACGGTCACATGAAGCTTCGCTTAACAACACTAGATGGTTCACTTAACGTCAGCTCTTTCAACTAGAGAAGCAAATCTGTCATTTGCAAACTGAGTACAAAAGATAGTTGCAGTTATTCAGTTTTAATCATGTTCAATGAGCCTCTATAGTAGTTTTCCAGTTGATAGCTACTAAAAAATCTAAAGTTTGATTGGTGGGTTATTATACCATTTATGTGGCCCCAATACAATACAGACTTCTAGCAGCTTTCATAAAATCTGGCAAGAACATAAAAAAATTCAACAACATGCCAAATTAATAACATTAATACTCCTCTTGGCATATGAGCTTAGCAACATCAACCACCAAATACTCTCTGAAACAATTTTGTTTTGTCTGCTCTTCTAAGAACTTTCTTGAAAGAAAAAATGCCATCCAAATTTCTGGAAATCAGATGCTTCACAGGGATGCAACTTATATTGAAGAGCATTATTTCCTTGTTTCTGCACCCTGATTTTCACATGCGGGGTTACGTTTAACATCCGTAATTGTGAAGTATATACTGATGCTAAGAGAATAATTTGGGATTTCCACGAGCCGGGGTGAAGCAAGAACATATAAAAGAAAAATGAAATCCAGACATGCTCTGTTCTCAAGAGTAGTCTATGGAGCAAATGGGGCGCAGGGACTTAGTTTTATAGGGGGACTGGTCATTTGTATGAACTTGGGCTGGTTTGTATATATGTTGGGTTCAACATGTCTTTCCTATACAGTTTGGGATGCCCCTGCTTTGAGCTTTGATCCTGTGTGAAATCTGGAAAAGGTAGATTGTCTTCACCCTCAGACATGCAGACTTCATCTCTGGTGTCTCCCCCCACCCCAAAGGAATTCCCATCTCCCCACAGAGACAGTGAGATGCCAAGAAAAAGGCGGGGGGCAGATTGTAGGCCTTTTAAGCTTCTAAACTGGGATGACTTTGGAGTTCAGTAAGTAGGTACTCCTGCAAGTACCAGCAAGCCATATAGGTGCTAAGAGGTAATAACCAGCACTTTGAATGGTACTTAGCTGCCCATTGGCAAACAGCATAGCACTCTCAGCTCCCATTTTATGTGAGTTTTATTTATTTCTTCCTCACACCCCTCTAATCACCACAGAAGGATATTTGACTTTTTAAAATGATCTGTCTTTATTATGCTGTCTCCATCTCATCATAAGAATGGGTTAATCCTGTGCTGCGTAGAAAGAAATCAGGAAAGAAAGCTGGGCTCTACACCCTATGAATGCAGAACCAATCTTCTGCCAACAAGAGACTTTTATGTGCCTGTAGTTTTTACTCCTTTTATTACTTCGGTGACGATGTGGCATCATTTTACCTACTTCTATATTTCTGTAGCTTGCCTGCTCTGGTGCAAACCACATCTACTCACAACAAAGAGAGTAGAGATGATATATTTCTCTTTCTGAAACCAAGAGACAATTTGCTTCAACGAAGCACTTCATTTTGCCTTAAAGCTTCTTCCCTCTATCACTGTAAAATCTAGAGCAATTGCCTTTTGCAGACTTAACAATAATAATAATAATGTTGGAAGGGACCTTGGAGGTCATCTAGTCCAACCCCCTGCTCAGGCAGGAAACCCTATACCATTTCGGACAAATGGCTGTCCAGTCTCTTCTTAAAAACTTCCAGTGTTGGAGCATTCACCGTTTCTGGAGGCAGGTTGTTCCACTGGTTAATTGTTCTAACTGTCAGGACGTTTCTCCTTAGTTCTAGATTGCTTCTCTCCTTGATTAGTTTCCATCCATTGCTTCTTGTCCTGCCTTCAGGTGCTTTGGAAAATAGCTTGACTCCCTCTTCTTTGTGGCAACCCCTGAGATATTGGAACACTGCTATCATGTCCCCCCTCGTCCTTCTCTTCATTAAACTAGACATACCCAATTCCAGTAGCCGTTCCTTATATGCTTTAGCCTCCAGTCCCCTAATCATCTTTGTTGCTCTTCTCTGTACTCTTTCTAGACTCTCAACATCTTTTTTACATTGTGGTGACCAAAACTGGATGCAGTATTCCAAGTGTGGCCTTACCAAGGCATTGTAAAGTGGTATTAATACTTCACGTGATCTTGATTCTATCCCTCTGTTAATGCAGCCTAGCACTGTGTTGGCTTTTTTGGCAGCTGCAGCGCACTGCTGACTCATATATAAGTGATTGTCCACTAGGACTCCGAGGTCCCTCTCACAGTTACTACTATTGAGCAAGGTATCCCCTATACTATACCTGTACATTTGGTTTTTCTTGCCTAAATGTAGAACCTTGCTTTTTTTCGCCATTGAATTTCATTTTGTTAGATAGTGCCCATTGTTCAAGTCTGTCCAGGTCCTCCTGTATCTTAAGCCTGTCTTCTGGAGTGTTGGCTATTCCTGCCAGCTTGGTGTCATCTGCAAATTTGATGATTTCCCCATCTATCCCCTCGTCCAAATCGTTGATGAAGATGTTGAAGAGCACTGGGCCCAGAACAGAGCCCTGGGGCACCCCACTACACACTTCCCTCCATGTAGATGCAGTTTCATTGAGGACCATACGCTGAGTACGGCCGGTCAGCTAGCTACTGGTCCATCTGGTGGTGATGCTGTCTAACCCATATTTTTCTATCTTATCAAGTAGTAGGTTGTGATCTACTTTATCAAATGCCTTACTGAAGTCCAGTAAATTATATCCACAGCATTCCTCTGATCCACTAATTTTGTCACTTGGTCAAAGAATGCAATAAGATTTGTCTGGCATGATCTGTTTTTGACAAACCCATGTTGGCTTTTAGTAGTGATTTTGTTTGCCTCTAGGTGTTCGCTGATTCATTGTTTGACTTTGACTTGCCAAAACTGGAAGAAATTTGAAGCATGTTCTAGTTTAGGAAAGTGCCAGAGGGCACTGGGGAAGAACTATGGAGCAGAACAAAGAGAAGCAGCATTCGGCTTCTCACTCTTAGAAGTCCAGAGGCAACTTTGCATAATGGAACAGGTTTCCATTGGGAGGTTTTCCATTGAAGCAAGGCATCCCTTAAAACAATGGTACAGCTCTGGTATTTAGCAAAGGAATATTAAGACTTTCCTGGTAGCTGGGATTCTCTTGCCCGTAGAACTCTTGCAGAGTTTGGGGAGTATCCAGCAAGTAAAAGGCAAGGGAGAAAGAGATTGAAGCATTCAGAAAGGGGAAGCAGCAAAAGACACAACTACTTTTTCAGCTAAGAACTTGGAGATTAGACACTATGTGATACAAGACAAGTTAATCTTTTATCGTATTTCGTTTCCTTGGTTTCAATATTCTTTGATGACAAATTCTTCAACAATGATTTCTAGATGGATTCCAAATGTTAAAATATCAACTCTAGAACTGCCAAATGAAATGGACAGGTAACAAATTAATTCAATTGAATATGATCATTCATTCATATAATTCATTCATTTAAGGCAACTTCCACAGTTTTGAAGAATTTATGCAATCAGCTACTGGTCAGAATACTTAAGACAGCCAGATATTTCTCTGTAACCAAGAAATAAGACATAAAACATTTTTTTACATTTACTGAATCTAGTGCTCATTCTTGGAGTCCATGCAAGTATTGCCAGTGAGCATCAGAGACCTGTTCTGAATTTCATCACCGAACACTTGATAGTCATCATATCTGAAATACTAAGTTGTCTATGAGACTTTGTATTTTCTAACAGATATATGCCTGGGTATGGTAATGTGCAGATGCTGTCCCAAAGAATCTAACATTCTGCACAACTAGGAAGGGGGAGAAATTAATTCAGTTCAAATGCTAATATGAATTGTTCCAACTGACTATTTTATTGTGCAAACTGAAACAGTTGCAGACCATTAAAATCAGACATTTACAGTTTTCCAAATGTGATATAGCTCTCTAGTCCAAACAACCATTAAAATTGTAACTAAGTAAAAGTTCATACAAAGAAGCATACATTTGTGAAAACAACACACCCAAATAGACATCTGTTGCCTGTACGAATGAATAGTCATGTGAAAAAGTAAGCATACTCCATGTAAAATATGATGTAGTTGAACAAAAACACTATGAAAATTGATTTTGTAATCATTTATTAAACCCCTAAATTAACAGATATGCCTTTTTCTTCTGGAGAATAAGTTAATACACTCTTGGCTCTTTGGTGATGCCTGGTATTGCCCCTTTTGGCAGAAACAATACCAAGTGGGCTTTTCTTACAATTTATTGGTCTCTGATATCAACTGAGAGGATTTCCCCCCCTATTTCTTCATCTTTTCTACCTGTAGATGATCTACCAGACAGTGGAATGATTGCTGTCCAATTATTTGGTGAGCTTTTTAAATCCTTTCCCAAACTCCCCAAAAGGTGCCAATAGCTTCCTTTTTGAAGTCCTTGGAGCTCTTTTGATCAAGGCATGGTGATACCAAACTGTTCAATGACAAATAACAAATCAAACTAAACGTCTAAGATTTAAATCAGATGGGTTCCTCCCAGATCCTCTCCAACAATATTCTAATGATCATTTGCACTTGATCTGATGCATTTGAATCTAATTTCAGTGCTGATGATACCTAGCAAACTTTGCTTTGAATATAGCATCTATCCCACTCACTCCCCACTTCAGCTATTTATTTGATTTATATGCTGCATCATTCTAGGTGAGGCGTTCATTTTATCACAGAAATTCTCTCCAGCAATGACAATTGAAGTTTCTCCCCTCTTAAGATATCTTTTCCAACTTCTAGTTATTTTGAAATAATATACAACTCATAGTTGTCATAGTGATACTTAAATATTTTACTTTCTTCTCAATCTTAAAACCCATTTTATTCATCAGTTATTATGATCCTCTATTTTCATGTTTTTATCATCTTCGTCTTCTTTTTGTTGATCTTAAAACATGATAATGTACCAAACCCTTTTAGCTTTCCCATTTATGTTTCAATTCTCTTTAAACGATCTTGCAAAATCAATGCCAAGTCATTTGCAAAACCCCTCAACTTATACATTTCTTTTAAAAATCATTATTCCTACTACAGTATATGTTAGGGATGTCAAACTGCCGGCCCACGGGCCGGTTGCATCATATGGAGGCCACGCCCATTCCAGCTCCGGCAATGCAAAAAAAGTTGTGATACGTCGCGACACGTCACGTGACGTGGCGAGTTTGACACCCGTGGTATATGTGCTCTTTGTAAAGCATAGATCAATCTTTCCCATTTTATAAAGTTATGTCGAAAGTTCTTATCTTCCAAAATTTTGAATAAGGAAGCCCAGTTCAAATTGCCAAAGCCTTCTCTATGTGGCTTTTTTTTTTCATTATGTTGCTCCAAATATTCCAAAAATGTCCAACACATTTCTAATATTGTCCTTTAATTGTCTTTTAGGTTAAAAACCCGCACTGATCTTCATGAATAAATTCTTGCAAAATTATTTTCAGTCTATCAGCCAGAATCATTGTGGATAAATTGTGATCACTATTGAATAAAAATATTGATCTATAGTTTCTAGTTAAAGTCAAATCTTGTTCCTTTTTAGGTATTAGTGCTATATTGGCCTCTTTCAAACTCTCTGGCATCTTTCCCCTTTATAAAATAAAGTTCGTCTTAGCATTGTATTTTGAAAAATTGTGAAGTTTGTAAAGGTTCATTCTTGAAACATTTATAATTAAAACCTAGTAATTAGTCTGGTCCAGGTACTTTTCATGGTTTAATTTTTTTTTATAACTTCAGAAACTTCCCTTATTGCTATAGGTCCATTCATAATCTGTTTCTGTTCCTCTGTAATCCTTGGTAAATTTTGTTTCTTTAGATATTTATCTATTTTGTCCAGAGAGATGTCACTTCTTTTATACAAGTTGGAATAATATGGATGAGATGCTTTTTGCATAGCCATGCTATCCCTTAGTACAATGTCTTGCTTTTGTACTTTCAATATCATTTCTTTTTTTCTTTTCATAATTTATATGCTATCTATTTCCCTGATTTGTTTGCAAATTAAAATGTTTTTTGCTTTACATAGTTATTTTTATTTACACTTTTTACTGGTAACATAGATAACCATCGTTATAAAAGGTTATAATTTGTTGAGAAATACTTAGCTTCTCTGGAAAATTCTTTATCCTCTTCTTTTTCTTTTTATCTCATCCAACATAGTATGTGTTTTCTCTTGCCTCTTCTTTTTGAGTTCACTATTGTGTTGTATAAAATAATCTCTTATTTTATCTACATTATTTTTTAAAAAAAATAATAATTTATTTTTACAGTCCTTCACTATTGCTTCTTTCTATACCAACATTTCAATTAGTCTCCATCTAAAAGAACTAGAGGGTTGCGATGGCTCAGCGGTTAAACACCCTGATCTGGAAAGCTGACAGCCAAGGTTCAAGACCTGAGCACTATGTGACAGGATGAGACCCTGTTACTTGCCCCACCTAAGCAGTTTGAAAGCATGAAAATGCAAGTAGGTTAATAAATACCACTTCAGTGGGAAGGTAACAGTGTTCCATGTGCTTCCGTGAATAGTCATGCTGGCCACATGACCATAGAAGTAGTCTGGGTCCCTTGGCCAAGAAATAGAGATGAGCATTGTGGCCTAGAGTCACACATGACTGGACAGGGGAAACCTTTTCCTTTAAAAGAACAAGATTTCCTTTTATAAACCAAAGGTACCAGATTATGATCCAAAAAGTGTTTGGTAGTATCTCTAGAAACTTTAGTAACCAAAATTCTTTGAAATTCAAATCATATCTATTCTTAAAAAGGATCTATGTCTTTCAGAAAAGAAAGTGTATTCTCTTGAATTCCCATTTTTCCATCACCATATCAATAAGCCCTGAATTTTGCATCAAATCACAGAAAAAGTTTGGTAATTTGCCTTGAATGATTTCAATGTTTTCCTGAAAAGTTATATCCAGTTGTGGGGAAATCACTTGTTTTATAGAGCTATCCAACTTCTTAACTCTTTTTTTTTTTTTACAAAAAAACCTCATTACAAGGTTTTCACTGATTCTTTTTTCAAAAGGTATAAATTTTGTATCAAGTGATTAAATCAATTTAATATCAACTGATTTACCAAATTTATTCCCCAATTCCTCAAACATTTTCTGAATAAATCCAGTGTATTTCCTTTCTCTGCAAGATGCTCTAGTGATCCTCTCCTCCCCCCCCCCTTTTTTTTTTTTGCTTTGTTTTGTTTTGTACCACTTTTCTGGGGTTGCCATTGTAATTTTGTAATCCAATAGGAAAAGTGTCTCAATTGCAAGGGAAAGAGTAAAACGCAAGTTTCCCTCCCTCCCATTTTATCATTCCATATCCTTAATAATTTCATCTCAAATGGTACTCTATAATTACAGTCAGCATCACAGTCTGGCTCATGTTGCCTTTATCTTTTTTTTAACACTAGATTTAGTCTTTTGTTAAATCCACCAATTTCTGTACTTTTTAATAGTAAACAAATTAATTCCCATGAAAGTCCAGTTCATTTGTCTATTTTAATTCAATTTGGCCAAAACCTCATTCACCAAACAGCAATCTTTCAAAATAACTATATTATCCTTTATCCCTTTTAAACCTTCCTGCATCCATTTCTTGTTAAACTATTTGCCAAAAGTTTTTAAATTTTGAAACTCTTTTTTTCTCCTTTTTAATCCAGAAAGAATGGTGACTCACCAAGTAGATACCTTTTATCTTTCTGCTCAGAAAATCTCTTTTTAATTACAATTAATTACAATTAATTGTAATTAATTGTCAATTAATTACATCTGAAAATGTTTAACAAATGAGGCTTTTGTGAGCATGTTCCATATAAGCTGCATTATGGCTGTGAGCTTGACTGAAATCCCTCAACTCCCAACTGCTCAACTCATGAGTGAGCTACAAAAACCACAGTCCCTGAAGTCTCTTCATAAGGATTGTGTGGCAAGTGGGAGATCTCATGCTCTTTCCTTGCCTGGAGAGACTCCACTGGCCAAAATTCATCGTTTGGCTCCTAATCTCCACCACGATGTTGTCCCTACTCATTCAGGGATGTCTAATCCACCATAGCTCTTCACCTAGAAGCTGATTACTTCTAGTTCTACTAAAAACCTATATTAATTTTATTTCTCTAGTTCTTTTGGTTAGTTTTACTGTTAGAGGAAAAATAATTCCTTCTCTACTCTCAGGTTCAAAACAAATTTATTTAGTTCATTATTTCCAAGTAGTATTTCTTCAGAAAAGGACAGTTCGTAGCCAATATAAAACAGACAAGTAAGTCAATTTATCTTCCTTACTTTTTAGGTTTCTTTAATGAACTCTTGTTCACTTTTAAATAGATAGTGCACTGAATTTCCATTTAAAAAACATAAGAATCTATTTAGTGCTAATTTGACATTTGCAGTCTTGAAATCAACTACATTGGTTTACAAAAATTAAACATTTTCTCCTTGCTTTGTAATCTAAGAAAAGCTCTGGGAATTTTTGCACTAATACAGAACACATTTTACTCTATCTATTTAGAAGGTCAACATAACTCCATGGGACTTCCTTTGAAGTAAGTGTGATTAGGAGTACAGGTATAATTTCATATATTCACATAAAGGTTTCTAGCTCGGGAGGATTTCAGCATAATAATAATAATAATAATAATAATAATAATAATAATAATAATAATAATAATAATAATAATAATAATAATAATAATAATAATAATAATAATAATAATAATAATAATAATAATAATAATAAAGTTGGAAGGGACCTTGGAGGTCATCTATTCCAACCCCCTGCTCAGGCAGGAAACCCTATACCATTTCAGACAAATGGCTGTCCAGTCTCTTCTTAAAAACTTCCAGTGTTGGAGCATTCAATGCTTCTGGAGGCAGGTTGTTCCACTGGTTAATTGTTCTAACTGTCAGGAAGTTTCTCCTTAGTTCTAGGTTGCTTTCTCCTTGATTAGTTTCCATCTGTTGCTTCTTGTCCTGCCTTCAGGCGCCTTGGAAAATAGCTTCACTCCCTCTTCTTGTGGCAGCCCCTGAGATATTGGAACACTGCTATCATGTCCCCCCTCATCCTTCTCTTCATTAAACTAGACATACCCAATTCCAGCAACCGTTCCTTATATGCTTTAGCCTCCAGTCCCCTAATCATCTTTGTTGCTCTTCTCTGTACTTTTTCTAGAGTCTCAACGTCTTTTTTACATTGTGGTGACCAAAACTGGATGCAGTATTCAAAGTGTGGCCTTACCAAGGCATTGTAAAGTGGTATTAATACTTCATGTGATCTTGATTCTATCCCTCTGTTAATGCAGCCCTAGCACTGTGTTGGCCTTTTTGGCAGCTGCAGCACACTGTTGACTCATATTTAAGTGATTGTCCACTAGGACTCCGAGGTCCCTCTCACAGTTACTGCTATTGAACAAGGTACCCCCTATACTATACCTGTACATTTGGTTTTTCTTGCCTAACTGTAGAACCTTGCTTTTTTCACCATTGAATTTCATTTTGTTGGATAGTGCCCAGTATTCAAGTCTGTCCAGATCGTCCTGTATCTTAAGCCTGTCTTCTGGAGTGTTGGCTATTCCTGCCAGCTTGGTGTCGTCTGCAAATTTGATGATTTCCCCATCTATCCCCTCGTCCAAATCGTTGATGAAGATGTTGAAGAGTACTGGGCCCAGAACAGAGCCCTGGGGCACCCCACTACACACTTCCCTCCATGTAGATGCGGTTCCATTGAGGACCACACAATGAGTACGGCCGGTCAGCCAGTTACGGATCCATCTGGTGGTGATGCTGTCTAACCCACATTTTTCTATCTTATCAAGTAGTAGGTTGTGATCTACTTTATCAAATGCCTTACTGAAGTCCAAGTAAATTATATCCACAGCATTCCTCTGATCCACTAATTTTGTCACTTGGTCAAAGAATGCAATAAGATTTGTCTGGCATGACCTGTTTTTGACAAGCCCATGTTGGCTTTTAGTAATGACTTTGTTTGCCTCTAGGTGTTTGCTGATTTGTTGTTTGATTATCTTTTCCAGAATCTTCCCAGGTATTGAGGTCAGGCTGATAGGTCTGTAGTTTCCTGGGTCCATTTTTTTCCCTTTTTTGAAGATGGGAACTACATCAGCTCTTTTCCAGTCCTCCGGTAGTTCCCCAGTGCTCCAGGATCTTTGAAAAATATACTTCAATGGTTCTGAGATCACATCTGCCAGTTCCTTGAGAACCCTGGGGTGTAATCCATTTGGTCCTGGTGATTTGAACTCATCTAGGCTGGACAGGTGCTCACTTACCGTTTTCTTGCCTATCTTAACTTGCGTTTCTATTCTGTTTTTTATGGCACTATTTTTGGTAGGTTGGTCTGTTTTTTCCCTTTGTGTAAAGACAGATGCAAAAAATGAGTTAAATAGTTCTGCTTTCTCCCTGTTGCTTGTCACCTTCTTGTCACTTTCACCCACTAATGGACCAATCATTTCCTTCACTTTTTTCTTGTTTTTTGAAAGAAGCTTTTTTTGTTATTTTTTGACTTTGGTCGCAAGCCTTAGTTCATTTTGAGCCTTAGCTTTCCTCACTTCATCTTTGCAGGCTCGGGCTATTTGCTGATATTCTGACTTAGTTATGTGCCCCTCTTTCCACTTTCTATACTTGTCCTTTTTATCTTTCAATTTACCAGAGAGTTCTTTATGCAGCCATGCTGGTTTCTTTTGAGAGTTGTTATTTTTCCTCTTTGTTGGTATTGTGCTAGACTGGGCTTTTATTATCTCACTTTTCAAAATTTCCCAAGCTTCTTGAGTTGTTTTCCCCTTGAGGATTCTCATCCATGGAATCCTTCCCAAGCCCTCTCTAAGTTTATTGAAATTAGCTCTCTTAAAGTCCAAGACTCTAGTTCGACTGTGTTCTATTGCTTGTGCTTCCATAATGTTGAATTCCAATATTGCATGATCACTTCCTCCCAAGGTCCCTTTGGCTTCAACACCTTCTATCATTTCATCTCTGTTAGTGAGAATTAGATCCAAAATGGCTAATCCCCTAGTTCCCTTCTCTACTTTTTGGGAGACAAAGTTGTCTGCTAGGTTTGCAAGGAATCTGTTTGATTTTACACTTGGTGCAGAGTTTGTCTCCCAGTTGATGTCAGGATAGTTAAAGTCCCCCATTACTATTGTGATGTGCTTCCTACATACCTTGGTTAGCTGACTAGCAAAAAGTTCATCTATTTCCTCTGTTTGGTTGGGTGGCCTGTAGTATACACCTATGGCAATGTCATTTTCCCCCCTTTTATATTGACCCAAATGCATTCAAGAGAGTTTTCATCATTGTTGTGCTCTATTTCTGTAGAGATGTAGTTATTTCTTACATATAGAGCAACTCCTCCTCCTCTTTTATTTGGTCTGTTTCTTTTAAATAATTTAAATCCCTCTAACTGTGTGTTCCATTTGTGGGTTTCATCCCACCATGTTTCCGTAATGGCAACAATATCATATCTGCCCTCATTAACCTGAATTTCTAGTTCACCCTGTTTGCTGTTCATACTCTGTTTGTTGGTGTATAGACATTTGAGTCCTTTATGACTGACCCTGTGTTTACTTTCTACGTGACCTGTGTGGTGCCTGAGTTCCCCTATTGTCTTACCACCTATTTGGTTAGTGCATTTTGTGTGGCACTCGCTGTTAGAAGCTTGATTTTGCTTCACAGCAAGGTTGATATTCTTGTCCACACACACATCTATGTTACATGCACTGATAGCCCTATAATTTTTAGATTGCCGGGGACAGGGATGTTCTGTATCAATTAACTCACTGTCCCTGCTGTTTAGTTTAAATATTCCTCCAGAAAATCTGTGAATTTATAGCTGAGTAACTCAGTCCCTTTCTTTGATGGATGCAAACCATCTCTTTTGTACATTTTTTCATTGGACCAGCTACAGACATCGTGACTAATATATCCAAAGCCTTCCCCTTTACACCACTCCTTTAGCCACATATTGAATTGTGCTATATGCTGGCCTTTTCCATTTTGCTCCTTATATACTGGTAAAACTTCTGAAAAAGTAAGCCTACAGCCTATTCTGCTAAGTTCCTGCCCCAAGCTCTGGAAATCGTTCTGCACAGAGAGTACATCCCTACCTCCATCTTTTTGGTCCAGATCCTATTCAAATATTGTTCCTGTTTCAAATAGCAACTTTCTTTGCCCAAGAATCTCTCTGACTCCAAAATTGAAATTAGACATAAAATGTCTTTGGATCCAGAGGGGTGTTTTGTTTGTTTTTTTAATGATCCTGTAGAATCATATCATTTAGGAAATTGTCTTTCAGGAAAAAATATTTCTATGTGAAGACTGGATCTTTATAGTGGTCCTTTTTTGCAAATCTACTTGTAGTTATCCTATGACCATGTCATGATCCTGTACCATTATGTTTGCACATATCACATTTTATGTATGCATGTATTTATACAATTCCTAGGCAAACAAAACTTTGTCACCTTGTGCTCTTAAATTAAGCATGGCTCACCTTTAATTTTAAATTAAAATACATTCTGTGAAAGAGGAGAAAAAAAGCAATATCTCTTTTCCAGGAGCAAATAATTTCTCAAAAACAGAGGGTGCACATACAATTTTCTCCCCCACCCCCACCCACCCCACGCAGACACATCTGTAATGACTGATTAGAATATTTCTTCTCTCCAATTCTCCAGTTTCTTAATATATTACTTCAGAGGTAACAACAGAAAAAAATGACTGTATTTTGAATCACTTTGTTATCCATGTCCAATGGATATTGAAAGCAGCAGGGCATAGAAGCAAGGTGAGGATTAGGGCCCTTCCAATATAATATAGCAGAGCTGTTTAACAACATTGTAATGTAACTAAAGTAAAAACCAAAACAAAATAGACTGGGGAATGCAACACAATTCCATACAGAATCTATTAACTACCTCTCTACTCTACTATTTTGAACAATTACATATCCCTACTTTTATTTCTATGTTAAAATTACAACCACTACATCTGAGCTGCAAAAGTCTTGGTAAGTGCTGAATGGCAAGAAAGAAAGAGTGAATGCTCTCTTTTGGCAGCCTGGTTAAGGTAGCCCTAATTGCCCTAACTGTAATTTATCCGGCCTTAAGGAACAAAACACACAAACCCACAAAATTAAAAGGTATGTTATTTTTTGGTGATTTTGTTTTTAATGACATTATGATCAGATATGACTCCTTTGGACTTCTAAATTTCAGTGGCAGACCTAAAGAATTCTTGCATGTATCTCACCATTTTCTATGCCAGTGATCACATTTTATCTCTGTCAGAGATGATGAAGAGGGCAGGGTGAAGTTTGCTAATGGAAAGGAAATAAGAGCCTTTATATTTGCTGGGCCATGAATCATGACTTATCGCTGTGATTCCTTTTGCTATTCAAGCTGCATAGAAGCCTTTTCCTTGAGTGTATTTAAACATTCAAAGAACTGTGCCCATTCAATGCATAGGGGATGATATTAAAAAAAATTTAGCAGTTGATTGCATTGTTTCTTTCTATTTTTGGAGTGCAAGGATATAAGTAGAGCCCTCCTGGATCAGGCCATGGGCCTTTTAGTCCAGCATTCTATATCAAATGGAGGCCACCAAAAGTGTTAATGAACTCTAGCCTAGGGCTATATGCATTTAAAGCAATAGATTTCTTCTAAAACTACCTATCTCATGTCCTGATTGGCTTGGATTGGTTTCTACCATCTGCTTTCAAATATGTCTGCATGGTGAGAGAAGGTGAAGAACCAAAAGCTCTGCAGATGGTGTTACATCGTAAATTTGAACACTTCTTACTATTGACCATGCTGATTTGGGGTGCAGCAAGTTCTTGTTCAAAGATGTCAAGAAAAATACAGCTTTCCACACCCTTGGACAATTCTAAGGCTAGGTTCATGGCAACACTTGGGGGCCCACCGAATATGGACCGACTCTCAGAATTTCCCAAACTGCATGGTTGGCTGATTTAATGTTCTCCATGGAAGAATTAATGTTTTCCTTCTGCATTCCAGTTTATTTATTTTCTGAATTTATACCTTGCCTTTTTATTACCAAACTATGGAGCTTAATGGAGCTCTTTTCCTTTGGTGTTCCAGATCAACACTTGCCATAGTTTCCCAGCTGAGAAAGTCATTGAAATAGCAGGCTGAAGGGTATGGGGTGACAGGCCATAAATTCCTTATGCCTTCCCTGGCTACTGCTACTTTTATATACAGTATATTAAGAAGTCCAATAAATTTAGCACTACTATTTCCTGTCACACAAGCAATTCTTGGAAATAACCTACCATAATGCTTCTATTTTGAGATCATTCTCAGGAGAAGATGGATATATTTTAGGTAGGCACAGGAGATAATCTTTTTTATTTAACTAAACCAACATATTTACCCTTTTGAAATGAACCTTTAGCCAACATGCAATTATCCTTCAGTTCTTTTTATTTATTTTTCATTTCTCTAATTATTGTATCCTCTCTCTGTTCAAAAGGCAAACAAACCAAAAAATGTGTTTAGTGTGGATTTAAAAGTTCAAATGAACTTTGGATTTTAAAAATGCAAATTGCTACACATGTAGGTCAGAATGGATTTGGAAAAGAAATATTTCCACCACTTCTACCAAAATTATAGAGAGCAAATTGACTGATTCATCCCTAAGAGAAAATGGTCTTTGTATGTTTTGTTTCAAGCTTTGCTTGAAGAATCAAGAAACCCAAACATAGGAAATTTTATTATCTTGACACTTGTCCATCTGTACCATAACACTATCTGCATTAGCCATTCCTAACTTTAGCCTTCTTCACTGAAGACATCGAGGAACTCTTCCATGGATTTCTGTGAGAAGAGAACTGTGAAAACTGCCAAAAAACAAACCATATCTTTTGCAAAAGAGAAGCATCAATTAACTGAATTCTGAGAGGAGACAGAAACAGAATACAGTACATGTTTCTGAACTGTATGTTTTGATCAAAGTAACTACATTTCAAAACCAGTGTTGTTTCTGAAAACAAATAATGTGATTAGAAAAACTTGGTTTTTTAAAAAAAAACACTTTCATGAAGGATTTAGATTAAGAAATGTGTTAGGGGAAGAGTTCTCAAAGGACTAGAATGCCTACTAGAAATCATGAAAGTGAGAAATGATTACTGATATGAGTAGGATCTATTAAAATCAATGCACAGCACACATGATCAATGCAAAAAGCATGGAATAAAAGAGAAATAGGATGGCCCCAAGGAATAAAAACAAAAAAATAACACAATTCCTTTAAAGCATTGCAGATAAATGTTATGATCAAGCTCCCTTTACCCTTTGATGCATCTTAGGAAGGTTGAATGGATAGATAGATAGATAGACAGACAGACAGACAGACAGACAGACAGACAGACAGACAGACAGACAGACAGACAGACAGACAGACAGACAGACAGACAGACAGATATGGATGGGGAGAGAGAGAGATAGGCAGTCAGTCAGTCAGTCAGTCAAAGTTCTGTGTCTGATACTCCCTCAGTTTGCATATTGTCCTAAATATCTTGTTCCAGTGGCAAAATACATTATAAAAAGAAATAAGGGCATTTAAATTACACTCACAAAGTACTATCTAATCATTTAATCATAGGCCATACAGTAATAAATATGCTAACTATTTCTAACTTCAACTTTTGCCTTCCAAATATGTTGAATGTGGACTCCAAGAACTTCTATCCAGTGAGGCCAGTGGGATACTGTACAAGAACAGTCTATGGCAACAACATTCTATGACAACTCGGCACACTTGGCTGTTTAGGTCTCTTTCTCCTTAGTAGTTGTCTTTCCTCAGATATTTTGTTATTCTGAACATGTTGAGGTTCTATGACTCTTCTAAAACCTCTTGAAAATGGATTGTGCAATTTAGACTAAGATAGGTCCTTGGAGAATGAATATTAATGTAGCATAACAGACCTAAGGTTCATCTCCGCCTGGTTGAAGGAGAGTATCTTACTGCTTATTTCATCTCCCCTTTTGATAACCTGCCAGGTAAAAAGACTTTGGAAAAGGAAATTTTAGGGAAGGAGATGACTAATTGGTTTGAGTTCAATACGATTCTGTGGAACCGTCCCCACCATTTCCAATTAAGACAGCTTTCTCCAATCTGGTGCCTGTCAATTAAGCTGAGACTCCTAGCCTCAAAAGCTCCAGCAAACCTAAAATAGGATAAGATGACAACCCCACCAAAGAATTAAGTTAGAATTTTTTGGGGTGGCCAGCTTGTTAACCTGGTTGACAGGAACCTCATATAAAATCCACATACAGAACTTTCTTCAATGATATTAAAAAGCTTTGACCTTGGGCTACAAGGGCACTGCTTGTGATTGTTCAAATGTCGATCAAAACAGTGGTTTTGTACAAAATTCATTAATTTCATGGTTTCAAGGACAGTCTGAAAGTGTCCTGAGTTTTGTTTTTCTTTTTTAATGACACAGTGTACAAGACTTATCAGAAACTTGATAGACAGTGTATTTACTTGTGCAAGATATAGTTCAAAATACAGAAGTGGATTGATTTCCTGTATCTCTGATTTCATACCTGTTGCTGCTGTTATTAGTATTATTGTTGTACTATCTGTGATAATAGGAAATTCCTGAGACCTCTACAGAGATTTGGCAACAGAGTAGCAGCTAGAATTCCAAAGGATTGAGGAATAACACCCATTCTCCATCAATTATACAATGGTCTGAAAAACTTATTTTCCTTCCATATTTGAATGAGGAGTTTCTTGTACAAGGAGCCTCAACTAGGGGACTATTTAAAAATGTGGTTGGCATATATTCCTTGATATTTAGTTCTTTATTAGCATTGTTAGTCTTCTCATCCAACGTCATGGTATTGCACATGACTTATAAAGCCTGAATTATTTGGGACCATGATATCTGGCAGACTGTCTTCATTATTACAGGTTGAGTCAATCATGGAAATGTTCAAGAGAAGTCTTGCTACTTATGTTGAGAACCACCAAGTTTCATCTTATGGTCATTCACAAGTAGTTTTTCTCTATGGTAGTGTCTACAGTTTTGAATGCTATTTCCTCTGAAATATGTAACATACCTGTTGTTATAACCATTATGCCCTTGACTGAAGAACTTGTTTATTTCAGCTATTGTTCTCCCCTTTTTGCTCTGTTGCTTTTCAATGCATTGTTATTATTTCTATTTTATAAACAGTTTCTAGAGATAGTTGTATAGGAAGCAGCATAAAACATATTAATAAATAATGTTGAGTTGCTCATAAGAGTTTTGGTTTTAAAGTTATCATAACTGACTGTTAACAGATTATCTATTCTGACTGAGTTGCTTCTCAATACTGAATATCCATTAAAATTCCTCCTCCACCACCTCCTCCTCCTCCTTCTCCTCCATCTTCTCCCTCTCCATCTTCATCTTTTTATGAGAAGAAAGATAAAATAAAGTATAAAAAGTGGACACTGGAAATAGCTTAAAATGAAGATTATATTTAGAAAGTTTGGTGGACCTTTCAGCACATCTTGCAAGGGCAGGTTCATCAAAGAATGCTTTACATGGGTCTCCTCAAACCTGAAAACACAAAGAATTGTGTGTGGTGACTTATTTTGATCCTGTATGTGTTCTGTTGCATGCTGAATAAGTTTCCTGAATACAACATTTATCATCGAGAAGTGGCCTTTGGATAATGGATGCTCTACTGTATAGAATCAGGCCTCCCTAAACTAGTCTTCTACTGTACTTTAGCATAATATAGAGTAGATCAAGAGATAGGAGTGTCATATATTCTGTAGCATGTGGTGGGGGAACACTACCTTTTAAGTGTCTTGATAATTAATGGAATAATACTGTAGTGAACTAGTCCTTTCTATGCATAAGGTCCTGGGTTTAGTCCATGGTATGGCCACTTTAAAAAGTCAGATAGTAATTGATGGGAAAGATCACTGGAGAGCCATTGCCATTCAAAACAGATAATAAAGGCTTTGTCCTTTCTCCTTTGTCATACCAGGGATCGGTGGTTCCATATAAATCCATTCCATTTCACTTCTATATTTTTAGGGGAATCATGTAATCCATCTGTTTGGTTTATATGGGTTCTTGTTAAAAGATGTGTTAAACGTTCCATTTTCAATTTTTGTTATCATGCACAGCTTTTGCAAGCAACTTTCTCCAAGGTCTATAATTTTTGACATAAATCTGAGATATATTTTTATAGGGATGGGAGCAAATTTCCTTGAAATAAGATAAATAGATGATAGATGATAGATGGATAGATGGATGGATGGATGGATGGATGGATGGATAGATAGATAGATAGATAGATAGATAGATAGATAGATAGATAGATAGATAGATAGATAGATAGATAGATAGATAGATAGATAGAATAGATAGATAGATAGATAGATAGATAGATATTTCTGTAGATTAGTAGATAGATAGATAGATAGATTAAGCATAGATAGATAGTAGATAGTAGATAGACTAGATAGATAGATAGATAGAGGTGGGTGGGTGGGTGGGTGGGTGGGTGGGTGGGTGGGTAGGTAGGTAGGTAGGTAGGTAGGTAGGTAGGTAGATAGATAGGTAGGTAGGTAGAAAGATAGAAAGATGTGTACAATGTTCAGAAACATAGTAGGTGCTTTTTAAAATATATATTTTGCAAACATTTGTTTAAAAATGCACATAGATTCTATTCCATCCTTTAGCTAAGTCTGTTTTTTTGCCATACCTTGCAAATCTATTTCTATAGAAATCCATAGTAATTTTGCATTTTTTATATTCTTACTTTATAGTATATGTGAAACATTCCGTTTCTGTTGCATTAGTCTTTACCATCACCTTAAATCCTACTTTGTGACTTTCTTTAATTGAATCCCTTGCTATTTTTTATATATGGGCCAAGGAACACATACAATTTTCCTCATTTGAGCTCCATTGTTTCATTACAGGCCTGGCATATTTTATCAGCCATTGTATTTATGGTGCTCATGTAATATGAATATGGCCAAAACAATTACCATAAAACAACTGTAGCACCACCTCTCATAAACTTATGCCGACGCTAACATTTAATAGCCAGGTTTGGCTGTAAGTTTATTATGAAACCTTGATCCTGCTTTGCCAACTTTTATAGCTATTGCACAAGCACAACTGCTTTATACCATATTGATTATCCAAATAAGTTTCAGAAAACTTATCTTGCAAGTAAAAAAATAATAACCAGGCAGTCATGGCTTAACTCTGATGTTAGGAAGAAGTACAAAATTGGGCTGGATTAGGACAATTCACAAGGTTTTATATGCAACTGCCCCCTTGGGTTAATTGGTTAGTGCTTGTGCAGGATCCTTCTAAATGGTCTGTCGTCATGCAGCATATAAATGCATATAAACAGCATTCCTCCTAGCAATCAAACCACAATTCTGAGAAAATGCAATTTTCTACCTAAATCAAGTACTTTGACTAGCATGCTATGAAAGCTGAGTGCAACTGAAATGGATGCCAGGATAGTATTTGTAATGTAGGAGCCTGCCTCCCATGCCTTTAATACTGTATGAATATTGGGAGGAAAACAAACTTATTTTTGCAAGAAAGATATTTCTGTAAAGCTAGAGAACCAGTTAAGTTGCTCACTAAAATAAGATGTGATTGTAAAGAGAAACTTGTTTCAGATTAGCAAACAAACAGCAAATCATAAGCTTCCTTTCAAACTGGCTGCTGGATTGATGGCAGACTCCATCTTCCCCCCTCCTTGTTCGCTGCTTTTCACATGTCCATTGTTTTGGTTATCATATTGAGGTAGTCTCATTGTGTTATTTTTCATTGTTTATTTTATTATTCTATTACCTTACTTCTGTTCTATTTATACTCTTTTCATTTCTTCCTTTTTATTGTTTTAAGTTACCTAGAGTAGTCCCATGGTGAGATAGGCAGCAAATAAATTTAACAAACAAAATAAAATAAAGATAAATAAACTGTTCCTACAGACTTCAGTTGTAGGCGATATGCCTAAAAATAGATTTTGAAAAAGCAACAGGATGATAAGACCACATTTGAGCATGCAATAAACTCTACTGTTTCCAATTTTAAGATAGCTTAAGATAGAAAGATATACTTTCCATTCCATGAGAAACATACTGTCCGATTTTGAATTAGATCATATTCACTCCAACGATAATGATAATATCATATCAAGGATTTAAGCCAGAACCCAGTAACTCCTGATTCTAAAATCAACCCTGGCTGTGCCATTGTGTGTGCCTCTGTTATTTTATAGAGGAATAGCCAATGCCTTAAGGAAATTTCAGACTAAAATTTTCTTCTGCCTCATGATAGCAAGAGATAAGGAGAAGGGATGGGGACAGTCAACTAGAGAAGGATGTGTTGGAAAGTCCAGCCAGATTTTGTTGCTCAATCTTAGAAAATGTTTACCAGTGACTGCCCTTAAAAAGGGCCAACAATATTTGCTGGATTTATCTGACATTTTGTTATTAACATGACTAAGGGATTCTTCTATTATATTGGTGTGATCTATAGTATATCAAGAAGAAGCATTTATCCAGAAAGTCTGCACAAGCTAAAACAGCTTAGAAATTGATTTTGTTTGTTTAAGACAGAAATCCATATTTAAGAGGAGTGAGAGAATGAGCATACCTTCAAGATGAGGTCCGCATTCCTGGGTCAAGAAGATTCTTTAGGTGAAAAAGGAAGTAGGTTCAATCTAACCTTTCTCCCAGGGTGAACTTTCATGGGAAGGGTTCTGCAGTTCCTGCCCTCAGTGACTCCATCTTTGCCCCACGACTGCACCTGTTCCATGTGTTGCATGACTTTCCATCTGCAGTCATATCAGCAGTTTTTTAACATAATGCGGGATAGCAATAGCAATAGCACTTAGATTTATATATTGCTTCACAGTGCTTTACAGCTCTCTCTAAGTGATTTACAAAGTCAGCGTATTGTCCCCAACAATCTAGGTCTTCATTTTACTGACCTTGGAAGGATGGATGGCTGAGTTAACCTTGAGCCTTGTCAGGATTGAACTGCTGGCAGTTGACAGAATTAGCCTGCAATACTGCATTCCAGCCACTGTGCCACCAAGGATGACAGCTTGTCATTAAGACAACAGAGGCTTAAGAGTTCACAGTGAAGACATGTACACACGATAGAGAAGAAACAAGAAATATACAGATGGACCATAGCATCTTACCCTCTGCACAGGAATCTCTCTTCATATTTTCACATTGGAGCATTCATTCTAATAACCTAGCCTCTTCTGATATACTGTATATGTGTATAGCTGTATGCTCCCAATTCTCTGATGCTGCCATTTAAGCTAAGGACAGATGCACTACATAAAGAAAAATCCCATTTCCCCTTTGTCTAATTGGAGCTGTCCAATTTTGCTAGCTTTAATTTATCTCTCTAATATGTCAACTAATTGAATGCTATTATAGACTTTTTTGCTGATTTGAAGCAATGGTGTGCCTATCCGTATGCTTTTCTTTAAAAATAACCTACCAGCAGCACTAGTCCTTTCTCTGGGCATTTGAGATGCTAGGAGATTCAGGTGCCTTCTTTGGATGTCATTCACTTCTCATCCAGGAAAAAGGAGAAGCATTAAATGTAAGAAAGTCAGTGAGAAATACATGTAAATTTGACTCTTTCTTATTTGTAATTTGTAAACAACACTAGTGGGGTAAAGATAGAGTCTCCTTCAAGCTCAATCTTTTGTGATTTGCCATTGCCTTCTTCCAAGATACTTTAACTACTCAATCCTGGTTTTGTGTCCCATTCAAGTAGTCCTCACTAAAAAAAAAAAAAAAACTGTGTTTGAGATTACGGCTTTAGCATTCTGAATGAGTTTATAATGAAGATTAGAATAGTTATAATTAACATTGATTTTATGCAAAAGGAAGAAAAATGAAAAGGTATGCAATTTTAGAGATGCATCATTTATTATTTATTACATTTTGTTCCTGTTTAAAGTACACATTGATCAACACAGAAAGCAATAAATAATCCTTCCAAACATTCCAGGATATATTTATATGGCACAATCAATTATGAAAACAGATTGATCCAGTTACTTCCTGTACTTCCTCTTTTACGTCTGCAGTTAGCAAACAGAGAGGTCCAGTTTTTCCCACATAGAATCAGAGGCTTGAATGATGTCATTTAGAGCACTGGGTCCCATTCCCTGTTCAGTTCAAGCATGAAGATTAAGGCACCTGGAGAAATGTCTCTCTGCTTCTGCCTGAACACATGTGAAGCTACTGTATCTCCTTTGATAACTGCTTCCAGAGTGAAACAGCTTATATTATAGGGAAGTTCCACAATCTGGTTTTCTGTAACTTGAGTCCATTATTTCATGTCCTGCATTCTGGAACGACAAAGAACAGGTCTTCCTCTTCTGCATGGCATCCTTTCACATGCCTGAAATGTGCATCTTTTATCACGCTGAACCATCTTTTCTTAAAGCAAAATATACCCAGTCCCCTCAATTTCTCTTTCTAGGATTTAATGTTTGGGTCCCTAATCATTGCTTTTCTTTGTACCTGTTCTAGTTCCTCTGAATCTTTCTTAAAGTGTGATACCCAGAGAGGGACACAGCATCTCAGGTGCAATCTGACCAGCACAGATTATAGTAGAACTATTTTGGAATGGTTCTTCTATTGACCTTGACTAAACTGTGTTTATTATTTACCATCCATGTTACACTGCTGATTCATATTCACTTTATGATTATTTACAATTCCAAAATTAAGTTCACATGTATTATAACCAGTAAGGGTATTCCCCAACTTTCCTTTGTTTCTTTTTCCAAAGTGAAGAACTTGCAGTTATTAAATTTTCATTTTTCTGCTTTCAGTGCCCTTTTCTAAATTGCCAAGATTATTTTGAATTTTGTTCGTCTACTAGAGCATTAATTTTGTGCAAAACTAAATGTTGCATTCATTTCTTCATCCAAATAATCAGCGAAAAAATTGAAAAATGCTGGGCTGAAGGCCAATTTCTTTGATCCTCACTTGCTATGTCACTCCAATTTGATGAGGAATCTGGATTGAACTCTCTTAAAATACTGTTTCAGGTAAACTGTAGATCTACTTAGTAGACATTCCACCTAGCCCATATTAAGCTAGTTCACTAATCAGAATCTTATAACATACTTAAGTATTATGTACTAAAATCAAGGTATATTATGTCCTACCTTCCCACACTCTACTAAACAAGTTATCATTTTTTAAAAAAATAAAATCATTACAATAATTCAAAAACAAATGTGTTTTTCACAAATCTATACTGATTTATAGTAAATCACTAGGACCATATGCTTTTAAAGTGATTTGAATGTGAAAGAAGTATTTCAGATTTTGCCCAAATACAGTATCTCTTCTCCTTAAAACAGCCTGGCTTTTTTTCAGCTTTTGTCCACACTTGAAAAAAGACGCTGTTGCTTATTAAAGTTATTGTAACTGTTTTTTGTTTTTGTTTTTTGGAGTCACAGGAAAACTAGACAAAACTTGGTCTGCTTTAAAGAGGTGCAGATTACTTCTTCTAAAATCTGTTTAAAGCATACACAGTATGCACTGTATTTTTGCCAAGATATTGACAGACAGGATGAAGTTAGACAAAATGGATTTATCTGTCCCCCTTTGAATCCCTTTTCTGGAAGTCCTCTTAGATAATAGACTGTCTTCAACACAGCCCAGAATGATAATATGTCAGTATTCTATTATCATAGAAATCACACTCTTTAAATTCTGATTCAGTGTTAGACAAATGATCTGTATTTTTTGCTGAAAGTTACATTTTGAGTTGACTGGATTCATTGGTTGATTATTAATAGTTATCTGAGGCTCTTATAAAGTATTTTTTTTTAATTAAGTTTGGTTCTGTTTTGATGCCTACATTAGTTTTGTCTAATGGAATAAGCACCATAAAAATAGACTTGACCTTTAGCTGAATTAATTACTCATTTTAATTGAAACAAAGTGAAATATGCTGTGTATTTTTGTAATATTAAGCAACTGTACAAAGACAACTGCAGAGAAGGCACTGCCTAGGTGATCTGTCTGTTTTATGGGTACTTTGAAAGGCAGATTCCAGTCTCTGCTGCTCTCCCTTTGTGTAGCACTGGGTTTAGACTGAGCAAGTTTTCAAACTGGGGATACCTCCAAACAGAAGCCTCAAGGTGAGCAAATGAGGGGGAAAGATGAAAAGAGTATTAGGCTGACATGATGCAGAACTTGCTCCTTTTGTCTCACATAAGAGACTCTGCATTGACCACTGGTGACTGATTCCAGGCAATAGTGCATAAATTGGTTGTTGTACGGATCCTGTGAAACAAAATGACGCAATATGCATGTGTGATTACAAGGGCCCAGGTCTGAATAGCAATAGCAATAGCATTTAGACTTATATACCACTTCACAGTGCTATATAGCCCTCTCTAAGCGGCTTACAGAGTCAGCCTATTGTCCCCAACAATCTGGGTCCTCATTTTACTGACCTCGGAAGGATGGAAGGCTGAGTCAACCTTGAGTCCCGTCAGGATGCTTCTCCTGAACATTTAATTTGTCCTTTCCATCTTTAATTTGCCAGTTCCATCTGATGATGTGGATGGCCCAGCAATCACACCAAATCCTTTTAGAATTCCAGACGAAAACTCTTGCTGTGTATTTATTTGTTCTTCTTTCCCATTAAATGTCATTGTGCTAATTCTGTACTCAATCATTTCCCCTGCCAGATCTGCTGCAAATACTGAAGCGAAGCATTTAGCTAATGTGAATAAGATAATAATAGCACCGACCAATGGCATAATATTACTCAGCATTCAGATTATGCTCTAACATGCTCCAGCAACATCTAAACATATCATCTAATCTAAATAATCAAAATGAATGACTGTCTAATTAAATGTGGGGTGGCACTTAGGGATTTATTCTGAAAGATCAGTGTAGGATGCCGGTTATGCGAATCGGTAGTAGAAAATGAGAATGCTAAATCTTTCATTGTGCCGAGCTTACTTTTTATTCCTCCCAATAATTTCAACAAGTAAGTTTTAAAGAAACGATAGCATTCCCATAACACAGATCTGACTCCCTTCCCTTCTTTTTTCCATATTTATAATAGTACTTAATTTGCCCCCAAATGGTTTTCAGTGATTGCTTTCCCTCCTAAAACTCAGCAGGGGTGTTTTCTAGTTCAGTCTGATTCACTGGAACAGGTTGTTAGTTTGACAACCTGAAGCAAGGCCGGGCATCTTTTCTGGCAAAAGGGGTCCCTGTTTGGTCCCTCAACAGGTTGGATGCGGTGAACCCCGGTGCAGTTTTCAAGCAGTATTAATTCGGATAGAAGAGAATATTTGTAGCTCAGGGTTGAACTGTGGAATTATTGGTGCTCTCTGAGCTTGGTTGTTTTCTTGCAGATGTTTCATTTCTCTGATAATGTTACCTATTGCGGTAATGTGACGTCTGCAAGAAAGCTCAGAGGGTTTCCAGGACCACATAGTATCAATTCCGCCGTGTTTACCATATCACTAGAGTCACTGGAAGTGGCTGGAAGTGCTGGTAGGCTTGCAGCCACCCTCATAGACGGCAGGAGTCCTCCGAGTCAGCCTGCCCCCACATTCACCCATGGAAGTTAATGAGATGAAATAACTAAATTTTCTGCCTGTGGAATAAACTCCACTCTTTACTCTTTCCCCTAGCTCAGAGAGTTGCAAACATTACAAACAACTGTCGCCTAATCTAGATAACACTCCTGTGTGGGAGGGAAATAATCAGCATCATCTCTGTTACATGAAGTAAATGTCTAGAGTGTGACTGATGGAAGGATGGATTGATTTATACGAGTTATAAGGCTAGCCATCTCAAGGCAGAGACTCTGGGTGGTATATATAAAGTTAAAAACAACAATTTAAGCAATCCAAACTACAGGTAGTCCACCAACATTCATTTAGTGACTGTTTGAAATTACAATAGCACTGGAAAAAGTGACTGATGACCATTTTTCACACTTACGGCCGTTGCAGCATCCCCGTGGTCATGTGTTCAAAATTCAGATGCTTGGCCACTGGCTCATATTTATGATGGTTGTAGGGCCCCAGGGTCCTGTGATCTTGTGAACTTCTGATAAGCAAAGTCAATGGGGAAGCCATGTTCACTTAACAACCATGTTACTAACAACTGTAATGATTCACTTAACAACTGTGACAAGAAAGTTTATAAAATGGGGCAAAACTCACTTAACGACTGTCTTGCTTAGCAACAGAAGTTTTAGGCTCAATTGTGGTTGTAAGTTGAGGACTACCTGTATAACAATTCCAAACTCGTAAAATAATAAAATTAACCACCAGAGCTTGTTTAGCCTCCTGGACAAAACGCTTGGGGAACAGTCAAGTCTTTAATGCAGGGGTGTTCACTTGATTGGAAAATATAAGTAGTCCTCGACTTACAACAGCTCATTTAGTGACCGCTCAAAGTTACAACAGCACTGAAAAAAGTGACGTGATTGTTTTTCACGTTTACAACTGTTGCAGCATCCCCATGGTCATGTGATCAAAATTTGGATGTTTGGCAACTGACTCATATTTATGACAGTTGTAGTGTCCTGGGGTCATGTGATCAGCTATTTGCTAACTTCTGACAAGCAAAGCCAGATTCGTTTAACAACCGTGTTACTAGCTTAACAAATGCAATGATTCACATAACAAATGTGGCAAGAAAAGCCATAAAATGGGGCAAACTCACTTAAAAAAGAACTTCACTTAGCAACATAAATTGGGACTCAATTGTGGTCATAACTCAAGGGCTACCTGTCCTAATTCAATGAAAAGGAACTACAATGTGTAATATTTCCTTGCAGTTAGAGATTAGTGGTAGGAGACTGAAACTAAACTAAGACTAGGAAGATTATTATTGTTTTTATGAAGCCCAAATGGGAAGCTTTCTTTAGCACTCCCAGCTTTTAAGGACCAATTCTCAGTAGTCCTTAAAGGTCATACTCAATAGTCAGAGCTGGTATAAAGGCTAAGAATATTTTACTCCAGGGGAAACTCCTTACAGAACTAGAGAAACACAGCTTCCGTAGGTGCCCTTTAACACACTTCTGTTTAATTGTGTAGGAAGAAATTTTTCTGCTCAGTCCAACCCATAAGTTGTATTTTAGAAACTTTTATTTCTGATGATCTTGCTAAATGGATTCCAATGCACAGCCAACAGATCACTGAATTCATCCAAATCCTATAAGTTATATATAACAGAGTTGGGTAGACTCAACAATAGAAAATACTAGAAAAGATATATTAACTGCAGTTACAGATTTTGCAGAAACAACAAAAATTTGAAATAAATTGCTTTCTAGCACTCTTGAGGTGAATATACACACAATGAGGCAAAGAGCACCTTCTCTGGCAGAAACCTAAGTTATAATTTCAGGCCCAAGAAATTGCTGTGGGCAGCCGAGCTCGTAGAGAGGAAAGCTGAAGCACATTCTCTCTCATTCTCTCTCTCTCTCTCTCTCTCTCTCTCTCTCTGTGTGTGTGTGTGTGTGTGTGTGTATACACAGAAGTGATTTGTCTATATTCTAGTGTGGATATAAATCATCAAGTGGGAAGCAAAAGTTCACTTAGCAGGGTATCTTGCAGTTATATTAGTGTTTTAGGCTGCAATGCTGCAATATTTAGAGCAGCATCCAAAAGGCTATAGTGTTGGTCTAAATTCTTACTCCAGATGTACTTTCCCTTCGCAAATAATGAGAGGATTTTTCTATAAGTCCAATGAATGAATAGGATTGTTTGTCTGAGTTTTAAGATCCTACAGATGTTTTGATACTGTACAAGGATCTCCACTGGGGTAGGGACAAATCATTAATTTTGCATGTTCAAGATAATTAATTACTGCACTTCCTGAACTAATGTCAGAATGGAAGTAGGTATCCATTAAGTTGCACATTTGCCTGAATTTTGCAGTGTGGAATTTGGTTCAGAATAGCGAACAAAAAATGCATGCAGTAGAAATGTTGCATAGAAAAATATAGTAGTTTAGAAAAGTCATATCAAGAAAAATTATATATGAAAATAAACTGCTTTTAAATGCAGATCACTGCAAAAATTGGGCAGAATAGGCTTACAGGTATGCAAAATTGGCAGATTTGATATGGCACATTTATCTGATTGATAAATTTTATAAATTTCACACCTTCAGCTGAAAATATGTAGGCAAGACTTAAATATTCTTAAAATAGCAGAATAGTAGCATATACAATTACAAGAGAACTATGGAAACTTATTATTATGGCTTGTTGCAGAGTCAGCCAGATGTTTGGATTGGATTTGGCATTTTTATTCATCTACCTTCCCAAGGACCTGGAATAGGCAGATGTTGATGTTTGATGGTGTTAGAGATATTGTCGCAGGATGTAAATTGTTCTGAGCAAAGCTGTCTTTTGCAATTGACTGACAGTGATTTTGTCAGTGCTGATGGTATTCAAGTGATGCTCCAGTTGTTTTAGGATTGCACCCAAGGCACTTATTACTATTGGTACTACCTTTGCTTTCTTTTACCATAGTCATTCTATTTCTATTTGTAGGTCTTTGTATTTTGTTATCTCCTCCAGATCTTTCTCTTTTATTCCGTTGTCTCCAAGTACTGCCACATCCTCTATTCAGACATTTTTGTCTTTATTATCAACAATTGTTAAGTCTAGGATGTTATGTGCTTGTGCTTGTGCTTGTCTCTTTGACTTCTAAAGTCCCAGAGCACTTTAACTCCTTCATTTTCTATGGCGTTCTCTATTTTATGGTGACACCAGTTCTTCCTTGTAGGTAAATGGTATTTCTTGCAGAGCTTCCAATGCACGTGGCTTCTGCATCCTGAACTGTTATGTTGTTTCCACTTTGTCTCTATCTTTTTGTGACCTGGGCCAGAACAATGTTAAGGTCAAAGTGTAGAAAATAAGAATAGAGGTTTACATATGTTTGTATATGTCTCTGTGTATGATTGCATGTGTCCATGTGCTGTTCTGACGGACCTTTTGTTTTAACCATTAATACTTACAGTTGAAGAAACTTGGGGAGAACAATTTTAGCAAGAAACATTTATATTATCTGGGGGTAACCTCTTAAAGGGCATTTGATCTTCACTATGAAGGTTTTCAAGTATTTGAAAGAAAAATAGAATCTTAATATACTTTTGCATAACAACAAGTATCACTCCCCTCCTTAACACTGATTTTATTTAAATTATCCCAGGTTTTTGTTAGGTTAGCTTATGCTTCTTTTAAGTATTGGCTCTCAAGAGGTTCTCTGTGTAATACGCACCTTTCATCTCTTTGCCTGCCAACCTTTATATTACCAAGAATATTGTTTCTTCTTTATACCTTGTAAATTTGGATGGTGGTAACTGTAAACTCCTGTGCTGTAGAATCCAACTGACTAGAAAGTGAGTAGAATGTTCTTTTATATCTCTAGCATCTATGACACTGAATGGAAGATTTTAACCTGTGTTGGGTTAAGTCCTTGTGTTCAAAAAGTAGCCCTTAATATTACAGTTTTTAATGTTATTGTACACTGTTGACATACCTGATTGATAATAAAATATATTAAGTATCACTCTCATCATGTCATGCTAAGATGAATCATACACATTTTAACCCTCTGAAAGAATATATATTGTTATAATATATAGAAAGGACCATAATTTAAAGGTGAAACACCCACAGTGTGACTATTAGACATTTTATCCCTGTGATCAGAGGCATGTCTTGCGTATGCATTTGCTACTAGCCTAAGACTGGTTAGCACATGAAACAGGAAGCTGAACTAGATAGACCTTGGATTCAGCGCACTTTTGTAGTTTTGTATAGGGTCTGGTTCAGAATCTAGTATTACACTGAAGAAATAGTATAGCACATTTCAGGAAACCATTTGAAGCTCTTTGGATAGGTGTCATGGATGCCCCTGAAGTGTGCTCAGATGACGAGGAACAGCCTGCTTCCAGAACTTGGGAGCAGGGCATGGCAGAACATCTGGAAGACAAGGGGGCATCTGAATCAGAAAGGGATAGGCAAGAAGAGGAGAGACAGGAACTTCAGAAGGGCCAGAGGAGTGATCAGATAAGCCACTGGCTGACAACGGGAAGGGAAGAAACGCAGCTGCAGTCAAGAGACTTGGAAGGCCAACCAGAAGCAGAAGGCAGAGAAGGGATGCAGCTGCAACCAATGAGTGGGGATGAGGAGGAAGTGTCCTCTCCACCAGATTGTGCAGGGCTGAGAGGAGAGAGGCCAACTGAGGTAGGTAAGGCTACTTGCAAGGAGGCAGCCTGGCCCCTTCTAATGAGTTGTACCAGCCGGTGGCTATTTACCCCTGCATGAGGAGCAGAGCAATGCTGAGAACAACTCTTCAATTTCGAATCATGCATTTGTTCAGCCACCATGTCCCTTGCCTTGGAACTTTGCCCTTGACTTTGTTTCTGGACTTTGGACTTTACCTTGTGGACCTTGGAATTGAATTTTGGCTTGTGGGATTTGTATTTTTGGACCATGGACTTGTCTTGTTGGACTTGCTCTGTGTTTTTCTTGACTTGGGGAATTGGACTCATTGGGTCTTGCTCTGGTTCCTGTGTGGGGAATCCTGGGCAGTACTATGCAGGACCAGTGAAGTCTCAATAGGCTTCAAATCCTTGTGATGTGTGCACATGTGAGTAGGACAAGACAATAAGTGACACTACTGAATTATGCAGGCCCTTCAACATTTCATGAATGAAACAGGCAGATATATGTCTGTGTGAGCCTACCCAATTGTCAAGGTTCACTAGTTAAGTTTCTCTTTCTTGAGATATTTCTTATCTGACATCAACGGAGATTTTCTATTTTGTAACAGCTAGCCCTTGCCAGATCTGAGACTGGGTATATTAGTAAATAAATTTAACATATTTTGTTTTATATTGAAAAAGCCCCTTGTGGAGGTTCACTGGAAATTATTCATTTATTTGATTTATATTTTGCCTTTCTGCTCTGGCGGGCATTTAAGATAGATAACATTTTTAAAAAGAATATAAGCAATTAATAATACTGATTAACAATAACCGTAAACTGAATTCCTCAGAGAAAACCTTCTAACAGAGAAAAGTCTAGCAAACAAGGTGCATCTTAATGATTTCCTAAGCCTCAAGTGAGTCGGGACCAGATGTAACTACTGAGAATATGAATTCCATAGAATTGAGGATGTACAGAAAAAGATTCTTCAAGGTGCAGGAAGGTCAGCTTTGACAGTGGAAATATTTTCAAAGATTGCCAAAGACCTCCTGAGCAGGTTTGTATAAGTAGTCCTCAACTTATGACCACAACTGAGCCCAAAATTTCTTTGCTAAGCAAAACAGTTATTTTTGTCCCATTTTATGACCTTTCTGTCCAGTGTTGGTAAATGAATCACAGCACTACTTCAGTAACAGGGTTGTTAAGTGAATCTGGCTTATCCATTTACTTTGCTTGTCAGAAGGTTGCAAAAGGTGATCACATGACTCTGGGACACCGCAACCATCATAAATATGAATCAGTTGCAAAGCATCTGAATTTTGATCACATAAACATGGGGATGCTGCAATGGTCGTCAGTGTGAAAAATGGTCATAAATAACTTTTTCCAGTGCCATTGTAACTTTGAATGGTCACTAAATGAATGGTTGTAAGTCAAGGACTAGCTGCAAAGGAGAAACAAGGGACTGTTTCAGACCTTCAGCCATTCATTCCTTAAAAGGTCAGTAGAGACACCTTAAATTGAGCCTCATAAACACTGCAGATTTTTCAGTAGAAGACTGATTATCCAGGTTGCTGCTGTATTTTGCACCAATTACAAATTCCAATCTAACAAGCTGTCATGAAACATTGATTTATTTGACATACTTTTATCCTGCTGCTATCTCATAAGACTAAATATCTGTTTATTACTTACTTGCACTTAGAAAGTAGGAAAGTATCTTAAGCCAGGGCAAATAACTGTTTCCTCGATATTAGCCTTATCTACATAGGCCATCATTGGCCCCTAAGCAGACAGGCTGCTTCCCCTTGATAAAGTGAAATAAAAAATTGTCCCACCCATCTGCTCTCACCCATTTCTGAAATAGTCTGCAATGTGTCATGAAAAACTCCATTTTAAATGGAGATTTGCAGCAAATGAATGTTCTGGACTAGATTTTGGATCTTCCGCATGCAAAGTACATGTCCTCTGAGATGTGCTGGTCTGCAGATGTGCACCAGAGTCAAGATAGATCAAAGCTTTCCTCTCATATTCAGATATTCAGGAGCCAGAGTTGGAGGGCTCAGATCAGAGAAACAAACTGTGGGTGTCCTGAGCATAGGAAGAATACTTTAAAATGTCACATGCAAAAACTCCACAGAAGACAGACAGATAAGATAGGGTTCAAAAATATTTTAAAGAAAATCCAGTCTCACTGATAAAGCTAGACACAGACACTTTGTCTCTGTCTTTTCCTGCACAATCTGAGCTATAATTCAAAAGCTATAATTACAGGGAGATAAAATGTTATATATAGGTTTGTATATTAATAACTTCTAACAAAATGAGATCTTGTTGACATAGTGCTGTGCCGAGACATGCAAGACAAAGCCCAAAATGCATTACTGAGCATTACTGAGCAAAACAACAACAACTGTGCAGCTGCATAATTCAAGATGGAATGCTGCTTGGGTTAAACAATTACAAAGAAGATGGTAACAAATTTAGGTTTCTTTATGGCTCCAGAACAATTACCCGGGATGCTGTTTAGACCATCATAGGAAGAAAAAAGTAGATTTGTCTTTCATTAAAAAAATCAAGATGTAAGAACAACTTTGCTTAATAATGTCAAATACCTTAGTTGTTGCATACATTTTTTTTTAATGTTAAAACTGTTGCTTTTGGGAGATGATAATTAGGCCACAATATTCATTTAGTAATTAGGTACAGCTTTGAATTGGCCTCTTATATATGGTAATACCAACCAGCCTTTTTTTTCTCTCTCTCTTCTCGCCTTGGATTGGTAGAGCCATGCTAGATAGTTCAATATAATTGATCAACCTGGAATTTATGCTCAAATAGTTAATTGATTGATTGACAATGTGCCACCAAATTTTTGTTAACCCTTAGCAGCCACATAGATAGATTTTTTTCCAGGATGACTTGTCTCCAAACTGATTTTTCAGATTTTCCAGTGTAATTGAGTTTATCTACCTTGCTGCTGGTTGTCCTCTTTTCCTTTTCCTTTGCATTTTTTTGCCATTATAGATTCATTATAGTTAAGTCTTCATATAATATGTTGAAAAATATGACAATTTGAGCCTGATCCTTCTCCTTTTCAAATGCAGCATCAAAATCTCTGCCTCTGTTTCTGTCTCATTTTAAACCTTCCTATCTCCTTCACAGAGGAACTCAGGGGGTATACAAATAAAATGTTATAAACATAAACAACCATTATTATTATTATTTTTTTTAAAAAGGCAATTGATGTTAAACATTAATTAAAAGACAGAGGGGAAAGCTTTCATGGCGCTAATCAGCCCCATGGCTAAATGCTCCTCTATGTGCCCCTAGCAAGGCTCACTTTGTGTGTGTGTCTGTATCTTTTTACTCATTGAAAGTTCTAAAGATACAAGTGCTATTTTCTTTTTCTGTATAGACCAGTGGTGGCGAACCTATGGCACGGGTGCCAGAGGCGGCACTCAGAGCCCTCTCTGTGGGCACGCGTGCCGTCGCCCCAGTCCTAGGCCTTCAGCTGGGTTTTATAAAACCTTTTCGCTTTAGGCCTCTGCCGCCGTGTGCAAAAAAAAAAAAAAAGGTTCAATCAGTCAATTTCAACTTCTTGCGGAAAAAAAAAAGATCTTGCAAAGTTGGAATTGATTGATTGAACTTTTTAGTCCCACCTTGTCTGCTGTTACCACCGCAGCCACGCCTACCCAATTAGCCACACCCACCCAATTGGCCACACCCAGCCAATGGGCCACACACACCCAGCACTCGATGATGCATAAGTGGGTTTTGGGTTGCAGTTTGGGCACTCAGTCTCTAAAAGGTTCGCCATTACTGGTATAGACGTTAGGGAACATTCCCTATACACAAATGTTTCCTGAAACTCTACTACCCAGGATATAACATTGTTCCATGGCCCTACTGGGAAAATATTGAAACACACCGGACATTGGAAGCACACAAACTATTTTTATACTTCAACTCTTGAAATTTTCCCCATCTTATAATAGAAGATAAAATGCCATCATCTTTTTGCCATCAGTGTTGGTGTTTTAGTAGTTAATTCTGTGAATACATGTCAGCTGCTTTTAAGAAGCATTGCTTAAAAGCTTTTTATTTATGTTGAAATTTCATTAGGGTTTTTTTGTTTTTTTACTGTGTGCACAATAAAAAAAGAATTGAGACAAATCTCTATCCATGCTTTCTCCCTCTTTGGCTAAACTTTGATGGCTACAGTTGCATAAGATGATGGATTTAATAACAGTGTTTTCACTGGAAAAGAATAACTAAACTAAAGTTGAGCTAAGCAAGCTATTTCTTTCCAGTATTTGTATGTATATACACATATATCATACATACATACATACATACATACATACATACATACATACATACATACATACATACATCACACTGGAAGTTTTTAAGAAGAGACTGGACAGCCATTTGTCTGAAATGGTATAGGGTTTCCTGCCTGAGCAGGGGGTTGGACTAGATGACCTCCAAGGTCCCTTCCAACTTTATTATTATTATATTATATAAATCTCTATATCTATTGATAGCACTGTAAAGAAATAGTTAGCTTAGCTGCTTATCATGGCAGAGAGAAAAAATCCTAAAGCATAGGAAGGAAGGAAGGAAGGAAGGAAGGAAGGAAGGAAGGAAGGAAGGAAGGAAGGAAGGAAGGAAGGAAGGAAGGAAGGAAATTGTATATCTGAAATACCTGGAAGAACATTTGCTGCATAATGTTATCTACAATTATATTGTTTTCTTTTTCTTTGATTTCTGTTCAGTTACAGACGATTCCTATTTTGACTTAGTTTTTTCGCTCATTTTATTTAATTTTTTATTCTTCTCTGTTTAGATATTCTCCTTTAAAAGTGCTACACTTTCTGAATACAGGATTATTTTTGGAAGTAATGACGGCAGTATTTGCTATACTAATTGAACCAATCAATGAAACAATAAAATCAGATACACCTGCAGACACGCAACATGCATACACATGTGTACACCCAGACACCCATCTTTGAGGCAGACAGGAGAGGATTTTTTTCATACATTGTTCTCAAGCTATGGAATAACTCTCTTCATGGCCCAATAAGGATGCATGTGTTTTATCAACATTTAATTGGTAATTAATATTAGTACTAATGCTTTCAATCATTTAGATTCTTGGGTGTTAACATTTTTGCTAGCCTCCATGAATGTTCACTAGACTGGGGGGGGGATATACATCACATCAAATTATCTTGATCACAAGGTAACATTTTAAGGTTCTTATTTAAAAAAAATACCAATGGTTTTAAAATTTCAATACCAACACGTAGAATGTTCCAGCATATAAGATTACCAGTTGTACATGTATCATGGTAGAAACTTTATTTAAAAATCTTCAGTGTGAAACTAGGGAAAACTAACCCAATAAATTCTTTTTTTAAAAAAAATATATTTTATTGGATTTTTATGGGGGTGGAAAGGTTACATCAAGGTGCTTAGGAAACACCGTGGAGATGGGTATATCAAACATCCAAAAGAAAAATCACAGATATATAGCTCAAATTAATTCATTGAAAATTCCCTCTCTATTTCCCTCATATAGTATTGCATATTCAAATTAATACATTTCTAAATAAACTTCAAACAATCCTATCAAACATCAATCACATTTTAATTATAAAAATCCAAGTCCTGTTTTTAGGCTTTACTAATTTACAGTTACCATATTCCAATTAGCCTTAAATAGACATATTATTAACACTTCGAGTGTCCTTCATTTCCCTTTTTAACATAATGATTATATCTAAAATGAGTATATTATTCCCACAATAACATTCTTATGTTTTCTTCATTAATACCATTTCTTCTCTTGTCACCAATCCCTCTTATTCTTCTTCTATTACAAAATAATTATCTTATTTAAAATAAAAATATCAATCCAATAGATACATTTCTATCTGATTTAAATATATATTCTATCAATTCATCTATGTCTATAGAAAGTCTTTTTAACCCAGTAGATAAAGTTTACCTCTCCAAGTAATTATCATATCTAAAACAAAATATTATTACAAAGGATATCCTCTTACAGAATTCACGTACTCCATTAGTTATTAAATCAGTCAAAATCTCAAAAGCCTTTTTAAACCCATTAAATGAAATTTTAAAACACATTTTTAAATCTAACTCTATATTTCTTTCTGTGCCACACTGGTTTCCATAATAAAATTCCTGCATCATCAATCCACAATATTAAAAAGTCAGTATTCCTCAACGCTTCAGATTGGTCAAAGTTCTCTTCCCTTTCTTCTACTAGTCTTTGGATGGTGGAAGCCATTTTATTCCATGTTGTAGTTACTAGTTGTTTATCCACATTATCACAATTTTCAATAACTTGTATCTGAGTGTCAGTCTCTATTGATGTTGATGCTTCAGGCATCTCAGTTAAAGTTATTCTTTGATCATCAAGCTTCTCCATAGATTGCATTTGGGGTTGTATAAAGTTGATTTGTTCCTTAGTTTCCACAATTTCTCCCGGTGTAGTTTCATAGTTGAGTTGTAGATATGGTTCCTCTTTAGGTTGTATATATTGCTCACTAGTCTCTTTAGCGCCACTCTGCTCCTTCTCCACTGTTCTTCGACCTATAACTTGATCCGTCAAAATTTGGAAGTAAGAGTTCATATCCTCCGTGGCTTCCAAGATTTTTTCCAGTATAAGCTCATAATCCAGCTGTGTGTTAAGTACCTCCATGTCAGTGGTGAAAGGATCTTTTAATCTTTTAGTGAAGGCTATATTTCGTAAAAGTCAACAAATATTCACCTCCAATTCTTAGTAGACCAAATCACCACAGCTGTTTCAGTTATCTTACTCTTATCATCCTTTGAAGGTTAAAGCCATCCTCCAGCAATGAAAAAAATATACAGTTGCAGTAACACTTTTTGTCACAAGATGTCCTCAGCAGGCTATAAGGTCTTTCTTTCCAAGTTAATAAATTTTTTATTTTTCACATTAAAAAAATAAAGAAGAAAGGCCTCTCCAAAATCGTAAATAGCATAGTTATAATAGTAATAATCAAAAATAGAAATGTTTTCAGGCTCCCTCAGTATTCCAGGAGTTAAATAGTCAATAAAAAATTAGCTGGTTTATTTTTTTTTTCGATTCCCAAAGCTGTTTTTCCCAAGTGCCCAAACGCTGCTCTCTCACAGCAGGGAAGTAATTCAAATACAAAAGCTTTTTACAGGAGAGTAATTAGGGAAAGAAGAGGGAGGAAAGGTCTCACCCGGATTCTCCACGGGGGTTCTTTATGCTTAGTTGTTCTTCTGGCTTTCGGCTGGTGCAGCAAAGTGATCGTCCATTTTACTGGCCGATCTTTTCTCCGACGGCCCTAAGGAGCTGGCTCGGACTGAGGAAGGAGCTGCCGCCCTTCCCCAGTCAAACGAGGGCCTCCTCAATGGTGGTCGCCCCTCCAGGGCGACTTTCGACCCAATTGAGGGTCTACCGGCAGAGGGAAAACAGCCGGTGGGAGAGACGGATCTCTCCGTGCGACTGCGTGTGCCGCTATCCGGAACCGGAAGCCTAACCCAATAAATTCTTGATGGTCATTGATACCAACAGAAGGATTTTTCCCAAGATGAATTATGAATGCAGCCTGAAAAGGGAAATTTTGACTGAGATGTCACTGAACAGGAAAAATTTTAAATAATTCTTCCTATTTGCTCTGTTAAATTTTCATATATTCTCCATTCATATACACAGAGACTCTCACAGATGTAGAAACAAAATTTCTCTTCCAGAGGAGTGTCACATGCAAAACAGATTCAGGCACTATACTTAAACAAAATGGATAAATGTTACGTATATATTATGGAGAAGTAGCTTAAAAATCCATTTGAGTTGCAAGTCTGAAAGTTTTATTTCATATCTATATCATTTTTTATTTCTACTGGGATGAGAAATGGGGGGAGGGGGCAGCTGGGACTTTCCATCCCCTTTTCTAATATAAACTACTGTTCTAAAATAATTGGGGGGGGGAGAATCTGGCTTTGGATTAGATTAAATTTTCCAGTGTCATCAGGTTGTATCTGAACATAGGATCAGCTACATTCAAAGTATAATATATGATTATTGCTCTTTCCTGTCCTAGTTTTACTCAGCTTTAGCTTATCCTTCCATATTCATGAACTACACTGCTGTCAATTTTATAACTAGCTTAGACTGAATATTGATTCCATACATTTCTCAATGTTAATATTAGTGTCTCTGTTGAATTTCAGTATTCTAGTCCAAACTGAACCTATAATAAGGAGGTGTTACCTAGGTGTAAAGTAATTAATTTTAAGAGCCAATAGTGAGGATACTTAATTTAATTAAGCACTGTTTACATAAACAATTGCCATAATAACAGGATACATCATCTTCCAGTATAGACAGAATGGAATATGTTTTAGTCAAAACAGACGTTGACCTAATGCTAAGTGCAGACTATCTCATTTTTTTCTATGTAGAAATGGAGTACAGGGATTATTCAAGCAATTTCGCTGAAGGCTAGAGCAACCTAATTAGAATTATTTTGTTCCGCAAAGGCATAAAATAGCACTTGGAAATTGCTCTTTAAAAATTAAATTCTTTGGGGGGAAATGCTTTTTTTTTTTGGCTTTGTAAATCCTAAACTACCTCCATTGAATATCCTACACAAAAAATAAAGCTTCTATTAGCATTATGGGTAAACAGCCTTTGGCACAAGTGCATCACTCTGTAAAGAACATTGCAGACTGCTGAAGACTTGCCATTAATTTCAACAAGCAGCTATGACCGTACTTTAGAAGTTCTGGACTTGGTCTGAGCTTCAGGACTGCTAAGTGTGGGAACATGGACTAGTGGCTGGCAGCAATGTGAAGGGGATCCTTAAAGGAGGATAAAATTTAATTTATTATAAAATAACATGAAGAATCTGCCAAAAACATTTGAATGTGCTAAGGATTCTGTGTTCTTCTAATTGTTCTCCAGTGGACACTAATGCCAATAAAGAGACCAGAAAGAATCTAAAATAAGTGTAGCAACCCTATGTGCAAAAGCATCTTCAAGATCTAGTGTCTTCCTCAAAATGAAGAGAACATCATCACATCACAGCATCATCACATCACAGCATCACATTGTAAGACCCACCCCTTTTGTATGTATATCTGACATTGCCACAACATACAGAAGAGCCGGAGCTTGCAGCATGTCAAATTGGTTATTTGATGCCCCCTGGGGGTGTCTTTACCTATAAGTAGAAATAGGTGCAAGCAAAAGGCCAGAAAATGGACTAGTACTTTCTTTGCATGCTTCCTACATATGAAAAGTTGTTGAAATAGTCATAATGGGGTGAATCATCTATTCTGGAAAAATTATCCCAGGTAATCCATCTCTGCTTTCATCAGTTCTGCTTAGCGTCCTCAGGCAGGCAACTAAGTAATGTCACAGACATGGATCAGAAATTGAGGTTTTAGCCTATAACAAGAAAGAGATAAGTGTTGCATTCCAGAGGATGAACCTGTATGAGAGAAGATGTACACAAACAATCCTTCTGCTATTTTCTACAAGAGAGCAATCTCACTATGCAAGGGGAATAGCCAAGGCTAGAATTTTACTACATCACCAATATATCCTATAATGAATATGCCAGGAAAGAAAAAGTGTGTTTGTGTGTGTGGGGGGGGGGGGGGAGAGAACAAGAATGACTGACCTTCACAAAAGGGGCATACTTTGTTTCCTTCTACTTATTGTTAAGGATATTGGACTAGTTTATTAAAGTAGAGGAGAGGGGAGAGATGGAAGATGGGGTGAGACAGGGATAGAAAATGGTACTGTATTTTGTATGGGGTTGTCAAAAAAGGCTGCAACCACCCAACTGAAACCACACCCTCTCTTTACCTACAATGAACATCAAAAAGTGAGGGCTTCAATCATGACAGGTGGGTTGGATTGAGAGAGAGTTACTTACTGGCACAAAGTTTACCCATGCCTAACTCGAATCTGGACTTCCCCACTCCTAGTCCAACACTTTGCTGGCTATCTGTAATTTAGCCAGAACAAATGCCATTCTTCATGATCCACTGACAATGTTAAGAATCAGGAGGTTTATGTCAACCATTGAAAAGTGGAAAATCTTCTGTGTTGGTCATGTAATAATGAGTTCCCCACTTCTACCCCTTTTCATTTTTAAAGTGGCACCTGTGTGGAACCAGCCTAGAATCTTTGATGCAAATTCAAATGGCAAAAACAAAATGTAACCTCTATCTCTTCCTAAATTTGTCAGCCAGCCATCCCTGGACTCACATTGTATCATTTTTAAGCTGCCTTTTATTGGCCATAAAATAATCCAATCATCATGAAATCCGGCAAGCTGTTCAAAGTGATCCAGGATTTGCTATATTCCAAGTCTCATAAACCTGAAATGTATACTTCATAAAAGTATTTATAACTAATAGAATGTTATAATATAATATAAACAACAATGCCCTCCTAATTATTATTTTAATCTACATATACACAATATACACTGCATTTCTTTGTTAAAATTCCTTGAAGCAGTAGCCATAAATTATGATTAAAATAAAGGGAAAACCTTTATACCTGATAATTTTGCAAAAGGTATACAGTCATAATAGCACTAGCTTTCAATTATTTATCAAGCCAGCTTGAAGTTCTAGTTCCAAAAGAATACCAATAGCTTTACTTGGAATACCTAACATCCTACGACTTTAACACCATCAAACAACAGCTGTCTATCCCAGGTCCTTGGGAAGGACTCAATAAGTGAACAAAAGTGCCAAATTCAGTGTAAACATCTGGCTGACTATGAGACGAACAACAACAATAATAATTAAACATTATTGACATGACAAAATTGCCATCAGCCAATTGCAAAAGCCAGCTTTGCTTGGAACAGCTTGCATCCTGCAATGATACCTTTAACACCATCAATCAACATCTGCTATCCCAGATCCTTAGGAAGGATTCACTAGGTGGAAAAGATGCCAAATCCAATCTAAACATCTGGCTGACTGTTCAACCAACCATAATAAACCATAATAATAATAAACATCTATTTGATGAGTCCCATTCACTTGTTTACTTGCCTGTTCTGGGGAAAGATGTTGCTTAATAGAGAAAGAAACAATCTGTATGAGTTATATTGGATTATAATAATTAAAGCTTCCTAAGGTTCTGAAAGGAATTTCCTGCTGAGATGTAGACATAGATTTCATAGGTTTTCAGGAGCTGCAGATGATCCATTAGTCTCATCTGACTTTTCTGGCAGTGTGAAAAGAAGATGTGAGTTTTTTTATGGCCTTACTGAAGATTCATTGCTTTTTTGATTGTTATTGCAGTATATTATTTCTATAGCATAAATGGCCTTTATACTAAAGTGATTAACATTCTCAGATGACAAAAGAATGTAAATTTACTGAACATCTTTTATTATAAAATGCTTTGTAGTTTGAAATACTCCTAAAGAGATTTCAGAAAATGTCCTTCACTATATACAGACTGTTATGGATTTTCTTCCTTATTTCATTCATATATCTAATTACATATTTCTTCACAGTTTGGCAATTGAGCCTGGTATTTTAACTTAATTCGTAAATCTATCAGCCTATCGGTTAATCATCTACCCATCTATCCAAGGTATTCTAATCTATGCACCATATACATGAGGACCTCCCTTGATTTTATCCCGCCAAAGCAAAACCAGTCTTCCAAATCCACCATCCAAATCTCTTTCAGTCACTTATACCCTGGTCATGTCTTGTATGGACTATTGCAATGTCTATACATGGGCTCCCCTTGAAGAGTATTCAGCTGGTGCAGAACACGGCCACATGAACAATTTTGGGCATCCCAAGGATGGTGCATATAACACGGTGCTGCATGAACTCCATTGGGTGATGGTTTGTTTCAGTCCAATTCAAAGTGGTTAAAGTCTTACATGGCATGGGACAATGTTACCTGAGGAACTATCTTGCCCCCATCATATTGACCCATCCCACCCAGTTAGGTGGGGAAGGTATGCTAGACCCCCTCAGTTAAAGTATTTCAACTGACAGGGTCCAGGAAGAGAGTCTTCTCCGCTGTTGTCCCCACTAGGCAGGCCTCCACTTAATTAGTGCTACATTACACTGTTTGTTACAGTCATCCTACAACTATTCATTTAGCAACTGTTTAAAGTTACAATAGCACTGAAAAAATGACTTACAACCAGTCCTAACACTTACAACTATCATAACATCCCCACAGTAGAATGGGACAATTCAGGGTTGCCCTCCCCACAGTCACATGATCAAAATTGGAGCACTTGGCAACTGGCATGGATTTGCAATTGTTGCAGCGTCCCATGGTCATGTGATTGCCATTGCAAAGTCAATGGGGGAAGCCAGATTCACTTAACAACCACATTATTCACTTAACAACTGCAGTGACTTGTTTAACCACAATTACAAAAAGGTCATAAAATTGGGTGTGACTTACTTAATAACTGCCCTGTTTAGCAACAGAAATTCTGGTCCTAATTATGATTGCAAGCCAAGGACTACCTATAAGGAAAAATGCAGTCATGGCACCTATAAGGTCCATCCCCATTGGAGTATGACATGCACCTGTTGGACTTTGGTTTAGTTCTTCTGGAAGAAACTGGGGACTGAGGTCATGGAATAAAAGCAATTGTGGTCTTAGGATTTTGTGGAGAGAGGCAGATGAAGCTGGTGTTTGTATAGTATGCTAAATTTGGCTAACTAAGCCACATGGAATTTTGAATCAGTATAGCATTTATGTATATAATTCTCTTTGTTTGACTCTTGGGATCAAGAAAACAATAAAATGTCAACAATATGTGCCCCAGCTTTATTAAAAATGACTAAAGGAAACAGTGTTATGGGTCTGCAAGCTGACAGTTTAAACTAAATGGCAGCTGCTGGATTAAATCTTTGTAAATACATTATACACAGTATTGTATTTCAGATGTCAGTGAAGATTTTGCTAGTAGAAAACCTAATCTTATTGCAGAAAATACTAGCTTTATTTGATTACTTCTGGATTTGACTTCAGAAAGCATAAATCCCCTTGATTCATGCAACAGAGAAACCTGGAAGACAAAGCTAAGAGAGGTAATTTTCATAGTTTTGCCCAATTTAGTCAAACAATTAACTAGGATTAAGTTTTTGATGGTGGATGTTTTCATGTTTCCAAACCTGGTATGCAACAGAAGAAACTTCCACTCAGCATACTCTATTAAGTCATTGTTGCTACTGGGGAAATGGTGGGATGGAAATCAGTTCTAGGCCTGGACAACAAAAAATTAGCTACCGGTTCTGCCGAACTGGTGCAAACCAGCTGAATACCACCACTGATGAAAATGCAGCAAGGTATCCTGCTGGGCAAAGAAACTGACTTGCATTTCTATCTATCTATCTATCTATCTATCTATCTATCTATCTATCTATCTATCTATCTATCTATCTATCTATCTATCTATCTATCTATCTATCTATCTATCTATCTATCTATCTATCTATCTATCTATCTATCTATCTATCATCTATCTATCTATCTATCTATCTATCTATCTATCTCTCTATCTATCTATCTATCTATCTATCTATCTATCTATCTATCTATCTATCTATCTATCTATCTATCTATCTATCATCTATCTAATTTCTATATCTATCTATCTATCTATCTATCTATCTCTATCTATCTCTAACTATCTATCTATCTATCTATCTATCTATCTATCTATCTATCTATCTACCTATCTATCTATCTATCTATCTATCTATCTATCTATCTCTATCTATCTATCTATCTATCTATCTATCTATCTATCTATCTATCTGGGGAAAGTCAGCCCCCCCCCCCCAGAGAAGGAAATATTAAAAAGGCAGAATATTATATTTCCCCAAAGGATCTTAAAGGCAGAAAAACAGGCCCAGTTTTTCTTAACAGCCACCAGTAGAAACTCAGGAAACCATCTTTTAGAAATACAGATTTGATAATCCTATTCAGAACGGTTGGAGCCAGGAAGCTAGAAGCTAATGAGATTAGAAAGACAAAGAGCCCTAAAATCTACATACCCCACCCAAACTCTAAAGACATGACCTTTAGAACATAATAGGATTAACCCACCACCATCAAAGAGAGAGAGAGAGAGAGAGAGAGAGAGAGAGAGAGAGAGGTTGTGGTTGTGGGGAAAATAGGAGGGGGAAAGAGTATTAGGTATTTCATCACCTTAAGTTATTTTATAAAAATAATAAAGGTGGTATAAAATCTAATAAATAAATAAAAGGCTAGGAGGGAGAATTCACATTCTCTCTGCAGTGAAGTACTCCTAGTCATTTCTCTGACTGTAGCCTGGGCTGAGAGCATCCATAATGCCTGAGAGGTTGAAGAATTCCCTCTACTGCGGAGGTAGCTTTGAAGAACATATGAATCCCTAACAAATTATGCTTATTTTGATATTGGCTGAGCAATAACATAATGCAATGCCGTGTTAGCCCTCACATGCTGTTAGCTCTTTGCTCAGCACACCAAAGTGCCCAGTTGCATCCATTTTCACTTTATATATATGTTCCTTAGAGTAACCTTGGGAACCATTACTAGAAAACTTTCTGTTTTGCTGTTCTTAAATAATGCCTAAATTGTTTTTGGTTCATGCTAGTCATATGGTGTAAGGTTTGTCTCTAAAACAATGAGGACGGACCTATGACATACATGTCAAAGGTGACACACTATGACTTTTTGGATGACATGCCTGTGTTCACCAACACCTGACAGCAATTATTCTCAAAAGCATACCCTGTTCTCACAGAGGCTGTGCGGAACAGGCAGAATGGGGTGTGCTTGTGTGAGGCTTCCTGGCCCTCCAGAAGTTCTCTGAGAGTGCCATGCTCTTACGTAGCCTCCAGGGCTCCAAAAATCATATGAGAATGGGGCGTACTTTTGGATGATTTTCAGAGGCTGTGGAGGCCATGTGAGAATAGGATGTGCTCTCAATAGTCTCGGGAGCCTCCAAAAATTCTGTGAGACGATTGTGCTCTCACTTGACCTCTGGAGTCTCTGAAAATCATGTGAGAATGGTGTGTGTTTTCACATGGTTTTTGGAGGCTCCAGAGGCTGTGGAAGAGCATTCTTCGAAGCTGCTTCAAGAGAGAAGGCCTCATGCGACCCAGAGCAGCCTCGGGTAGGCCGCAAGGTCCTGTGAACAGAATATCTCCTGAAGGTAAGCAGCGTACAACAGATCGTGGGGATCCCACACATGATTGAACCGTATTGTTTCTTTAAAAAATGAATATGTAAAGAATTGATTCTCTTTTGTTGGGGAGAGAGGTGACAGTCTAGCAGAGGCAAGTTAGGCATTTCCCCAATTTTTGACACACTGAGCCCAAATGGTTTGCCATCACTGCTTTAAAAACCAGGATATGCAATTCAGCTTCAACTTTCATGCTAGTCACGTAGCTGTATAGGCATTATGAGCAAAGAGGAAGAAGAGTGGTTTAAAAAAAAAAAAAGGTTCCAGAGTTTGTACTAAAAACTATTCTACTTATAGAAACAACATCCCTAGGCAGCAGTAACCCAGGCAGCTTTGGTTCAGTTTGCTTTTTAAATGCTGTATTCATCACAGATTTAGATTACTGCAGGAGAAATAAAAACCGTTCTGAGATTGCAGTATATCATTTTGCAGTTTTTTTTAGCATTTGTGCATTGTCATACAGTTGGTGTGACTCTTTTGGGGCTGCAGTAAGGAGATTTCAAGTGTTTCTCAGGAAAATAAATGATCAAATGGCCTGCCTCTCTTATCTGAGACTGCTACCCAGCCTTTTCCATAGGTACAGGAAAGCTTTTCGAAGAAATGATCTGGGTTTTTCTTTATTCTGGTTCATGTCACTGACAGCTGGGCCTGGAATGCCAGCGCTAGCCTGCAGCCATGAGTCATTTTGCAAATGTTACACCAATTGCTTTTCATCTAAACCAAGTTGAAAGAGAATGGAATAGCCAAGCATATATCAAAGCAGTGTTATTTATCTTATTGTTCTTCAGATGGTTTCATGGGTTTTGATTTATTTCAATAATCTCCCCTGTGAGGTTAAGGCAAAGAGGTGCATTGTTCCTTATTTAATGATAGAGAATTGGAAAAACATAAGGAATAAGCCTGTAGCCCTTTTCACTGGTTTGCTTGAGCCAATGACAATTTAAAGTTGATTTATACAGGGATGACACTGCCTCAGTCAGATCAGCAGCTGAGTCCTTTGTACAGTATTGTGGTAATACAACACCTTGGCCTGTGACTGGACTTGGTTGTGTTAGGCACATGTCTGTGCTATTGATGAAATGTTTATATGTGCTGCCATGACCCGTCCTGAACCACAGTGAATTCAACTGAAGACAATAAAATCAAATCTTTGTCCCTGCGTCTTGCAATTCTAAACATGTTCTACCCTAATATAAATCTGTGGTGATTGGTGTTATTGAAAAATGGAAGACAAAATGTTGATGTTACCTACTGATGTATTGCATCAGTCAGTAGATAAACAATTTGGATAATGCACTGAAAGTAGGTATATATTTTTATCATGCATATTCCAAAACTTGCAATTATTTTGTTAATAGTCTACATCTCCACTGAGGAAAATCAAAGATACAGAATGGATATTCATTTGCTATATATTGTCAGATGACATTTATTCTATTCTTCTTTTTGCCAAAGAATTGTTTCTCAAAATACCCAAACCCATGTCAGTAGCAAACAAATTCAGTCCAAACCATCTCCAGGTAGTGCTGGGGAAAAACTCAGTAAGGTTGGAGGTCGATAGTCAGCAGTGAAGATGTCTTTGAACTAAGGGGGGGACTCTTCTGATTGAGTATGAGACAATGTCCTGGCTTGAAGAGTAGCAGGCCTTATCTTGTTTAAGATTGCAATTGTCAGGCATACCTCAAAGTTGTAAATTCAGGCAAACGTTTGTGTACATATAATCAGATACACCAGGGGTCCCCAACCCTCAGTCTGTGGACCGGTACTGGGCCGCAGCATGCCAGCAACTGGTCTGCACAAACAAGCAAAGCCTCATCCGAGGGATGCAGGCAGCACACAAAACCACACACTCTCCGATCTGTGGAAAAATCTTTCTCTATGGAACTGGTCCCTGGTGCCCAAAAGGTTGGGGACCTCTGAGACACACCACATAAACCGTTTCAAGAACATTAAGAGACTGAGGATCTGAAAACAAACTGAATCAAATTCCAAGAAAAATCTTGGCAGTTAGGCGTTATAGGATAAGAATCCAGAGTTGCAACCTAAATTCTAACCACCTTTCATCCTACCAAAGCATAATTGGCCTCAACAAGATGTAGCCTCCTTCAATTGGCTGCTCCTGAGTAAACAGCCAAGTCCAATTCACACATCAGTCTTTTGTTGCTCTTTTTTAGACACCAGCATTCTTGAGAACTAGGTGGAAGACTTTCCTAATCTAGGTGAGTGTCAGCAGAGTCTGGGGCTGTAAGTCACGGGAAATACTGTTCAAAGAACACATTGTAAACTCCATGACTTCGGGCTTTAAAAGTCATCCAACAGAATCAGATCAGACAATGTCCTGGATACTTCTGCATATTTCTAAGGCTGCAATCTAAGTCATGACAAGCTTGACTGATTTTATACTCTAGGTGTTAACCATATGTCATAGCTATGTAATGGGATAGATCTCCAAACCCCTCAGAAAATCTGTACAAGAGAAATGATAAAATGGTAGAGAAGAAAAATATTCTTTGTAATTAGTTTTTACTAAGGCCCCATCAAATTTCAGAAATAATAACAATAACAATAACAACAAACAACAACAACAACAATAATAATAATAAGGGACCTTGGAGGTCTTCTAGTCCAACTCCCTGCTCAGGCAGGAAACCCTATACCATTTCAGACAAATGGTTGTGTTTTCCTCCCCAAGTTTATTAGTCATTGCCTAGTTGATTGCACTGCACTTATTTTAAGAGTATACCAAAGAGCTTAATGACATCTGTATAGCGCAAGAAAGCACTCTTAGGGATTGCATCGATTGTGTGAGACATCACCAAACTCTGTACAATAATCAAGGCTTTGACATGAGCACATATAGTTTCATATTAGATGGGAGATTCCCCCAAAGATCTCTTTAATCCATTGAGAATATTTAACCTAATTGGTCCTTTACCCTACATAGAGGAATAAATGTTATAAACCTAATCCCAACATGAAGTGATATGACCATAACAAGATACTAAAAGTAAAATCCAGTTTTAAACCACATCCTCTTGTTCACTAGAAATATAGTCCAAACTCAGAATATAACTGGATTTTTGTTCAATAACAAGTTGGTAAATGCATTTTTATGAAATCTTTAATTGCTTCAAGCTTGGTGATTCCAACATAAATACTGAAAGTCTCTAACACCATCTTTCTAGGAGTCCTCAGCACCAAAACCAGGATCACTTCTCACAGTTCAGGCAGGAAGACTGCCAATGGAGTGGGCAGTAAATCAACAAAATCCTGGGTAAGTCATGAGTAAACCACATCAGATACTAGCACTTCATATCGGCAGTAAACTGCCATCTTACTGTACTATATTAATAATCAATATAATGTTCCTTGAGCAGCCTATAAAAATGGATGTTTTTGCTTGGCTTACCCAGTACATAAAGTGATAGGATTAACTATGAGGACTGTGCAAAGCACTCAGAAAGGTTGTTTTCTGAATTCCAAAGCATCCCTCTTTAAAATGTTACAGCAGCCAGATTTTCTGGAGCCCTCAGCACAAATCCTCTGAAAACTGTCCCCAGTGGACTTTATGTGCATTTCACACATAGAGACCACTTAATTGCAAAGACAACTTAAGGTCATATTGAGCTGCTCCAGTTTTATTGTAGTGTTTTCTCTCTTCTCCCAACATATAGACATGATCTTAGAAACTTTGTTGACACAGTAGCTGATGGCATGGTCAGGTGCTTGAAACTATCCAGTTCCTATTGGCCACTTTATGCTACTGCAGACACCCACACACCCTCTCCTGTGGTTGCTAGGTACTATCCTCCATGTTTATTTTGGTTTGGATATCACAAATGATTGGACTCCTGGTGTAGCTTCTGGAGAGCTTCTAGCACTTTCTGAAGTATTTAAGTGTTTCATTGGTTCCTTTCCTATATGGATTTAGCACTATTTGAAAGAGCAACTTGATATGTTTTGAAAGTATTGGTTAGGGTTTGGTTCATTTGGAAGATAGGGGAGACTGTTGCCCTTATCTGCCTTAGCATTAAAATATAAGGACAGGATTATTTGATGCCTTTACCAGTAAACCAGAATTGTGCTCAGCTAGAGAAAAGAAATATAAACCAGCACATAGCAGAGTAGAAATGAAGGCCTTCAAGGAGATACTCAAATGCTGTGACGTGTCTGCCTACAAAGATTAGAATTGTGAAGAAAATGGTTTTCCCTATGACACTCTATGGATGTTGAAAATTGGACTTTAAAGAAGCAGGATAAAAATAAGTATTGCAATAGAATGTGTGGATGACCTTGAAGGTAATGAGGGAAAGAGATGCTACCTAGGAAACAATAGGCAAGAGAAGGGAAGCCTATAGTCGCTTAATAGTCAAAAGTAGAAACCTAGATAGGACCCATCCTAACTGATCTAGCAGTTAAATATGGTGGTGGGTTTGTACCTTCAGACTTGCAAGACTCTGTTAATGTAGCTATAGTATTCTAATTCTACTACAATATAGTAGAATTAGAATACTAGCTCATTTAGTCGTGTTTCCTGTCTGGTTTATCCCGGAGGGCTGACTTGATACATTTGTACTTTGGGGTTGGAGAAGGCTCTTGAATGGATAACCAGGAAAACAAAACAAATAGATCATAGAACAAATTGATCCAGAATTCTTGAGACACAAATGACCAGGCTTAGTCATAATCGTCCTGGACATTTTGGACATATGCAAAGATCCAGCTCCCCTGAGAAATCCAAAATGCTGAGAAAACTGAAAAGAGAGAAAGGAAAAAGAGGACCAGCAGTAAGAGAATGGATTCGATTACAACAGCAATGAGCAGACCACTGAGGGGCCAGATCCATCCTGAAGAAAGTCTATCCGTATGGCCACTAAAAATGTTACCCTTTGGATGGCACCTAATCAATCAGTATCATTTTTGAAGATTGGTGGGTTGAGAAATTCAAGAAATAGATGCTTTTCAGATGACTTCAGGATTAACTGAGCTATGAGGAAGTGTCCTAACCCTCTCATACAGATGAATAGTTGATTTTAAGTTAAGGATACTTTTTTTTCTTCTCCCAACTAAATAATATTATATAACAGGATTTTACTTCATTCTGTATTAATCCCTATTTATTGTCATAAAACTGGCTTTTAATAGAAAGCAATTGTATAAGCCCAAGTCAGGATGTATGAAGACAATATGCATGTATTCAGTTATTATTTCATTTTCATTTAGCTCTGGTTTAGTCTAGAGCAGTGGTGGCGAACCTATGGCACGCATGCCAGAGGCGGCACTCAGAGCCTTCTCTGTGGGCACGCGCACCATGCCCCGGAGATGGCAACCGTCCCTCTTCAACCAGCCGCCCACTAACTCGCCGAGGTCCCACATGGCCGGATGTATCCCACTACCCATGCACTCGCTGGCCTCTGTGTGCAGGGGCCGATGGTGTCAGGCAGCAGCCACCCCAGCCCCTGCCTTACCTTGCCCTGTGACAATGGCACCCCCACCCTCCCTCGCCTTGCCTCGCCTCACCCAGCAGGACGAGCCTCCTGCCCACTGCCCCACCTCCAGAGACCCCCCTGGATCTCCACCAACCCTGCCCGGCCCCCACAGGCGTCCCTCCCCATGAGCAACATCGAGATGATCACGCCCACCTTGGTCACACCCACCCAATCTGCCATGACCACCACAGCCATGCCCACCCAGTGGGCCACGCCATGGCACCCGGCGATAAATAAATGGGTTTTGGGTTGCACTTTGGGCACTCGGTCTCTAAAAGGTTCACCATCACTGGTCTAGAGGTTAAGTCATCAGGCTAGAAAATGGGAGATGTAACTTCTAGTTCCACCTTAGACATGAAAGCAGACTGGATGACCTTAGGACAGTCCCTTTCTCTAAGCCTAACTCACCTCTCAGTGTTGTTGTTGTGGTGGTGAAAATAGAAGGAGGAAGGAATATTAGATACTTGCTGCCCTGAGTTGTTTATAAAAATAATAAAGGTGAGATATAAATACATAAATTGCATCTAATCTTGTATGAATCTTTTTTTAAAAAAAATTGCATTTTTTAAATTTTCATACGCAAGTTTCAGTTATATAGGATATACCAAATGTCACGCCCTACAGAAACTTTTTCATATAAATTACATTAAATGTTCAAACTGGTTGCCATTTTCTTCTAAACACTTGTTTACTTGTTAGATGCTTGTTAGTATATTTTTTGGATCCATTCTCTCCAAGTATATACTGTTTTGTATTAATTTGGGTGGTGGGCAAGAATTATACATTAGTCATGTTTATTGCATTGTGCCATTCCATCATAAAAGAAAATGATATAATAACTAATGAAGCAATAGTTAAATACTAGATAGTTGTAACCCATCCATTAACTTCATGATGAGAATCATAACTTGCTTTGTCTAATTTTGGCATTCTCAATGCATGACCAAATGCTTAGCAACCATTCAGATTTATTATGGATCTCACCAGAGATAGTTATAATCCAGTTTTAGAGTTATGACACGTGAACTCATGTTGGGTGCTCAGCAACTAGCCTGCATTTATGGCCATTTGCAGCATCCCATAGTCACGTGAATGCATTTTACGATGGGGATTTTGCTGAAAACCAGCATTTACTTCCAGTTTTTGGCAAAGCTGGGCCAAAGCAAATCATTAGCTCACTTAGCAACCATTACAAAAAAGATCGGAAAATCAGATTGGTCATATGGATAACCCATTTTACACTCATCACAATTGACGATCTTGATGGGCAGACTCCATTATGGTTGTAAGACAAGAACTCTCTGTAGTATGCTATCAATGCTAATCAATGCACTATGTGTTTTGCAAACTATGTGTGAACCCAATTATTTTTGAATTATCCATCAAAGTATGGATTAAGAAAGCCATGACTTAATGTGATGGGTAAGTCTGGCCACTGTGGCAATATGTCCTTGCTCAGTAGTTCTGTTCTTCAGGAAAGAAAGGAGGAATGGAGCAAAGATGTCTTTTGAGCAGATAAGAGTGTATTGCTTGATAGACCACCCATCTACCTGTGAGTCTAGAAAAGGAAAATCACAAGAAGATCAACAGATGATCACTTTCGTGTTTTCTGAGCATCAGTGTAGTATTAGGGGGGGGGGGAATTACTTTTTCCTGAGGCTAATAAAGAAGTGGCTTTTCCCCCTTTTTTGTGCTGATTTCAGCTATATTCAAAAAACAGTAGATTTTTTTTAAAACTTAAATGCTACAAGAGCCTTTAAAGCAGATTTTAGAGCATGTAACCAGGTCACTTCAGCAAAAGGTTTAAGGGCCCATCACCTCACAGTCTAATATTGTTTCATTTGAAGCAAGCCTAGCAAAAAGAAAGAATTACTCTAAAAAAAGAGTAAGCCCAGCTATTTTTTTGTTTGCTCCTACAGTGATGATAGTTGCTCTGTTAAAATGAAAGCGACAGATTCAATATTGTTGTGTGTACTTAGAAAGTATTTCCCCCTGTTGCCAACACTACAGAAAGTCTCTCATCATGACCCTTTTCTTTCAAGAGGAGATTCATCATTTTCAGCTCTTTCATATTTCTCCCTCATTCCACTCCCATGTACAAGAGATCCACGACATTTGTTTTCGTGTATTGCCCAGAGAACAGTCTGCCATTAGGAAAATTGGAGCTTTAAAAAAGAGGATAAGTAGGAAAGCTCAGTTATAGTTCTAAATTTGCCTGTTTTTTTTTTTAAAAAAAGCCCATCAAACACCATTAGGCTTTATAGCTCTAGCAGCTGTTTAATGGACAATAATCATTCCAAACACTACCAGTGTTTTTCAATCTCAGCCATTTTAATATGAGTGGACTTCATTTCCCAGACTTTTCATCTGGGAGTTGTAGTCCAATCACCCTGAAATAGCTGAGGTTGATAAACACTGGAATATATACTTGGATGTGAAATCATGGACAGGACCACCATTAGATATTTTGCCATCCTACACAAGATAATATTCTGGCACCACCACCATCCCCTTATGGTTTGGCTCGTCTTCCAATTTTGTTAGAACTTTCAAAAGGGGCCCTCTTGTTTCTCTTTTTCTTCAGGTTTTTGAGCTTTACACATAACATTTTCAGCCCAACTTTTTTGTTTCTCCCCCCCCTTTTTTTTTTTTGAACATTTCCCCTCAATTCATGTAAGTAATTTTAATTACATCAGCACAAGTTATTGTCATAGGACAACAATTCTTCAAAATTATATTTAATCCACCAGCGGGTGCTTGCTTTTACTAATTTTTGCTTTTTTACTGCATTTTTGGAAGCCTTTTTCCATTTTAGCATCCCTTAAAAATTGATGCCCCTAGAGTGGTACCTACTTGGTCTCAGCCTAGAGTCATCCCGGGTCATGGATAGCAATGAAAGTTCAATGCTTTCAGGCACGCCCAGGTGTCACGTTTTATGGGGTCCTTCAGATGCTTTCTGAAGCTTGGTTTTCTTACAGATGTTTCATGATCAAACTAGGAAACATTATCAGTGCACTGATGAAAGGTCTGCAAGAAAAAAACCAAGTTCAGAGAGCAACAGAGACCCCACAATTCAACCCTGAGCTACAAATATCCTCCTCTGTCAAATTCTGTGCTACTCCAGGGAATGCTGAACTATAATTTCCAGTATTTCACCATGTACCACACTGCCTGGAGCTTCTGGAATTCGTAGTTCAACAGTAAGCCTCAGGCTTCACTCCAAAGCAGATTTGGATCCTATGTGAGGGTTGTTTTTTTCAAGTATGTGTGTGGGGGTCTTTTTATCTCCACAACAACAACCTAATGTCTACTCTCAGGTAGACTGAGCTGAGAGAGGTGACTGATTCAAAATCACCCAATCAGCTTTTGTGGCTAAAGATGGACTTGAAGCTGAGGCATTCCAGTGTGGTCTAGTACCTTAACCACTATACCACAATGTTTCTCTTTAATTATATTAATGTACAGTAGCTTATATCCTATTGCTATAAATACAATCATTGTATGCGCCCAGCATTTGACAAAGAACCACTATCAGATAGTTATTGATTCTTGGAGTTGATTTAAGTATTTTTGTTTCAGTGTGTGACCTTTCATGCAAACCAGGCCAATGAGCTTCATGTGAAGCATAAGCTAATTATGCCCTCCAAAGGGAAGTATAGAAATAAATGGTATTATATGGATTCCCTGTTCTCATGTGAGTTGTAAGCCCTTCCGTTTGTTTTATGGATTCTTAAGTTTGTTTTTGTTGTTTCAACATTTTACGGTTGTTCTAGTTGTTTTAAATGGCATCGTAAACTGGCCTGGATAGCAGAGAAATTCTTTCTGGCAACAGTCCCTCAAAGATATAGGACCAAACGAAGCAGTAGGAAAAAGTAGGATAAAGACTAAAATTAGTGAAATGCAATTGATATGAATCCTCCTTAGATATATAGCAATTCCTGTTCAGCCTAATTAAAAAGTTGCATTTTATGAACATTTTTGAAAGGCTTTCGGGGCTTCACCCAACTTTTTCTAGAGCAGGGGTGTCAAACTGCCGGCCCACGGGCCAGATGCATCACGCAGAAGCCGCACCCACCCCAGCTCCAGCAAGGGGGAAAAAGTCGTGATATGTTGTAACACGTCACGTGACGTGGCAAGTTTGACACCCCTGTTCTAGAGGGTGCTGAGATGTGTTTCTAGAGTTCCAGGCTGCACATCTTTTTTCTTGAATTTGAGGGATCTGAAGAGCATATTCATATTTCTATGACAAACTAAGGGCTACGTTGAGAAAAAGCGTGACAGAGCAAAACAGGCAGGACAGACATTTATTAAAAGAATAACTACAATAAATATTGTATTTACTTCTGGCCAATTTACTATATTACTGTGCATTCTGCTATATCTTTTTTTAACCTTTGCATATTTTTGCAGGTAACTGTTCATAATCCTCTGCATTTAGATGCAAACATAAATATGGTACAAATACGCACCCTTTTGTCACGAAGAGAGGCATTTGAAGACGAGACATACCTTACATAAGCAAAACAATTAGCAAACTATTCTGGAGGTTTAGCTTCATATAAAAGTCATCTGTGCTTATTAAATTCATAGAGCATCCTGGGTATTTTTCATTTGTCCATTTTTGCCTTAAGCATGCAAGAGAGGGGAGGGAGGGAGACAGCAGGGGGACTCTTTTCCTGGCATTTGCCCAGTGGTGGGATTCAGCCAGTTCGCACCACTTCGGCAGAACCGGTAGCTAATTTTTTGTTGCCCAGGCCCAGAATGGACTTCCGGAAGCGGCATCCACACATAGAACCGGTTGTTCACATATTTGAATCCCACCACTGGGTTTGCCTCACTTTCAGCACTAAATGAGGAGGATTGCCAAGAAGCCCACTCCAAAGCTTCAGGTTGCCTCTGGGTGTCTGGTTGTCAATTCCTGATCTGAATAAATATAAGGGTCTCTACTTAGGTTGCAACAATATAAAGGCCTGGGGCATCATACATCCTAAAAGCTCTTCAAATATAATTACAATGAAAGAATATGTGGCTCAGCAAAGAACATCCCCTAGACCGAGAAAAAGTGTGTTCATTTGTTCCCTGCAATAGTTCACTTCATCTAGTGATACATAAGAATATCGCTAAGGATTGATTGTTATGGCACCTCTGCTTCTCAGATCTGTGGAAATTAGACTAGTCTGTTGCATGCAGTGAATGAAATTGGGGAGCAAGATTTTTTATCCATGCTTCCATCATTTTTGTGCTCATGTTGCTTTATGAGTGATTTGTTTAACTGCTTCTTTTTGCTCAAGGAAATTTTTACAGAGAGCTTACACTTTGCTTTTCCAAGAGAAAAGAAAGATATTAATTAAACTCATACCTTTTTCCAAAAAAAATCATCGGCTCTTCAGCAATATTTCTGTGAAATCTATGCATGTCTCACGTTTACCATCATTTCACACCTAGAAATAAATGAAGAGCATAACAAATGATGGCCTTTTTCAAGAATTCATTACCATTTGTATTTTTTAAAAAAAAATACCAGGCAAACCTGAACAGTGGATTATTTTATTCCCTTCTAAATTCAAGAAAAAATATTGTGAACTTTTAAAATGCAATACACACACACACATACTCCCTCTACTATATTAACTACTGTTCCACTAAAAACAGTTTTATTCTTTGAATGATGATGATGATGATGATGATGATGATGATGTTGGAAGGGACCTTGGAGGTCATCGAGTCCAACCCCCTGCTCAGGCAGGAAACCCTATATCATTTCAGACAAATGGCTATCCAGTCTCTTCTTAAAAACTTCCAGTGTTGGAGCATTCACAGCTTCTGAAGGCAGGTTGTTCCATTGTATAATTGTTCTAACTGTCAGGAAATTTTTCCTTAGTTCTAGGTTGCTTCTCTCTTTGGTTAGTTTCCATCCATTGCTTCTTGTCCTGCCTTCAGGTGCTTTGGAGAGTAGCTTGACTCCCTCTTCTTTGTGGCAACCCCTGAGATATTGGAACACTGCTATCATGTCACTCCTCATCCTTCTCTTCATTAAACTAGACATACCCAATTCCTTATATGTTTTAGTCTCCAGTCCCCTAATCATATGCTGGCTCATATTTAAGTGATTATCCACTAGGACTCTGAGATCCCTCTCACAGTTAATACTATTGAGCAAGGTACCGCCTATACTATACCTGTGCATTTGGTTTTTCTTGCCTAAATGTAGAAGCTTACTTTTTTCACCACTGAATTTCATTTTGTTAGATAGCACCCAATGTTCAATTCTGTCAAGATCCTTCTCTATCTTAAGCCTATCTTCTGGAGTGTTGGCTATTCCTGCCAGCTTGGTGTCGTCTGCAAAGTTGATGAGTTCCCCATCTATCCCCTCATCCAAATCATTGATGAAGATGTTGAAGAGCACTGGGCCCAGAACAGAGCCCTGGGGCACCCCACTACACACTTCCCTCCATGTAGATGCAGTTCCATTGAGGACCACACGCTGATTACAGCCGGTCAGCCAGCTACAAATCCATCTGGTGGTGATGCTGTCTAACTCACATTTTTCTATCTTATTGTGTAGTAGGTTGGTGCTGGATGGGGGTTCTTCTAGATTCGTGGCTCCTGCTCAAAAAGCAGGTGACAGTTGTAACTGGGATGGCCTTCGCACAGCTTTGTGTTGTGTTCCAGTTTTGCTGTCCCTGGAATGGGAGGCTCTGCTCATAGTCACTCATGCCCTGGTCACCTCCTGGATGCACTACTGTAACTTACCCTACATGGGACCGCCGTTGAAGAAACTTCAGCTGGTGCAGTATAGAGAAGGATCAGTTGGTGCAGAATGCAGCAGTGTAGGTAGTTATGTGTTCCCCTATATGGGAACAAATTATATCTCTGCTCTGTGACCTGCATTGGTTAACATTGCTTCTGAGTCCAATTAAAGGTGCTGCTTTTCATTTTTAAAGCCCTTCATGGGACCAGGTTATTTGTGGGACCATCTCTTCCTGAGTACATCTCACCATCCCATCAGATCCTCAGAAGAGATATGTCATGGGTCTCATCTGCTAAGGAGATAATCTGGCAGGACTAAGGAAACAGGCTTTTTCTGTCAAGTTTGCTTCATCTCTGTTAATTTTCCATAAGTCCCTCAAAAGCTGGTTATGTCATCTGGCCTGGGGATCCCAAGGGAATGAGTTGCTCAGCTCACTCCACTGTTGTTAATATCTGTAGCTCTTTCCTCGACTTTTAATCATATTATTATTTTTTTAAAAAAAAATATTGTCTGATTTTTAATATTACTGTTTTAATAGTTTTTTAATGTAAACCATTCAGAGTCACATTTTGTATGATATGTAAATATGATAAATAAATAAAATCCACATTTATTGAATTTTTTTAATTTTTTTGCTTCAAATGGAGGTACAAGCTATTGAACCCAAAGATTTATAGCATTTTTTTCATTTTGAAAAAAATGAAAATAGAAGAAACTATCAACATTGTAGTGAAACAATGAAAGTTATTAATTTGGATTTTATACTCCAGTGTATCAAAAGGAAATTAAAAACAATAAATGGAAGTGGAGAACTCAGAACAGTTTCTATTTTTTCTAAGTCCAACCTATTATTACTTTTAGTAGCTTCTACATCTTCAGAACCTTTTCAAAAAAAATATTTTTATCATTTTCATGGACTTTTCAAACCAGAAGCTTTGCCTCTTTTTGAATATTTGTCTATATCCTTTTACCCTAACCCTAATCTTAACCCTAACCCCCTTTTTGAATATTTTTCTAAATCTTTTTACTTTAATTCCTGATTTGGTATAGTATAAGATGAAAATATTAAGTAATATTCCATAATTCCTTCCTTTTTCTATTATTTTTTTTAAAAATACCTCTTAAGAGGATAAAGCAGAAAGTCCACATGCAGAGACACACTGAGACACATTTTCCCTATTTTAATTTTTCCATTTTACTATCCCTTAGGCAGGATGGAAGAATCTGATTCATGCTATTCTCACTTCAGATTCCTCTTCTGATATAGAATTCAAGAGTTCAACATGCTAGACTGTACTATGGACCAAACCGCAGAGGGGTTGTTTTTTTAAATGATACAATCTTAATTTTAGTCTTTTGGTTTGGGTGAAATTAACCACAAATCAGAAGAGGCAGATTTTTTTTTTTAAAAAAAAGCAAAACCTTCTGACACTTGGGGTCCAAAATGTATAAATGTCAATTCCATAAAGAACCATCCCTGTTAAAATAAGACTTATTTAAGAGTCATTTTGCAAGGCTCCTAATGTAAGTTTTCACAATGGGTCCACTCTGCTATCTGAGCATAGGAAGGGAGTCACATCCAACAGCATCTGCTACAAAATGTGCCATAGTGGTTAAATTGTTGAAGTAGGAGAAGAAAGACCCAACTTCTGATCTCTCCTTAGCCATGAAATTTCAGTAAATGACTTTGGGTCAGTCACTCTCTTTCAGCCTAATCTACCTCACAGGTTTGTAGTTTAAGAAAGGAACACTATATATGCTGCCTTGAGCTCCTGAAAAAATAGAGGGATATAATCCAATAAAGTCCAGAACAAATGACTCTTCAACATCTTCATCAACGATTTGGACGAGGGGATAGATGGGGAACTCATCAAATTTGCGGATGACACCAAGCTGGCAGGAATAACCAACACTCCAGAAGACAGGCTTAAGATACAGGAGGACCTAGACAGACTTGAACACTGGGCGCTATCTAACAAAATGAAATTCAATGGTGAAAAAAGTAAGGTTCTACATTTAGGCAAGAAAAACCAAATGTACAGGTATAGTATAGGGGGTACCTTGCTCAATAGTAGTAACTGTGAGAGGGGTCTCGGAGTCCTAGTGGACAATCACTTAAATATGAGCCAGCAGTGTGCTGCAGCTGCCAAAAAAGCCAATACAGTGCTGGGCTGCATTAACAGAGGGATAGAATCAAGATCACGTGAAGTATTAATACCACTTTACAATACACTTGGAATACTGCATCCAGTTTTGGTCACCACGATGTAAAAAGATGTTGAGACTCTAGAAAGAGTGCAGAGAAGGGCAACAAAGATGATTAGGGGACTGGAGGCTAAAGCATATCAGGAACGTTTGCTGGAATTGGGTATGTCTAGTTTAATGAAAAGAAGGATTAGGGGTGACATGATAGCAGTATTCCAATATCTCAGGGGTTGCCACAAAGAAGAGGGAGTCAAGCTATTCTCCAAGGCGCTTGAGGTCAGGACAAGAAGTAATGGATGGAAACTAGTCAAGGAGAGAAGCAACCTGGAACTGAGGAGAAACTTCCTGACAGTTAGAACAATTAACCAATGGAACAACCTGCCTCCAGAAGCGGTGAATGCTCCAACACTGGAAGTTTTTAAGAAGAGACTGGATAGCCATTTGTCCGAAATGGTATAGGGTTTCCTGCCTGAGCAGGGGGTTGGACTCGATGACCTCCAAGGTCCCTTCCAACTTTATTATTATTATTATTATTATTATTATTACTCACACATATTTTTTCCACCATTTTCTTTCACCTAGTGCCCTAGCACAGAGGTCCCCAACCTTTTGGGCACCAGAGACCATTCTGTGGAGAAAGGTTTTTCCGTGGACCGGAGAGAGCATGGTTTTGTGTGCTGCCTGCATCCCTGCTTGTTTGTGCAGACCGGTTGCTGGCATGCCGCGGCCCAGTACTGTCCATGGACCGGGTGTTTGGATCCCTGCCCTAGCACATTAAAACATCTGAAGTAGCTAGGTGATAACACTATATCTGTGATAAGTGAATTAGACAAACTAGAAATAAAGGAAGGGTGCTTATATTTATGGCTTCATGACCTATTTGTGAAAAGACCTCAATGGAGGAGCATAAGATGCCATATTTTCCAATAGAAACACTTCAGAAATTCTTCTATGCACTGTCGGATGTTTCAAGATCAGATTACAGCACTCCATAATCCGGCCACAAAATTGACATTTAGAAAGAAGTCAAAAATATACATTACTTTTTTAAAAAAGAAAGGGAGACTTCGCTGCAACTGGTATACTTTGGCCTATTTTATTTCCTCCTCCAAATTTGAAATAATTTTCTAATCCAATTGATTTTTTCCCCACAAATGTTTTAATGCTTTCTGTTCATTTATATTAGATTTCTCATAGAAAACTTTTTAATATGGATTATTAATAACATATTTGCTAATACACAGTCTTATAATTTTTAATATAGAATGTTAAATGAACAGCACACACCAAGTGTACAGCAAGAAAATTACTGGATAATTTTTCATCTCTTGAAAAATCCATATATGCCCACACAAATGAATACACTCACGAAAGCTTATTGGCCATCTCTTATGTATAGACTGTAGTGATTTGTAGCATAAAATAGAAGCAGAAATAATAGTAAAGAATTGCTTCCCTGGGAAGGTAATGAAATGTTTCAAACTGTAAATTACAATAAAAAGCAAAGGGCAGGAATCAATTTTTCTTCCCAATCATATTTTAACCATAATAACACCAACCTGATAGGTTTTCTATCTTTTGGAAGATAAAAAAAATGGGTGTCAGTGATCAATGTTTTGTGTTTTATTATTATTATTTTAAAAAAGGTATCAAGAAAATGGTATAGCTGAATGGAGAAAGATTCTATTACCTATTACTGAAGAATTGTACAATTTGTGCATTTAACTTTCTAGATTTTACTTGCCTGTTTGTCATCCAGCTTCTATTCACAATAATTTCCCTTCCACTCCATGTTGTTTGGAAACATATTTCTTAATTCTTTAAATATGATGTTTTCTGTAATAAAAAAAAATCCTTTCCATCAGGTGAGTGATTGGAATTGATTATTGTGAAGGAGAAAAAACCCTTAGGCAGGTAGTCCCAAAGGTGCTTTTTTCAAGAGGCAACTGGACTTTCTTGTTTTTCTTTGAAGACATTTTGCTTCTCATTCAAGAAGCTTCTTCAGCTTCGCTTCTGAAGAAGCTTCTTGGATGAGAAGCGAAACATCTTCAAAGAAAAACAAGAAAATCCAGTTGCCTCTTGAAAAAGCACCAATCATGACTTTGATCACTGACAATCTCCATAGACCTTAGGCAGGCATTTTTATTGGGGCATACTATCTGCACATCTGGCTAATATTAGTTTTGCACCTGATCATATCTGTAAGATTTAAAATGGGAAAGAGAGTGGAAATGCAAATACACTATATGCCCCAACAGTGTTGTTGAACTTAGCATAGAAAGCAGTAACTATGGAAGATTCCTTCCTTGCTACTTAGAATGTTATCTGAGTTATACATTTTAATTATGCATTTTAATTAATATATCAACAACCTAAGATATGCAGATGATACTACTCTAATGGCAGAAAGTGAAGAGGAACTAAAGAGCCTCTTGATGCGGGTGAAGAAGGAGAGTGCAAAAGTTGGCTTAAAACTCAACATTAAGAAAACCAAGATCATGGCATCTGGCCCTCTCAATTCCTGGCAAATAGATGGGGAAGAAATGGAGGTAGTGACTGATTTTATCTTCCTGGGCTCCAAGATCACCACAGATGGGGACTGCAGCCAAGAAATTAAAAGACGCTTGCTCCTGGGGAGGAAAGTTATGGCAAATTTAGACAGCATACTAAAAAGCAGAGACATCACCCTGCCAACAAAAGTACATATAGTCAAGGCCATGGTTTTCCCAGTTGCAATGTATGGCTGTGAAAGTTGGACCATAAGAAAGGCTGAGTGCAAAAGAATTGAGACCTTTGAACTATGGTGCTGGAGAAGACTCCTGCGAGTCCCTTGGACTGCAAGGCGATCAAACCGGTCAGTCCTAGAGGAGATCAACCCTGACTGCTCCTTAGAAGGTCAGATCCTGAAGTTGAAACTCAAGTACTTTGGCCACCTAATGAGAAGGAAGGACTCACTGGAGAAGAGCCTAATGCTGGGAAAGATTGAGGGCAATAGAAGAAGGGGACGACAGAGAATAAGGTGGCTGGATGGAGTCACTGAAGCAGTAGGCGTGAGCTTAAATGGACTCCAGAAGATGGTAGAGGACAGGAAGGCCTGGAGGAACGTTGTCCATGGGGTCGCAATGGGTCGGACACGACTTCGCAACTAACAACAACAACAACAACAATTTTAATTAATCTTTCAATAAGAGGGCCCAATGCATGGCTCAAAATAAGAAAAGAAAATACTCTGCAAAAAAAAAAATACACGTATAAGAAGTGCTGTTGCACACATATGTAAACCTGAAATGTAGTCCTTTCATTTGAGAATAGGCAAGGGGGAGAAGGAAGGGCATTCAGACTTGCAAGGGTCTATTATTTATTGCTATTCTAATAAAAGTAGCATTAGAACTATAAGGCACAGGTTTCTCATTTGGGTCTAGTCTATCGAGTTGACATCAGCTGACCAAAACACAAGTGACCATACAGAGCGCCTCCTAATGTAAGAAAGGGCACAGTTGACACATAAAATGAAGCTGGGCAAAAGTCTCCCTGGCCACAACTGTCACACCTCGAACAAGAGCTGTGAATCTACTCTATACAAATTCTACATGGTGTAGTGTAGCCCCCATCTAGAAATAAAGATACTTGATCACCTGACTCAGGAGGCCCTAAAATCCAAAGTCATGCCACATTCCTAGGATTGAACCGATGCCTATTCTTCCCCATTCAAATCCCCACAGCCACAGAACCTTCACAGCATTACTTGTTGGGCCCCGAGATGTACAACTGAGTAGAATCAGCATAACGATGATACATCACCCCATCTAATAATATCAGCCAGCAGCTTCATAGAGATGTTCAACAGGAGTGGGGAGAGCAACAAGCCTCACAGAGAAGGTGGGGGGCAAAGGCTCAACCTCCAGCCTCCACCACCACTGACTGCTTTTAATTCCTGTTTTAAATGTATTTTACTTTCTACTTCTTCCCCTTTTTTCCTGTGATTTATAAACGTTGCTTAGGCCAAAAAGGAATAGCACATTATGTATGTGTATTTACATTTATGACAAATGTTGTAGATTTTAAAGCTTTTGTTGTTGGTTTTTTTAAAGTTGGTTTTTTTAATGTGAGCGAATAGAAAAACATGCAGAAAATTCACAGGGAACAAGATTTGATTGATGTGAACACCCTTCGTTGTAAATGCTTAATGAGTTTGGGGAGGAAGAATTCAGTGCTCTTGCCAATCTCACTGTCCTTTTCATTGCATAAGTATAGATTGGGCCAATCTGAAAACTTACAACTTTTCAAAACTCAGCGTAGGTATATATAAAGTAAAAAAGGGCATGTGCCTTATTAACATTCTATTAATTTTTATAGTTTTTTTTTTCTTGTTCTACATCTTGATTTCTTGTGCAAGTGCTTTAAAAAACAAGAGGGGCTTATTTTCCACAATGTAGAACAGGGGTCCTCAACCTTGGCAACTTTAAAACTTGTGGACTTCAACTCCCAGCATTCCTCAGCCAGCTTTGCTTAAAGTCTTAAAGTTGCCAAGGTTGAGGACCCCTGATGTAGAATATATCAGCAAAAGACTGTGTTTGCTAAGAAGTATATGTTATTCTCAATATTTAAAAAAATCCTGATTAAGTATTGTATTGGGGGGGAAATTTAAACTGTTTTACTTAAATAGTTGCTGTATAGTTTTGCATACGTATGACATCCAAATATTTATTAATAATATAATTGTTCTAATTTGTTTGAAATGGTGCTGCATTTTACTTTTTCTAGTCTGGTTCCCAGAGGTTAATCAGAACATTTATGAAGTATAAATGTATTCATCAAATTAAAAAGTGAATAAAATCTGATGGGAGTCACAGTGATAATTAATTGCCAATCACTTTCCAGATTTAATTTAAGGTGTTAATTTTAACCTAAGATTCAGGGCCTGACTTTCTGAAGGATTGCTTCTCTTGATATGAGCATTAATACTGATATTACGGTGAGCTGGTGTGAGCCTCTTAAAGATACCCTCATTTTCTGAAGTCATTTTCTCAGGCACACAGGTGAGGACTTTCATTGTTGTTTTCAAACTATGGATTGTCTTTCTTCAGGAATTGTGTAAATCTCCTTATTTCTGATTTCACCATCCTCTTCACAACCTGCCTTTTCAGTCAAAGCTAGATTAAGTGCTAAGCTGGTTTTATGAGATGTTTATTGTGACAATATGCATTCTACAATCAGAAAAGCAAAAATGTAATCTTAGAAATAAATCATTGCCAGACTTCATTGATCACTGTAATTTTCAAGCCAATTGAATATTTAGCAAGATTATTTCAGTGGTTTTAAAAATCCTTAAATTGAGAACACTGAGGTTCACAACCTTTGCATTGAATTTACTTTATAATGAAACAGGTTAAACTTCTTAAAGTTTTGATAGCCTGACTTACAATTAAATTCAAGGCCTCTCACCCAAAATTCTGAGTGAGCTTGGAGCCCTAAAGATAAATGAAAATAAGCCTTGTGCATCAGCTGCCAGTTGATTTTTTACTCCATGTTAAGCATATTTCTTTGAGCTCAAATGTTTCTATTTATCTTTTGCTTTTTGCATCTCTGTATTTTATTTTCTAATTATCTCATGATCACATATTAAAGCTAGGTCTGTGCCTATAATTTATTTTTACAAAAAAAAATCATAATAATTGCATGTATTGTGTCTTATATCCTTTGGCCTTTCGGAACTGGAGAGAAATATCTTGCTTCTTTTGAAAATGTTACTTATGGCTTTTTAAAAAGAAAGTTATTAACAAACTGGAGAAGAGGTCGCATAGGTGCAAACAAAACCCTAGCAATTTTTACTTCATTAGTTTGCCAAGCATCTGAATTCTGATCAGAATCAGAATAGAGCTGAAAGGGACCTTGGAGTTCTTCTAGTCCAGCCCCCTGCTCAAGCAGGAGACCCTATACCATTTCAGGCAGGTGGCTATCCAGTCTGTTCTTAAAAACCAGTGATGCAGCACCTACAACTTCTGAAGGCAAGCTGTTCCACTGGTTAATTGTTCTGTTAGAAAGTTTCTCCTTATTTCCAGGTTGGTGCTTTGGAAAACAAGTTGACTCCTCTTCTTTGTGGCAACCCCTCAAATACTGGAATACTACTATCATGTCACCCCTAGTCCTTCTTTTGTCTAGACTAGCCATGCCCAATGCCTGCAACCATTCTTCATGTGTTTCATCTTAGTTGCTCTTCTTTGCACTTTTTTTCCAAAGTCTCAACATATTTTTTGTAATGTGGTGACCAAAACTAGATGCAGTATTTGGGGGATGGTCTTACTAAGGATTTATAAAATGGTATTAATACATCATGTGATTTTGATTTTGTGCCTCTGTTTATACAACCAAGGATTGTATTAGCTATTTTGGCTGCTACTGCATACTGCTGGCTCATGTTTAAGTGATCATCCACTAGGACTCCAAGGTCCCTCTCACAGTTGCTGTTTTTGAGCCAGGTTTCTCCTAATCTGTACTTGTACCTTTGGTTTTCCTGCCTAGGTGTAAAACCTTGCTTTTCTCCATATTGAATTTCATGTTGTTAGATAGGGCCCATTGCTCAAGTCTGTCAAGAACATTTTGGATCCTGAGCTTGTCTTTTGGGGTGTTGGCTATTCCTGACAACTTAGTGTCATTTGCAGATTTGATGAGTTCTGCTTCTATTCCCTCATCTAAGTCATTTATGAAGATATTGAAGAGTACTGGGCCTAAGGCGGAACCTTATGCTAATCGATGAGCAGCTCTCAGAGAGCATTCTAGACTTAGCTGATTTTAATCAGACAATAGGTTCCCTTGTTTTCTTCTGGTGATACAGCCGCCTCTATTTTCAGGCTGGTGGAGGAATGCAATTTAGATTATTCTTGGTACCACACAGCTAAATAAGTTTTTTTCCAAATGTGACAACACTGGTAGAATGTTTTCCCTTCAGATTTAGATTTCTCTATGCTGAGACATTTTTGTATGAAGTAATGAGTCAGTTAAACCCTCACTATCTGTGGAATAAAACGTTACAGTGTAGATTCTATTCTATTCTATTCTATTCTATTCTATTCTATTCTATTCTATTCTATTCTATTCTATTCAATATACCAAAACAATATAAATACTGTGTTTTCCCAGACAGACTGTATTAGAGAGACAGGCCCTGAAGCAAGGTAAAGAAACCTGACCTTGGTCAGTTTTTTGGGCTGTCAGATCTAAAGCACTGCACATATCTATTAACTGGATCAATATAACTTGGTCAGTATACACAATACTATTCTGCTGTGTGACATATTCCAGTTGAGGCATGCTCCTTCTAAAATGTATCCTACTGAGTTCTGTAAGACTTATTCTCAAAGTTATCCCCATCTAAATTGTCTTATTGGGTTTGCTCTTGTACACCATTCAAAGTTCCCTGCAAAGAAAAAAATAGTACACAAATGAAATAAATCCTTATTGTTTTGGGTAACATCAAAAATTGAGAATATATGGCATGCTTCTAAATGAAACTAGCAGAGATGCCAGGGGTACTTATTTTATGTGATATATAATATACTCTTAATCCAACAAACAAAAATGATATCCTTAAAAGAATAAAAAGATAATAAAATCAAAAAGAAATCACCAAAGTTCCAGTGAAAAAAACCAGCAAGCATTACAATTTAAACTTACTGGATTACTGGAACATGAAATTTAGAAAAACCCTAAATTTGAAAATTGGAGGACATATAAACTTTTAAAAAGCACTATTGATAGAAGTAGAGTTTGCGGCCATTCCCTAGCAGATAGTCAAGTTAGGAGAATACTATACCAGCATAAAATCGACTATTCCTTGTTGCTAATCCCTATCCTGTCCCTGTTGTCTATGTTGCCAGATTCTGCAATCAATTCACTTCCATTCAAGTTAATGGGTGACCTGCAAGATTTTACACATTTTGAGGGTGTTCTAGGATGGTTTCAGAATAAAGAAAAAAATACAGGTAGTTCTCGACTTATGTCCACAAGTGGGACCAGAATTTTGGACATAAGTCATTGCAGTAGTAAGTCAAGGCACTCATGTCACTTCACCTGTTTTGTTGACATTTTTGTGACAGTCATTAAGTGAATCACTGTGCAGTTGTTAAGTGAACGCCTTCTTCTGAATAACAGTTTTTCTTAAAAACCCACAAAAATGTTACAAATCATCATGTGACTGCAGGATGCTGCAACAGGTCGTAAAGGCAAACAAGAGCCCAAAATCCAATCGTGTGACCACCAGGAATGCAACAATTTACAATAGCTGGAAGTGTTTTACGAGGCATGCGGCACCTGTTCCAAGGCCCTTTTAACTCTGAATGGTCATAAAACAAGTGATCGTAAGTTTCAGACTACCTATACTACTTTAAAACCAATACAACAAAGAGCGTAAACTGATCTCACTCATGGGCTGGGGACAAGATGATGAAAATATCATGAGGATACAGCAAAAAAAAAAATAATGCTGCAAAGCTATATATATATGAAGTGTGTGTTCTGGTTCAGTGCGAGTGGGAAAGGCCCTCTGTGAAGCATTCATAGAATGATAAAATCATAGATTGGAAGGGACTCAGAGTTCTTCTACTCCAGCCCACTGCTTAGCGCAGGAATCTCCAGACCATCTGCCCAATTTTACCTTGAAACCATTGAGGGATAGAGCATCAATGAGTTCAGGAGACATGCTGTTCCACTTCTTAATAGTTCTCAGAGTCAGGAGATTCCTCCTTATTTCAAGATTGGATCTCTCATTGTAAAGCTTCTACCCATTGGTTCTTATTTTACCTTCAGGTTCTATGAAGAATAAATCTACACCTTCTCCCCTTGACATCTCTTCATGTATTATTAGAAGACCATCTCGTGTCTTCCTTTAGCCCTCCCTTCTTTGGGCTAAACGTACCAAGTGCCTTTATCTCCTCTTTGTAGGATTTAGCCACTTCACCATCTTTGTGGCTCTTCTCTGCATCATTTTCAGATCTTCAGCATCCTTTTTGTATTGTGGCAACCAGAACTGGACACAATATTCTGGGTACGGGCTGACCAGTGCAGCATAAGCATGCTATCACTTCCCATGATTTTGATGTTCTGCCTTTGTTGATGCAATCCCAAATTGCTCTAGCTGCTTTGCCAGCTGTGGCAAATTGCTGATTCATGCTTAATCTGTGGTCTACCATGACCCCCAGATTCTTCTCACAAGTACTATTGCTAAGCCAAGTATTGCCTCTCTTGATCGTGTTCATTTGTTGTTGTTTTCCTTCTGGAGACTCTCTCTGATGGTGATGATGATGATTTTATTATTTATTAAATTTATACGCTGCTCATCTTGTGGTTGTGCTTGATCCAGGGAGCATTGTAAGAATCTGGTCAAATGGCCTGTCACTCTGGTGTCCATTTAGAGGATTAATAGAAATGACCCCATCTCTACTGCCTCATACAATAAAGTAAGTTCAACTTAATTGTGTGAACAGTGCTGCTCCATCATTTTTTGCCTTCAAATTTTAAACTCTACCCTCCCCCCCCCAAAAAAAAAAGGCAAGGGAGAAGAAACCGTTACAAAGTCAGGCCTCAAGGGCACAGTGAAATAGAACAGATTTTATTTATTCCATCATTCTTAGCAAAAAATAGCAGCATCTTTTGAAGAGAATTGATTAATACTGCTTTATCAAACATAAACATTAGGTTATCCAAGGCCACTAATTGTTTGGTCTTGCTCTGATAACACAGTAAACAAAAACATCTAAGGGAATGTTTATAAAATATTGGAGCAACTTTGATCGATGGAAGAAATCCTACTGATATGCGCTTTTTATTTAGTAATATTAGGTGATAAGAGTGCTTCAGGATTTTGTTTGGACTGTTTTTAACACAGTTTGATTGGCATCTCCCAGAGCAATGTATGGGTCAAACATTAGCATTATTATTAATATTATATATTTGATATGTGCCCTGCTTTTCATCTGAAAAGGATGCTTAAAGGAACTGACAGAAATAGTCGGAAGGATTGTAATAAACTATAAAAAGCACAAAGTCCTAGGTAACATAACCTTAATTTAAAAAATAATAACTTAATAGTTATTGGAGAATTATTTTTCACTGAATTTTTTGATCCCATTCTCAGTTCGCAAAACATACCAAGATTATTGTTACGGGGAAAATAGAAGGCACAAGGAAATATCATATACATCTCATTGGGTTGTACAAGATAAAAGCAGGATATAAATCTAATAAGAGTTATGTTTATTCTATTCAGTTGATTCTCTGATTCTCAGAGACTGCCTGCACAAGTCCCTGCAGTTTTCTTGGCAAGGTTTTTCAGATTTGCCATTATCTCCTTCCTTGAGCTGAGAGAGCGTGACTGGACCAAGATAACCCATCTGGCTATGTGGATAAGGCAGAACTAGAACTCATGATCTCCCATTTTCTAGCCTGATGCCATAACTTTTATACTAAACTGACTGTCAGTGAGGCTATTCAGAAGGGAAAGAGTATAGAATGGACATAAGAACAAATGTATATGACATTGATACAACCATGTTTATTTTCCAGCAATATTTCTTAGAGACTATCACAGGGGATCTATGTCAGATTTTTTGGTGACATATTTCATAATATGAGGGGCAAGAGCCTGTGCCAATCCTCTTCCATTTGCTTAGCTGTTGTTCTGGCAGGGATAGAAGAACCGGAGGAGTGAATTTTCTTCAAAAAATGTTAACACTGAAATCTACACCCATTAACCTAGAAAGAGGTCCAGCTGAATTTACTGGAGATTTTTCCTCAACAGACAAGATTCCACTGTCTATATATAACAATATATAGCCAGAAATACTGGCTTGTCTTTTCACCAAAGTTATATTGCTCATTTCCCAATATCCCTTAGGAAACACAAGTTTCAGTGGAATCCCAAATGGTCTTTGGGCTATTTTTGACCAAGTTTAGTTCTTACAAGAGAGAAAAAGGTTAGGTGTCTTAAACAGTTCTTTAGGCCCTGTCTAGGAAAAGCCATTTAATCTAGTGGTAATGGGTATTACAAAACTGTTTCTAATAGAAGAACTTGTTCATCTCTTCCCAGCTTCCCAGGTGATTGACAGGTTTGATATTGCTTGTGTTGTTCATTTAGGAGGAGACAATAATACAAGGATGAACTGACTGCTCATTAACATCATCTTGGACTCAGGTCTAGCCTAGAACAAAAAGGAACTTATAGCAAAGAACATACTATTGCTCTCCATAATAGGAGTAGGTTCAATTTCTGGGAACTATCAACTCCTTTATGACCAAAAAATATTTTACTATTTTTATTTATTAATTAAATTTACATGCTACCCATCTCACTGTTACAGCTTACAAAATGATAAAAAGGTAAAAAAATATAACACAAAATGATTAAAATTAAGATTAAATAAGAAATAAAAATGAAGAGGATAGGCAGCATGGGATAGGGAATCTTCTCTCTATTCCATCAGCCATCCCAGCATAGAGGGCCCCTATTGCAGCCCCAGGCCAGCCAGCAGAGTCATATTTTAAAGTTCTTCTGGAAGGTCAGGGGGTTGGGGGCCAATCTCATCTTGAACTGTAGAATATGCCAAAGGGCAGGGGGCCACAGCATCAAAAGACTCTTCTCCTGGACCCCACCAGCAGTGGTGGGATTCAAATATGTGAACAACTGGTTCTCTATGTGGATGCCGCTTCCAGAAGTCCATTCTGGGCCTGGGCAACAGAAAATTAGCTACCGGTTCTGCCGAAGTGGTGCAAACCAGCTGAATCCCACCACTGCCCACCAGTCAAAATTATTTGGCAGACAGGATCTGAGGTAGGCCTCTTCCACTGGAGTGAGTGGGGCAGGCCAATGTCTTTGGGATGAGATGGCTCCTCAGATACCCTGGACGTGTGCCATTAAGGACTTTAAAGGTAATGACCAACATCTTGAATTAGACCCATAAACAAACTGGCAACCAGTGCAGCTTACATAACAACAGAGTTATTTAAAAAAAATAACTTCCAGAAGCAAAAGCATATGTTTTTTCAAGAGTAAATCTCCACTTTTTCCATCCTTTCCTTTTTACTTTTAATCAAAAACTTCCGAGATAAAAGCATCATCATTCATATGGAAAATTGCTTGGAAGTCTAAAAATCCAGTTTAAATTAGGATTCTAATACCTTGGGCAAACTTATATATGGTCTCCTTTTTTATCATCTCCAAATTTGTTTCACTTTTTCCAATCAGAGTAATTTCTTAGTGAGAAAAATAAATGACCCAGATATTTGCAGTATACAGTTATTTGCAGAGATTTTAATGTTGAAAGCAGGTTGGTTTTGTTTTCAGTTTTGAATTCATTCTATTTCAGAGTTGGTATATTATTTTCATTTGAAAAAATATTCTGTGTCTGCTATTTAAACTTCTATAACAAACCAAGGACAATATCAATCTAATGATGTCCTTCTTCTAAATGTTTATGGACCAAACATGGGGGGAATGGCATTTTTTTATTTTTATTAAAATTTACAGTTAACTATAGAGAGAGAATTACACAAAAAGCAAAGAAAATAAAAACATTCATACACCAACCCATCACCCACTCAACCACAAAATAATCTGCAGAGTATGCAAATATATACATCATTTATAAACTTTAAAAAGATATGCTCAAATGTCTATATTTAACATTTTCTTCAAAAGTACTTTCCCATAAATATAGTGTGAAAAAAAATTAGTATATGAAGTTCAGTGTGAATAAAGCTATATTCCTGTTATGTTAATTTTTCAGTATCCATTTCATCTCCCCCAAAATGCTTTGCTTTTCTAAATCTAGCAACCAACAATTAAAACTCAGCTAACTTCTGTTCCAGTATTTTATAAGTCCTAGGGAAACAACAAACAATGCTATAATAATGTTAATTACTGAAGACTAGTATTTCCAAATCCCCCCCTCTCAAATAATCAACCCCAAAGTGGGAATTATCCACAGATGTGGTAATATGTATCAATTGGATTAGAACCCCACCCACAGAATTTTAAATGATTTGAATTAATATACTGCCATTTATAGCCAGTGTAGTATCATGTATGAATTATTCTTAGGGTCAATCACAAGACTTAAAAGAAAATGTATAACATAACCACTTTTGAGATAACACATTGTATTTATTAGATTTCAAATTATCCAAAAGATTTTTATTTTATTTTAAATGATGAATATATACATTCTTTATACATTCTTAATGTTCTTATTGAGTAAGATCTCATGAGCTAATAAAACTGATTTCATTTTGTCTTCTATGAAACCAAACCAGAATATATATTGTTGGAATATATTCAACAGAAATAATTTTCTACCAACAGCCAAGTCTCTAATCTTACTATGTCTTCTAATTTCCCATTCTTTTTTTTCTTTTTTTTAAAACAAGTTTTATTAATTTTCCATTTTTACAAAACTTCGGGTATTAAGGAAGCAACATTAGGTAATACATAGTCCAATAACACGCTTATCCATACATATATCATTTTACATCATCAAAAATTTCCTCTCTGTTTCCCTTAGTTATTATACCAAATTCAAATTGATAGATTGCTAGTTATAGCTCAAACATTTAAAACATTTATCAACAACTTTTAACTTATATGTCTCCAAATCCTGTTTTTAACTTTTATCTGATTTCAATTACATTATTCCAGTTGGCTTAATGTCCACAGTATTTAAGTTTCGGATAACCCACAGTTCCCTTAGTTCATACAAAATAATTATCATGTCTAAAATACACTTATTATTTATTCAAATAAGTTCTTAGTTTACTTCACAATCATATTCTATTTCTCATTCTAATATCATCGCTTACTCATAAAATAACCTTTATCCTCTAAATCCATCTTCTATTTTAAAATTCAAAACTATTATTTTAGTAACTAATATGTTTCCCTTGTAGATATAAATCCTAAATATTAAATCAAATAATGTCTTTTAAAATCTCCTTGTCTCATTACGTGAAATTTAAGGCTCTTCCATCAAATATCACATAAAGAAAACCATTTTTTAAGTCTAACTCTGGCCTTCCTTTTGTGCCAAACCGGCTTCCATAAAAGAGCTTTTAAATCCTCGGGTGGATCTCCCTTCATTCCTGCATATATCATTTGAATCAAGGGAGACCATCCAATCATCAGCCTATCAAGGAAGCTAGTCCCTTCACAATCGTTAAATTGTTGGCCAAATGGTTTAAATCTCCATATTTGACTTAATATGTTTGTCATGCATTCAGGCTGGTCTTCTTCTTCTTCTGGTTTCAGCTGGTTTAGATGAAAAGTCATGTTCAGTATTGTAGTTGTTTTTGGGTCATCTGGATTGTCTAGATTCTCAATATATTGTGTATGTAATTCCTCCGCAAGTTCCATCTTAGTATTGCTTTCTTCAGTTTCTATTGCTGTTGTGGTTATAGTCTTTAAATGAAGTCAAAGTTTGGATGTCGGAGTTCTGAGTAAATTGTAGCTGGCGGTCTTTAAAATCCACTTTGTTATTAATTCCTTCTTCTTCTGTTACTTTTTGGGTTGTAGATTCATCTATTGAGGTTAAAGCTGCGTTTTGTAATTTTAAGGTGGCACGTATATCTTTCGTTCTAGAATTCGTTAGCTCAGTAGTTTCTAAGATTTTTTCAAGTATAAGTTTGAAATTGAATTGTGGGTGGTGTTCCTCCATTTCTGTAATGTTTACGAATAGTCCTTTAGTGGAGGCTATTTTTAATAAAAGTCAATAACAATCCACTCCCACTATAAAGAGTTATTTTCACCACCCAGCTGTTTCAAGTTCTTATCTTTTTGTTAATGTCAAGGACGAATTTTAGTCTCAGACGTCTCTCAGTCAGAAAAGAAAATTGTTTTTCACTTGCTGTACCAAATTTCGCCACAAGATGTCCCCAGTAACATACAGAATGGAGCTTTTATCCGGTTCAGAAAAGGAAAAAAAGAAATTTCCCTTTTTTTCCCCAGCTTAGCAAAGAAGTAAAACAATAAGTTTTTGTAGAAATGCAGAACTTTTAGGGAGCCCAGGTAACCAGAGATTACAAATCCAGGTATGTGGTCATTTAATCTTGTCCTCTTTTTTTTTTGCTTCTTGGCTTTATTTTCCCGGAGTAAGCAAAAGCCGCAGAATTAAGCTGGGGGAAGAGGGTATTTCCAAGGGTTTTTACAGGAAAATAGTTGGGAAAGAGAAAAGGTAGAATAAGGTCTCACCCAACTCCTCCAGTTGCTTCATTGTGCTTGGTAGTGCTTTGGGCTTTCGGTTGGTGCGACTTAATGAGTGGCCATGTTAATGGCTGCTCTTTTCTTCTTCGGTCCTGAGGAGCTGCCTCACATCAAACGGAGAGGCTGCCGCCCCTCCGCGATCTGGCGAGGGTCCTCCCCAATGGCGACTTTCGACCCTTTCCAGGGTCTCCTGAAGAAGGAAAACAGCGGGGAGAACAGTCTCTCTGCGCGTCCGCTAGCACTGCGATACAGAACCGGAAGCCCTAATTTCCCATTCTTGGAATTAATTTTATATACCCTTGTGTTTAAAACTTGTAGATGATCAAGAAATGAACAAATTAGTTATGCCTTCATGTTCATACTTATTCATTTTTCATGTGTGCCTGTGAATATTATGCTTAATCAATGTATTCAAAGCCAACTATCAGTACATGTTTAGAGTATAGTACATGAGCAAAAATAGCTTGGCTTTTAAGGTAGTGTAAAAATGAGATGTCCTAGTTTTCAGAGAACAACACTAGTATGGATGGGATAAAATTGGTCTTTAGTTCTGCTTCTGGCATACTGGTCCAGATGTGCCAAAACTGACTCATAGTGCCAAATCATTAGCTAACAATGCTACGTTAATAATCTAAAGCTGGAAGCTTAGTCTTTGGGGTTCAATCCTCACCAGCTCAAGGTTGACTCAGCCTTCCATTCTTCTGAGGTAGGTAAAATGAGGACTCAGATTGTTGGGGCAATATACTGACTGTGTAAACCACTTAGAGAGACCCGTAAAGCCTTGTGAAGTGGTATATAAGTCTAAGTGCTATTGCTATTGCTTTGACTTCTTTATCTTACTGAAAAGCATTATTTGCAAGGCCATGACAAAACATTTATTTTTTTTATGTTTGTTTCTTCTAAGGTTTTTCTAACACTGGGTTGTAAATGTGGATTATTTCTGACTAACTTTATTATAGACCAATTAAGTCTACGTTGCTAAATGTAGGAAAGGTAAGCCTTGACCTTACTTTATTCAGGATCTCAGAATAGGGCAGCTTAGGGATCTCACACTCCAAAGGATATCGGTAAAGCTAATTATATATGTGAATTCTTTTCTATCATTATTTAGTATTTTGCTATAAAATTAAAGTTAATATCAATACGTACCAAGGAAGAGAACAGCATATAAAAAAGAAAACTAAAACAAATTGAAGAATAGCTTCCATAAAAGATTCTATTCTCACATAGTGTTACTAATTCATAGTTTAGAGAAATTTCATCTTTTCATAAAAGCATGTTCTCCATAAAAGCAGGTAAGTAAGAAGTGAACTTTTCTCTCTCTTCTTGCCCCATCCAAAATAATGAGACAAAAAATCGGAGAAGATCAATCCTAAAACATCTGAAGCACCACTTGAACACCATCAGCATTGACAAAAATAATCATCAGTCAATTGAAAAAGATAACTTTACTTGGAACAGCTTACATTCTGTAATGATATCTTTAATGCCATCAAGCATTCACATCCATCTATCTCAGACCCTTGGGAAGGACTCAATATGTGGATTAAAAATGCCAAATCCAGTCTAACCATCTGACTATGTGACCAATCAATAGTAATAGGGGCCTGGGCAGTGGTGGGATTCAGCCGGTTCACACCACTTCAGCAGAACCGGTAGCTAATTTTTTGTTGCCCAGACCCAGAATGGACTTCTGGAAGTGGCATCCACACAGAGAACTGGTTGTTCACATATTTGAATCCCACCACTGGGCCTGGGGTGCAATCCCAAAACAACTGGAGCACCACTTGAATACCATTGGCATTGACAAATTCACCATCAGTCAATTGCAAAAGGTGGCTTTACCCGGAACAGCTTCCATCCTGTGATGATGTCTGTAACATCATCAAACATCCAGATCTGCCTATCCCAGGTCCTTGGAAAAGATTTGATAAGTAGACAAAAATGCCCAAACCCTGTCTGAACATCTGGATGACTGTGCGATGAACCATAATAATAACCATACATTTGGGTGACTGTGCAGAGAGCAATAATAGTTGATGGAAATGCCAAATCCTCTCTGAACATCTGGCTGACTGGGTGACGAACCCTAATAATTGCTGCCCAACTTTCAATGATTCTGAGTGGCTATTTTTTTTCCTCTTCCATTCTTTTAATCAAATTTTAATCATTTAATCAGTATCTGGGCTTATATACTGGAGTGTTCTTTTCATGTTTTGATTAAATAAGAAGAAATTCTCTGTGACTGTCAGTCTTAACAATAAACCTGAAGGTAGCTGGCTTTCACTGTCTACATAAGAAAACCGTGGGAACAAAATGGTTAGATTCTTCAAGGAATTCACATATGCCCATGAGAATCTGTGGGGGGGCAGCAACTAACTCCCCATTTATCTGGACCTGATTGCATTAATGACATTAATTATGCAGTATGTGTCATTTGCATCATGATGCAAGTGACACAGATTCATAATTTATATCATTAGCACAATGATCTCATGATGCATATGACATCTTCATGGACTGTACCAGCCACCTACACTTATGCCAATTTCTGCTTGAGATAATCAAGTTATCAGAAAACTAGATGGACTCAGTCGTTCATCTAATATATATACCATTTGTAAGTTGTATTCTGTAATACCATATATTTGGTATTTGGCTTGACTTAAAAATCAATTAAAAAGCCATCAATAAACATCAAGTAGTAGTAGATTTTTACACAAGTTTGTAATTGTTTGAAATGAACTGTGGGTGGGTGGCACTAACAGAGAAAAGAAGTCCTGTTTTCTCAAATTCAGAGGAGAAAGTACTTCAAAGTAGCAATCTTCTGATATACATATATTGTATGACACTTTCTTCAAGTGCATGGTTTTCAAATCAATTTTTAATTGGTTTGATTGATTTGGTCAATTGATCAAAGTTGGTTAAACATATGTGATTTTAGGAAGAGGGGAGGGAGAGGGAGGCACATTCAGATTTACAAGATAAATAGAATTAGCATCAATAACCTTGGTTCCTAATCTGGTCTGCCTCAAAGGGCTGACATTCATCCTGACAGCAGCAAAACAAAATTTGACTACATATGGGTAACAGTGATTTTATGATTTGCTAGAATGTAGGAGACATACCATTGGTTATCCCAAATTAGTACATTGTGCAAGGTCAAATAGAAAAAAAAAAATAGAGCAACAGGACATCTGCACCTCCCCTATGGCATTGAAGTCACAAGGGCAAAATCATTCATGGAAGGGAAATTTTGAGTATTTACTACCAATCGCCACAGAAGGGAGTCAATGGGATCTAGTCAAATGATGTTTTGACTTCTGGGAGCTGAGCTTAGTCCCTCCAGTGTGTGGTCTGGATCAGGGAAGCCTGGAAAAAACAGGTGATCTTGCTTAATCAACTGCATAGCAAGAATATTCCAATGTCCATCCCTGAATTGCTTTGAATGCCCAGCTCCCGGGGAAGGCTGGCTTCAACACTAACCCAGCCCCAAAGCACTGGTGAGCAATATTGATAGGACCCCTTCCCTTCCTTCCATCTTTCAGTGAGCTGCTGGAGGTTCTAGCCACCATCATTAACTCAAGACCTTGACGAGTAGGAAAGCACCACCAAATGATGCTTTGATTCTCCTTCTCCCCCCCCTCCCCCATCCAATTATCTATGTAGCTTTCAGCTTTCTCCTCTTTTTTCCTTTCTTCTCTTACTCACAGATTAGATTAGATTAGATAACCTTTATTGTCATTTTTATATTGTGGGCACAATGGCACACATAAAAAATGAAATTTAGTTGCCCGCTCTCAAAGTGAAACATATACATGACACACACCTAAACATACTATGTACAACATATATATAGACCCACATCCCTACATATACATAGCAAATAAATATTAAATACTGTCCATCTTGAATATATAATGCAAGGAGGAAGTTTGAGAGTTCGCAAGGTTAATGCAGTATGGAATGAAACTATGGCTGAATCTGGATGTTCTGCTACGGATACCACGAAGCCTCCTCCCAGAAGGTAACAAGGAAAACAGGTCGTGAAGAGGATGTGTAGTGTCCCAGATAATCTTATGGACCCTGCTCAAGCAATGCTTCTGTGCTATGTCCTGGATGGTAGGGAGGGAACTGCCAATGATCTTTTCAGCCATTCTCACCACTCTCTGCACCGCCTTCCTGTCTGAAGCAGTGATGCCTCCAAACCAGACTGTGATGCTGTATGACAGGATGCTCTCGATTGTCCCCCTGTATAAAGTGGTCAGGACAGGGGAAGGAAGATGTGCTTTTCTCATGCGGCGCAGAAAATGCAGGCGCTGCTGTGCCCGCTTCACCAGTTTCTCACTGTTGAGCGACCAAGTCAGCCTACTCATTAGCTGCACACCCAGGAATTTGATGCTGGTAACCATCTCCACAGGTGAATCATTAATGCACAGAGAAGTGTGGCTGTGCCTGCCTTTTCTGAAATCAACAATGATCTCTTTGGTTTTTCCTGTATTTAAAACTAGGCTGTTTTCCTTACACCAGTTCACCAACCCCTCAACCTCCTTGCAGTAAGCTTCCTCCTTGTCATCCTGAATAAGGCCCACTACTGTTGTATCATCTGCGAACTTCATAATATGGTTGGTGGCAAACCTAGCACAGCAGTCATGGGTCAACAGGGTGAACAGCAGCGGACTTAAGACGCAGCCCTGAGGAGAACCTGTTCTCAAGAAAATGGTATTAGAGATATTTGTTCCAACTCGCACATATTGGGGCCTGTTGGTAAGAAAATCCAGAATCCAGTTGCACAAAGGAGTGTTTAAGCCTAAAAGGCCCAGTTTGTCTACTAGATGCTGGGGAAAGATTGTGTTAAACACCGAACTGAAGTTGACAAACAGCAAACGCACATGAGTATTTCTTTCCTCTAAGTGCTTCAGGCTCAGATGGAGAACGGAAGAAATAGCATCCTCCGTAGAGCGATTTGGTCGGTAGGCAAACTGAAGCGGGTCAAATGCTGGCGGGAGGCTAGATACAATAGTGTCCTTTATCAGTTTCTCAAAGCATTTCATGATAGTGGATGTCAGTGCAACCAGACGGTAATCATTGAGGCCTGTAATTGCGGACTTTTTTGGCACTGGCAAGATGATGGCCATCTTAAAACACGATGGGACCACTGCCTGCTGCAATGAGAGGTTGAAAATATCAGTGAGAACACAAGCCAGCTCCTCTGCGCATTCCCTGAGGACACGTCCAGGGATGTTATCTGGGCCTGCTGCTTTCCGAATGTTAACTGTCTGCAGTGTTTTCCGGACAGAGGTGACATCAAAGCTGGGCACTTGCTCATCAGGATGGGGCATAGCTTTCCTAGTAGGAGTACTATTTAATGCCTCAAATCCACCAAAAAATGCATTCAGTTTGTTTAGGAAGTCTGTGTCATCCTTACATCTCGATGGAGCCACCTTGTAATCTGTAATGGCCTGGATCCCTTGCCACATTTGCCTGGTGTTTGTTGGGTCCTGAAAAAAGTTCTGAATTTTCTGGCAATGGGCTTGCTTTGCACCTTTTACGGCACTTTTCAGATTTGCTCTGGCTGTTCTAAGTGCCAGCATGTCACCAGATTTAAAAGCCACATTCCTTGCTTGCAGCATCTTGCGGACCTCATAAGTCAGCCACGGTTTTTCATTCGCCCTCACAACAAAGCTTTTCAGGACACAGACATCTTCTATGCACTTTTGGATATATGCAGACACCGTGGTGGCATACTCCTCAACATTTGTATGTTGGTTATCAGTAGCTGCTTCCTTAAACATGCTTTTGACTTTTCAGTCCCCCTTTTCCTTTTGCCTCCTCCTTTTCCTGCTGCTGAACTTCTGTCTCCCCAACCAAGGCTTGGGCACCAGCATCCCTTTCTCCTGCTTGTCCAAACTTGTTTCTGAAGCTAAGAAAAAGGCTTGGAGTGGGCAGACCCCAGACTTGCCCTCATCTCTAAACATTGCAATGTTCATAGTGTTCCATCATTAGCCTCCAGGGATTCTTCATGGCTATTCCCTCTTCTTAAATGCTCTCTCTCCCCATCAGGTGCTATTCCTCCAGTGGCTGTTATTTTCCCCCTCATAGCCATTTTCTCCCCACTGCTATTTCCACCCAATGAGTGCTTTGTGGATGTTTTTCTTGTTTTCATTGCTATTCCCTTAACATTATTAGTTGTTTTAAAGCCTATTCCCCATTCATGTTGTTTCCCCAGTGATCACTTCTTTCCCCTTCACTGCCATTTCCCACTAACAGGCTTTCTTTGTGTAGCTTCTCGGTAAAATACAGCCCCTTTCCCAGAGGCTTCTGGTTGCCATTTTTCAGGTTTTTCTTTGCTTTAGGATGCATACTTCTTAAATACTCTTTAGATAAAAGATCTTGCTTGCAGGCTACTCCCTGCTGGGTGATCCCTGCAAAACAGAAAGAAATTGCTGTGATCAGAGTAACTCCAGGAGATCTGATGGTTCAGTCAGATGGGCATTTCTAATTATGTAATTTCAGAAATGCCAGCAGTTACCCAGATTCAGTGGAAACCGTAGTATTTTTTATAATTTAATGGGCATGCTGTATTTTTGTTTGACTTGAGCACAGAAGGTGGCTTACACTTTCAAACAGAGTACACATAATTGTTTGTCTTTCTTCTCTAATGTTGAAAGGCTGCATTCTGGCTGAACGAAAATCTTTCTTTAAAGTTTTGCATGCTTCTCCAGTTGAACTTATGTCATCCATTGTAAGCTCTGCTGAGTTTGGTGATATTTACTTCCACATATTCATATAAAAGACTGAGTACATGCTACCCGAAGAAATGAAGCATCGCGCTATGTATTATTGTTATTTGGCATGGGTTGTATATGCAGGTCTGTGCATATTGTTTGTGTGCACTGCCACAATGAGCTTTTCACCCCAAAATTGTACTAGTACGTTCATCCTAAAATGGTACTATTATGTGAGTACATGCATAGAGTTTAAAGAGAAGATGAGGAGTTAATGGTAAATAGTGTGGAATTATTACTCTCAAAGATTCCCGTTCCCATAAAATTACTCAGGGAACTTCTAGAATCTGCCTCAAAATTGGAAGGGAACTCTCTACCTCATTTTCCTGGTCAGATAATTTCTAGATCAAGTAATTTTCATTAAGGTTAGAAAGCACCAGAGCCAATATTAAGTGAAGGATAATGGACATGAATAAAATCATGGATTAGATATGTAACTGGTTCTGAGTCATTATGTGTATAGAATCCATTTTCCTTGAAGCCAGCAGATTAGCTATTCAATAGAAGAACACATTCCAATTTCAGAAGAATTTTCACAGTGACAAGTTGCAAAGCCTTACCCAAAGCAGTTTATTTGGGAAACTGTAAAAGAGAGTTTATCTTAGAGGGTCTGGGATGTTGATTGATAGCACACATCCTCCTAAATTAAGTATTTGTAAAGATATACAACACTCTAGTACTGAAGTCTTGCCAGGGTTTCTATGATGTGGACAAACCACTTTTTGTTTCAGATCTCAAGAGAGAAAAAGAAAGACTGAGAGAGAAAAATGTTGAAATGTTGAGGAATGATCTGTAGAATCAGAGAAGAAAAATGTATCACAGTCCCTTGATAGACAGTAGGCAGTTTCTCAATTTTAACTGTAAAATCAATTTCTTTTACCATTTTAGGTTTAGAAATATTTTATGCTGATTTATACCATCTTGTATATATTGGATGATCAGTGACAGGAACTGAATGATAATTATCTATATGTCTTTTAATCAGGGTTCAGGCTTTGCCATGGGACAGGAGCCACATAAATGTGAGGTCCTTGGTCTCTCAGAGCTTGGTTTTTTTCTTGCAGATGTTTCATTACCAAACTAGGTAATATCATCAGTGCTAGAAGGGAGTGGGTTTTGCTCTGCTTTTGTATACTAGTGGCTTGCTCTGGCAGACTTGGTGGGAGTGGTCTTGGTGTTTCCTTAATTAGGCTATTGTTTACTGTTAGCTTATTTATCTGAGTTGGTAGTTCTTCTTCTTGATCATTGGCCTAATGTTGTTCATCTCTGCTCATCTGAATGTTGATTGCTATGAGGAGGCATTTTGGTCTTTTTGTTTCCTTTTTTACTTTTTTATTATCTCTTTTGAATGGTATGTAGATGCTCTTTATCTCTATGTTCCTGTTGATGGCTGATTTTTTTGAGTGCCAGACTTCCAGGAATTCTCCAGCATTTTCGGATTTGTCTTGGTTTAGGATGCTTCCAGTTCCCCAATTGAAATAATGGTCAAGTCTGCCAATGTGTAGTAAAATTAGGGAGTTTTTATCATGTCTTCTGACTGCTAGTTGGTGTTCCTGGACACACTCTGCTAATTTTCTGCCTGATTGGCTTTCTAGTTAAAAGACAGTGACATCACTCCTAAGCTAAACTGCAAGAGAAAATAACTAACTATGAGAAGCAGTTATGGAGGAGGGGAATTATATGAAATAATATCTGTAATGCAACCTCTTGGATATATAATTTAAAGATATATTCAGCCCTTCCTTGGAAAATAGACCTATCCAGGGCTTTTTTTCTCATAGAACGCTCAGAACGGAGTTCCGGCACCTTTTTGGGATGGAACCTTGTAAGGTAGGCAAAGTGGGTTGTATGACATGTGTGAGTTCCGGCACCTTTTTTTTTTTTTTTACAAAAAAAGCACTGGACCTATCTCATCAGAGTTGAACAAAATAAAACTTTTTGGGAGGATAAAATAAAAGGTAAAATAAAACAAACTCTTCTAACTATAATATTGAAATACAGATATTCAGTATAGGAGGTGATTACTTACAGAGCTGTTCAGTTTATGAGACAATAAAAGTTTGATTTGAAATAGAACATTTTTATGAGGAGCCAAATTAATACATTGTGCAGTCCCATATTTTTCCCATTCATATCTCAGGAATGGGAGCATCTCTCCATTCAAGAACAGTCTGAGTAAAGAAGTGTTGTAGTAACACTGGGTCTGTATTCCTGTGAGAAAAGATTGCCCCAACTTTGTATTTATTGCATTGCCCAATTTGAGACTAAGAGAGGTTAGTTTTCTTGATAGTTCTTTAGAGCTCGAGACTCAAAAGGTCTGAAAGAGAACAACAAACAGTTTCAGCTTTTCAAGTTAATCGTGCCCAAATCTGAAGTGAGCTTTGAAAAAATTGATTAACAATGACACATTTAAAATGAAAGTGCAAGTTAATTTCTGAATTACACCATTAGTACAAAATTAATTTCTCTGCTCTGCGAAATATACCTGTGGTGAGTTTAATTACCTGACCCAGGTAGAAGAGCTACACTCAGTCACCCCTAAACACAGAGGGAAAGAAAGTGGGGCAATCCCAGGAAGAGTTTTGGCAGAATAGTGGTGAGGGTTGTGATGGACAAACCTTACCCTTTCCTTGTTATCAAGCCCTTTGCAATTTTCTCCTCCCTCAATCTTTATACCCTGTAGAACTGCAAAAACAGAGCTTTTGTCAAAACATTGAAATGTACATTGTGACATCACAATGCAAGTTCTTCCCCTTACCAACTTGTGTGAGATGTCCCGATGCAAGCTTAAAGGGAGTGGAGTCTGTGCTGTGATGTCACAACATATGCTAGTTATTTGTCCCTTTCCCCTTTATGAACTCTTTGTCAACACACATGCTTCATTGATATAACAGCATCTACAAGGGCAAGAAGTAGCCATTGAACAGTTTCTAATAGAAAATCAGCACAAACCTTCTGTCTGATTTAGTGCACTCTGTCACTTGTTTTTCTTCAAAGGAGAATCTTCAAAATGGACATCCCATCAGAGCTCACTTCTTAATCCAGGGGTCTTCAAACTTGGCCCTTTTATGACTTGTGTACTTCAACTCCCAGAATTCCTCAGCCAGTGTGCCTGGCTGAGGAATTCTGGGAGTTGAAGTCCACAAGTCATAAAAGGGCCAAGTTTGAAGACCCCTGTCTTAATTGGTATCTTGGGCTAAATTCTAGCATTCTGTTGGTGTGAGCAGGAAAAGATGAAGCATATACTTAATTTACATCTTCAAATGAGCTGTGCTGACATAGGTTAAAGTCAATTGCTTGTCTGCAAGTTGATCCTAGATTGCAAAATAAACCTCCAAGTGGCCTCAATGACTCTCAGAAAGAGTGCTAACAATCAGATGGCTGCAAGGAATATAATTCCTTTCACCCTCCACCATCCAGTCAGAACTGAAGAAGCTTCTTGGATGAGAAACTAAACAGTCCAGTTGCCTTTTGAAAAAGTACCTTTGGGACAACCATGACCTGGATGACTGAGAATCTCCATAGACATTTAGATTGCATAATGTTGATATTTATTCAGAAATTTGCTCCATTGATTTCAATGAGACTTACCTCCAAGTAATTATATGCAGCGTCTTGCTTTGATCTCAGTATAATATTCATCTCAGTATTTGTGGAGGTTGTTATTGTTGTTGTTGAAGGAAGATAGGCAAATACTGAATTTAACCCTCCATTCATACTATAGCTAGCATAAAGTTGCCATGGCGTCCCAATGATGGGTTGTTCCCGGAGTTGGCTATTACTAAAAGTGGAACTGTGATTTAAAAATCGGGGGGAAATGCAGAAGCACTTTAAGTCTCCTCACTGCTGTTTATAGATCTCTCTATGACACTATGATTGCAAATGCATCATCTCGGCAGCTTTGAAGTGTAATGTCACTCTCTTTCATGTATGCCATTAAAAATAAATGCTGTTGAAGGTTAAAACCTTTTGTGATATTTGAGATGGAAAAATGTTTTGCAATACAGCAAGTGTTTCTGAATGTTTAAAAATGAAAATCTGATTTTGCACAGTTCATCATGAGCTGCATAATAATATTGAGTTTAATCCAAACTATGTTTTTTTTTTAAAAAAAGATTCCCATTCTAAATGGCATACTGTATGTAAATATATATAGACTGTCTTAGGGTTCCTCCCTAATTCCCCAGTGGTGACTTTGTTTTGGTAAAAGTACGCTATCCTCACCCAGAACAGGTCTGTCATTTTCACTGTATTTTGATTACTTCCAAGCCCATATGCCACATCCCATTCTGTTCCCAAGAATCCTCTAATTGACAGGGCAGGGTTTTTTGATTTCTGGAATTTTATTTTATATTATATTTTATGTTTTATATTTATGTTATGTTGCCTATAGTTCTAGGATTCCCTAGTAGTCTCTCACTACGCCTGACTGTATTTAATTTCTGAACCCTGTCGTGATCCTCCAGCTGATGTCATTTATTGATAAATTCCATAATATTTATTTATTTATTAAACAAATTTATACAGCCACCCAACTCGTACACACTGACTTCTCCATGTGTAATGGGAACCGTAAAACTTTACTATTTTTATACAAATAAAACAAATATGAGAAAAATGTAATGGAGATGCTGAACGTTTGCCAGAAGCACCAGAATCTGCACAGAGCCTGTTTGCCTAGATTGTAAGGTTGGATGCGGATGGTTCCCAGTGCCCTGAGGCTTGGGGGGAGGGGGGGAGGAGCCAGATAGGGAGAGGGGAGAGATGACAGGGGAGGGCATTGTAGTGGTGAAGGGCACAGGGAGGAATGGTGGTAGACAGGGAGCAAGCTGTTCGCAGGGAAGACATACCCTGTATTTAATATCAATCTTCTGTGTTTGATCCCAAGACTCCTGGTTTCTGGAGTTTTAGTGGCCCTGATCTCTGGCTGCTGCTGCTTAATGCTAGAGTGATTTGCAATACAGCCCACCTCATCCATGGTTTGATTGTAGATGAGGGAGGCTTATATTACTATAATGGAATGTGACAATGACCTGGAAGATGAGGGGAAGAGATGTAGAGAACAATCAGATAAAACAGGAAGGAGACCTCAACCAAGTAATGGGCAGAGAAAGAAACTTAGGAAGAATCTGCTCTAACTAATCAGGTAGTAACCAGAGACAGCAGGGGATTTGTAGTTTTAGACTTGCAAGATGGATGTCAGTCTCCCAAGTAGACCAAACAGGAAAAATACTACTTTATTGTAAGGCTATAATAAAAGAATCTCACAAGTGTGAAAGTTGTACATATTTTTGTAAGCCACGGTTTGTGTTTTAATATACAAAACCAGAGTTCATGTCTTAAGGTGACCTCAGTTCTTGCTTGTTCCATAGAGCAAATGGTGACTTATTACACTGTGCAAAATCCACTGACTTGCCACTGGAGAAAGGTACTGAGTAGATGAAGCAATAGCCTGACCTGGCATAAGGCAGCTTCTTCTGCTCATAATGGTTTTTAATGCTGTACGCTCTCCAAGTTGCTCTGAAACGAGATGGGCGGCAAATAAATTTAATAAATAAATAAACAAGGTTTTTCTCCTGCATAAAGACACCCCCCCCCCAGTGCTAAGGTCTTGAATAGTGCAGCCAGTGAACTAGCTGTTGAAATTTATTATGAGCTTGTCTTAGCAAAGTAACTCTTACCTTGGGCTCCAAATACACACAATGCTTTCAGTTATGAAAATGGACTAAAAATACGATTTACATATTTCCACAAAAGGAAGGCAATAATAATTGTATAGTAGATCCCAAGCATTCAGCTTAGGCAATCAATCCACAGGAATGCCAAGGTTAGCAGTATTAGAAAATACTAATTTATTATTAAATGAATTTATAAAATATACTAAACTGCATTAGACTGTCTGGATAGTTAAAAAATCAGAGAGGGTTAATGTTTTCAATCATCTGGAAAATCCCATCAAGTTTTTTGGAATTTGCAAGATCAGATTTGCAAGATTAGATCCTTCAAATGTCTTGCTGAAACTATATTAGCATTTTGTATATCATATATAAAGAAATAAGATTTTAAAAAGGACGAATCTGCATCTTTTATAGAATCAGCAGATCATGACTTCAGATTATCTTTTCTGTGAATCTTTCACACAGTCCTGATTATGAACTTCAGTAGCCCTTTTCTAGTAGATAAAGCAAAAGGGAGGCAGGGAAATGTTTCACTTTAGGGTGGTATCCGAAAACACAGTTCCAGCTATTTGACAAAGGTGCAGAAACTCCCTGTGAAAGGAAAACAAATGACAAACAATAGCAGAAGGACAATTGATTGACTGGATTGACCGATTGAACAACAGAGTTCTTGTTGTTATTTAATTTTCAAATCCTTTTGCTTCTTTTTTTTCTTGAATAGTGGCACATAGATTTTGAACCTTAGCTAGGAAAACATTTGCAAATAAAACAGTCTAGAATAGAATGGCTCTTTCTCAAGGTGAAGGTGATAATCATGAATGTTGCAATCCCATTCGTCTCCCTGCTTGTCAGTTAATGGGAAATTTTCTTGGGGGGAAAAAAATACGCCAGCATATTGTACCACTTAGTTTCATCTGTAACCAATAGATCTTGGCTGTGAATCATGAGAGTTGAGCTACAGTCTTAGGAGTGACATTTCATCAGGACTTACTTTAGAGCTCAGTAGCAACTGGAGCAGTAGCTGCTAGGTAAAATGACAGATAGGTAAGGAGAGAAAGAGGTTAGTGAGGAAAGCCAGAGAGGTTCATATTGGACAAGAAAAGCTCAGGGAAAGGGGGGGGGGCAAAGCAAGAAAATGGTATCTAGCAAATGCACAAGCAGAGTTTGACATTGATATTTTCCCCAGGAATAATGAGAAACTGTTGCTTTATGAGAGAGAAATGGACATTATGTTAAGAGAAGTTATCTTAACCAAATAACACAACTCAAATTATTTGAGCTGTAATTCGGGACCAGAACATGTGGATTACCTCTAGTAAGTAGGTCCCAGTTTTGATTTCCAGCATTCAAGAAGAGACCCCTGTTTGAAACTATTATAAGTTGGGCAACAGTACTTCAATATGAATTAAGAATGTAAATCCATAAGCAATGCCCTGCTGGATCACGCCCCTGGCCCATCTCATCCAGCAGTCTGTCCTCATACTGTCCAGCCAACTGCACAAGGAAGCCTACTATCTCTCAGCAAATGGCCTTCAGAGGCAGTCATACTCCCCATCAAGGCTAATAGCCACAAATCCCCATGGCTTCCATGGATTAGGCCAACTTGTTTTCAAAGCAGCCAAGCTAGTAGTCAGCACCACATTTTGTGATAGTGAATTCCAGAGTTTAATTACATGTTGTGTAAAAAAAATCCTTTTTTCTGTCATGATTCTTTCAAGAATCAATTTCATTGTGTGACCTCTGGTTCCAGTAAATTAGAAATGAGAAAATAGCTTCTTCTTGTTCACTTTATACACAGTAGATATAATTTTCTACACCCCCAAATAATGTCTCCTCTCAATCATTTTTTTTCTAGATTAAAAGTCCCCAAGTATTGCAACCTTTCTTCATAGAGAAGCTGCTGTAACCTTTTGATCATCTTAGTTGCCTTTTTTTTTTTTTTTACTTTCTCTAGCTCCATTATATCCTTTTTTTTAAACATATATTTTATGGATGAAATATAACAACCCAAAATATAATGTACACTATATCCTTTTTGATGTGTAGTGACCAAAACTGCACCAATATTCCATCGCAACATTGATTTATATAAGGGCACGAAGATATTGGCATCTCTATTTATTGTTTTTACCACTTTTAGCTGCATAGTAATAGCAACTTAGCTCTCTATTTCTAAGCCACAACATTGAAACTCGTTTAAAAATATGGTATATCTATGAGATCAACGCAGAGGCAGTGCGGTCATCTATCAGATGCCCTGCACTGAGCAATGTGCTGGATTAGATCACCTATATTCCTATAAGGTCTTTTTCAACTCTATGATTCTGTGGCATGCCGTTTATTTATTCACCCATTCATTCTACATTGTTTATAATTGCCCATCTCACTATAGTGACTCTAGGCAGCTAACAATCAATGAAAACCCAAGAACAAAATACAGTTTATAAAACACACACACAAACACACACACAAACACCAAATGCCTGGGATTGGGGGGAAAAATCATTTTTTTAGTCACTGAAACAACTAACAACCAACCAATAAGCCTCATTAAATCTTGCAGCCCAAATACCAAAATGTAGGAATTCCAGATCTTTAACATGTTGTGAAAAGTTAACAGGATTGGGGCCATCTGTATCTCCAGGGAATGCAGCTCCATAATGTAGGTGCAGTAACAGAGGAAGCTCCTTGAATGTATCATCTATTTTTTCTGTAATATCCAGATTCCACTGGAAATCCAGTGTAGTAGTTTTAGGACTCTATGAGGTAGAAAAAGAGATTGCCACTGCAGGAGGCAATCACCTTCAGCAAAAAAAATTGGATAGATTTTAAGAAAATCTAGACTTCGACCATTTCTGCTTTTATCATATCCATTGACATATCCACAAGGCTTAGGCTGCACAAGATTTTGATTTTCATTCATTGCTTTCTTGAAGTCAGACATGAGTGAAGGAGGAAATAATGGAATAACACCAGAGATTGATGCATTCTGCTTAGTCTGTATTGAAATGCATTAAAATTGTAGGATGTTGCTTCTGAATAATTATGTGTGGAATGCTGTAGTATCAGAGGCATCATAGAATCAAAGCTTTTCATCAAAAGCAACATCCCAGCATTACAAGACAAGCTCCACCTCATTTGTATATGTGTGCAAAGTCATAACACATGTAAAAAAGAGGCAGAGCATGCACTGCAATGCTGCATTGATGCTTTCATTATTTGCCCACCTGTGTATTCTTCCCTTCTCTGGGCCTTCACCTAATTATCAAAAAAGGTATCCTTTTTGAGATAAGCTCTTATGTTAGCTTTACATGCTGTCAGCAGAGATATACTCCACTAAGTTCAAAATCAAAGGCAGTCAAAAAAAGAAGCCAGAAGAGGATACGGTACAGTAGATAAATACTATCCCCAATGACAGAAGCAGGAGCTTAAAATAACTCAAAAAAGCAACTACGGACAGACAGTTCTAGTAAAATGATGCCCATTGGGATACAAGAAGTTGGGATCAACTAAATTTAGGATTTACTTGAACAAGAAGATATATATATATATATTAAGCCTGAAATCTTAATTATTAAAACTTTCCTACAATAATATTCTCATAAAGCAATTCCAATATTGTAAAACGGACTATAATCCCAAGCGCTGAAAATAATGATACAAAATGAATAAGCCAATGCAAAATGTGGAATGGGTTCTTTGCTTTAATTATCTTTTAAATATTCTGAATGTAACTTCTTAACAAAACCTGATTTCATTTTACAATTACAAATCTATCCAAAGTAATGGGCTAAAATTTATGAAACACTCTGGAGTTTTGAAAATGATAAATTTCTACAATGCAAAATGGATTAGGAATTAAAGCACTAACCTACCTAGGAGAAAAAAGTAGGATACCTTAATCTGAAAAGTATTTTGCTGTATATTTCCTTAAAACAAAATTTAAGCACTCAAAAAACACTGCTTTGTACAGGGTTGTGGGTTTGTTTTTTAAAAAAAAAACCTGCTTCAATATATGTGCTACAATTACATTGTGATCTTGGTACTCTGTTTCCTTTAAGCTGAAATAAATGGAATATATAAGTTTAAAGCATGCTTAGAAATGAATTTTATGGAGAAAGTCAAATGAAAAATAATGCCTCCTGTGTTGTAAGTCACCAATAGATGGCACTACTAATGAACTATAAACTCTGAGGCCTACTTTAGTTTCTGTTCTCCAATATCAGTCAGCAAGACGTTCATGTGAAAAAAGACTGTGTTGCTATTATTTGTGAAATTGAGGCCTACAGTTAAGTGCTCGTCTGTGCACTTTAAGCAATGCACCATGGCTGAATTTTTGACTGCTGAAGGAGTTCCTTCTACTGAAATTCATCATCAAACACAGGTGGTTTATGGTGATGACTGTGGTAATGTGAGCACTATGTGTTGCTGGATCCAAATGTAAAGAGACCTGGAAAGAGCTGATCTGGGTGATCTAGAACAGAGGTCCCTGACCTTTTGGGCACCAGGGACCGGTTCCGAGAAGAAAGGTTTTTCCACGGACCAGTTTTGTGTGCTGCCTGCATCCCACGGATGGGGCTTTGCTTGTTTGTGCGGACCGGTTGCTGGCATGCTGCGGCCTGGTACTGGTCCACAGACCAGTGGTTGGAGACCCCTGATCTAGAACAAAGTGGATGAGCTGTGACAGCAACTGATAAGTTTCACATAAGAAACTTCAAAACCAACTCTAAGCAGCACAGAGCTGCTTAGAAGCATAAGACATTTTGATGCAACATGGCAACACTAGGTCTCACACAACATAAGCCACCCAAGAGCTGTATCACACTATCTTATCCCATCCACCATATGGTCCTGATTGACGTCATGCAACTTCCATCATTTCCCAAAAGTGAAGATATAGCTTCATGGGCATCTATTTAGTCCAAATAAAGAGGTGAAACACACTGGCTGGAAAGACAAAGTGTGGATTTCTTTTAGGACAGCTTTAAAAAGCTTGTCATCATTGGCAGTAATATTCAGAGAAAGGCAATAATTATGTGGAGATGTAAATGCTATTAACTGAAGAATTCATCTCAGGGATTTTCCCATTTCATTTATTAAAATATCCATATTTAAGCTAAAGCTATAGAGGCATTTTTTTCTTTCTATCCTGTACAAGTCTACCTTCTAGGGTGATTTAATTTATCTTATTGATTTATTTAATTTATCTTATTGATCTTGATTTAATTTATCTTCACTGCATAGAAATTTGAGTCTGGAAATGCTGCAGGGTAGTTAAATGTTACTTAAGGCAAGCTGTATTCATTACCAATGTTCTCCTGCAACTGACTGCATTGACTGTTGCAAAACTGTTCCTATATACTGCATGCATAATAGCTGAATTGGCTAAAGAACAGGTCATATTCAAAGTTGAGTCTGCTCTGTCCATTCCATTCCCCTGCCAAATGAGTCTTAGTTCCCGCATGGCCATGATGACAGGCAACTCTAAAACATTGTTTTAAATTTCCTAATTCCAACATACTGTCCCTTTGAAATAGCACCATACCTTGTACCTTGTAGGCACTCATCATATAGTGTGAATGAGGCCAGGACAGACATCGGCATTACTGTAGGGCCATACTGAGCCCTCATCAGTTGCCTAAGGGTGCCATGTTTATGTTGTTCTACTGCTGTGTTACTATGTTCTACCATATTCAGACATGATAGTTCAAATAGGAACACTCCTGTACTTCCATTTAATACTGGAGTTAGCAGAATGTATTTAGATCTGCTGGTCCATCATTGTTTGATTTGCTGAAGGGATTTTTGATTCTCCCATTCATAGCAATAACATAACATCTCCTTCATAAACCATACTGCTGAAATGAAAAAAGTTTGGGGTACCCATAAGTGAACTTTTATGTGGACAGGTGGTAAAATCCATTCACTTCTGGGGTTTATAACAAAGCCTTGGATTCAGAGGTCATTCTGAAAGTGACAATTTGCAACAGGCGATAGTTGGTGGGCTACATAGAATAAACCCCAGATGATGAAGCCTTTTGGAACAGACCTTATGGAAAGAAAGTTGAAAAAAAATGGTTATGCTCCAAAACCATTTCACACTTGTTTCAGCCTCAAGCTAATGTGAACACTTAAACTAGTTGAGAAGTGAAATTGGAATTATTCATTCATTTTCTTTGTTTCTCATACCAATTTCTCATGATGTTTCAAATGGATACATTCCTACAATGCTTTATAGAAAGCTCAAAGGGAGCTTTTATATACCATCTCTCCAGGCTGAAGCAAAAGAACATTAATTCCAGTGTCCTAAGAAATTATCAAGAATTTGATATTTGTTAATCCACTCTCTACTCTTGAGCCTTGCAAGTAAGGGGTGAGGGGGACAATATGAAACATTTATACTTATTGGGGGCCTAGTCACCTCTGCAATTTCACTTGCTTTGGGATTTTAGCAGTAGAGTTATGCTGCTTGCTGTACTTGGGTATTTTTCTAAAAATGTATACTATTTGTTCAGCCTGTCAGAAATATTAGCATCCCTTGAAGGGGGAATAGAATGCATGACCATATTGTTCTATTTATAAAGACAAAATAAGCAAGCTTGAGAATATAATAAAAAGATGGACCACCACAGAAAGCAAATTATAGGCTTTTGCCATTTGTTTTTACAATTGCTTAGCCAATGTACCTGCAATTTGTCATTTCTTGCCCTGAAGCAGCAGAACATAAGTCATATCTCCCTATGATCTAAATTTAATGATAAGCTTAAGGATTCCAACTTCACATCACGATCTGTCATTCTTATATGGATCTTTATATCTTCTCAATTACGGTGTTTGTATTTTTGTCACTTTTCATTTATTTTAATAATTGCAATATATTTAGATTTCATTTTTTCACTGTTTAATCATGGGGTTTTTTGGTGGTGGCGCTGTAGTATTTTTGTATTTCACTATTTACAGTTTTTTGAAGCTAACGTTTCTGAAACCAATGTAAATATTAAAACTTAAGGTGAAAATAAATGCAGGTTAGGGCTATAAAGGTAAAGCCACCATCAGGGTGCAGATAAACAGATTCTTTTCTTTTCAAAAGGATTAGCCTGAGAAATTGCCAAGCCAGAAACGATAGCCAGGCCTAGGGAGTGAATCACCAATTGGAGACCATAGCAAATGATACTGATTTAAAATTGGAGGCAAAGAGAATGTCCCTAATAAGAGCTGAGGTTTTGCAGAACTGAACACTAGGAAATAAAGCTGCTGAGCTTTAATGGCACCCACTGCATAGGGCAGAAGACCTGAGTGTTTAAGGATGCCTCAGAAGATAGATTTCTCGTTGGAATAAATTCAGCAGCAGGTTTACTGGAAGCTATGTATCTTGTGCTTGCCTCTGTAAATTCCTTGATCTCTAGATCAAACTCTTTATATCTTGATACTGGATGTGGATTGCTTGCTGGAACTTTGACATTCAGTCTGAAATGAACATTGCTACTTCCTGGCCCTTGCAACTCCAATGAAAGTCTGAGGGATTGATTCATAGCTTTACAACCAAGTACAATGGTACCCGGATTTTTTTTTATGACTAGTTTTCCAGCTAGAATCTTGTTAGGAGAGGAAAACCAAATACAAATGAAACTAATGTGAAACTCGGTACAGATAGACATTATACATGAACTGAAGAATTCAGTAAAAAAAAAATGAACTTTTATTGAAATTTTGAGAATATTGCTTTTTATCAAATTATTCCTTTTAATGCCCTGATAATCCTGCCCACCGCCCCACCTGCCAGAGACTCCCTGGATCTCCCCCAACCCTGCCCGGCCCCCACAGGCATCCCTCCCCACAAGCAACATCGACCACACCCACCTTGGCCATACCCATCCAGTCTGCCATGACCACCACAGCCACGCCCACCCAGTGGGCCATGCCCACCTGGCACCCGGCAATAAATAAGTGGTTTGGGGTTGCAATTTGGGCACTCGGTCTCTAAAAGGTTCGCCATCACTGCTCTAGAACAAAATATCTGAACTATTCGAAGGAAAGATGTGTAACCCTTTATTATTTATTTATAAAATTTATAGGCTGCCAATCTTACTCAAAGTAACTCTGTTACAATCATAAAAAAAGAAAACTATATAAATTAAAAACATAAATAAGTCAATACAAAATCCAAAACACTACAGTCCAGTTGTAATATATGCATGACTATTTTAGAAATTAAACTGAAATTATCTGAGAATTATTACATTTTTGTTTTTTCTACTTTGAAATAAATTAAGTAAAAAATGTAACCACATAAAATAAGTTAAAAGGAAAGAAGAGTATGGTTATAATTTCTTGTGGGTTTTCTGAATAGCAAATTAGGCTAAAAAGTCATAGCATTTATTGTTTCAGGATAATATTGCTATACAAATTATTCCACAAAGAAAACCAACATTAGTTATTTATTCATTTACTATATTCATTACCTGCTCAAAACGTACAACTCTGGACACATACCACAAACAAATCAGTAACGACATAAAAATTAAAAATGAATTAAGAAATATAACATATGTAGCGGGGCTGGCTGAAAGGCTTTGCAGGAGCCTGCCCGGGGAGAGGGAAGCTTGGACAGCTGCTGCCAGTTTTGGGGGCGGTGGGCGTGGATCGGGCGGAAGGAAAGAAAAAGGAGGAAAGAAAGGGGGTGGGGTGGTTGCTGTTGCTGTTGTCGGAGAGAGACCAGGTGAAGTCAAAGAGGGATGTGAGGTTTTAGCTGATCCCTTTCTGTGAAGGAGAGGAAGGAGAGAGTGAGAGAGAGTGAGAAGGTGGAATTTTACTGCTTTCTTTCGCAGGGAGGATATCCCGAGCGGAGGCAAGAGAGAGAGTGAGGAGAGAGAAAGTTGCTGGGGTTGCTAAATTCAGATTTTAACAATGAAGGAAAGGGGGGAGGGATTTTGACACCGACAAGACCTGAGATTGCAAGCGACGACAGAAGAGAAGGAGAGGCTTTGGAGACTAGCGGCCATCCGAACTTTGATTATTGTTACTTGTGCAAGTTATAGACATTGTGGGGAGTTGCCCTTGCGGGGAGAGCTGTTACTGCAGAACGTTGACTACCTTCGTTCGTGTTCCTATCGCTGCCTGGAGCGGGGTTTTCCCCACCCCACTTGTTTCCAAACGGTCGCTGTGAAATCATTGACTATTGCTGCTATGACTGCCTGGGGCTGTTAAATACCATCACGCATTGACTATCGGGGCTAGGGGCTGGTCATCTTTGTTCCTGAAAGCCCCCTTTGATGACAAGAGTCTGCCACCTCCTCACTTCGTGTGAGCTTCTGCTAGAAGAGACACTTTACTAACACCTTGGGAGCGCAACTGCAGAGCGCAATTGAGGGGAGCAGGGATGGGAGGGCCTGGGTTTTGGCAGCCTCTGAGGGGGTAACACTACACATATATCGACACATTTATTTATTTTCCAAATTTATATAGCCAAATGACACAGGGAAGCAAACATGAAAGAAGGATCAGATTTTTCACCATAGTTCTTAATACAAGATGCATTCGAGCCTCTGTGAAGGGTAACATATCCCATAATACAGTGGCTGCCACAGAGTAGGCCTGCCATCTCATCCAAGATTCATAAACTTCAAAACCAAGGCCTTGCATTTCAGCCTTGGACAAGCCAGCATATACCCTGCAGTGCTGCATCTTCCTTCCCAGCAGTCAGCAGGAAAAAGGCCACACTTTGCTAGTCCCTGATTACTCCAATCTACCAGATGGTAACTGTTATGTCCTGGGACTGCTGAATGACTCAGCAGGCTCAGGAGGCTGCAGAAGGCCCGGGCAATCCATGTGGTTGCCCGGGACCAGACAGGCTGTCTCCAGCTTTGTGCGCATGCGCAAGGTGGGAGACTAGCCTTGCATTGATTGGCTGATGCTGTCCCTTGCAAGGGAGTAGAAAAGGCCTTGGCGCTATTTTGTGTGCTGTTCTGTTCATGATCTCAATAAAGAGTTGTGTTTGTTACTCCTGCCTCACCTCGATGTCTTTTCGGCTGAAACAGAACATTGATGACGAAGGTGGGATCCGCTGCAAGCAGAACAACAGAAGAAGCTAGGCTGACTTACCAGAGAAGGCCTGAAGCGCTGGGAAGTTCGGCGTCCGGAGGAAGCGATTGCCTGCCAGTACAAAAACGCTGGAGGTGAGCTCGGCTTCGAGGGACCCCTTCTCATTCCTTGCAGTGAGAGGCATCGAAGAGGTTACAGGCTGTAATGATGTCAAAGCTGAGCTGTCTGTCGGAATTTGACACTTCTCACCCTGAGCGCTGGAGTTCCTATGTGGCGCGAGTGGAAAATTACTTGCGAGTAAATAAGATCCAGGAAGACGGCCTTAAGCTGCTACATTGCTGTGTGTCTGTGGGCAAAAGACTTTTGACATTGCAGAGAATCTTGTAGCCCTAGCACCACTGGAGTCAATTGTGTATGCTGACTTAAAAAGGATGCTGCGAGAGCACTTCGAACCCAAGCTTTCAGTAATTGCGTGGAGGCATGCATTTGAGCAGAGGGACCAGAGGCCTGGTGAGTCTGCTGCGGACTTTGTTGCTGCCTTAAGACAAGCAGCTAGACAGTGCGAGTTCAAGGATCTGGAAGAGAGACTTCGGGATTGCTTGGTTTGCGGACTGCGAAGTTGTGAGCTGCAACAGAAACTTTTTTCAAAAGAAGATGTCTCATTCCAAGATGCTTTCAGAGAGATTGCAGCTGAAGAAGCAGCGGGCGGCGCTGTGAAAGCCTTGTGGTTCGCCAGGAACCCTCCGGTGGTGGCCTCAATCCATCAAGATGTCGCTCGAGAGATATCTGAAGTGGATCCAAAAGAGGAGGTGGACAGGCTTCAGCAGGCAGAAGAGAAGAGGCCTCAAGGGCGCAGAGAAAAAGCGACAGCATCCCCTCGGTGTTTCAGTTGTGGAGGACACCACAAGTGAAATGATTGCTGGTTTCGCTCCACTACCTGCCGGGCATGTGGCAGGCAAGGCCACATTGCATCCGTCTGTTTGGGTCGCCAGAAGGAACAGTCTGCAGAAGAATAGCCTCTGAAAGGTACCAAGGTCCCCAGCCAACACAGGGTGTGCTTCTGTGCATCCCATAGGGGCGTTTTCAAAACCGGGGTTCACAGGCCACTTAAAAAGAAGCTTCACATTGATGTGAAGTTGCAAGGGGTTCCCATGTCCATGGAGTTGGACACAGGGTCCGCTCTATCGATCATTTCCTTTGACACCTTCAATAAGGTCTGCAACAGAAGTGGCCTACGAGTTAAACTCAGGCCTTCAAGTTTAATCCTTACTGACTTCCAGAATTCCAGAGTCAGCGTGAAGGGGGAGGCCACGCTCAGGGTGCAGCATAGGAATTTTGAGGGGCTGTTAGATGTGGTGGTAGTTGGGGGTGATCGTGCGAGCCTCATTGGGCTCGATTGGTTCGAGGCCCTTGGAATTCAGGTGACTGGACATCACAATCTGCAAACATCAGGCCTTGCACAAGTTTGCAAGGAGTTTGCTGATGTGTTCAGTTCAGAGCTTGGCTCGTTCAAGGGGCCTCCCATTGCTTTACGTTTAGATCCAGCCATCACACCCATCAGGATCAAGCCCCAAAGGGTACCCTTTGCCTTAAAAAACAAAATAGATGTAGAGCTGGACAAGCTGATCCAGCAGGGCATTTTAGAGCCTGTGGACTCTAGTCCATGGGAAACACCTATAGTCACACCACTGAAGGCCAATGGAGAAGTCCGGATTTGTGCGGACTATAAATGTACACTTAATAAGGCATTACAGCAGCATGCCTGTGGTGAGCCACATTTTGGCCTCCCTCAAGGGGGGGCGGATCTTTGCAAAGCTTGAATTGGCTCAGGCCTATCAACAGTTACCTGTTGATGAGGCAACGGCTGAGGCCCAAACAATTGTGACGCACCGGGGAGCCTTTAAGGTCAAAAGGCTGCAGTTTGGGGTTAATGTAGCCCCTGGCATATTCCAGAGCGTGATGGAGCAAATGCTCCAGGGTATTCCAGGGGTCTGTCCCTATTTTGATGACATCCTCATCGCTGGGGAGTCATCTGTGAACTTAGCTGAGAGGCTGAGGGCTGTCTTGCTGCATTTCCGCCAAGCAGGGCTGAAGCTGAAGCAAAATAAGTGTAAAATTGGAGTCACCTCCACTGAGTTCTTGGGATTCCGTATTGATGCTGAAGGCATCCATCCTTCGGAATCCAAGCTTCAAGCGATTCAGCAGGCCCCAAGCCCCCAGTCGAAGAGTGAGCTTCAAGCCTTCCTGGGGCTGTTAAATTTTTACCATTCATTCCTTCCCCACAAGGCTGCAGTGGCTGAGCCATTACACCAGCTCTTGGACAAACAGGCTCCATGGAAATGGACTAAGGTTCATGAAAGGAGTTTCACAGAGGTCAAGGCCTTGCTCTCTTCAAATGAGGTTTTAGCCCATTTCAATGAGCAATTGCCTGTGTGCATAGCCTGTGATGCATCCCCTTATGGGGTTGGGGCTGTGCTGAGCCATCTCAAGGATGATGGGACACAAGTCCCTGAGGCCTACTACTCCAGGACTCTCTCATCTGCAGAGCGTAATTATGCGCAGATTGACAGAGAAGCCTTGGCAATAGTGGCTGGAATAAAGAAATTCCATGATTTCTTGTATGGCCACCATTTCACGGTTTACACAGACCATAAATCTTTGCTGGGTTTGTTTACAACAACAAAACAAACCCCACACATTATATCTCCTAGAATGCTGAGATAGTCAATTTTCTTGTCAGCATATGACTACACTCTGGTTCACAAACCAGGTAAAGAAATGGGCCATGCAGATGGTCTCAGCAGATTACCTTTACAACAGATAGAGGCAGATCCTGCTCCTGCTCTTCACATTCTCTCCATTCAGGAATTGCCTGAATCTCCCCTCAATGCTAGGGACGTGGCTGCAGAAACTGCCACTGATCACACGCTTACACGCGTGCTGACATGGGTGTTGTCAGGATGGCCTGACACGTGCCCGGGTGCAGAATTCCAGAGTTTCTGGCAAAGGAAGCACGAGCTTTCTATTTTCAAAGGGTGTCTCCTGTGGGGCAGCAGGGTACTCATCCCGGCCTCATTGAGGACTAGAGTCTTGTTCTCTCTGCATGAGGGACATCCGGGAATAGTCCGGATGAAGGCGCTAGCACGTAGCCACCTCTGGTGGCCTGGGCTCGATAAAGAGATCGAGGCCCAGGTGCATGGGTGCCAAGTGTGCCAACAGTCAAGGCCAGAAATGCCCTAAGCCCCTGTACACAGGTGGGAGGAGACACATACCCCATGGTCGAGGATGCACATCGACTACGCTGGGCCCTTTCAGTGGCAATTCTTCCTTCTCCTCATGGACAGCCATTCCAAGTGGCTAGAGGTTGTTCCTGTCTCCTCCACTACTACTGCTAGGACCATCCAGGTGCTGAGAGGAATCTTCGCCTCACATGGTCTTCCAGATGTCCTTGTCTCAGACAACAGACCCCAATTCACATATTCTGAGTTTCAGGGCTTCCTTCAAGCCAACATGATCCGGCATGCCACATCTGCACCGTTTCATCCAGCTTCCAACGGGCAAGCTGAGCGTATGGTGCGTATGACCAAAGATGCATTAAAGAGACTCACTCACGGAAACTGGCATCACAGGTTAGCTGACTTTCTTCTTTGTCACCGCACCACACCTTGCACTGCAACTGGAAAGAGCCCAGCTGAACTCCGCTGGGGTCGCAGACTCATCACTAAGCTGGACAGGTTGCACCCCGACCAGGTGGCTTCACAGGTGTCACAACCACGGGCACCTAGGAGACTACAGGTGGGCGATCCGGTCTGGGCAAGGAACTATGGACCTGGACATCTCTGGGTGACAGCAGTGGTATGCAAGGTCTCTGGACCGCTGTCATACGAAGTGGCCATGGATGATGGTCTTGTGATCCAACGTCACATTGACCAACTGCGCTGGAGGCTTTCCAGCCACCCTTCCGCTCCTGGCTCTGCTCTGGGGGGGGAGGAGGACCACAATTACTATTGTGGACCACAGTCTCTCCGTGAAGGTGGACCTTCAAATGTTCCTGCACATGTTCCTGAAGGGGGTTTTGCCATGGAGGTGGCTCCTGACTCTGGCACAGGCACTGGGTCTATGGGACATTGCTGTCAATCGGCTACTCAGGCCACTCCAGCTGCTGGTCTTGGGCTCGAAGGACAGTGTTCCCAAGAGGGGTCCATTGTGGATTTGGGGAACTCCACCCCACCACTGGACTTGGAGAACTCCACCCCACCAAGGAACTCTGGTTTGGGTTTAGCGGATCCAGCCAGTCAGCAGTTTGGAGGGTTGCCTGGGTCTCGGGGGCATCAAAGTCCTGGTTTGCCTAGCCCAACAGGCGAGATGGCACGCCAGGCACAAACGCTGGCTCAGAGCAGGCCAAGGGTCCACCCAAACACCTAAAGGACTATGTGAGGTTCCTGTCATGTATTGGGGAGGCTTAATAGTTCTCTAGAACTCAGGACACACTCATGGAAGAGTGTTCTATTGATAGCCTGCAACACTATGAGGTATTCTTGTAAATACAAGAAAAGGAATGAAGGGGTCTGCCAGTGTGCAGGCATAACTGTGTTAGAAATAATATCAGGATAATGACACACATGTATATGTAGGTTGCTCTAAAACTGTAAGTATTCACTTATTGTTTTATCCAAGAGGGGAGGGGTGTTATGTCCTGGGAATGCTGAATGACTCAGCAGGCTCAGGAGGCTGCAGAAGGCCCGGGCAATCCACGTGGTTGCCCGGGACCAGACAGGCTGTCTCCAGCTTTGTGCGCATGCGCAAGGCAGGAGACTAGCCTTGCATTGATTTGCTGACGCTGTCCCTTGCAAGGGAGTATAAAAGGCCTTGGCGCCATTTTGTGTGCTGTTCTGTTCGTGATCTCAATAAAGAGTTGTGTTTGTTACTCCTGCCTCGCCTCGATGTCTTTTCGGCTGAAACAGAACATTAACATTTGGCCACATTTGCTTGTTCTTTTCTATCAAACAGCCACAATCATCTCGTTCTTCAACTTGAACTACTTTCACTTCTATAGTACTTTGTTATGCTATTAAAAGTTTGTGAGACGTTCTTTTGTTCACGGAGTTGTACTTCTGACAGCCATATTTGTTACAGTTTTTATTAAACAAATGGCCTCTTTAATCTAATTTCTTTTTCATTACATTTTTGGTTATTGTTTCTTATTGTTTTAGATAAATTTTATTAAATGTTTTAAAGAGCAAATAAAAACCAACACAGAATTAAAGAAAAGGAGAAAGAAAAACACAGAAAGAAAAAAAAGAAATAGAAAGAAGCTTCCTATTTCCTTTGCAGCAAATATACATATGATTACAAAATTATCTTGCTCTATGATTGTGTTGTTGTTTCTTGTTGTAGTCCATTCCACTTTTGATTAATAAAGTACATTTAGCTTTTCATCTATGGTCACAACCCTTTAAATACATCTACACCTGAAAGAATAATACATGTTAAACAATATGCTGAGTGTATACAGGATTTTTTTTCCTTTATCATTGAAAGTAGTATATTGCTACAAGCTGCATAGTTTCCTGTGGAAGTGCAGCTGAGTCCCATATCTCTCTTTTTTAAAAAATAAGCATTGTGTTTTTTTCTTTCTTTCTTCTGACAATATTCCGAGAGACATGATAAAACTATTTTTAAAAAAGTTTATACACCCAATATTTATTTTATCCTAATAGCATCTACTATACATTCAATTGCTGATCCCATTGAAAAATTACAGTCCTTTATGGGTACAGTTTAGTGACATACAGTATAAAGCACACAGACATATAATTCAAAGAAGGTGTTCCTATTTGTTGGGTTAAGCTGGTAAAATGACTTTGTGAGATGGTGCTGAAGCTGCCATAACTAAAGATGAAGCAGAAACATAATTAGAGAAGACAAAAAGCCTGGAATCTTGTGTAAAATATCCCTTCAGGAAAATAGAAAAGAAGGAAACAAGTAATTAAGGAACAAAAGGATAAATATAACCTGAATCGAACAAAGGAAATTGGGCCTGAGTACATACTAATCAACAAAACAAAAACTTTGGGGGACGAAAAGGGATCCTGAAGCCCCACCCTCACCCCTTGAGTCAGCCAAGGATCCATACTTGACACCCACCATCCCTCTAGCTAGTGGTTGGTAACCTAGTAAGTGTGGATGAGGGGTGTATGTATGAGAAAGAGCAAATGTACATAAGTTCATTCCTTGGAATGGGGAAGATAAAGATATGGACCTAAGTATTCAATAGTCTGCAGAGCTGATGTTATTAGCAACCTATAAAAGAACTACTAAATGAGGTAGATTAGCTAATGCTATAATGACAAGTGGCTATCATTTTTGAAATACTTATATAGCTTTTGTATATCTGTGAAGATATGTCCTGTAAACGTCCGTTTCTTTTGACTTTTCTTTCTTTATAATTCCGTATGTTTCTTATTTTCATTTTCTTTTTTGACTCAATTAAAGCAATTGTTTTTATACCCTCTCCTAATATTTTACAGAAAATCCCATTTAAGAACACATTATAAACAGATCTTTTTGTTCTTATATCTATCACAAAAAGGCGTTCTTTTGCATATCTGCAGAGGAGCTTGATCTATTGATAGTGGGTAAAAGACCGCACTAAGGTACTCACGGGTGGCTGCTTTGAACTAGATACACACTTTGTGAAATGGATTTACTCTCTCCTCATACAACTCATTCTAATCATTTTATATTCCATGCTGCCCATATTGCTATCATTGCCGCTATAGAAATCCATTTTATCTTGAAATTATTAAACTGATCTCACTACTCTCCATTTTCTTCCCATTTAATGGGAAGATAAGAAAGAAATGAATAACAGATTAGCAGACATTTTAGCCCATTAAAGGCACAATGTTTTCTTTCATTAATCCTTTATGTTACAAGAGTATAAAAACTTAGACAGTACTAATTGTTCATGTAGTTTTCATAATTGTTTACAAAAAACAATTTTTTTTTTAGGGCATTTCTAATGGGGCATTTCAGACCACTGTGTTTTTCATCTGAATAAACCATTCTGAATCTATTTTAAAACTCATCTGAGACTAGGAAAAGTCTAAATTACCTGGCTTAATTTTGCAGGAAAGTATCCTGTAGCAACTGCCACATTTATTTTTGCAAGTTTTAGGCAATTGCCAGTCAGTTCAGCAGTTGTCCTTTTTTAGACAGCACAAAAAAATGCAGTAAAAAACTGACTCACCTGTTCAAATGTGAACTCTTTTTCTAAGTTAAATATAAGGAAAAAGAAAAGTCTGGCCTGGTATTAATCCTCTCTTCTCTTAAAAATGCTCGAAAGCTGGGATAATAGCTGGATGGGGAGAGGGGGGTGGGCAAAGCAGGAGAACACAAGATTGTCCCTAGAGTGAAGGTATAATGTAGCCCAGGCTTTCAAGAGCAGCCAGTTCTGTCGAGTCATTCTGACTTTTCTTGTCAGAAAGAATGAAGAGAGTTGAATGTATGACACCACTAAATCACAGGGCGGAGGCTTATTTCACTTGAAAAATATGAAGGCTTTATCTCCTAGACCTAGTACCTGGAAGAGCCAGGCATGGAATTTAGTACTTTCTGCCTGGAACACCTGTGTGCTACATACCTCTTTTTTGCCCCATATAGGTTCCAAAGATCCTTGAACTAGGAAACCATTATTTGATGTGAAAATATAGAACTAAACTAAATTGAATAGCAAGAATGTTAATTTAATGATCTTGTGCTGTTGCTAGCATTTCTTTCTTTCATTGAGAAAAGGGGGAAGGATTCATTGTTGATCACTATGATTTTCTTTCCTTTATAAGAGAGACACACAGACAGACGGGTATTCAAAGCATATAAAAGTTTGAGGAGTATTTTTATAAACCTTCTCAAACATTCAATACATACGTGTAAAAAAGAGGATGAAGAGGTGGGACCTGCTATGCCTCTACCTGGAAGATATAAATACTGGTCAGATGCTCGACAATGCCACTTTGATAGTAGCAATAAAGATGCTCAAAGGAATCAACTGTAGCAATAGCACTTAGACTTATATAGCGCTTCACAGTGCTTTACAGCTGAGTGGTTTACAGAAAGCATATTGCCCCCAACAATCTGGGTTCTCATTTAACCGACCTCGGAAGGACAGGAGGTTGAATCAACCTTGAGCCAGCCAGAATCGAAGTCCTGGCAGTGGGCAGAGTTAGCCTGCAATGCTGCATTCTAACCACTGCTCCATCACGCCTCTGGTGTATCATACAATCCTATGTATCCACATAGGATTCCTGTCTCCAATTATAAAGATAATTCCTCCCTTTTTTTACAGTAATCCTGACTTCAACATGAAGACATATGGCCAATGACTTTTCTGGCCCTGCCTAAAAAAGTCTGCAGTTGTTTCTTGAACTTAAAGAGCTCATGTTTCCTATTATTTAGCTACATCTTTTCCTCTTTCCTGTTTTCATTTCTTAAAATTAGTAGTTGTTTTTAATATGACATTAGCCAAGGCTCTTCCTGATGTCTGTTTTAAAAAAAATCATTTTTTCTTGTTGATACCCATTTCTATAGATTATCTCCAACCTTTGTATGTTTTTCAACTCTGTGATTGCCAGTAGCTATCAAGGGAATGATAGATACATAATCCTCCTAATCTGCTTATGAGAAGATTGGATGAGTATGCAAATATATGACCACCATGAGATTTGGATTGTGCAGTTTAAGCAACACTTTGACAGCTTGAGCAACACAATCCTTCAAAGGCAATTTGCGAAGCAAAGTGGCACTATTATTTAGGGACCTCTGTGTGTGCACACAGGCAGAAGTCCCACCAAAATAATAAAAAAAGCATCCTTGTAGTGAATAAGAAAGCAGACACAGACATAGTTAGGCAACCACTGCCACCCCCTTTCACTAGATTTGTTCAACCCAGCTATCACAGGATTAACAGCAAGGGCTTGGAACACGTAATCCAGGAACAGGAGAACAAGTTCAGTCTTGCTTAGGTAGCCCTTTGTGGTAAGGCAAAGGGAGGAAGATTTCTGGAAGATGGCCCAGAGATGCAAAAGGAAACCGATTATCAGAGAGGGACCAAAGAGAAAGAAGGCCTGGATGACTGAGAGATGGCTGAAAAAAGTAGGCAAGATGGAGCCTGGAAGCAGCCACGTGATTTTGATGAGTTAGTTTTTCAGAGAAGCAGAAGTGGTGCTCCAGAGAGAAGGAACTCTAGTAAGAGCAAAACTAATCTTCTCTGGGGCTGAAAGTGAGGAAGGCTGCTGAATCAGAGCCAAGAAGATCACTAGGCACTAGGCTACACATCAGGAGATGGTGAGTTCTAGTCCTGCATTAGAAATGAAAGCCAGTTAGGTGATTTTGGGCCGGTCACTCTTTCTCAATCCACCTCACAGGGTTATTATGGGGGAAGGAGCAAATAGGAGGAGAAGGAATATCGGGTATGTTTTCCGCCTAAAATAATAAAGGTGGAATAAAAAAAGAGACCTGATAGAGCAGAAAGGAGGCAAACATTCTAAATAAAACCAGGAGACTTGCTACCATCCAACTATAATTGTTTGAGGCATCTGATTACCTGAAGCTAAAAGAAAGTTTTACTCTTTCTTTTTCTAATTTTTAATAAACATCATTTTTCAATTCATAAGAGACAAATACGTCTGTTTTCAACTCCTTGCAAGGAGGCAGAACTGCTCTTCTATGGCCACATGCTTCAAAACTATTAGTTACCCTGTAGAATTCATCTCCTTCCTTCCTTCCTTCCTTCCTTCCTTCCTTCCTTCCTTCCTTCCTTCCTTCCTTCCTTCCTTCCTTCCTTCTCATTATTTTCCCAATTTACTGACAAGTAAATATTCAAGCTCTGAGGCCACTCTTTCACCAGCTGGTGTTAAGGAAACAGTTCAAAGTATTTCCTTACTCAAGGGAGATGAGTGGTGGAAGTGAGGAGTACTACATAGCCCATAACCACATTGTGCCAAGCCAGGCAAGGAAGCATGGTTTGAAGGGCATGGTGAAGAAGATCAAGACTACTCCCACAAAGTATTCAGCAAGCCTTTCTGCCTCCAGCTATTCATGACAACCAGATGAGATCTCCCTGGAATACCGTTGAGGTTGAAGAAAGCAATTGCATGAGACATTTCAGTGTATTGAAATGAATTGCGTAGTTTTGTGAAGGGGCCTCACCAAATTAAAGCTCCAGTATGAGATTTTTTTTTCACCATGAACTCTAATCTATGTAACTTATGACTGTTTAGTAAATTAAAGGAATTTTCTAATGAGGCCAACAGAATTTCTTTGTTATCTTCTAATTTAAAAAAAAAACAATAAAATATAACAAAGAAAATATAACTGGTGTGTAAATACTTTTCAACCTGTGTAGAATAATTATCTTTGCCAAACCCCAGAGTTCTTTGTAACATCTTAAATGCCAGCATCACATTTTCCTGTTTAACCTCTACATTTTCCCACAAAGTTACATAAACATATTTAATGATTTGAAGTCTCTGTCATCCCTCACCAAAGCCACAGATGGACATGACCAAATCATGTGGGTCACAAAGTCCTCACGTTTCTTGTAACACCAAAATAAAAAATCTAATACATAACTTTTTTAAAACTTACCTTGAGGAGGCCAATGAACTTCATCCTTAGATCAGGGATTTCTTTATTAACTGTTTGTATGTACTGTTTGTTGTGGTTCGTTCTAGTTCAATGTGTCATTGATTTTTAGATTTTAGGTAGCTTTTTTGCCTTTGGTTTGCACTCCCAATTTTGCTTTTCTCCTAATATCTCCCTTTCTTTTTAACTTTTTTTCTTTGCTTGTTTGAATTTTATACTTTTCTAAAAAATGTAATACAGTTTTGGAGACATTTGTCTATAAAAAAAGATTACAGAGATAAACAGATCGGTCATTCAGCATAACATTTCCCAGAGTGACGAATTTGAATTTGTCTAATATTTCTCTGGAGTGTTTAGCATTAGGGTTAAATAAATTGGAGTTAATTGTTATCATAGAATAAGATCATCTCAAAGATTTGAAATGTGCATCAGTGCTTCTGAAGTAATTCAGTTGAGAAATTTTGAAAAGAAAAAGTATGAGCAGTCACGTGCTGATAGCCTAGTTAATCCATAATTCAAATGAAGCATTACAAGCTATTATCCAAAGAGACAAAACCACCATACATTCAGGCATAGAAATGGGTTCCATGCCAATTGTCAGTTGAAATTCTAACTGTAATAATTTAAAATAAAAAAACATGGTCTTTAAAGAAACTCAGCTGCTCATTAATATCTTATTCAGAATAGGGAAGCCGAAATTGCCCAAGAGAACACATTAGTATCTCAAATTTGGGCACTTTAAGCTCTGTGAACTTCAACTCCCAGAATTCCCCAGCCAGCATGTGAAAAACTGGATTAGTGATTGCAGCTGGGGGCTTCTAAGAATTAACCTTGGGAATCTTGTCTGGTTTTAGAAGTTAAACAGGGCCAGGGCTGGTGAGTACTGGGATGGAAAATTACCACAAAATTCAAAAGTGGGAAGCTAGACTGCGAAGTTTAAAAAAAAACAACAGCCTGGTAAAATCAAGGGCAAACTACTTCCCTACTGTTGCCAAAAAAACTACAACTGATTTCTAAACACTGTATTTTTAACCTTTTGGTCATTGCAACTTTGCATAAGAAGGCTCTCTTCCATACTAAAAATATTGAATTGACAAACTCAAAATGGAGAGCTAGTTTGGTGTAATGGTGAAGGCCACAGATTAGAAACTGGGAGAGTGTGAACTCCAGTCCCATCTTAGGCACAAAGCCAACTGGGTGACTTTGGGCCAGTCATTCATTCTCAGCTCTTAGAAGGAAGCAATGTTTCTAAATCTTGTCAAGAAAACTGCAGGGACTTGTCCAGGCAGTCTCCAGAAATTGATTCTGACTCAAAAGTTATCCCTCCAAATCCAACTCCTAATAGGTTTTTGAGCTCCTGATACCATTCTAAGGCTCTTTAATTTAATCTTTAATTTGTCATATCACGTATGTGTTGTAATATGAAGAGCAACTGTATGTTGCTAGTAGTCACTATGCTTCAAATACTGCTCTGCCTGGTAGAAAGGAAGAAGGAAGGATATTAAGGATACATATAGAACAGGGGTTCCCAACTGGGGGTGCGAGACAATATTCCAGGGTGTGCAAAAACTTGGGTTTTCAGAATTATAGCGTATATGCATAATTCGTTGCCGTTATTTCGAACTTTTACAAAGGGAGCGAGAATGTATCAGAAGCGTTCTAGGGGTGCGGGGTATAGAAAAGGTTGGGAGAACAATATAACTGAAGCTATAACAGGGCCAGGCCTGTCATTCGGCACAGCAATAGAGGTGCTTCAAGCAGTTAATTTGGGACAATCAAGACAGAATAGCAACTTCTTAGTTATTTCATTTAGTGTTGTGTTATTGTAGTAAGGGAGAGGCTTGCTTTCCATTTTTTCTTCATAATCTGGTTGGCCTTGGGTACTGCTGGCTTTTACAGGAGATAAGTGCTTTTTTTTTTTTTAAAGAAAACATGTTTTGTTAGAATTGTACACTATAATAAAAGCATAAAAATGAAAAGAAAAAATAAGAAAAAGAAAAGATGAAGTAAAGAAAGAAAAAAGAAAATATAGAATTTTCACTACCCTCCTCCTTTCTTTCAAATTGCCATCTTACCCTTTCTTCTCCCTATTTAAACCTTTTTAATCTTCCAAATCTATAAATTATCAGCTCTGTCTTTTCTTTCAGCAAAAAGTCCATATAAAATCCATATAAAAGTTCCAGTCTTTAAAAAAGCGTCTTTATTGGGGGTTTTTCCTCATCAAACCTGATCAGCTTTCCTATTTCAGTGAGCTCCATCAATTTTATAATCCAGTCTATTGCTGTGGTTTGGAGCTGGGAGTTTTCCATTCTGCTTCGACAGATTCATTACTGATTGATTATGTGTCATCAAGTTGTTTTCAGCTCCTCATGACCACATAGATAGATTTTCTCTACGGCGATCTATCTCTAACCTGTTCTTTCAGGACTCCCAATGTTGCACTCATCACCACTGTGTCCATCTACTTTGTTGCCGGTCATCTTTTTCTCTTTCCTTTTACCTTTCCTAGCATTTGTGTCTTCTCCACAAAGCTAAGTTTATGCAAAATGGGACCAAAGTAGGATAATTGGAGCCTGGTTATTTGGGCCTTGAGGGACAACTCTGGGTTGATTTGTTCAATGATTTGTCGGTTTGTTTTTTGCGCTGTCTATTGTATTCTTAAGAGTCTTTCCAGCACTAAAAAGTGTGAATACTCTTCCTATCTTGCTTCTTCAAAGTCCCACTTTTGCTTCCATAAAGGGCCAAAGCATGGCTTACACAATTCTGATCCATGCAGGTACAGTATAAACTCATCACGGCATATAAATATCTTTCCCAAGGCCTTCAAGACTGCTGTAATGAGTGCTAGTCTGTGGGATATTTTTTGACTGCTTTACCCTTTACTGTTGATGGTTGATCTCAAAAGGCAGAAACTATCCACTCTTTAATATCTTCATTGTCAATTTTAAGGATAGTACCTGTTGTCATTAGTTTGGTCTTTACATTTAATCTTAGTCACGTTTTTTTCCTCTTTTGTGATCTTTGAATTTTATTACTAGAGTTTACAGATCTTTTTCATCTTTAGCTCTCAGAGTAGTATATTTATCATATCATAGGTTATTGATATTTTTTCCCTCCAATTTTAAAACCACACTGATCTTACACAGCCTTATCAAATTCCCTTGCAAACCTGCAGGCAGTTTGTTTCATCATATTTGGTTGGTATTGTGGCTTCCTGACACGTATATAAGTTTCTCATAAGAACAATGAGATGTTCTGGGATTCCCAACTTTCTGTGCATTTTGCACAACCTGATGCATTGACACAATTTAAGGTCTTTCTATAATCAAATGAAATACATTCTGGCTTCTTTTTGCTATCCAACGTCTATCAACAATAATGTCTTACGTTCCTTTGCTTTCTCTCAAACCAGCTTGAACCTCTGGCATTTCTTTTTCCATAGAGGGGTCTGATCTGCACTGGAGGATCATAAGCATTATTTTGTTAGCATGTGAGCTCCTGAACTTCTGAAGCATTTGAATTTTTGAAAGTATTCCTTAGCGTAAATTGTCTCCGCCTTTTCCAAAGACCATTGCCAGGATGGTATTTGCAATGTGACTTTGTGAGATATACATAGCAGTGACTCTACTGAGCTGGAAGAATTCCTGGACCTATCTGTGGCCAGGAACTGAAACTGCAGTTTCCTGAAATTCTCATCTTGGCTACATCTTTATTTGAATATTTTATACATACTATTTTTATTCATATACTCTGTTTGAGGGAGTCAAGTTGGTTTTAGCAGCCATTCTCATTTTCCATCTAATGCTCCAGTGGTAGATTGTTTCCTCTGCCTGGAATAATTCATTGCTAGTACAACAGACTCTCCAGCTAAGCATGGAGACAAAACGTTTGTAAAGGTGGCTTTTTACAAATGGAAGGAGCCCTTCCATGTACAGAAGGTGGGGATTGGGGAATTTGCCTGGAGGAAGATTCCCACTGAAACAAAGTAGGAGGCTAGTTTTACCAATTCACATTTCTTCCATTTTTTGCAGACCTAAATTCTACTTTCTTTGGTATTCAAGGTGATTCGTGTACAGGCATCTACAGGCTGGAAGGGATATTAGCAAATGTTTTTCTGTTATAAATTGGAATATCCATGGATCAGAAGCCTTTCTAAATATGGAAAGTGTGGAGAAATATAGACTGGATTCCCAGGAGGGAGGGGCTGCATTCAAGAGGAACAGGAGACAGCAAAGTTTAGATAGTTTGGTTGGGAGAAAGAAAGTCAAAATAGCTCCTCCCTAGGAGTTTTCAGAGTATATTGCTTAGAAGAAATTTGGCATGCCTTTTTTGGTTTTTGGAACCTGACAGAAGGGCTGTTTTGGATACAGTCCATAAAAAGTTTTCTATAGGGAAGTGCCTGTGATATATGTGCAAATGTATGCACCCCAGAAGGCACATTGCAAAGGATTCTGGGATGAGCCTGCATCAAAGAGACATCTTTGCCATTTCATTAAAAAATCAACAACTACATCCTTAATTCCTAATTAGTCTATTATTCCCACAACTGCACTTGAACTTTCCACAATATATATATATATATTTATATATATGTTTAGTATATATATACTAAACAAAAACTCCAGTGACTTTCATGGGTGCCTTGAGAAATAACAACCTTTTAATGCATTTCAACAGTCCGGAAATCAAATCAGGCGAGTGTTAAACATCAACTTGAGTATTTGTAAGCTCATTAATTCCTACTGACATTCAGCAAGTTGACTATGATGTGTATTTATAACTGTTTATAATCAAAATGTCCTGTTTTTTTATTTCTTTTTACAATGAATCAAGTAATCTTTGAAATAACTATCCACATTAAATTGTACTGTAAATATATAACAATATTTTTTTCAGAAAAAAATATAAAACATCTCCAACAGATGCTTTTAAAATTAAATTTACCTAGGTATCTACAAGAACCACCTTTTTTGAGTGAATGCTGAATACCTGATGATATCCACTATGAAAGGATCAGTGCAGGTCCCAACTGAGAGTTGTTTTCTGAGGCCCAAATGTGAGTCTTCACCACAGCGGACATGGTAGTATGAGAATATTAATGTATTGTTGTGTTGTTTGGTAGGATAATATTCATTTAACTATATTTTAACACCCTACCCTGGAATTACAATCATTATTGGAATAGCATATAAACTTTAGTAAAGAAATAACCCAAGGAAGAGGGCAGATATATTTAATTTCCAGCATTTCTAGACAGGTTTGAGAGAGACCTGTCATTTCTATTGAATGCAGAACACTGAGCCAGATGAGGAACAGTTGATTTGGTATATGTTCTTCAAATTTTTTGAGGAAGCAATCTGATGTGCAATCTCAGTAAAAACTAGGGAAAATACCAGGTTGCATAATATGACTTACAGCCATTTAAAAGCATATTTTATTGCTAAATGCCACTGCACATTTCAGCAGAATGCTTTTTATTTAACGGTAGAATAGAATACTCATTTCATAGTCAAAACCCTTACCCGCCCACCCCGTTCAATGGAAAGTAAGGTCCATTCAAATAAAAAAATCTAAGGCCACATCAACCACATCTTTCAATTTATAATGCTCCAGGTGGCACCCACATTTTAATTCATGCCATTGTTGACACTCTACATAACCAAAGCTCAATAGAATAAACACTATAAAATTCAATTAAATACAAAATTAAAAAGCAGCTACTAACAAACAAGTAGTAGAGTAGAGTACTATTGGTAGTAGTAAAGATTAAATACCAGAAGCAGCAAGTGCTATCTCCCAAACTATCCCAAAACAAATCCCCACAAGTCAGGGGTACCAGTAGGCAGCAATTAGGCTAAGATTTTGTCTCATTGCATATGGTTGTTGTTGTTGTAAGAAAGCTGCAATTTTAATCCCAATTTTTGCCTTGAAGCTTCAGTTCAGAACAAGAATTCTCAGTTCTACCCAATAAAGTGGGTACTTCATAATGTCATGTAGGATTTGGGCTCCCACTGTTCTTTCTCCTCTCTTCAGTGTGCAGGCCTCAACTCCAACCTTCTAAACTAAGCTCCAATTCTCAAAATTCTGTACCACTGAAGCATTGCTTGATTTCATAAGAATATCTGGGCACATGAAAATTGCTGTCCACGTTACATGTAAATATATAAAGTAGAATGTGTGTTAAGGAAAACCAGCCATCTTATGCATTTCACAATTACAATATTATTGTTATTAAAGCCTAGGACCAGGCAGAGAGAATGTTCCTGAATTTTTCTATAATTCTCATTCAATTTGATGAACAAGAATTTGCCTCAGACATACTTTCAAAGGAGAGGAAAAACTCTCACAGGTGGGGTGCTTAACTTTATTTAATTATGAGGTAGCTGATGAGTGGGACGTGAATATCCTACCTTTCATTGTGCAAACATTTATCCAGCTATCTGAACTCTACCATGCTCAAGGGAAGACAGCATGAGGAAACACAACCCACGAAGGGCTTTTTTTCAGCACTGCTGCTACTAGGTTCAGAAATGATAGAAAGTGGTAGGGCTGCAATTCCACACAATACTGAGAAAAGTGGATTTTTTGGGCCCTCATTCCTCTTCCAAGATCAGTTCAAGTTCGCATTCATAGGAGAAATCAATATTTCCCTTTTAACAATTCCAATAAGGCTCCATGGGCATGGGGTCATAATCAATATGTGAATAATACAGATTTATATCTCAACCCTGGGATGCCCAGGTGAGCTTGATGCTTGTTTTGGTGTCTGAAAGCTTGATCAATGGATAAGTAAACAGTTCCTGTTAAAGGAGAGATCTGCTCTTGAGAAACGGTTGAAAAATTTTTCACTCCTGTGGAGCAACTTAAGAGGAATTGTTCACTCAAACTTGCTACAGGATTTTGAAAGGGCATTTTTTTGCCAGCTCTATTAAGAAGTGAATCTACAGTAGCTGGCAGATAGAATGAGATTTCCTCACTCCCCTAAACAGCTCTTTTGAAATATAACTTTGCAAAATTCTTCATGTGGAGGATGTATAGAAAATGGACTGATAGTCACAATTGGGTGAAAACACCTTCTGGGCATGATGCTAGCTACTATTAGTTCCAAGGACCTTCCTGCATGCTCACTCTCATGGACAATGGAGGTTAACTAGGATGATTACCTCCAGAAAATTTCTGCTCTTATGCATTAGACCAGGGGTGTCAAACTCAATTTCATTGAGGGCCGCATCAGCATTGTGGTTGCCCTGGGGGGGGGGTGTGGCTGGGATGGGCGCGTCTACTGGGTGGGCATGGCCATCTCAACATCACTCGCTTCAAGGGTGCCTGGGCAAGACTGGGGCAGATCTAAGGGTCTCTGGCAGAAAAGGGTGGGACCGGGGTGAGCACCGGGACATGGTCCTTCCCACCCTCCCTTCCTCTGTTCCTTCCTTCCTCCCTCCCACCCTCCGTTCCTTCCTTCCTCTGTTCGTTCCTTCCTCCCAGCCAGCGCTGATCCCAGCCAGTGCTGATCTCCCAACTCTCCTCTCTGCTACACTTCCTTCCTTCCTTCCTTCTCTCCTTCTCATCTCTTTCCTTCCTCCACGCTCAGTAAGGGGTGATGGGAGGGGGAGAAATTGCCAGCGCTGCCATGTTGCCGCCGGTCTTGCTATCCCGCGTGGGGAGGTCTGTCCCGGTGAAAGGAAAGCCTCGTGGCTGTGAGGTTGGTGGTGCTGGGGGTGGCGCAACCTGATTGCATCCATCAAAGCCAGAACGCGCTCAGACTAAGATCCACTGGAACCAGCAAGGAGCTGCCTCGCCACCTCTGCCCCGCCCCCCGGTTATGCACACAGGACACGGCCAGCGCCAGCGTCCTGGGTGAAGTCAGCCTGTGGGACAAGACAGCCAGCAGGGACGCTGGTCTCTGCTTGCGTGCGCACCCAGGAAGCAGACCAGGGCTTCCCCGTGAATTTAAGGCTGAGCGTGTTCTGGCTTTGATGGACGCAACCAGGTTGTAGATCAGCACCCAGTCAGCTTGGGCCGGGCCGGGGTGCGGCGGGCTGGTCCTTTGCTCTTTCCAGAGCAGGTCCCCGGCCGGCCAGAACCACATATCGGGCCGGATCTGGCCCATGGGCCTTGTTTTTGACATGTCTGCATTAGACCTACTCAGAGTAGAGTGGTGGCCTAGAGCTGGAGCCCTTGCCTCACAATCAGGAGGCTATGAGTTTGATCCTAGGTAGCAGCAGATATTTCTCTCTTTGGGCAAAGAAAAAAATATCTGCTGTGAACTCCATGTAAGTGTCAGGAAGGGCATCCAGTCAGTAAACACTCATCTCCAATCAGTCACCCCAACTCCACCCTGATGCAAGGGGTTATAGGGTCTTTAAAAGAAAAAAAATGCATTAGACCAGGGGTGTCAAACTGCCGGCCCACAGGCCGGATGCGTCACGAGGAAACCGCCGGCAATGGGGGGAAAGTTCCGATACGTCGGGCGACGTCACATGACGTCGCGAGTTTGACATGTCTGCATTAGGCCTACTCATAAAGGCTTTAAATGAAATGCATTAAATTCTGCCAAGGCAAATGCTAATAAAGCACACCAGGTTTTGTTATTTAATCTTGCCTCTTGATTTCTAAGTATATCTGTGTGCCTGCGAATGGAATAGGATGTGAGAGAAGCAATAAATCCCTGGTTGATTAAATAGTAATAAGCATAATCACATTTTAAGCTAACAGGTATTGTAATTTATGTTCCTCTGTTTGTGATAAGATTCCAGGTTTTAATGGCTACTTCACAATCTTATAGTCCCAGTGCAAATACTTCACTTTGCGGTTAAAACAGTGAGTTATTCTGCTGAAGAAATGAGCTGTACACCATATACCACTTAGCCTTTGATAGCCATGTTAAAGTCAATCAAACTGCAGTGGAATGAATCTATGATGAACTAAAACTAAATTAAATGCCCTTAGGTAGAAGTATTATTAACATCCATAGTATTTGTTTTTTGTTTTGTAAATGATTCTGTCGTGCAATTGGCTCACTGGTTGTTCACTTGAAGTCTCTAAAATCATCCAGAGATGCATCAATTTCTTTTCAATCTCAGGAGGGTTAACTCTGCATTTGATTGGAATTGTACAACAGCTGGCTGGGGAGTTCTAGGAGTTGACATTTACACATCTGAAAAGTTGTCTCATTAGTGGTATGTTGCTAAATGTTTAAGAAATGTCTCCACTGGCTTCATTGCCACTACTGCTTGCTAGCCATGGAACAACGGATTCAAGAGGTTCATCTCTGTTATAAACTAGCTCACAAAATTAGGAAAATTTAGTTACCTCCAGGACACCACTACTTTAGATTCACTCTTTGGCAAAGAGGGCTAAAGTAGAAATGCCATGCTACTAACAAAATTAAGCAACTATCTTGTTGCAGATGAAGTGCATCTGCCCCAGAGATGTACTTTTTCTCACTGACAGCTATCAGTGGTTGTGTTTCTACATACGACAGAAAGTACTGTATATGATCCTCAAAAGAAGAATGCTAGGGACGGAGATGAATTGCATCACTGACTTTGGAAATACTGAATAAGAAACCAAATTTGATCCTCCAAATGCTTACTTATATCCATATAAGCTACATAAGCTAGGAGATGTGGTGACACAGTGGTTAGAATGCAATATTGCAGGCTAACTCTCTGCTCACTGCCAGGAGTTTGATTCTGACCAGCTCAAGGTTGACTCAGCCTTCCATCCTTCTAAGGTCAGTAAAATGAGGACCCGGATTGTTGGGGACAATAGGCTGGCTCTTAGAAAGGGCTGTAAAGCACTATGAATTGGTATTTAAGTCAAAGTGCTAGTGCTGTTGTTAATGTCCCATCATATTATTTTCAGTGGAAGGTAGGTTAAAATGAAAAGATGTATCATAAACTCTGCTCCATAATGAAGATGATTTAACAGGGATTGAGATGATTCAGCAGATCTACTCCTTTACTATTATAAAGTCACACTGGCAAACCAGAGTGGAGATCAACCTCAGTATTTCCTTACTGGGCAGTTGGGGAGAATGATGGTAGGTTGTGATTAGCTCATCTTGAGTTCTTACAACTGTTGTATTGGGGAAATTTTGAGGCTGGTTCTGAGAGTCTGGAACGTGTTTGAGGAAGGACTCTGGTGACTCTGAGATAAAGAGTGGAAGAGAAGATAGCAAGGAGAGACTAGTCTAGGAAGCTGCACCTGACCCCCCTCGTGCTGGTCTATGACTATAATAAAGGTTTGATTGAGCCTAGGAAGAAAAGGATGTACACAAATACATTGCATGTCTTAATATGTTTTGTATATTTTATTACATTTACCTGAAGAAATATCATTGATTATAAATGTTACTATAAAACTCTTAACTGCATTTATATAGAAATTACATTACAGGGCAAAATGAAGTTCATTGCTCCCATAGCTTTAACATGTTTCATACCGATGTCCCTAAATATATTAAATTGAAAAATCAATAAAACATATTTATTCATAAAGCTATTTAAAGCTACAAATTATTATAATGGTGCTGATCAAGCAGATTATTATAGCTTCTTATAAACACGGGTCAGGTTAAAAGTATTGTCAAAAAGACAACAAAGTATTATTTAACAGCCCTACGAAGAGCATAAAGATGCAAACTTTTGGTGTTCCCAAAGGACTGTAAGAAAGTCTTCACTGATTCACTTTCTTTATTAATCTGATGTGCAGAGCAAAATAATTTAAGCCTAGAAATAAGCTACACACTACATGTGGATTGACCGATACTGGTATGTGTTTAATAACTTTTAATATTGCTAGATAAACCTGACCTTAGCACTTCAATAGGAACAAATGAGATAGATTTGCTTACTTTTTCCTGATCTATAGAAATCTCAAAGTACATTCAATATTTTAAGCAAACTGTCTCTTTAGTTGCTCCCATTAATCAAGGAAGAGTTTTATTAACCTCTCTCAAAGCTGATCAATTTATCTTAGAGTAATGTATTTCAGGATTTACACTTTCCGAAAAACTTCAATAATTTAGGTTGATCAATATCTTATAGTAGTAAAATAGACAATATATTTCAGAATTTATAATTTCTGAAAAACTTCAGCACTTCACTATTGAGTATACATCAGCAAAGGCCTGTGTTTCTCAGCAAAAATCAGAAAATCCAATTAGTAGGCAGTTGCAATCCGTCTAGATATTACTGATCCCCTCTCCCACAAAAATAAATATATATTTCTATTGTTTTGAAACCAATTCATAGTATCAAAACTTTTATTAGCTTTAATGTGATTACACAGAGAAAAAAAATCCTGTTGACAATAATGTAAGGGAAGGCAATGAACCTATTGTGAGTTGGCCCACTTAATCAAAAAATCATTTTCTGATATTTCTCCACTAATGTCAGACAGATGCTGTTGTATTAAAGATCATATCAGAGCAAACTCAACCTTGTTGTGATCTCTAAAATATGAGCTCTACATTATCCTCACAGTATCACGATCTTGGTTAATGGAGCGTTTGTTCATATGTCCTAAAAAGTAGTCCTTGCTGTTTTCTAAAGTGCTCTCCCAGTAAGTTACTAATGGGTGCTGCGTGTAAGGGAAATCTCCAACTTGCAGATACTTATCTCCTATGCGAACATGATCATTTTGGCAGAAGGTATCACTGTGGGAGAATGGGTTTTTCTCCTAGCATCCAACAATAAACTTAGAACGATATAAATTTACCATTCAAGCTTTGGATGCAAATGTTGAAGATCCTCTGAAATTTGCTAACTAAAGATTCATTAATCCAATATCCTGCATTTAATACAGGGGTCCCCAACCCCTGGTCCATGAATTGGCACCAGTCCGTGGCATACCAGAAACTGAGCCGCGCAAACAAGCAAAGGCTCATCCATGGGATGCAGGCGGGCATATGAAACCACACACCCTCCAGTCCACGGAAAAACCCTCTCTCTGTGGAACTGGTCCCTGGTGCCCAAAAGGTTGGGGGTCGCTAATTTAATTGATTACATTTTAATCAAATCTATTTTTTGTCTAGTCTTTGCCCTGCCCACCTACTTGTATGTAAAATAAACCTCATAATCAGCTAAATTCCTGTTACTTTTTGAAGCAAGACCCTGTTATAGGCAGTCCTTGCAGGAAGTTTACATATGTCATATTTTGAGTAATTGCCTGAGGGTCACATAATGGGGAACAATGCAAGGCAGGATATCTAGCACCAAACAATTCTGAGGCCATAGGAAGGCCACTTTCATTGGCCTGTCCCTGACTGAAGCTTCCTACTTTTACTTTGAACCCTCCTCCAAATCTTCTTGTCCCTCCAGATTTACACCTCTGAACAAAAGGAATGAATGAACCAAAGGACAAATATCTTATATAGATGAATAATGATTTTAATTGATGATTGCTACAGTTAAAAGGGTAATACTTCTTGCAGGTGATTAAGAGTTCTAAACTGAGATGCAAAACAAACATTTTTCACACACACACCAAATCGTGTAAGCATGTAGCTGGAGATCTGTGCTTTAGGCAGCCAGATATGCAGACTTTTCCTTCTCTCAAGTCAAGGAGGAATGATAGCATAGCAACTCAGCCCATCCAAAGTAATTGCTGAGCCTGCTGAGAGAACAGACACGTTCAAGTATGATTATAAAGCTTTGAACCAGTTGGTTCATTAGCTGAGAACTCAGTGGACCCACAATAGTTTTAGTGAGATTGACGAGGCTTTTTTTGCCTTCCTGTCTAATAGTTAGCTGTAATTGTCATTCCAAAATTGCCATCAGGGGGAAATCTGACTTTAGTCTTCCGCATCTGTTTGTTTAAATCTTAAAATGGATATTGAATAGCAAATTCCTTGAGCGAGAAATCCCTCCCCCTCCCCACACACACACACTTCAAACAGAAACTTGACAGTGTTTCAGCAGATAAGAAAAGTATGACTGATGACGGCTTTCAGACTGCGGCATAGGATTTTTAAGTTTGTACATTTTTTCTATTAGGATATATTCCAACCATTGCAGATGCATTGAATTTCCAATACAATCTAGCCCAGAGGTCTTCAAACTTGGCCCTTTTATGACTTATGGACTTCAACTCCCAGAATTCCTCAGCCAGGTACGCTGGCTGAGGAATTCTGGGAGTTGAAGTCCACAAGTCATAAAAGGGCCAAGTTTGAAGAGTCCTGACCTAGCCTCTTCAAAACCTTTACATTGCATGTTATGAGTGCCTTAAAAAGGTAACGTTTTCCCCTGACTAGTCATGTCCAACTCTAGGGTCGTGTGTGTGTGTGTGTGCGTGCGTGCGTGCGTGCATGCGCACGCTCTCTCTCATCTCCATTTCTTAGCTGAGGGAGCCAGCGATTTTCCGAAGATTCTTCTGTGGTCATGTGGCTGGCATGATTACACATTGAGGCACATGGAAAACTGTTATATACTTGCATTTGCATGCTTTCGAACTGCTAGGTTGGCAGGAGCTGGGGCAGGAACGGGAGCTCACCCCATCATACTTGGGTTTTGATAGTTGGGTTTTGAACTGCCGATCTTCCAGTCGACAAGCCCAGCGTCTTAACTGCTAAGAGTAAATTTAATTGAACAAAGGATTTCTTCTGCGCAAAGATGTAGAAATCACTGTTGATTTCAGCAATAAGAACTGATATTTAATGGAATAGGATGCTATTTGAACTAATTCAGTATATTCAGGTTGAGTTGCAAATGTACATAATTTCACTGCTGGATCCAAATCCCTCTCTCTTCAAACAACTTGATCGTTAAGTTCACTTTGCAAAGATTACTTGCTCTCTAGCTCATTAGTTTGGAATGTTATCCTTAATTAATTCAATTTTAAATGAATTTCAGGCAATGTCATTGCTTTCCTATATAGCCCTCCCACTTTCTGAGTACTTTGGGTTTTTAAAATTCAATTGGGGAGCTAGCACCATGGACTGGCAAAATATCATCATTGCTTTTCATAAATACTATAATTTTCATAAGAAATGTTCTCCTTATAATGTTTTCTGATGGAATGTGATAGGGATCACAGATCAGAGGTGTTCTGACAGCAGTATCATGTTCAACAAAAAACCCACCAAAGTTTAATATACACTTTTATACAAAATTGCTCCAGGGGCTAAGAAGGAAGATTCGGAAGCTACATCTTTAACTCCAGGCAATCAGTATGGTCCTCACCCAATTTCTGCTCCTGGCTTCTTCCGACATTCATAAGTAGTAATATTCTTAATTGACTTTATAGCTCTATGGATGTTACATTTATATTTCATCTAAAGTTCACAAATGGTTAAAGAAATATGTATATCTAATTTTAAATGTTGATGAAAAATGCCTTTATTCAATGATGTCAACTTGGAGTTGTACAACTCAAAATCAGGAATGAGGAATCTGTGGCCACCTCTCCAGCTTTTGCTGAACAACTCCCAGGAATCTAATGACTGATAGTGACAAATCACTCAAATTGTAGATCAACAACATCTGGAAGGTCACCAGTTCATCTCTTGATTTTTAAAATCTGAAGAAAAAGGCTATGAGGCCTTATTTTGAGGGATTCTTGGTGCTCTCTGAGCTTGGTTGTTTTCTTGAAGATGTTTCATTACTCAAACTAGGTAACATCATCAGTGCTATTAAGGAGTGGGATTTGCTCTCAGTTTGTATTCTAGGGGTTGCCTTGTCAGTGTTGGTGAGAATGGTTTCATTTTGTTTTCATGTGACAAACACTCTAATCCACAAACAGCTTGCTTTAACCATGCCATAAATAGCATCATTGAGCCATTTGCGGCTCAATGATACCATTGGAAAGTTCTGATCGCTTCACCAATATTCATATAATAATGTTGTTTTTTATCCTTTGAGAAATTAACCTCTGATTTGTAATACTTTAATTAAGTTTCATTTGATTTACTTTTTGCTTGCTTAAGGTTCCTTTTTTATTATTTGCTTTAATTGGTTTAATTTCTTTTATTCAATTTAATTGATCTGCCTAATTTACCTTTACAAACAGAAGTGCAAAGGAAGCAAACACATATCTTCGCAAGACAGGAAGACTTTAACTCCTTCAGGCCACCATTAGTGCCATCCATCTGCATCTGATACTGTGCTGCCCCACTCACTCACACACACACATAAGTAACTGTGGTTTATTAATATTCCCCAGTAATTCCCTTCACCAAAACTCAGAACTGTCCCAGTTAAGTTCAGCCATGAGCAGGCCAAGATTAGTCCACAGAACAATGGCCTAACAGTCCACAAAGCAATGGAAAGTTGCTCAAACAAAATAACTCCACCAGACAAATCCACACATAAGAGAACTCACGAGGCAAGAAAAGCCCAGAGTCTACAAAGCACAAATCAATTCCAAACAGTGCCAATCCAGAGTCAAGCAGGAAACACGATGACCAAAAACACACAGCTAGAAAACAAACACTTTGTTCTCAGCAACGCCTTCATCTGACTGTTGTGATAAATAGCCAGCTTTCCGGTGCAGCCCATTAAGATGGGTGTGGCTTTCTCCTCTCAAGTAGTCTAGCTGACCTCCGCTGCTCCTGCCTTTTCTCTGCCCTACGTATTCTCGGATCAGGTGCAGAAGGCAGTTCTTCCTCCTCTTCACTGGCTGTCTGCCACTGCAAACTTTCCCCAGCTGAAATCTCCTCCAAATCTCTTCCGGATGGCTATTCATAGCCATCAATCAATTCAGCTCCTGATGTGCCAGGAACAGGCTCATCCTCCACTGAGCTGACATCTGAGGAGGAGTCTGGGGAGTTGTCCAAGGGAGACATCACAGATACATAATAAGCAGTTGGTAACAAAGATACAAATACATGTAATTTGAACTCAGTGTTTCATACCCTGAAACTTCATTTCCTGTATCAAGAATCTGAGAAAGTACACACTGTCAGTCATCATATCTAAAATAGTAGTATTTCATATTCATCAGAATTGTATTTGTTTGGGGTTTTTTTGAAACTGCAACAGCTAATTGGAGAATGAGGTATATGAAGTGACAGTTTCAAGTCTAAGACTTTTGATATAGTATTCTCAAGTCAAGATGGAAGTCACAGCCATGCAATCAATTGAAGTCCTATCCCTTTTTGCACATGCACCAACATCAAACACCAAAAGGCAGAACTTTGATCATACCACTGTGGCTGCCATTTTGACTTTATTTGCCCCCACTAGTAGAAGCCACTTGTGCCCATCACCCTCAGACATGACCTTTAAATTTCATATAACACTTCAGAGCAAAACACAGTAAGGCTGATAAAGTGTCTCATAGTGATTTCCAGTATATTTACAAACAGTATTATTTTAGTGTAAAGTTTGCAACAAAACCTAACTCTTATCTATTTAACTGAGACTGCTGGAATAAAGAAATGCTGAGGAATTGGGGGAGGGGCAGAACACAGAAAGGAATTAATTGTGTGAAGTATCCTATAACGTCAGTTCTAAATGAAGACCTCCCACAGCTGAGAATGTGCTCATAAAAACACTATTCCTTAATTTCATTTCCAGGCTAACCCTGATCCTAGATTTTGGATTTAGCACTTTGTGCAATGTTTCCTGTCTTCATTCAGTGGGCAAAGGATAGGATAAAGTGTATTTGCTCAAGGGAAAAGGAAAAAGCACCCTGCATGTGCTCAGGTGTATTTACTGTCCTTGCAAAAACAGAATTGTGGGCTCCTATGCTCCTGTTTTTAATAATACTGCTATACATATAATAAAACAGAATGCTTGCTTTAAAAAAACAAAAATGAACATTAATGTATAATACAGTCCTTGCTGCAATTGCCCAGAGTCACTGGGAATTGGGCAGCATAATAAATAAATATTTTTATTGAATATCATCAAGAGTCGGCCTTGCTGAGAACTCTGGCCCACTTGGCCAAACATTTTTTGAACACCCAGCATTATTAAAGGCCAGATTAGTGTCCATGCTACTGTCGAAAGAAAAATCTTCATCAGGGTCCAGTTTAAGCTGGGAATAAACAACATGGAGACTGCTTTAGAAAGAAGGTTGTAGTTTATTGAAGAGGAGAGCCAGACAGAAAGATGGCTCTGGAAAAACTGACCACATGTAGAAGGGAGTGGTGGGTTTTTATACCTTCTTTTTTTTTTCAAACAAGTTTTATTGGTTTTTTTGTTTTACATTAAGGTGCTCAAGACACAACGTGGAGGTGGGGACATCAAACATCATCAAACATAGTCATAAATATATAGCTCAAATTAATTCATTACAAATTCCCTCTCTATTTCCCTCTTATAATCTTACATATTGAAATTAAGACATTTCTAAATAAAATAAATCAATCCAATCAGACATCAATCACATTTCAGTTATAAAAATCCAATCCTGTTTTAAGCTTTACTAATTTAGAATTACCATATTCAAATCAGCCTTAAATAAACATATTATTAACACTTCGGGTATCCCTCATTTCTCTTTTCCCTAACAAATAATTATATCTAGCATAAATATCTTGTTCCCACTATAACATTCTTATATTTTCCAGATACAGTCTATTTCTTGTTCTAGTAGATTATTTATTAATACCATTTCTCCTCTTATCTCCAATCCCTCTTATTCTCCTTCTATTACAAAATAATTTTCTTATCTGAAATCAAAATATCAAAATCCAGAGAGAACATTTCTGTCTATTTTAAGTATATATTTTATCATTCAATCTATATCAATCAAAAATCTTATAACCCATTAGGCAAAATAATTATCATATCTAAAACAAAATATTGATTACAAAGGATAATCTTTTACGGAAATCAAGTTTAGGTCAATCAAAATCTCAAAAGCCTTTATAATCCATTAAGTAAAATTTTGGAACCCATTTTTAAACCTAACTCTAGGTTTCTTTCTGTGCCAAACCGGTTCCCATAATAAAGCTTCTACGTCATCAAACCTCAATATTTGAAAAGAAATATTTCTCAACATTTCAGACTGGTCAAAAATCTCTTCCTTTTCTTCCAATGTCATCTGAATGATATAGTCAGTTTTGATCCATGTTGTAAGTACTAGTTGCTTGTCCATATTATCACAATTTCCAGTGAGTTGTGACTGGGTGTCAGTCTCTGTTGTTTTTGACAGTTCAAATTTCTCAATTAAAGTTGTTTTTTGATCATCAAGATTCTCCATAGATTGTACATGGATTTATAAGAAGTTAACTTGTTCCATAGTTTACACTATTTCTCCCAAAGTAAAGTCATAGTTGTGTTGTAGATCTGTTTTCTCCATCTCTTTAGGTTGCATCTGTTGTTGTAAAGTAACCTCTTTGGAGTTACACTGTTTTTCCTCAATTGTACCTCGATCTTGATCCATTAAACTTTGAGAGTCAATTTGTAATTCTGAATAGTTCTCTTTAATTTTTCTCCAAGATTTCATGTACTCTGTTGCTTCCAAAATTGCTTCTAGTATAAGTTCATAATCAAGCTGTGGGTAAAGATCCTCCATTTCAGTGGTGAAAAAAAAGTCTTTTACTCTTTTAGTGAAGGCTATATTCAATAAAAGTCCCCAAATATTCACCTCCAATTCCTCGTAAACAAGATCACCACCCAGCTGTTTCAAGTTATCTTTACCCTTATCATCATTTGAAGGTCAGAACCATTCTCCAGTATTAAAATATACAGTTGCAGTAACACGTTTCGTCACAAGATGCCCTCAGTAAGCTGTAAAGTTTTTCCAAATTAATAAATTCACATTAAAAAAAGTAAAAAAGAAAGGCATCTCCAACATAGTAATATGTGTGGTAATAATAGTAATGTTCAAAAGTAGGAATATTTTCAGGATCCCTCAGTATTCCAAGAGTTAAATAATCAAAAATAAAAAATTAGCTGTTTTATTTTTTTCAGTTTCCAAAGCTCTTTTTCCCACAGTGCCGAAACGCTGCTCTCTCACAGCAGGGAAGTAATTCAGATTCAAAAGCTTCTTACAGGAGAGTAATTAGGGAAAGAGGGGAAAGGAAAGGTCTCACCCGGATTCTCCACGGGGGTTCTTTGTGCTTAGCTGTTCTTCTGGCTTTCGGCTGGCGCAGTGAAGTGATCGTCCATTTTGCTGGGCGATCTTTTCTCCGACGGCCCTAAGGAGCTGGCTCGGACTGTGGAAGGAGCTGCCGCCCTTCCCCAGTCAACAAGGGCCTCCTCAATGGTAGTCGCCCCTCCAGGGCGACTTTTTGACCCGATTAAGGGTCTACCGGTGGAGGGAAAAACAGCCGGGGAGAGACAAAGCTCTCCACACAACTGCGTTTGCCGCGATCCAGAACTGGAAGCCCAGTTTTTATACCTTCTTGAGCTTTTATTTGAAGTTGTGGCATGAACTTTGACCTGAGTCTGAGTGTGCTTTTCTGGTATTCTGGGTTAATCCTATTATGTCCCAAAAGTCATATCCTGCTTCCCTGGGGCTGTGGCTGATGAGTGTTGGATTTTTTGGTGTGAGGGATTGTTGATTCTAGGGATCTTTGTCTTTCTAATCCCAGCTTCCTGGCTCCAATCTTTCTGACAAGATTATCACATCTGCATTTCTGCAGACCTGGTTTCTGTTTGGGGCAGAAAGACTTGGGGGGGGGGGTCTGCCTTTAAGATCCTTTGGAGAAATATAATATTCTACCTTTTAATATTCCCAAAAATATTTCTTTCACTGGGGGGGGGGGTGCTGACTTCTCACACTACTGTTCTTGGTGAATTAATTTGTAACTGAGTTCACAAAATAACATAAGGACCTTTTTCTTTTTAAACATAAGCATGCAGCAGTCAAGCCCATTATAGTTCTGGAGTTCTCTGCTGTTGGCAGATCTCTAATTTAAGTAAGCGACATTTGCAAAATGTTCTGAGTTCATCACCAAAGGCCCTCCAAGTTTTAGCCCTCGTTTCTCTTTTTTTTAAAAAAAAAATGATGCTGTAATTTACGAGCAATTACTTGAGATACTGAGAAGCTGCCCTAGCTAAACAAATAAATCTGCAGTGTTTCTCCATGAAAGGAACAAATTGTGCTTTAAAATAATACTCGTCTTGCTTTTAGCTCCTGGGGGATATTTAGAAGATAAAATAAATCTATCACAGAAACCTGAAGTGCTCCAAGAAGGGCTATTTAAGTAAGTGGAATTTGGGGAGCATTAGCTTTGAAGAAATGTTAACAGGGTCCTCTCCAGTTTCTTGTCATAATACTAGAGTAACAAGAAATCTCATCTATTATTGGGTCTTTTTACTTCCTATTGGAGGAGAAGGGAAGGTATTTTCCATCTCATTCCTTGCTTCTAGAATCCATTTGCTGCAATGGATGGATGCTGGATGACAGTAGCGCATTTAAGAAGCTTGTTTTCATTAGAGATAAGCAAGCTTTCATATCAAATACAAAGGGAGGGGGGAGGGAAACACCCCAAAAGAAGTAAATCTTTCTTGTCAGCTGATCTTTAACACCAAACTACAGTTACAGCAAGAGATAATAAAACAAAAACAAAGCCATATTCCATAGTCTGCAATTGCCAGCAAGCCCTGACATTCAGGATGTCTTCTGCTTTTTTTTTTTTTTTTTACTATGTTGTATTACTTTCCTCAGCTGGAATCTACAAATCCAGCTTGCCTTGTGCAAAGGATTACTCAACTGCACTATCATCAGAAGCATCAGAGATACTTTATAGCTCGAGATGAAATGTAGCCTGCTTGGGGATGGTTGTCTGGAATTCAGGTGTCAGAAAGAAGAGCCATATTACAACAAAAAAAAGAAAGAAACAAAAGACTCGTGAAGGTAAACGGAAACGCAGGCACCTTCAGAGACACACAGAGACAGCTGCAAGCCTGCAAAAGAGAGCAAAGAAACAAAATGATCTATGGCGGTGCGAGCAGGGAACAACACAGATAGCTATCAGCAGGCAGCTTGGAATAATAAAACACACATCTTTGCCGAGATTGGTGCTCCTATTTTTAATATATCTCCACTTGCTGTAATGGATGGGGAGGGAGGCAGCAGATGCTTATTGTTCTTTCCCTTAAAACCTGAGTCTTTCCATTAGATTCACCTAATTCAGTGTTGAAGGTAGGTGGTAGCATTCGTGAACCTGGATTGGCAAGCTGCAAGGCAATAGGCACTCAGGCTTAGAGCAAGGCTCTAAGGAAGTGAGCATTGGCAACCCCCAAAGAGGAGCAATACATTAGGGTAGCAATAGCACCTAGACTTATATACTACTTCATAGTGCTTTACATCACTCTCTGAGCAGTTTACAAATGTCAGCTTGTTGCCCTCACCCATCTGGGTCCTCATTTTACCGACCTTGGAAGGATGGGAGGCTGAATAAACCTTGAGCCAATGAAGATCGAAGGAATTGAACTCCTGGCAGTGAGCAGTGAGTTAGCCTGCAATACTGCGTTCTAACCACTGTGCCACCACAGGTCTAACAGAGTCAAGTAACAGAAGGAAGGGTTGAATATGAGAACCAGTTGGATCTAGTGGTTAAGGCACCAGGTTAGAAATTGGGAGTCGGTGAGTTCTAGTCCTGCTTTAGCCATGAAGGCCAGTTGGATGATTTGGGGCCAGCCACTCTCTCTCAGCCCAACTCACCTCAAAAGGTTGTTGTCGTTGTGGAGAAAATAAAACGTGTGTTGGATATGTTTGCCACCTCAAGTTATTTGTTAAACTATTAAAGATGGGATTCTATCTATCTATCTATCTATCTATCTATCTATCTATCTATCTATCTATCTATCTATCTATCTATCTATCTATCTATCTATCTATCTATCTATCTATCTATCTAAATTTATCTCAGTGACAGGAGCAAGCTTAATTTCGATACACTGATTTGTATATTATGAGCACTGTTCCTTACCTGTAAATAACAGTACAATCCTGAGTGTACTCTTCTGACAATCCTTTTTTTTTATTCTTATGGAATGCGTTGATCGGTATTTCAGTCTTTCTGCCTGATTCTTCCAACAATGAATTATCTGGTTTTATTACATGACTTTTATTTCTGATAATCTACAAGGAATTCCAGCCCTGTAGATTTCACATTGGGGTTATTTTATAATGTCACTGTCATAGTTCCGACTAATGGCACACTTTATAATTTTATAATTAACCCCCTCCTACAGCTGCAGCAACAATCCATTTAATGTTGGCTCATGGCTGCCTTTAAAAAAACACAAGCAGTTTTAGAATGATGCTCTACATCAGGCATGTCAAACTCGTGACATCATGTGACGTTGCGCGACGTATCGGGACTTTTTCCCCATTGCCGGCAATGGGGTGGGCGCAGTTTCAGCGTGATGCATCCAGCCCGCAGGCCGGCAGTTTGACATGCCTGCTCTACATTGATGCTTTATTGTGAGCATGGTGCTTATCAGCTCTAGATATGTCTCCTACCATTTCCTATATCTTCTCCCCCTCTCACCACACACACACACACACACACCATGGAAATTCAGTAAAATGAACCCCACTGCAGCTGTATATTCTACCAGGAATGAGCAAGGCATCAAAAACTTGAGTGCCTTTTGGGCCAGTGCTATGTTGACACCAATAGAAATTATACAGTTCTGCTGTTCTTAAAGTGCAAGAAAATAGAATGAAGACAATGCAGGAGATTCAGTTATATCTACCTGGGATTTCTGGAAAGCCACTTGCAGAATGACATCTCAAATATCTTATCCTACCCTGACCTGATTTACTTATAGTGATGGACTTTGTTGTTATCCAAGAGATCTATAAATGGGGGGGGGGAAACGAAATAAAATTAGCAATGTTTATTATAATCTGTGAGGGAATAAGGCCATGTATGTTGCACCGGCTTCAAATGCTCATCCCTGTCAGCTATACTTCCTGTACATTGGACCACTGGGATGGATAGGAAGATCTGAAATTGGATCCTAAATGCATTCAGCCTCCCTACAGTTCCAGACCTTCCTTGGCCAAAGGATCACTCAAACAACTTTTGCTATAGAAAGATCAGAGATAAACAGGAAACATAGAGATCGGGATGCACATAGCCCTCTTTCCTCCCCATAAATATAAGTTCATTTGAACAGAGCTCATTTTCAGAGGCCTGCTAATCAACGGCTGCCAAATTATTGAAGTATTGAAGTGTGACAAATGTTATACAGGTAGTCCTTGTTTAGTGATTACAGTTGGGATCAGCAACTCTGTCATTAAGCAAAGCAGTTGCTAAGTGAAACCACGACTGTGCTTATGATCTTACCTCAGTTTCCTTTGCTTTACAGACTTGGAAAAGTTGTAAACGCAAGGATTGGGTGTAATGTTACTTTTTCATCACCGTCGTAACTGCCAAATGGTCACTAAACGAGGCTGTTGCTAAATGGAGACTACTTGTATGGCATTAGCTTTGATGCAGTACAATCCACTCAATCAAATTCATAGAGCGCTACCTAACAGAGGATTGAAGAAATTACTATGGTTCGTGATGAAGTGAAGGAGACCGTGAAAGGAGAGCTTGGGTAGAAATAAAAGCTGAAGAGATATTCACCGATCATGGCCATCAGTAAAACCACTGAGATTCTGACAACAAGGATTCTTGCACTGGTAAGCTGATTAAGAAAGCCCTCTTTTAATCCAGAATGAATAGTCGTAAACATTCCCATAAATTCCAGCTCAGTTATTTCACAATGAAATTGGTCTTTTTAATTGCGTTGCTGAAGAACAAACACATTGAAATCACTGCTAGAATGTTTCAAGGAACTGAAACTCCCCCCTTCCCCCCAGGACTTCGGCTAGATTGGTTTTTGCTGTCAGATTTAGAATCTATTTATTCCTTTCTATGGGGACAGGCCAGTTTGTGCAATGAAGTCTGCAGTGGGACATTACAGTGTGTGTATAATAACATTTGCGATTTTGATTTTATTCCATCTCAAATTGTGTAGCTTTATTGCTCCTTCCTCCTTCCAAAATGTGACTGATTTTCAATTTATTCCCTGTTCAGACCAGGCACACAATGGAGCTGAGCTGAGCTTTTTCCTCTCTACTTCTGCACACAATAACTGCCCGGTCATGGACATTTAACCTTGAAGGTGTTACTTTTCATGGTATTGAGCTGTTCAGCTGTTATCTTGTATTCCATTAATGTGCTATTAAATGAAGTAATGATTTTTAAAAGACCAGAAAAAGAAGGGGGGGGGAGAGAAAAAGAAGGAATAAAAAAAGGAAGTTTTGCTTACAAATCTTAGAAACCATCATCACTTTTCTTCTGAAAGAGCTCTGAAATGCTCTGCTTGTTTCCTGCCAATTTTTGAAGCAAAAGTAATTTCATCTTAGATCACCATTAGGCCTACAGTCTTCAACTGGATGTTTGGAAGGCCATACTAGAACTGGCTGGTGAAGAAGCGAGCAAGGGGATTTCAACAAATGGGAAACTGGATCTTCAACCTTTCAAGGCGGCTGTCAGATGAATTCATGATTAAACTGCCCAAAGGTGGCCCATTTTAAATGCATAATGGTATCTGTTGTGGTTTCCTATTTTATAGCCCGTAATATTTACAACATTCCATATCACACAGACAAAATAATCATTTGCCAGTCTGCTTCTTTTTTAAATCATGGTATTTGTGCCTCTATGCACATATGACACCTATCTGTGTTCTTGTTAATAATGTTTCTTAGGGAAAAAGGAAGTTTCTGGAGATCTAAAATTGAGGCGAGTAGATCTGTACTAATCAGAACATTTCCAACCAGGATATAAGACTATCACTAGCCATTAAACATCTTAGATATAACCAAAAGTTAAATATAATCCAAATTTTTAAAAACTTCTAACCCTACCCCCATTTTCACTTTCTTTGGAATATAAATATTTATCCAAGCCAGAAAATCATTATGCGTGTCTGGCCATAACAACACCCTAAGATTACCACTAAGCATAAAAACTCACTGTCAACGCTGTTAATATAGGATATTATTGCTTTGACAAGATATGCAGAACTGTCTGGTATTTTTAGAGTTAATTTAGATGACATAGAAAGGGAGGAGATTTATGAGGAAAGCGCGGGAGAGGAACGGAAGTGAATCTTTGGCCTCCAGCCTAATTGGAAGATGTAATTTATGACTGTAAAATAAGGGAGGGGTTTAGCAAGTAAAGACAGATGCAAGCCAGAGAAATTCAGTTTCTGGCATCCATCCATGTATGTACTGAAGTTATGTCACAATAAAAAAGATTCTTAAGGAAAACAATGCCTAGTTTCTTTGAAAGCCTCTTCCTTCAGAACCATATCATCATGCCAGAAACCAAAACCTTTTCAAACAACTGGAGGTGCATTACCCCCACCTCTTTCTCCTAGGCTGGAATGAGAATGACAAGAATTCAGGAGGAGGACAATCTATCATGAACCAGGAGTTTGTTGAATACAACCCAGCAGCTGCTAAAATCCCAGAGGGGGAGGTAACAGACAGCATGCTGTGGGAAGATGAATTTTGGCAGATGAATGAGAATCATTGGACAGACAACTGCCACTCAAGGCCTGGGTGAGTTACTGGAAATGTCTCAAACCCCATCAGACAGCCTAGAATTCTTGAATAATTGGTATAAATTAACCACATATAAATAATAATTGATAACTGTTTATTTGGTACAGTCTGCTAAATTCTCTGTAAGTAAAAGGAGATCTGAAGCACTTCAGGATGCAAGCCTATCTCTAAATAAATGATGCTTTAACTGGATATATGGCTAATCGGTTCTTTTGACAAATATGTATTATGCTGCTCTGCAACAGAGAAAACTGCATTAACTGTTTCTATTAATGGATCTAAATTCTACTCATGTTCTCTTTGTTGTTTTCAAATAAGATGAGCACAGCAGTGTTTTAATGTTGTCTTCCAGGCAGCTCAGTTTTGCACTGAATAAAATACTTTGTATAAAGAGTAAAAATTAGTTGTGATGATGGCGTGTGTTAATCCTTTTTCCAAGTCCTAACATTTGGCTACCATATCAGGAATCCAGAAGTTGAAGGACAGGGACATCATCAATTCCTTCAGTGGCCAAGGAATGCTCAGTGCATCACAACTCTTTAAAATATTATGTTACCACTGGTACTTCATACTTGCTGGAAGAACATCCATAGTAACTATAACAGTATAACAGAGTTGGAAGGGACCTTAGAGGTCTTCTAGTCGAAGCAGAAGACTCTATACCAGGGCTTTTCAACCCGTGGTACGCATACCACCAGTGGTACTTTAGCACCTGGCTGGTGGTATGCGAGCCCTAGCTAATTGTAGTGGGGGAGGGAACCAGTTAAAGCAGAGCTGCACAGACCTGGAGATCAGCTGGAGCTGCAGAGCTTGGCAGAATCCCCAGGATCTACCACGTGGCGACATGCTAATTGGAGCTTCCGGTGCACTCGGAAGAGAAAAAGAGGAGGAGGGCGGAGAGAAGAGAAGGTATAAAAGGGGCAGACCGAGAAGAGAAGATGCTTTTCTTACTGAAGCAGTGAAGAGAGACAGAGTGAGCAGCCTGTTTTTGGAGGAATAGTGATCGAGCGGCCTTTCCGGAGGAAGGGTGAGTGAGCGAGCAGCGTGTTTTGGGGGGAAGGGCGAGCAAGCGAGCGGCATGTTTATCACGCACGTGTTTTCAGGCAAAGGTTGAGTTAGTGAGTGAGTGAGCTGGGCAGGAGCCCAGGAGAGCAACTACAGCTGATCCGCACTTCTGCGGAGCCGCCCAGAAGCGCAGATCAGCTGTAGCCCAGCGCTGATCCTGGCGCTTCTGCTAAATTAGCAAGCAGCATGTTTTCTGGTGAAGCACGAGCAAGTGAGCTGGGCAGGAGCCCAGGATCGGCATGTGCAGCTACAGTTGATCCGCGCTTCTGTGGAGCTGCCCAGAAGCGTGGATCAGCTGGAGCCAAGCACTGATCCTGGCGCTTCTGCTGAGCCCCAAAGAAGCATGGATCAGCTGTCAGGGTTCAACAGAAGCACCAGGATCAGTGAAGGAAAGAAGGAAGATGGGAATGAGGAGGGAGGCAGGTTGGGAAGGAAAAAGGAAGGAACCCCGCCCCCGGTAACCACAATGCTAATGCGGCCTTCAATAAAATTGAGTTTGACACCCCTGATATAAAAGGTTGTTAAGTGAATATGGTTTACCCATTGACTTTGCTTGTCAAAAGGTTGCAAAAGGGGATCACATGACTTTGAGACACTGCAGCCATCATAAATATGAATCAGTTGTCACACATCCGAATGTAAATCACATGACTCTGGGAATGCTGAAACGGTCATAAGTGTGAAAAATGGTCATAAGTCATTTTTCCAGTGTCGTTGTAACTTTGAACACTCACTGAGCGAACTGTTGTAAGTCGAGGACTACCTGTACTTTATCACTTTTTTCCTTTTTTTTTTTTTTGGGTCATCAAGTTTTTGACACCTTGCTAGGCGACTGGTGGTGCTCAGATATTGCCATATCCTAAAAGTGGTACAATGGGTGAAAAGATTGAAAAGCCCTGGACTAGATCAGTGAATGCAGCTGTGACTGGGAAATTAGCAAAATTGCAAGCCAGACTCTGCAAAGACTCAAGTCTCCTGTTACCTCGAGTGACCCGCTTTTTCTTCTGGTATATCTGAGCAGAGGGCAGGCTGTTTCTCATAATCTGGGGGAAAAGGCAAGGACTCTCCTGCCCTTCCTAGCCCTGACTCGCTTTGGACAAAGGTCTACAAAGTTCTACAAAGTGAGATGGGCATCAAACAAATCTAATAAATAAATACATTCCATTAGTTCCAGCTTCTTTTGTCACATCCATTTCATCCATACTTTAAATAATAGTGAATGCAGCTGTGACTGGGGGAAATTAGCAAAATTGCAAGCCAGACTCTGCAAAGACTTAAGTCTCATGTTGATCCAAAAGACCCATTAGGGCTTATTTTCAGTGATGTCTTATTTTTTCATGTACAGGAGGCAGCGAGTTCATGGGGGCTGCCAGCCCCGCCCTCCAAGCAGCAGCTGGAGGCAGAGGCACCAGGGGAGGGGAGGAGTTGCCGTCACCCACATCTCCTGTGATTCAAAGGTGAAGCATCACTCCCTGTTTTAAGCTCCACCTTTCACTAGTGTTTTGGAGCTATCCTGTTGCATTGGCAACGAGTGTTGCTACCACTTGGTTTCAGCAACCATGGATTCTTCCTTCCTGCAGGGTTGTTGGAAACTCTGCTCCTTCCTTCCTGCCACTAGGCAGTGAATGCTGGTCCCCACTTTCTCGCCGTCCTGCATCGCCCCATGTCTCCCTTTTCTGTTCTGGAAATGGCAGCCCAGTTTTCTGCCGCTTCTCCTCCTGGTGTTGTCTCCTTCCTTTGTATGGAAGAACACTAAGCTCCGGGAAAACTGTGTCAGCTGGAGCTGGGCAAGGAAGGCCAGGCTCCCCTTCCCCTTGAGATTTTGCATGGAGAAGTGGATCTGCTTTCCTGCAGGGTTGACCTCGGCACCCACTTTAGTTGGCAAACACAAGAGCTTTGATCTTTTTCTCCAGGGTCTTTGAAATTGCCCCCTCCCCTTTGTGTCAGATGAGACCAATTAAATTAGAACTGCAAGGCTAGAGGTTTCCTCAAAGAACATGTTTATTGGTTAACAAAGTATCAGCACAGTCAAAAGTGAAATCAAGTCTGAAATTCCCTCCAAAGAGTTACACTATTACAAAGTTAAACTTTGCAGCCCAGTGCTATGCAATCAGCTACTCTTCCCAATAGAATAGTTTGACGAGCTTTCTAACAGAATGCTCAACCCCCCCCCCCAATCTAACCGGCAGGTGACCTTGGTTCCCATGGGACAAAGAATTGTTTAGGCTGGTAGAAATTCCCCGCTCCCCCCTCCCATTCTTGTGGCAACCAAGAAAGAGCAAGATGGCTGCAGCCAGTTTCATTGTAGAGTTGACACTTTGCTTTTCTGCCTTAAAATACAGAGCAGCTGAGGAGAGCTAAGTTTTTTGTAAGAAGCTGAGTGTATGCGTGAGTCCAGCCCCCTTGGAATGGGCTGGGCCTGCAGGAAGCAGATCCACTCCTCCATGCAAAGGGGGAAAAAACACAGGCTACACTTGAGGGACAAAGATTGGCAAGATCAGAGAGTCAATGTCCCATGGTGGCAGTGCCAGAATCGAGGCATGCAGGCCCTGGGAATATCAGAACAAGAGAAGATACAGCAGGTAAGCTGGTGGCAAGAAAAAGCAGTCGCACTGTCACCACTCTCTGATCTTGCCACTCTTTGTCTCTTAAGTGTAGTCTGCCTTTTGTTCCCTTCCTTGAGTTTGGTGCTGCCATTGCCTTCCCTTGCCACCAGCATACCCACTGTATCTTCTCTAGCTCTGATGTTCTCATTGCCTATGTTCCTCAATTCCAGCACTGCCACCAGTGGGCATTGACTCTCTGAACTTGCCACTCTTTGTCTTTTTAGTGTACAATCCACCTGATGCTTTCGTTCCCTTCTTTGATTTTGGTACCATCATTGCTTTTCCTTCCCGCCAGCTTACCTGCCATATCTTCTCTAGCTTTCACGTTCTCATTGCCTGCGTGCCTCCATTGAGGCACTGCCACTACTGGGCATTGACTCTCTGATCAATGGTGGCAGTGCTGGAATTGAGGCATGTAGGCAATGAGAACATCAGAGCTAGAGAAGATACGGTGGGTAAGCTGGCGGCAAGGAAAAGCAATAGCGGCACCAAAGTCAAGGAAGTGAATGAAAGCATCAGAGGGTGGTAGTGCCAGAATCGAGGCATGCAGGCTGTCTGAAGATCAGAACAAGAGAAGATGCAGCAGGTATGCTGGTGGCAAGGGAAAGCAATAGCGGCACCAAAGTCAAGGAAGTGAATGAAAGCATCAGAGGGTGGTAGTGCCAGAATCGAGGCACGCAGGCTGTCTGAAGATCAGAACAAGAGAAGATGCAGCAGGTATGCTGGTGGCAAGGGAAAGCAATGGCGGCACCAAAGTCAAGGAAGGGAACAAAAGACAGACTACACTTAAGTGATAAAGAGTGGCCTGATCAGAGAGTCAATGCCCAGTGATGGCAGTGCCAGAATGGAGGCATGCAGGAAGTGAGAACAGTCAAGAAAGGGAACAAAAGCATCAGATGGTGGCACACTGCCAGAGTTGAGGCACAGAGGCCCTGGGAACATCAGAGTGGTGGCAAGGAAAAGCAATGGCGGAACCAAAGTCAAGGAAGGGAACAAAAGATAAGACAGATTACACTTAAGGGAAGCTGTGCCAGCTTTCCATTCAAAGAAACCCACCCCACCCATCAGAGTCCAACACATAAAGAGAGGAACCCGATCACTCCTTCCCCTTTCTGCCTTAAAATCCAGAGCAGACACATTTTCCCCCTTATCAGCTGAGGATAGCTATGGTTTTTGGAAGAAGCTGAGTGTATGTGTGAATCAAGCCCTTTAGCAAGGGCCAGCCCTGAAGTAAGCAGATCCGCTCCTCCATGCAAAACCTCAATAGCTTTGCAGATCCATCGGGGAAGGGGAGCCTGGCCTTCCTTGCCCAGGTCCAGCTGGCATAGTTTTCCCAGAGCTTAGAGTCCTTCCATACAAATGAGGAACACAACACCAGGAAGAGAATTGGCAGGAAATGGGGCTGCCATTTCTAGAACAGAGAAGGGAGACATGGGGCAATGCAGGGTAGTGAGAAAGTGGGGACCAGCGATTGTTGTGAGGTGGAAGGAAGGAAGGAGCAGAGTTTCCAACAAACCTGCAGGAAGGGAGAATGCATGGTCACTGAAACCAAGCTGTAGGAACAGTCATTGCCAATGCAACAGGATGGCCCCAAAACATCAGTGAAAGGTGGAGCTTAAAGGAGGGAGCGATGCTTTACCGTTGAATTGCCAAAAAGATGGGTGGTGACAACTCCTCCCCCTGTGCCTCTGCTTCTACCTATTGCCGGTACTGCCACCCCACCTGCAACAGCCCCATCGAACCATAAGGGTGGGGAGCCCTGATTCCAAAGTGGCAGCTGGGACTCTGCAACCCGTGCAGTGTAGGTGTGTCTGAGCACAACGATCGCCGGTCCGGCCCTCCAAGCAGCAGGTGGAGGCAGAGATGTGGGGGGTGGGCGGGGAGGCACACGATCTGGCTTGACGGATGTGCTGGGAGACCGCGCAGCTGCCTGCCCCGTCCCAGTCACAGCAGCTGTGGGCAAAGAGAGACGGTCTTTCAGGGCAGCAGCACCATGCCATGGGGTCCCAGCACCCCAGGAGCTAAAGGGCCAGGCCAGGGAGATTTGGCAAGGCTCCTCCACTGAATCAGGCCCTGGTGCCTGCCCCCTCCATCAGAGACCCCTGGATCCCCTGTAGTCCTGCCCAGGCTCCCGCAGGTACCCCAACACAAGTGATGTGAACTGGTCACGCCCACCTGCCACCTCCCCCCAGAGCAGCCACCCCCACCCAACTACTCGCCTCGCCTCGCCTCGCCTCTGGGGCTTATTTTTGGGGTAGGGCTTATATTAGGAGCACCCTAAAAATCATGCTAGGGCTTATTTTTTGGTTGGGTCTTATTTTCGGGGAAACACAGTATAATTTATCTTTTGCATTTCCTCCACTAAGACTCCAATCTCTAGTGATTCCTTCTTTAAATACTGTGTCCACTGAATCAGCTTTATAAGTAGTGACTGAATCAGCTTTATAAGTAGTGTTACCTTACGAGCTTGCTGAATTTCCCTGGATAAATTCCTGCAAGTCAACTCTGCAAACTGTAGCAAACTGTAGATTCTTAGATCAGATAAAGAAGCCTCCAGCTGAATCAGTGGTGTGTAGCACGATTAGTCCAGGAAAAAATTGAGCCACGTGCTCCCATATTAATGTTGATTGGATTGTATAATGTTTATTGGATTGTATTATTATTAGGGTAGGGAAAACAAACATGTTTTAAATATGTGATTGAAAGGATAATGTAGGTTAGTTGACCCCAGCACCTTAACTGTGCTTTGGAATTGTTGGAAACTGATCAAAGAGAGAAGCAATTTGGAATTAAGGAGAAACTTCCTGACAGTGAGGACAATTAACCAGTGGAACAGCTTGCCTCCGGAAATCGTGGGCGCTCCATCACTGGAGATTTTTAAGAAGAGGCTAAACAGTCACTTATGTGAGATGGTATAGGTTCTCCTACTTGACCAGGGGGCTGGACTAGAAGACCTCCAAGGTCCCTTCCAGCTCTATTCTATTCTATAACCTGCTCCAAAAGTCACCCAGTGGGCTTCATACCTAAGGCAAAACTGGAACTCACAATTTCTAGCCTGATGCCTTCACCACTATACAAAACTGGCTCTCTCTACTACAGCGGACAATAGAAAAACCATAGAAGCTTTCTGTTTAGAACAAATGGCAATTCTATTATTCTTAATTATTTTTGTGCCTTAAGTCAGGGCTTTTCAACCCGTGGTACGCGTACCACCAGTGGTACTTTAGCACCTGGCTGGTGGTATGCGAGCCCTAGCTAATTGTAGTGGGGGAGGGAACCATTTAAAGCGGAGCCGCACAGACCTGGAGATCAGCTGGAGCTGCAGAGCTTGGCAGAATCCCCAGGATCTGCCACGTGGCGACATGCTAATTGGAGCTTCTGGTGCATCCGGAAGAGAACAGGAGAAGGAGGGTGGAGAGAAGAGAAGGTATAAAAGGGGCAGACCGAGAAGAGAAGACGCTTTTCTTACTGAAGCAGCAAAGAGAGACAGAGCGAGTGGCCTGTTTTCGGAGGAAGGGTGAGTGAGTGAGCGGCCTGTTTTTGGGGGAAGGGCGAGCAAGCGAGTGGCGTGTTTATCAAGCACGTGTTTTCAGGCAAAGGTTGAGTTAGTGAGTGAGTGAGCTGGGCAGAAGCCCAGGAGAGCAGCTATAGCTGATCCGCGCTTCTGCGTAGCTGCCCAGAAGCGCAGATCAGCTGTAGCCCAGTGCTGATCCTGGCGCTTCTGCTAAATTAGCAAGCAGCATGTTTTCTTGCGAAGCATGAGCAAGTGAGCTGGGCAGGAGCCCAGGATTGGCGCGCGCAGCTACAGCTGAGCCGAGCTTTTGCGGAGCCACCCAGAAGAGCGGATCAGCTGGAGCCCAGCACTGATCCTGGTGCTTCCTCTGAGCCCCAAAAACTCAAGATTGCAACAAGAAGCCAGAATATGGCAGTATTTATAAGTTCCCAATGATAGCTTTGTATAATCTCCCGAGAATTTCATTCAGGGTCAAAACTTCAGGTACTTAAAAAATATTTGAGCAGCACCAAACAGAATTTGAAATTGAACTACAGTATGTACAAATGATGAACATGTAATTGTTAAAATGTATACACTTTTGTTGAAATTTCAAAAGGAAGGAAAACAAATGAAAGAGTGTGTGATAAAATGGACTAAGAACTTTGGACATAATATACCGATGGATGGGGAAAATATGTGGCTAAAAGGATTGAAACTGACATTGTTATAATTGAAAAGAGAACTTGTATAAAATGATGTGCCATGGGTACGTGACTCCAGAAAAATTATCTAGAGATACTTCAAATTTATATTGGAAAAGTGGAAAACATGAAGGTTCATTTTATTATGTCAGATGGATTGCAAAAACAAAAACCCTATAAAATGTTCAGATACATATGGTTTTATAAAGAATTTTAAAGATTAATATTCAGTTAGAACCAGAATGCTTCTTTTTGGGACTGAGGGATAGACAGAAAAGAGTTGTGGAAGATGGCTTTTATATATTATAACTACTACAAAATTATTATATGATCAAAACTGGAAAGACTGAAATACCCACAGAATTAGCAGAGATGACAAAATTGTTTAGAGAAAGTACAATAAGAGCCAGTTTGGTTTAAGTGGTTAAGGCACCAAGGCTAGAAAGCAGGAGACTGTGAATTCTAGTCCTGCCTTAGCCATGAAAGCCAGCTGGGTGACCTTGGTCCAGTCATTCTCTCAGCCCAACCCACCTCACAGGGTTGTTGTGGGGGAAATAGGAGGAGAAAGGATATTAGGTATGTTCCCCACTTATTATAGTAAATGTGGTATTTAAATTTTTTTTTAAAGAAATATAGTTAACCACATTTATTAGTGATTGGAAACCTCTTATGGACTTTTTGCTGAAAAAAAGTAATGAACTTGTTATTTATGGATCTGTTGATTAGAAGGGATAGATTGTAACCTTACAAAGAGAGGGTAAGTTGTTTCTCTGAAATTTTTCCCTTTCCCTTTCCCCTTTCCTTCTTTATTTTTTTCTTTATACAGTCTATATATATATTTAAACTGTAATTAGACTATATATAAAATCCATCCATCTTTCATTTTTAGAACACAAGCTCAAGATAGACTACATCAATAATCTTTGCATCTTTGTCCGCCATTATTACACTCTTTTTCCATGAAGTTGAAAAAGGAGAGCTGATTTAACAATTCTTCTCAAGCTGATTGCATCCTTTGAGGGCAGCGCATCTAATGATTATCATACTGCAAAGTAGATTTAAATCCTCTTGGGCATTTTCCGTCTTATTCAGAGGAAGGTTGGCAAGCATTTTAGGGACTTTCCTCACCCATTTCCAACATGTTTCATCTTTTCATTTTACTTATTCATCTTGGATGCCACTTCACTCCAGAACGACCCCAAAAGGCTCACAATTTACAAACTCTTTGAACTTTTTCATGAAGTGGGTTTTCTTTTCAAAGCTGTGTCAGCTCAAAATAAGAGGGCTGGATTTAGTTGTTGCCTTCTAGCAATGATTCAGCTTTGTATGTCGTCTTGCCCTCTCAACTGCAAGAAAAATAAGCTGCCCTCTCCACCTGGTTTCATCTCATCCTTCTTGCCTACAATTTCTTCTAGCTCTATTCATCACTGGCATGCAGTCCCCCACTGAGTATTGCCAACCAAATGCAGCTCTTGACAAAATGGTTCCTTTCCTCTGCCCTTAGTTGGTCTACTGTTCACAGAGAATAATGTTCCTTTATCAATGTCAAATAAGATTCAATTGGGATTTTTATATGTGGAATAGGGGGGGGGGGGCAGGGTGAGTAATGCTAATTTTTCTTCCACATTGATTGGCTTTCCAGAAGTGAAATAATGCTTTAGATAGGGAAAATTGCTAAGACCATGGGGTAAAAGGCTGGATATCTCAAACCTCCTTCCCTCCAAAACAAAATTAGCGTCCACACTCTTGCCTTAGTGTAGGTACTTCATAATTACTACTACCACCAGCTGTGCTTGAGGGGTCTCCTTCCTTTAACCCCGATGTGAGAAACAGAACTCCCATAATTTGTTCCCATAAAAGGTAAACATGGAAATAATTTTTATAACGAAAATCTTCTGCATCTATTGCAGCTCCCTGGCTTCTTGGGGTAATTCTAGTTGATATAAGAACCATCCAGAACAGGGGTCCCCAACCCCCGGTCCATGGACCAGTACCGGGCTGCGGTATGCCAGCAACCGGTCTGCACAAACAAGCAAAGCCCCATCTGTGAGGTGCAGGCAGCACACAAAACCACGCACCCTCCGGTCCGTGGAAAAACCTCTCTCCACGGAACCGGTCCCTGGTTCCCAAAAGGTTGGGAACTTCTGATCCAGAAACTGGACACAGTTTCTCAGTTAAGGCACTGTGAACTCTTGCTCCAGTTCCCTGGAATTCTGACTCTTGTCTTTTAAAGAGTAACCTTCTTTCCCTGTTGAGGAAAGGGAACAGTTGGAGGGATCTTTTGGGGCCCACATGGCCAAAACTAGATCTTATTCATGTGAATGTTCAGATGCTGACTGGCTTTGAATGTTACTTTACAACATACAATTTTGTTCTGATGATGATGATGATAATTAGTTTTGAATGCATGGCTCCCAAGATCCAAACTGTCTTAATTAAAAAGCAAGATACTTCTGCTCTGAAACTACTTTTAAATGACTGGATTAAAGGCATATTCTACTGAGACAAGCACCAGCTTGTTTAGAGTCAGCGTGAAACCTTGCATAAATACACAACCAATTCCAATAAGGTGCAGAAAATAATTATTGATGAGTTATACCATTGGGCCAAGAATTGCATCTGTAGGTATTAACCAATTAATTCATTTCTCACCCCCTTCATTAGACCTAAAAGGAAAACGACTGTAAATATTCACACAGTTGAACTGGATGCGAAAGTATGGAATTGTTTAGCAGTTTTGCAAATTGTGCATTGTTTGCCATTGTGCCTTTAGAAACTGTGGAGAGAAATGTAATGTGGAATTGCCTATTTCACACCTGTCTTCCTTGCATTTTCAAATTGTATTTGCATTGTTATATCTGTGTTGTGTTTTTGAGGGTTATACTGTTACATCTTTTAGGGTTTGAAAACTGATTTGAAGAGTAGAGGTTAACATTGATCTAGTTGTTTTTAAATTTTGTTAGCCATCTTGTGTATGTTCCGGAGGAGATAAATGGAGTAAAAATAACCAGAAATGACATTAAAAAATAATGGGTGAAATTCTAGAAAAAATGATCCTCAAAGTCCAGCTATTTTCATTCAGTTTTGCTTTGGAAGTGAACTAAATTTCGAGAGGACAATAAACTGCTGCTATTTTGTATTTCTTCAAAAAAAAAAAAAAACTTGTAAAGATAAATATTGTCTATCTTGTAATTAACTGGTAATTACTACAGAAAAAAACACTGACTCTGATTGAATTAGTGAATTGTTCTTATAGCAACTCATGTTATACAAATAATTCAGTGCTAAAAACCTCCAGCTGAAAAGGCAGTAATTAAAGCTGCTAATACTGTGTGTGTGTGTGTATGTGTGTGTGTGAAGGCTACCTTGTAATGCACCTCTACTCGCAATTTGACAACAGAAACGAAGGGAGGGAGGAGGAGAATACTTGGAATGTATTGGGAGCTGGGAGGCAGGTGAGGAATTTATGTGAGCTGTTTGCAGCCTGAGAAGATCCTGATACTTCAAGGCCGTGCAATGGGAACCTTCCGGAGGCACAGTTTTCCCAAAATAAAAAGAACGTGTTGGCTCGGTGGACAATGGACAAGGGTGGCCCAAATGGGGAAAAGGGGGAAATAACCATGCTGTTTTTCATGCAAAAACCTCAGAGCTAGCTTCGTTTCTTCTGTGCCTGTATGGATCTATCGGTAAAGTTATACTCTTGGTAAAATAATGTCCCAGGAGTTTCTTTTGCGGCATATGCCAACAGTTGACATTGTGTGTGTGTCTGTACAGTTTGCTCTTCTGTGCACCTTTAGGCTTATAAATTGGATACAATAAATATCCTATTCTTTTTAGAAAGTATTGTAAAGATCTCAACAATATTCGTGCAAGAGCAAATGTAAGGTTTAAAAGGCATTCAATGATGCTGAGGGAAAGAAGAATCAAAAGTTGACATTGTCATCCTATGCATACTGTCAGACACAATCAAGGAAGCATTTCTAAATTCAGTGGAGCAATATAGATGCAGAAAAATCACCACACCTTGGAGAACCTGTCCCAACCAATTTAGTCAATTCTGAGCTTGAAGTACCATAGCTTGCTTCATCAGTTTAGGCATCTTTCTGTGCTCTAAGAAATTTGTCCATTACTAGTTTTCAGATATAGCTAAATGGACAGAAATCCACAATTGTTTTGCAGAATTTAATGAAAACAGTTTACTTTAGAGAATCAAAATAAGGCAAAGGATGATAAATTATATTGTTAGATTTCTGACTCTTTTTCAACTCTAACAGTTTAAAAAATGTTTTAATACATTGAAGTTATGTGTACTACCAATATTTTCATTAACGCCTCATGATCTGAAACAATGTGCATTTTAATGCAATCTGAATGATGCATATCTCTCAACTTTTCTCCATTTCTTTTCCGTTGGGTGTAAATCTAAGGAGACTTTTCAGGATACAAATGAGATACAGTTGTACAAAGTTGAATATGCAGAAATTTGGAGCATAAAGTTAACTTGCCTTTGCAGGAAAAAAAAATTAATAGCAATTAATAAAAGATACATATCTGGATAATAATTTTTGGGGGAAATGATTTGGAACTATTGAAGCATTATAGCATTAGTTCAGTAGTAACGGGAGACATAGTTTGTCTTACGATTTTTAGCAGCAAAAATCAATCTGGGCATTAAATCAAACTGGGTGAAAAATGCAATTTCTTCACAGGATGAAACCAATGACCCTTCTCAACAAATTTTTATCTTCTTCAGCATTTTCTCTATCATGCTGTAGGAACAAGATACTTCATTTAGTAGACATGTCTCTAATGTATTTGACATGTATCTGGATTTCAAAAATATATCGCATAATAACTGGACATATTCATCATTCAACAATGTGGTCAAAATGTCAAGTTAAAATAAAGACCTTTAAAAAAATAAAGTTGAATAAATGTCATTGCAATTCCCCATTTCAAGCATCTAGAGAAAGTTAGATCATAACCCTAAATTCATCATTTCATTTCCTGGTAAAACATATTTTGCAAGCTGGAGAGGGTTTTATAGAGAATCACATCAGATTTTTAAAAACAAATTGATGGACAAATCTACTCTTGAATTCCTAAACCTGGTAGACAAAAGAGCTATTCTGTAGGAAGGAAAAGAATCAGCTGTAAATAAATACATCTATTAAACATCCCAAAACATAATTTCAGAAGTTAAAAGCATGCCAGTTTTCATCATACTCTTCTTTATCACCCACACAAAATAAAAACCACACAAAATTTCTGAAATGCAATAAAATAAAATACCTTATAGTGAAACTTCAAAATATCATTTTAAACTATGTAAAATTGTGCAACTCTAGAACAGACACCAATTGCAATATACTGTATGTTCCTGTAAAAAAAAATCAGAGCAGAGACCCTCTTTTAGGAGACTATTGTTGAACCAACTTTTTTTTTCATATGTTCCTCAGTTCAGATAATAAATGAGATACTTGTAAAAACCATGCACATAGTTAGTTTTAAAGGTTCAGTACATATAGAAAAGATTGCAGTCTAACCAAATGCTATCTAAATTTTCTGGCTAGACAATGAGGAAGGTAATAGAAAGCAACTTCAATACTGTTGCCAAAAAGACTGCATGGATGCAACCAGAACTTGAGTTTGATATGATGGAAGGAAGATGTCTATGGAGATTCTCAGTCATCCAGGTCATATTCCAAAGATGCTTTTTCATGAGGCAACTGGACTTTCTTTGTTTTTCTTTGAAGATGTTTCGCTTCTCATCCAAAAGAGCTGAAGAGGCTTTTTGGGTGAGAAGCGAAACCTCTTCAAAGAAAAACAAAGAAGTCCAATTGCCTCAAAAAGCATCTTTGGGATGGAAGGAAGAGTTTCATCATAAGCTATTGTCAGGCACAAAAGTCCAGGACTACCTATGAAATTCAATTGGTGCTGGATAAGGGTCAATTAAATTCAAGAGGGGTTGGACTTAGTCTGCTTGTGGCTATGTAGAAACTTTAGGCTGATTTCTATTTGACTCTGCCCCCAGGTTCTGCCATTACTTCTCCTACACTTACGGTACCAAGTCAGGTAGGATTCTTTCAAGCTGTGCTTCTAATTCAGGCTTTTGTATTGGAATTACAGTCTCATTCATGGATTTAAGGGAAACAGTTATCTAGAAGATGTTATCTTCCATGTGTAATTTTCTCATGTTTTCCCACTGCTTGCTATATTCTATCTCCTTACTAGAAAAAAAAACCCTTTTACAAACAGCATGTTAGTAGCTCTAAGAGCTATTTATCTGCCTGCACACGTAATACTTCAACTTGGCCTAGGGAACAAATTCAAAGCCTGTGAAGACAACAGAGGGGTGTAAACACCTAGTCTGAGTCAGCTCTACTGCAATTATATTTTGCATTAACTGACTCTGCTTCAGCAGCAGTCCCCTATATAATGTAGCACCACTATCCGAATGGGAGTTTATGGGATTATGCTTCCCTGCAACTAAACTTTCAGTTTCCAGATAGGACTGCAGCTGAAATATCAACCACACCTGGTACAAAGCACTACATGTTGTCAAAAGCGCTTAAAGTTTATTTATTTATTTATTTATTAAATATCTATACCGCCATCTCATCTAAGCGACTCCAGGTGATTTACAACAGAAAAAAAAAACCCATATAAATACTGTACACAAATAAAAACATAGCTGTAAAAACCAAATTTAAAAAAGAAGTTAAAACTTATAAATAAAAATAAATCAGTTTAAAATTCAAAAGCTAGAAGATTAACAAGACCGTGAGAGTATCTCCAGGGCTACAACACACTTCTAGACCCCCCATGCTAATTGACAAAGTCAGGTTTGACACTCCTCCAGAAAACCAGAAGAATGGGGGCTTGCCTTGCCTCTGGGGGTAAAATGTTTCATAAGGCAGGGACAGCCACTGAGAAGGCCCTCCTCCTAGATTCTGCCGGTCAAAACTCCCTGACCGACAGAATATGCAGCATGTCCTCCCTGTTTGACCATGTGGGATGGTTCAATGTAATTGGGACAAGATGGTTCCTCAGATAGCCAAGTCCCATGCCGTGAATGGTTTTAAAGGGGATAACCAACACCTTGAATTGGACCCGGAAGCAACCTGGCACCCAGTGCAGCTCAACAAAGCAGAGGTGTTACATGTGCCACCTCCTAGTGAAGCCCCAAAACTGCTCACACTGCTGCATTCTACATCAGTTGCAGCTTCTGGATAGTCTACAAGGGTAGCCCCACATTGCATTGCAGTAATGGGAGACAACTAGGTCATGACTGACTGTGAGGAGAGCTTCTCCATTCAGGAAGGGGCACAACTGACACAGAAGTTGAGCAAAGGTCCTCCTAATCAGTACTGCCACCTGCTCCTTAAGCAAGAATCATGAGTCCTGGAAGACCTCAGATTACGCACCGGGCTAGTCTGGGGCAATGCTATCACATTCAAAACCAAAGAAGGTAAACCTTTAGATACAGAGGAGCCACCTACTCATAGTCACTCCATTTAACCAGAGTTCAGCTAAATTAATTCTTTTGAACTTTCATTGGAAATGTAGTCCTCTCCAGTCCAGCTTGAATATCCTCCTTATGATCTGAGCAACCACCCAACAGCAATGCTTCTTCACTTTCCTTGCGGCTCATTCTTCCAGGGGATACAGGTCCAGTGCCACCTTTTGCTTCACCTGAGGAGAAGTAGAATTCTGTATTGTTTTTGTTCAGCATACAAATCATTTCACTTAGCTAATTTCCATTTAACAAACCAGTTGCAATGGTACCTTGGTACTGATCATTAATTGGTTCGGGATGGTGCAATGAAGAGCAGAAATGAAGTGTACCAAGCAAATTTTTCCCATAAGGAATAATGTAGTGAGTCACAAGGCAGCTGGCCAGTCTAGCTCGCGCATTGAGTACTGAACAAACGATGAGTACTGGGACAAAATCTTTGTGTCCAAATGCATTGATTACCAAATTCGATGAGTTTCAAAGCAGTTGAATACCAAGGTACCACTGTATTCGATAGGGCCTTGCTATAATCGGAAGATGGAATATACATATGGGGACTCTGACAGGAAGATGCTAGAGATCTAAGCAAAAATATCCATGCTACTAGCCCTTTCATCAATTCTATATGAGGGCATTGTAGAATCCTCAGAATCACTACTCTGGCCCTATTGCAGGTTTGGGGCAGAAACAGGGATGTGTTGCTCCTCGCAGCAAGGTACCAATAGTTAAGGTGCTATGCTCAATCATACATTCAGTACCACATATGTGCTGTTGAAGATGGGGGATGGAGGGAATGGGCTGGAGAAAGCTGAAAGCTGCAGAATAGTATATGACAACGGTTCAGGACAGTGTTTCCCAACCTGGCAATTTCCAGTCCACATGCTGGCTGGGGAATTCTGGGAGTTGAAGTCCACATATCTTAAAGTTGCCAAGGTTGGGAAACACTGGCTTAGGAGATGAGTCAGAGTCTGACAGAAAATAAGCCGATCTCTTCCTCCATTGGAAGAGAGAAACCAGCATTTGCAGATGCCAGCTTTCCATAGGGAATAATATAAGCGCAATCTTTGGCAGATGAGAAACTAAAGGAGAAAATGAGTTGTTGGAATGGAAAAGTAAATTGGACATACTACTAGTCAGACTGAATTCCTACAGGCCTCCTGGCTGCATCTATGAAGTCCCATAATGCAATCATAGTCTTTAGGAATTCTGATCAGTTTCAATAGGCCGAACTTTGTTCCATGACAAACAAGGCCACTAAAGAGGTAATAATATATTTCACAAATTGTAACTAGTTCTGGCTCAGCTTTAAATGGACTTAATGTGATCCCCCTCCCCATGAAGAGATATAAAAGAATCACAGAAAAATCAGCCATTCATAAATATTTTGTTATATAGTTGCTGGCAAGAAACTGAAGATTTTTTGGCCCAGGCATAAATAGTGTTAACATTTCCAGCCATGAATATTTATACTTTAATTATCTATGTTGCTTAATGTAACACATTCTGCCATATTTATATTCTGTTTTGTTTCATGTTACGCTCTTGACTGTAAAAAGCTTACAATACCATATTAACGCTTCCTATCAAATGTATCATAGGAAGACTTGTATTAAAACTTGATAGGATGCTATTTTTAGTTTCATAGATGGGAAATTTGGATAGCACACAAATCTAATAAACAAATTGCATATACAAACACAAATCTCACATCTTGCCAAAATATACTGTATTTGTTATGTAAAACAATGGGTCTCTTGTTCAGTATGAATGCTCAGTTTCCTAATCAAACTCAGGCTGTATCTCAAACCTCACATTTCCAAGCAAGAGGCAAAGAAAATCTCTATTTGGCACAAAGAAAAGAAGCATTTCCAAGAAGTAAAATCTTCTTGTAGGTTAATGTCACTTACACTGTGTCAATTGATTGCTACAACAACAAAATAGTGCTTCTGAAGAAATTGTAAGTCAGCTGTAATTTCCTTCCCGTTCCTACACTCAGACCTAGGGCTAAACTTAGTAAATGTGGATAGTAGAGAACTGCTGGTTCTAAATTATCCAACTTTCTTGGCTAATACCCACATCCCTGAAGCAGTTGTTCATTCCCTTTACTACGCAAAACTTGTTGCTAATAAAGCAGCAAACATGCAAAGAAAATGAATGTTCTTTTCCTATTACAATACAACCACTGCTCAGACCAATAACTAAAGAGCCTGACTATTGCACATTTTATTAGTCCATACCAAGTGTCCTTTGCACATTATCACAGCACATGCTTTTGCACAACACACTGGCACTGCAGTGTTATTATAACACATTTCACCACACTAGAGCTGCCTATGGCACTAAAAGCAGGTTTACTGTTCCACAACAACTGTACAACCCATTTTCTGAAGACTTTTTCATCTGTAGCCAGCCCCACTGATTTAGTGTTTGGAAGTGCTTCTCCAATTTTTCAGGTGGACCTAATATTTCAATTTCTAAATACCATGGAAAAAGCCCATCATGGTTTAATAATCACAGTATTAATTACTGAAATCCCATAGCTATCTTCTGATGACTTCTTAGCTTGGATTCAAGGCTCCCATTAGTATAAATGCTGTTCATACGATACTTCAAGTGGAGGAAGAAGAAGTAAGACTTTTCCTTTGCAGTCCTCTAAGATTCAATTCCAGAAGTTTGGGAGACCCTCTATAATTCTAAAATATCATGGGTTTGTCAGTGGGATCCTTTCCCTTCTTCTAGGATGGAGGTAGATTTGTTCCAAGCCTTCATTTGTTTCAACACTTTCTGTTGATCATTTTCATACAATGTAGATATTTCTACTTGCTTTCCTCAACTGGAATATTGGAAGGCTGCAATTTAATGTTATATGTTTTGTACACATTCCCTTCTTCCCCCATAAGAAGATAATCACTGAGTGTATATTTTAAATTTTATGTTAAAATTACCCTTAAATTGCATCCCACCTCCTGCTGCTTAATACTTAATTGCTTGCTCACACAAGCAGCAGATTTCAATATTTATACATTCTGGCCCAAAATAAATGTTTCTGTGTGATAGGACATAAGCATAAGCTTAACATTTTTCACACCCACCACAGCATTTTCTGTTCCCCAGGAAAGTTATACTGGAAATGGAAAATGGGGGAAGTTGGCATTAATTTATTCACTTCCTATTTGACCTACCCCAAAATATCTTATCACTCTATGCTCATGTGGGCTGTTGGTATAATGAAATGGAAAACATGAAACATCTACCACTGCATCATAGCTGTAGGACAATTATAGCATGCTTTCATGTACATTCTATCTTGAGGGAAAATATTACTCATTTTAGATAGTCATGACGTGGAAATATTACTTGCTCCTAATTTGGGAAACATTGTAATGTACTTCATGGATCTGTGAGGGTACAAGAAAGTGATTCATCTATAAATAATAATACTCCTGGTTCATAGGGAGAGTCAGTAGTGTGGTAAGAATGCTACGTTTTACTTTTTTACTAGGCCTTCCAAAGCTCAGGAAAAGACATACAGAAGCAATGTTTCACTCATGAAACCCCTGGCTATTGCAAAAAGCAGAAAAATTGAATCCTGTTGATTCACAAAGAGAGCTCAATGGAGGTAATAGACAGACTAAAGAAAAGGGGATAAAATTAATTACATTCATTTGACAGGATTAGGACCAAGGAAGTCAGTATTTTAGACCCATTGCTAACCTTTGCAAGCAAGTTAAACAAATCTAATAACAAAAGCACACAAAGCAAGCCTCCAAATTATGAAATGCTGTAAAACTCTTTAAAAATCCTTGTACTCATCAAATCAATTGCTCAACTGTCCCAGAACTGCATGCTGTTCTGCTCTTCAATAAACAAAAACCTTCTTTCAAAAGCAGCCTCCATTTTTATTCCCGGCTTGGAACTGGACTTGATTTTTCTTTCAACAGCAGGAAAATGCTAAACCTACACTTCAGTTTCTTCTAGGTCAGTGTTTGTCAGTCTTGGCAACTTTAAGGCCTGTGGACTTCAGTTCCCAGAATTCCAGGAGTTCAAGTCCACAGCCCTTAAAGTTGCCAAGGTTGACAAACAGTAATCCAGATCCAAGTAAATTAAACCTGACAGAAAGCCAAAAAGCTGAATTCCTGAAGGAGGGTCATAAGTGTTTATTTTATTCATTTGTTATATTTATTTGCCACTAATATGGCTGTAGAGCTAGACCAGCAGTAAGCCTCCACTTAGGGGCAATTTCCTCTCCTCCCCTTTCCTGGTGAAATGATATGGTTCAGGTTTGCTTAGAGAAAGCTGAAATTGCCAACAGATGTCAGGGACACTGTGATTGGCAGCTGAAGTCAGGAAATTCCCACCTCTCCTCTCATATGCAAGCTGAGCTCACTTTTATGACGGCTAATCCTATTTGAGGAGTGGGATCTTCCCTCATTGCTGGAGAGCTACTTGATTGCAACTCAAGAGTGAGTTCCTGGCCTTGTAACTTTAACTGCTGTGACACTTTATTTGTTGACCAAGGAAAGGAGTGAAGGCACTCCAGGAAGTGCTTTGAGGTAAATGACCACTTGTGGTATTTTTGCAAGGAGAGATGGGGATTTTTATTTTGTTTCAGGTGGGTAGAAAAGCCAAGTAAATCAGTTGGGGTCTGGAGCAGTAAAAAGCTAGAAGATAAAGTACACTGTTTAGAAAAGGAGCGTTTTAAGATAATCTTACATCAATTGTTTACCTTGGAGGCAAGGTAGAGTGTTGGATTTTTCTGTGATTTAATAAATTAAACCTGGACAGCTGAGGAAAACATGCCTTATTTGAGAGTTTTGTTACCGTGTGCTGGGTGGGTGATCCAGTCAGGAATGAAATTTTAACACATGGCCTTGATAACTGTAGAACAAAAGGGGAAAACTCAAGCATAGAACTAAAAATTGGCTAAATCTTTTATGTATGAAAGACAAACATTCACTGGTACAGTTTTCAAGTATTCTCACAAAGTATGGATTTGCATTTTATAAGGCCAGTCTTTCGATTGGGGCTATGTTAATTTCAAGTACGATGATAAAAATTGAATGTTCTCATTTAACATCAGTTTAGGTCCCCTGGAATTGTAAAAGAACCATAAACGTAAAGCTGACTTTGTCTTTCTAAGTTATAATAAAGAAATTTCTAAAACATTAGATTTGAACAACCACGGTCTGAATTTTGCAGCACTGAAATCTATAAGACTTGTATTATGACTGGTGGAAAGTAATGGTTGAGTTATTTCGACTGCCAAATATAATAGATTGACACATGCTTCTTGGATCTGATAAAAATCCATTGAATCAAACTAATACTGTACTTTACAATCTGCAGTTAGAAGCCTTCAACTGACTGGGGAGTTTCTTCAAAAGATATTTTATTTCTAAAATGTAGGCTCTGTTGCTTGGAATAATTGATGAGCCATAATACTGTACAAGCCTTAGTTACCCAAAAGCTATCCAATCATCATGCATACAGGATAATAAGGCTGTTTACTATAGTGCATTGATTTTGGTTTTGGTAATGTTTTACTTTCTTTGTTAACTGGTACAAGAGAATTCAATTACAAAAGTGCTCTGCAGCTACAAAAGTGCAGTTAATGAGCATAAACTACAAAAAAATACTGATTTAATAAAAGTGGGTGTGTTTGCAGATTAACTGTTGCAGCTGAGCAGTCCCCATCTCTTTAGTACAGGTCGTCCTCGACTTACATTTAATGACCAGCACTGAAAAAAAGTGATTTATAGCTGTTTTTCACACTTATAACCATTGCAGCATCCCCATAGTCATGTGATCAAAATTCAGATGCTTGTTAACTGGTTCATATTTATGACGGTTGCAATGTCCTGAGTCATGCAATCACTTTTTGTGACCTTCTGACAAGCAAAGTCAATGGGGAAGCCAGATTCACTTAACAGCTGTGTTATTAACTTAACAACTGCAGTGATTTGCATAACAATTTTGACAAAAAAGGTCGTAAAATGGGGCAAAATTCACTTAACAAATGTCTTACTTAGCAACAGAAATTTTGGGCTCAATTGTGGTTGTAATTCGAGAACTATCTGTAACTCCTCCTCCAGACTTTTGCGTTACCCGTAGGTATATCGGATGATATGGCCAGATAATTTTAGACCCTGATCTTTTTGCGACCTTCTGACAAACAAAGTCAATGGGGCAGCCAGACTCATTTAGCAACTGTATTATTGACTGAATGAAGGAATCCTTTGCATACAAGTCCTTAAGTGCTCAATACCGAAAATAGCCCCCAGGGTTTCTGTTGCTTGTTTTCCCTTTCCTTTTTGCAGTAGCTGATGCAGTGAGTGATCTTGGCAGTAGCTGAAGTGATAAAATAGAAGAAGGTGGTTGGCTGTCCCTTTAAATCAACACTAAAGCAATTTGCCCAAGTGTCATTTGGAAGAGAGAGAAAAATGATAAAGGATTAAACATAGTCTTATCTTTCCCGTTTAGTGCAGTTCCCAACATCTTGCTCTTAGTTATGTCTTTCCCCATGAAGAATATGATTCCTCAGGAAGGTGCTACAAACCCCAAAACATAGCTCTGTAGAATAGCTTTTCAGCCCAGGCTATAAGGCACAGCCCATAATCAGCACATATACCAATATTTGTCATGGTAAGAAACATACTGAAATCAAATATATTCTCTCCCTAACAGCCTCTTATCCACACATATTAATTCATTAATTCCATTCATTCGTTCATGTTGCTACCCATCAAACCAAGTGACTCTGGGCAGGGAATAAAATCTTAAAAATAAAAACAATGACAATAATGCAGAAATTACAACAGGTTATAATTTGCAACTATATGACACCCCATTTTTAAATAAAATGAAACCTTACTAACAACACATCCTGCTTGAACTATCATCAAAGTTTATTACAGCTTTGAAAAGGCTATTAGTTTGGAGCCCAATTAGATGCTTTTAAAATCAGAATTTAGGAAGATGCCCCTCAAGTAACAATGCACATCATTTGTGTCTAGTTGTTGTAGGAGTGGCCCTTGTTGTATTTTGCTCTTCCTTTCTCATCTTTAGCAATAGCGCTTAGACTTATATACAGCTTCACAGTGCTTTACAACCCTCTCTAAGTGGTTTACAGAGTCAGCATATTTCCCCTAACAATCTGGGTCCTCATTTTACCAACCTCAGAAGGATGGAAGGCAGTGGTGGGATTCAAATACCTGAACAAACGGTTCTCTATGTAGATGCCGCTTCCGGAAGTCCATTCTGGGCCTGGGCCTCCGAGGCCCAGAACGGACTTCCGGAAGCGGCATCCATGCACTTCTGGTGGGCTGTTCTGGGCCTGGGAGGCCTCCCCCAGCTCAGAACAGACTTCCGGAAGTGGCGTCCACACACTTCCGGCAGTCTGTTCTGGGCCTTGCAAAAAAGGGCTAAGGCATCAGCCGGTTCGCCAAAGTCAACAAAAAATTAGCTACCGGTTCTACCGAACAAGTGCGAACTGACTGAATCCCATCATGGATGGAAGAGTGAGTCAACCTTGAGCTAGTGAGGATGGAACCCCTGGCAGTCAGCAGAATTAGCCTGCAATACTGCATTCTAACCACTGCGCCACCATGGCTCCTTTAATTTGCAAGGTGAGATTTTAATCCCCAACAGCACAGGTTATGAAGGACTGTTAGGTGTTCAGTATCTATTCTTCTTTTACTCTTGGTATCCATCTTTTGCAATGTATTAAAGATTTTAATGACATTATCAATGTAATTTGTATCAATGTCAGGATGCAATGATACATTTCACAGAAATGTCTCGGAGGAAATAAAAAGGCTGGATTCCACCACACATGTGCTGGCTTCCTCTTTTACTTTCTAAAATATTGGCTTTAATGGACTGCTGGGAATCACATTCTTTTCTGTTCTTCTGTCCCCTCTTTTAAAAAAAATGCTTTAGTGCATGCCTCAAAATATGTTTAAGGCAAGGATGAATTACATGCTAAGTTTGCAAAATATCCTTGGGTCAGTCCATAGGTAGGCCTGCAAAAAGTCTCCTGTATTCAGTGAAGTTAGGGCTGAGTTAAGCAGAGTGATAACCTGCCTAAAAATAAGGTTGTTCTTTTGTGTTTTGATCTGTACATAAAAAAAAGGTCCCACTTCTGTTATCCTCCTTCTGCAGTGTTCGCACTGTCTACTTACTTTACAAGGAGTCATCAGTTAGAAGAGAAATAGCATTTGATTGTCCTCAGTAATATTCTTGATCCACTGACCTAGTCAGTAACGATTTCTTTGCCATAGTTTGTCTCTTGTCAGTTATATCATAATCTTTGGAATGTTTTGCCAAGTTGGGTTAACTCATTTACCCAGACATGATAAATAGTCATTGCATGAAGAGCATAACCTCAACACCTTCATTCACGTTGTTTCGTGTCTAACAGTAAAGCTCAATTCTTAGTGTGTGACTCAGAAAAATTTCCAATTTCACACTTGATTTTCCCCTTGCTCTATTTGGCAGCTCTCATGCTTCTTGCCTGTCTCCATGCACTGTGGAAAATGGACGTGATTTTCAAACCTTTAATAATTTCTTGGTATGGGATAGATACATTGCCATTATAATATGAATCTCTGCCTCACTTTGTCTTGATTAACTCGATCTTCTGAAACAGTAATTCTCAGGTATTTCCAGCACAGTAACTTTTTCCTATGAACAATAACTACATTATTCTTAGATAAAGAGGGTTCAATCCCAGTTAGATAGATTTAGATTTTATCTACCTCTCTCCACACACACAAAAAGCTACATTAAAGTTATAATTTGAAGCATTAAAGGTAGCAGGAATAGGCTAAATATAATAACATTCATAGCAGTATTGATGTTAACATTCTAAAAATACCACAATATCTACAAAATTGTTTAAAAAAAAAAGATTAACATGTTGTACTGCTCTGTCCCTGGTTCACAGGTACTTGAATTTCGGATTCTAAAACAATGATAGCGCCAGTATGAATACTTATGACTTTGTTCCAAGGCAATATGAAAAAATAATACAAGTCAGCAATGAAGGAAATTCAAGAATATTGTAGATTGGAAAAAGAGTGATGGAAAAGAAGCTCTAAAAAGGTGACAGTGAATGAATCCACTTTAATCTGGCCTATATACAGCACTCCCTGGTTAGGTCTGTGCTAAAGTTCCATATCGTGGGGGATCCTACTCAGCTTATGTAGACTCCAAATCATAATCAATCCCACTTGTTTTCAGTTGTCTCATTTGCTTTATTTTTACCAAGAACAAGGAAGATATTTTTATATTTTTTTGTTTGTTCTTAGAATTCTTTGCCTAATCCTACCAAGGTTTTGTACTAAACATGATAAAGATAATCTGATTATAGACAGGTGTTCCATATCAAGAACAGAACAAAATAAAATCTATCCTTGCAGCGACTAAAATGAATGCTTAATTCTGTATTATATTATCAAACAATAGTACCATGCCCCTAAGGGAAAGAAGCATGTACCACTACTTAATTCCTCCTTGTCAATCTATGGGTAAAGCCATCATCACTACCCAATTATAAGTTAAAAGCTTGGGGACATTTTTTTTTAAAAAGTATCCAGCGCCAAAATTCCAGAGTAGATGCCACATGAATTTCACTAGAATGGGCTTTCATAACAGAGCAAATCTCCTTTCAACATCCTTTTTCTCCTTTTTGTAAAGATATCTAAAGAGACATTTTCAGAGAAGATTTTTAGATCCAAAGAAAGCATGTTATCTAAAAAAAAAATTTCACTGATTATGTGCTGTCAAGTTGGAATCAGTTCTTAGTGACCACATAGCTAGATATTTCTCCATGTCGATCTCCCTCTAACGTGTTTTTTCAGCTCTCCCAATGGTGCATCTATTGTCCATCTACTACCATAAGCTAGCTTCAAACCACTAAAAACTAGGACAGAAGTTCAAAAGTAGACTAGACATGACCCCAGAAAGCAAAGCACCGGCATACAATAGTGTGGTTATATAGGTAGTCCTCGATTTACATCCATAATTGAGCCCAAAATTTTTGTTGTTAAATGAGACATTTGTTAAGCGAGTTTTGCCCCATTTTACCACCTTTCTTCCCACAGTTGTTAAGTGAATCACTGCAGTTAATAAGTTAGTAACCTGGTTGTTAAGTGAATCTGGCTTCCCCATTGACTTTGCTTGTCAGAAGGGTCACAAAAGGGGATCACATGACTCTGGAGCACAGCAACGGTCATAAATACAAACCCGTTGCCAACCATCCGAATTTTGATCACATAATCATGGGGATGCTACAAAGGTCGTAACTGAAAAACGGTCAAGTCACATTTTTCAGTGCCGTTATAACTTTGAACGGTCACTAAATGAACTGTTGTAAGTCAAGGACCTGTATATCTGTTCCTTATGAGCGATTTGTCTGTCCTATTTTGAGCTAATTGAAGTTTTCTGACTTCAAGATGAGTCTTTTGAATGTGCAATGCCAAAATAGGGGAGGACAAAAACACAAGTGGGCAACCTCTTATTTTGCCTGACATAGGCAAACTGAAGAGAACACTTTGCATGCACAATAGCAAGTGAACGGCTCAGACCAGCTGCCAGTCCCACTCTGCCTAAGTAGCACTGTTCACCTCACTGATTCCGGGAAAGGGGAAACTGTTCAGAGTGGGGAAGAAAATACCATCCCCAAATTGGCAGACAATGAACAAGGAACCTGTTTGCAATCACTGTTACAATTGTAGAGGATTTACGTAAACAAAGAAAAAAAATCAATCAGTCGGATGTACTGGAAATGGAAATGTTATTGGAATTGAGTCTCCTGAAATGTTTTCAAATATTTAAACAGTTCCTGAAAGGGCAACACTATTAAATGTCTATTTTTGGAATGCTCTCTTTCTGAAATAGGCTGGGCGGTGCCTTGTCCTTTTCACTGATGTGGAAATAGAATGTCTTGTTAGAGACATTGGTCACCTTCAGTCAACAATTCAGAGTTGAAACTATTCAAGCACTAAGAGATCCTTATATTAAGGTCCTGTGAATATAGTTCTCTTGTGGTATCATACACATTAGTATTTCATGAATGGCTGGCACTGTGTGCTTCTGGAGGGTAGGGAGAAGTTCCTTTCTTTCATACTGTGAGGTTGGCAAATGGTGCCATTTTTACAGTACTGTAGCTTCCCCCCCCCCCCCAATCTTTTAGTAAAAGGTTTTGGACTGGTTTTTCAGAGTCAATATTTGATTGTTTGATTTCAAAACTAGCAGTTGGACTTTCCAGTTTTGAAAATAGTTGTAAAAATGAAATATTTATAAGGAAACTGTGTTAGATACATTCTCAGACTGGTTTAGGGAGAGCTTTTTCATAGCAGGAAAAAAAAATCTATTCCTAAGCCTATTTTTGAAATTCTCTTGTAGAAAAAAAAATCCAAAAGTATATAATTGAGCCATGTATGTATTTATGCTGCCACACACTATGATAAATTATTTCTTAGAAAATAAGAACAGTGGCAGTCTCAGTGAATTCCATTATATGTCTTCTGGGTCATCTTTTGATGCCATTCTTGCTTTGCAGATAAACAAATCCATTGAGTCACACTTGATTCTGATAATGCATGAACACAGGTACATAGAATGTTTTAGTTCCTTAGCTGTTGCACAAATAAAGTTTGCCATTGCTTTCTTCACTTTTTTTCCCCAACTTCCCACTGTAGCTTACCGAGGAATTTCTGATGATCCCCCATCCAAATATTAATCACCTTAGGTTTTTCATAATCAGCCAGCTAGGTGCTGCCACGTGTTGATCTTAATATTTGTTGTGAATAAAATGTGGATGCTACTCTCAATTCCCTGGAGGAAAAGTGGAATGTAAATGTAATGAAGGAGTGATCCAGTAGTCAATGTTATTTGTGTTTGATATAAAACCTTAAATTGTACAGTAGGAGAACCCCTGAAGTGTGCAAATTTGTCTTCTTAGGAAGTGTCCTTGAAATGCAGATGATTGAAACTTTCAAGGGGATTATGCCTTGTCAGAGTGCATAATGTAGCCAACACTAAATAGACTGAAGCCTTACTGGTTTCAATGGGAAAGCTTCAGGTATCTGCTGAGCTATAGTTTTTAAACTGTAATTTTTGTGGCATTTAGCTCCTTGTATTCACTGCATGACACTCAGCACAAGTGGTATTCACAATCATTTCAACAGTGTTTATTTGTGCATTGCAGTTTTAGATATCTTAACAGCCAGTTTTCTGTCCCAAAGGTGCTTTTTCAAGAGGCAGCTAGACTTTCTTGTTTTTCTTTGAAAACGTTTCGCTTCGCTTCGCTTTGCTTAGAGCTGAAGAAGCTTCTTGGATGAGAAGCGAAACATCTTCAAAGAAAAACAAGAAAGTCCAGCTGCCTCTTGAAAAGCACCTTTGGGACAACCATGACCTGGATGACTGAGAATCTCCATAGGCAACCAATTTTCTGGGTAACGTGAAGATTGACAAATAATAATAATATTCAACAAATAGCAGACAAACAACCAGCACAGTAAGACAAAATATTCTTTACTGAACTCAGTGACTCTTTGAGGATATTTGGGTCAGTGGTTATATGTTGCAATATTTGTATTGTCCTGATCCTCTGGGGATCTCAGTATGATGTACATTGTCTTCTCAATGTATTCTCACCAGCCCAGCAAGGCTGATTGACTCAGGGTTTTCCTATGAACAGGGTATCTGAACATTTGAACTCCGATCTTCAATTCTCTATCCACTACATTAGCTCTAAGGCAAGCCCTTGACTAGCCCTTTTATGTGACAGAGAATGTAATGCTCTTCGGTTATCATCGAAGAGAGAAAAAACAGTAAGCAAACTTTTGGAAGATGGAGTGGTGCAGAATTTTAAGAAAGCCTGTCATGGAATTGTTAGGCAGATCACATTCTGCTTTTATTGACTGAAGCCTGCCACAGCTTAGGTGGTATGTCAGTGCCAAAAAGGCAGCTTGTGATAAGCCTTTCATTGCACTGAATCATTCTGCAAACAACAAATCATGCCAAGCGAACTTGAGGAGAAAGTTTCTGAACTTCATATGAGCTCTGAGTGGAAAATGATTTGGATCCAACGATGGAGAAATGTATAAATGATTTACAACATCTCTCTGTAGGGTAGTCAGCTTAGCCTCCTTCCCTCCTATTTTCAGTGTTAAACACCGACATGATGGCCCCAGTCTAGAACTTCAAAATCCTTCAGTTAAATTGCTTCTCACTTTCGATAAATACTCTTTAAGTTTGCTACCACAAACTGTGCAATTGTACAAAACTATTGTACAATTTTATAATAGCTGAAAATAATTTTGCTATTAGGTAGGGAAATCACATGCAAAAGGTTAAACATGCTTTTGCTAAATGGACATCAGTCGGAACAATACTTTAAATTGCATCACTTTTGTTTAAAATGAAGCTATTCAGATGTTCATCTCTCCCAAGTAAAGCCAGTTTGTTCAAGATGTAAGGATTTCTACCCTTATCGTCAATGCATTTCTATATTTCTTTATTCTGTATTGTTTGAATGGAGTAGCAAAGGACGACAGGAAACAAATAATTATTAAAAGGTTCATTTGGAAGCTCTTTTATGCATGATACTTTGTGTAGTTAGTTGTTGGGATAATATATTATTTGAAAACACATCTATAGCTTCCACAAAAGACAGACAATATAGGGTACTTCTAGTTTCTTGATATCATGCAACTATTCTGTCTTTTCCTCAAAGTATTTTCTGGGAAAAGAGAAAAAGCTGTAGGAAAACATAGTGGAAAAACATCGTAATCTGTATAATTCTGTGAAAGTACGTGAGTGATTTTACAATAAGTTCTTTATCTAGGAGCATTCACCAAGATCACAGTCCATAGATAATACAGAATATGGCTCGATATAATCACAATCAACAGCAAAATACAGCAGTTGATATATGTAAAAAACGTGTTTACTTTATCACTTGGTTGCAGCCTGGGAACATAATCTTCAAGAAGTAGCAGGCAGCACAGTTCTATACTGAAACAGGCAGCAAGAATTACCATTTCAATGCTATATTTTTTCCCCCTGAATTTAATGAGATGATCATAGAATTTTAGAAATGAGGGTGAGTTGGGAACTAAAAATATAGTCTTGTTTCTTGACAGTCTTATAAGGCATACACACTCAGCTCTCTCTGGGACCTGTAATTTGAAGTTTTCCCCCTGAAATCAAAAGGTTGGCCATAATGCCATGCAAATTCATGCATATTAAACATCTGATCGATCGGGAGCTTATCTAAAGTGCTGGCCTCTTTGGTATTTGAAATTCATCAGGTAGCTGCTTCCAAGCATGCATGGGGGAAGGAGACTCACCCAAGGATTAGTTATCCTGGGGAAAAGCATTAATAGATCAGATGTGCTTTCAGCATTCTTAAGTACTGCAAGTTTACAAGCAGCAGTAATTACATAATTGTTATAGGGAGGGATGGAAAGGATGAACAAAAAGCAAGAACAGAGAAGCAGGTTATGAAGAATAAGCCAAAGAAAAATATCAAAAGGGCTGGAAACATGTTTTGCAGCAAACAATATTACACTATTTCTCTTCTGTTTGCAATTTGGCTTGTTAATGAGCACTGCAGATATAATTCCACTGTTCTTATTTAATGATAAAATGATCCAGGCTTATATGGTGGAGTGGTTTTGTCTTTCCTTTTCCTTAAAAGGATGATTTGAGACTTTTAAGCAGTAGCTATATAAGTTGGCAAGCTGAATGTCCTGTGTAAGCCAATGCAAACACAAACTGGGAAAGGTTTTATTGCAGGGGTCTTCAAACTTGGCCCTTTTATGACTTGTGGACTTCAACTCCCAGAATTCCTCAGCCAGGCATGCTGGCTGAGGAATTCTGGGAGTTGAAGTCCACAAGTCATAAAAGGGCCAAGTTTGAAGACCCCTGTTTTATTGCCATGTTGTAATAAGAATCAGGTGAGTGATCAGTCAACAGAACAGACAAGACCTGGAAACTTTGCAGAGTCCATTACTTGCTTTATAACTTGAGTAATCTGCTGTCATGAGAGAGGTGGAGTTACTAGAGTAATCTGTTCAGTGATAGTTCAAGATTCAGGTGCCAGAAACTTCCAGAAGCCATTCAAACATCAAGCCTAGTGTCCAACTATAGGCCAAACAGGATAGGACTATAAGTATATAGTTGGAGGGTTGTCACAGAAGTGCAAAAGTCTGGAGGCTGCTCTTAACAGGAGTTCTAGCTTTTGCCTGTTCCTTGATGTTGCTTGTTGGTGATTCAAAGGACTCACCACAAGGGGACAATAGGGTGTATACAGCTAAGTATTTATTTTGTCTCTCTTCTTTGTTTCAGAAAATGCTGACCTGAGATCATGTCTGTGTGTTTTTCTTGCCAGGTCACATATAGGGAACTCCTCTTGATAGGATGTAGCTAACTGAATGCTAGGCTTTGTCTACCCCTATAATCTATTTCCTGTAAGTAAATGCCCTTTCATTATACTTATAATTTACCAATCATTGCTCTCAGGAAAACCAACACATAATGCTTCAGTTTGCAATGTTGGTTAGCTAAATAGCTTCTTTCTCCTTTCATGTTTCCCCACAAAAGCAATTTTGTGAGATAGGTTGTGTCCCTCCAGGGCCAGTCCATGAACACTGGTGAGCAGAGATCGTTTTGGAGGAACCAGCAGAGATTCTTAATTTGTCTTTATTGCTTTGCTTTGCTTTGCTGATTTAACAGGTGTTACTTGCCATATCAAAACAATATGACACTTGGCCTCTCTTTCTAAATGAAGCACTACAACAGCAGTACAATGCCCATCAATTAAGAGATGGAGTTTTGGCTCTTCACTTAGAAAGGATTCTTCCTGAAGTGCAGAACTGTTAAATATATTGTTATTTTGACATCTGCTAAGAGGGCAGAAGCACAATTACTCATTGGTTTGAACAGTGGCAAACATGAAAGGCTTGCACACAATTTTCTTATTAGGATTGCCTTGATGTCAGCAAAGAGGTACAAAATTGTAACTCTTTACTCCCATCTAGTGGCCATCTAGATCAGAGGTCCCCAACCTTTTGGGCACCAGGGACCCGTTCCATGGAGAGAGATTTTTCCACTGACCGGAGGGTGCATGGTTTTGTGTGCTGCCTGCATCCCGTGGATGGGGCTTTGCTTGTTTGCGCGGACCGGTTGCTGGCATGCCACGGCCCAGTATTGGTCCACAGACCAGGGGTTGGGGACCCCTGATCTAGATTTTTGCAGCTGGATATAGTTGACCCTACCATAAGCTTACATAAGCTGAAGCAGACACATTCTCAGCTGAGCTTTATACTAAGAGATGTCGATTAACCTTCTTACCTCTATTATACATGCCTTTGTATACATTTTGTTTCTCTTGGACTCCAAGGATAATTTTACCAAGCAATTGTCAAAAATAACATTTTTCTCCCCCCCCCCCCCCCACATTAGCCACCATATCTCTCCAATCTGCTATTCTGGTTTTTTGTTTTGTTTTTTAATTTAAATGTGCAATATTGAAGGGTCAAGCAACCCTTCCACATAGCTGAAGAATGAGTCTAATAACATTTTACAAAAAAAAATATGTAATTGCTTAGGAAGTATCTAAGAGCAAGGTAACTCTGCTCTGCATAAAACAATAGTTCACATTATTTATCTTAAATTGTATTTTTATTTTGTGTATAATATCTCATTAAGGGTATATGCCTTTGATGTGATTTTATCAAAAAAAAAAAATCTGCAGTGCTGAATGCTATATTAATTTAACGTGTAAGCTGTTTTGGAAAGATTATGGTCTTATTCATAAAATGAATAATGACATGAAGATTATATTATTTATACATTATAAAATAGAAGTTATTTTTTTAAATTTGATTGGTTTTAAATTGTGATCAGGTGGACATTTTCAAGTGAACAACAAACACCTTTCTGTTTGCATTAGGTGAAAATCCTTTGCAGTTTCACAGTGATCTTAAATCCTTGAATGCCTAGCAGAGGTTTTCTTGCTTCTGGGAAATCAGTGTGTGTCCCACTCCCGGCACAAGCAGCCACAAACTCGCATCTGAACTGTAATACTTCTTCACTTGGCAAGTGCAAAACCAGGGGCATAGGCTCTGCGTTGTGTTGAATGTAAATGGTGATCGTAAGACTTCAAAACAGAAAGAAGAAGTCTCGCCTGTCTGTATGTTAAAATCTGACTGCGAAACTAGGAACGTTAGAAGCAGGAACAGAAATCGGGAAAAGACCAGAAGACATTTAGGGTTGAGGTATGTCTCAGAGGTCTGCAGCTTCAGTCAGCTCAGGGCCAGGCTAGGATTTTCGTAGCATCTTAAGATTGCATCTTGAAGGTGGAGGAGGAGGCCAGAGGCGATTTGTAGGCACTGGGGCTTTTAAGGAGTAAGTAGAATGCTTAATATATGTTAATATATGTTGTATATAGTAAGTTTTAAATGTGTGTTATGTATGTGTACACTTTGAGAGGAAGCAACTAAATTTCATTTTTAATGGGTACCATTGTGCCTACAGGAAAAAAAAATGACAATAAAGGTTATCTAATCTAATCTAAAAAATGTTGGTGAAGCTTAAAACACATGCAGACAGTCCTCAACATACGACCATAATTGAGCCCAAAATTTCTGTTGCTAAGCGAGACATTTGCTAAGTGAATTTTGCCCCATTTTACAACCTTTCTCGCCACAGTTGGCAAGTTAGTAACAGGGTTGTTAAGTGAATCTGGCTTCCCCATTGACTTGGCTCGTCAGAAGGTAGCAAAAGGTGATCACATGACCCCGGGGCACTGCAACCATCATAAATATGAGGCAGTTGCCAAGCATCTGCATTTTGATAACGTGACCGTGGGGATGCTGCAATGGTCGTAAGTGTGAAAAACAGTTGTAAGTCACTTTTTTCACTGCCATTATAACTTCAATCAGTCATTAAATGAACTGTTGTAAGTTGAGGACTATCTGTATTTTGTTCCGTATTACTTCAAAATACAAAAAAGGGGTAGAATGTTTGGACCTGCTCACTCTGGGGAGAAGCTCCTAAGGCCTGGTATACTGCACATGGTCCATGAGCCACACTTTCTGTATCCACGTCTGATATGTTTGTTGTAGACAATATCTTAAACAGAATTACATTCCCAATAGGAGTGCAGGCAGTAACTCAGAGTTCTAGTGACTCCTTGACTGTATTGAGTCTTGATTGGCTACTGAATCAAAGGATTAAGCCCAACATTAATCAATGCCAAGAATCAATTAGAAGCAAAAATATACTAAGTCAGCCATGGTCCAACTAGCTACTGACTGACTGATATTCCATATGATATACATCAGTGCAATCTGAAAAAAACAAGTGGACCAATATTTGAGACAATGTGGACTATCAGTATCAGCCCTGCTTGCTTTAGGTCTAGACTAAAACCTTGGTACAACCTAAGTAAAGGACATGGACATTCAGGTAGACAGAGCCAATTTTTCCCATTTGTTACAAATTGCTCTCTGCTCTTGAACACTGCAATCACTACTTTGACATCAAAGTAAGAAGTCTTTAATGTTTCACAATGCAACAGTTCTTTTTTTAATCTTCTCCCCCCCCCCAATGTAAATGAATACTACAAACTGGGACAATTATGTCTCAAAGTTAGTAGAAGAAGTTGTTTTGAATTAAATACCATATCACTTGTGCTGAAAAAACCTAAATATGCTGGAAGTTAATACAATGATGATGATATTTGTAGTATACAATGCATTCTCTAAATCAGGCGTCACCAACCCGATCCATAGACATGAACTACCACCGGGCCACAGCCTGTTGGAAACCAGATTGCGCAAGCTCACAAAACTGCATTTGTGCATGCAGTTGTGCATGTGCATCTTGATTAGGTTGCACGTGCAAAACCCTCCCCTCCTTCCTGCAACTGCTGATGCCACCCACCGCTGCCGGTCCGTGGAGACAGAAAGGTTGGGAACCACTGTTCTAAATCAATGTATATTTATTAGCATAATTAACCTTAATGAATTTAGGAGGCTTTATACTAGATGGTGTTATGCGTACCTCCATTAATGCCTCTCTCTTCTTCCAATAAGGGGGACAAAATTAGAATTCAGGCTGAGAGAAACAACTCTATTTTTTTTTTCTACTGTCAGTATTGGTCACAGGACCTTCAGAGTAATATGAAGTTGGGATCTTACCTGATCTGGCTTTGGGGCCAGGTTCTCAACCCTGAAAGAACTGGAACCAGTAAGTTAAAGTTGACAAGAAAAATATAGGCGGCAGCATTGGGTATTTTCTTTTCAGTGCTGCTCTGCTCAATTATATAATTTACTTTTCCTCACATTTTCTATCCATGTATTCCTTGATTTGTCTCTTGATCAATGATTGTGACCTCTGTATCCTGATTCATGTAGTCCCCATGTACTCACTTTGTTGATTTCTTGAAATAATAGAGCCTTTATTCTTCCCATTCTTCCACTGGCTTTATACAAACACCACACATTCCAAAACTGCTTGAACCTGGTCACCTAGCAGGGATATTTGTGTGTGTGTTGGAAATGGGGTCATTTTTTTTAAAGGGGAGGACGGGAGTCTCTGATTCTGCCCCATCCATATTCCAGAAAGAGGAAGACAGGAAGATTTCTTTTCAAGAACAGGCAGTAGCAGTTTTGATATCTGCCCAGGTTGACATTGTGGAAGTCATGGATGGCTACACCATGCTGGCTAACTGTAAGTGGAAAGGTAAATCATTCAGGTGGTGTATGTGTTGGGTTTAATCCTTGGATTTGAGATGGAGGCTTGTGCTATACCTTTTTATGTACAGCAAACCCTACTACATGCATCCACTTCTTCTTTTCAGACAGTTTCTGCTAAATATTTTACTTATTATGAATCAGCGATCGTACATGCAGATACTTCCAATAGTGTTAGACAATAAACTATTCATTTAAAAAAAAAAAACCTACTGATATCATGGGATAATAATATGGGAGTTTTTAGTACATTCGTTTTACAGAAAGCCTAATGAAAGTACATTGAATTGCTCTTACACTTAAAGAGTAGAAGTACTATGCCCTGTACTTTGCTCAGAATTGAAATGGTGCAAATTATTACATCCAAAGCAGCCAGGAATGAGAAAAGCAGAAGATAAGTAGGAAGAGAATGGATGAAGGAGGTGTACATTTGAAGATACTATTTCCACTCATAGGACTTAGGACAGGGGTGTCAAACTGCCGGCCCACGGGCCGGACGCGTGACATGGAAGCCACGCCCACCCCATTGCCAGCAATGGCAAAACTGGCCCGATACGTTCACGTGACGTTGCGAGTTTGACATGCCTGGCTTAGGACATTATTTAGGAAGTAGAAAAATTGGCAGAAAAGTATTATTAATTGTATGAATAATTATTATTAATTAATTATTTAAAAGAGGCAGTTTGGTCTAGTGGTTAAGGCATTAAGCTAAAAACCAGGACACCATGAAACCTAGTACAGCCTTAGGCATGAAAGCCAGCTGAGTGACCTTGGGCCAGTCAGTGTCTCTCAGCCCAATCCACCTCACAGGGTTGTTGTTGTTGTGGGGAAAACAGAAGGAGGAAGGTATGTTGGATATTTTGCTGCCTAGAATTATTTATTTAGTAAAAATAATAAAGGCGGAATTACAAATAAATATTATTTATTAAAACTGGAAGTGAATGAGATAGATAACGACAACATATTACATTTTACATATGTAACTTCAACATTCCTGGGTTCTATTCCTTGCCATGTTTTGATGCATATTTCCCTTAACTTGGAATTATTTCAGTATCAAAGAAAAATGGAAAATATTCATCTATAATCAACCAAGTAGCATTGGGGAAAAGAATTAAAACCTTCCATTTTCAGCTCTTTGTAGAGTAGTGGCCCCCAACATTTTGGGCACCACGGGCCGGTTCTATGGTGAGAGATTTTTCTGCAGACGGGAGGGGGCATGGTTTCATGTGCTGCTTGCATCCCACGAATTGGGGCTTCACTTGTTTGCACAGATCGGTTTCTGGCATGTCGTAGACCGGTGGCGGTCCATCACCTGGGGGTCGGGGACCCTGTTGTAGAGCATCAAGCTACAGCCTGGAAATAAATCTCATAAAGAGGGTTGCTAGTTCACTTACTTGCTCAGTCAAACTGGAAAATCCTTGTTAATCAGTAAAGTTGAATGACTAATCACATAGACAATATGTATCTTCCACCCCTATTTCATTCTCCAAGCCTCCCATTTCCTATTACAATCACAAATCTGAATAGTTAAACTCTTTTGTAAAAGTTTATCCAATTAAAAAGAAAATTAAGGTTTTGTTATATATTGAGCCCTTATTTATTTCTTCATATTCATGACAAAGTTATCCAATTTACAGGAAAACCAATATTAAAAAAGGAAGATGAGAAAGACAAGAATAGCATTAAAAAACAGAGGGAGGAAATGGTATCGGGAAGAACTAAAATAATAATAAAACTGCTCTAGAACCTTTACAAATATTTTAAGGCCCGAACAAAGATTGTTCATATTTTGCATTGCAGCATTTAAAAGTGGAGTCCCTTTTTTTTCCCTTTATCATCCTTGAGTTCAATTTTTAACGTTTTTAACATAAAATGGGTAATTTATATCCTGCTAAGTGCTATAAACTGTTTTGAAGATTATGAGATGCTAATATAACAGACAATTCCTGTAATAAAGCAGCCTTTCAAATCAGTTGGACTTTTTCTATTTGCTGGAGCCATAAATTTCATGCTCTATTAATCAGTTTGAATCTTTTCTGATTAGGTAATTTAATATAAGGAAAATAGTACTTACAGAAAGTGTTTAAATTTTTAATAATATGCTAGTCTGAATTAGCTAGTAGAATTTTAATGAGATGTTCCACTTTCTGCTGTTCATGTTTTCTGCTGTTATTATGTTTTCAAGGAGGTAACTGACAAAGGATTTTCCTCACAATAGTTTTCAACATTTAAACATTTAGTGAATTTCATCCTAGAGCCGACTTATGGACTTAATAGAAAATATTTAAGAAGGAACATCAATGGAAAGTTTTAGAAAATATGCTATCTGGCTCCCTTCAACCTTTTTCAATGTACATGTTTCACCATATATTATTCCTCAAGCAAACAAATAAATTGCTGAGGGTTCTTATTTGCATAATATGCAAAATGCTTCCTAATTACACAAATTTTACTCTTATTTTGACAGTGGCCTTTGGGGAAAGTTTTATATTCTAAAACTGTGTATGTAATTCAATAAAAGCAGTTGTTACATACTAAGAAATATACTTTTGCACATTCAAAAGTGTCTGAGTTACCATTAATTACACTATTTTGCAGCTTTTTGTTTGCTGAAAATGTATGCTGCCACCATTTTGTCCAAATCCTGGATTTTTCCATCATTTTTAGTGTGTTCCAACCTGCTATATACAACCTTCAAAAAGTTCTCAAGTTTGAAAAATAGTAATTAGTCCAATTAGTCCAACAAAGAAGAGGGAGTCAAGCTATTCTCCAAAGCGCCTGAAGGCAGGACAAGAAGCAATGGATGGAAACTAATCAAGGAGAGAAGCAACCTAGAACTAAGGAGAAGCTTCCTGACAGTTAGAACAATTAACCAGTGGAACAACCTGCCTCCAGAAGTGGTGAATGCTCCAACACTGGAAGTTTTTAAGAAGAGACTGGACAGCCATTTGTCCGAAATGGTATAGGGTTTCCTGCCTGAGCAGGGGGTTGGACTAGATGACCTCAAGGTCCCTTCCAACTTATTATTATATTATTATTATTATTATTATTTATTATTATTATTATTATTATTATTATTATTATTATTATTATTATTATTATTATTCTTTTATTCATTAAACATGAACCTCAGTCAACTGAACATTCAAATTGGCTGGCGCTGATGGTTGACACGGGTTGCTACCAGCATCCTAGGTGTCAACCAGGTACCTTCTTAAAATATAAGATGTTCCGAGTAGCACAGTTTTTTGTAACATTGCTGGAGTTATTGCAGGAAGCTGCAATTTCTTGATGTATTTTGCAAAGTTTTCCCAGTGCCCCGATGACAATGGGTACCACTGTTACACGTTTCATCCATAATCGCGCAGTTTCGATGGCCAGGTCGCGATATTTCGTAATTTTTTCCAGTTCTTTTTCTTCGACTCTGGCATCTCCTGGTACAGCGATATCAATCAGCTGTACGCTTCGGTTCTTTACAACTGATATCCGGCGTATTGTGTTCCAAATGGCGATCTGTCTGTATTCGAAAGTCCCACAAGATCTTCACCCTCTCATTCTCAACAACTTTTTCCACCCTGTGTTCCCACGACTTTTCGGACACAGGCAAGTCGTATTTTTTACACAATGCCCAGTGGATTAATTTAGCAACTCGATCATGTCTAGATTTGTAATCAGTTTGTGCGATTTTGCTGCACTCACAGATTAGGTGTGAAACAGTTTCAACTTTGTCATTGCAAAGTCGGCAATTTGGATTGTCAGTGGATTTTTGTATCTTCGCTTTCATGGCATTAGTTTGTAATGCTTGTTCTTGAGCAGCCAGTATTAAGCCTTCCGTTTCTTTCTTGATGGTTCCCATCTTAAGCCATTATTATTATTATTATTATTATTATTATTATTATTATTATTATTATTATTATTATTATTATTATTATTATTATTATTATTATTATTATTATTATTATTATTATTACTATTACTATTATTATTATTATTATTATTATTATTATTATTATTATTATTATTGTCCTTTATCACTATGGTATCTACAGAAATTAGAGAATTCAAAATTGTTACTTGAAAGTGAAGCTAATTGCATTTTGAAAAGCTGAGGATTTATTTATTAGATATTAAAATGATCACGTCTCTAAATGTTGCAATGCAAGATTATTATTTTTAAAAATGCATGTTTTATAACATGAAAGTACCATTTAAAATATATGATCTTAGGGCAAAGATAATTGCAAAAATAAATTGTCTGCAAAGAGGCTTATTAAAAGAACAGCACACAAAAATAAATGCATATTTTCATGCATCTTCTGAAAAGATAGATCAATAATGAAAGTTTAAATAAAAATGAGACAAATGAAATTTAAGATTGGAAAAATGACAAATTGAAATGAACAGATTCACTCATCCATCCTCAGATAGCATTTTAGGTTAGTTTAGTGCTAGCTGTAATTTCTGAATGACTGCAATAATGAGAAATAGGATTTGGGATTTTTCACACACAATGGGACCAATAATTGGTCACAATACTGTAAAAATTCTTTCAGTAATTCATTTCTTTCTTTTTTTTCTTTCTTTTTCTTTCTTTCACATGCATGACCAATTTACAGCACAGTGGAGGTGTTTAATCAAGTAACAGATCCCATCTCCCTCCATTCAACCTCCGCCCTACCCATGTGTCCTTGATTTTAATTTTTGGTTTTAACTTATTCATGTTTTAATGTAGATGTATTTTTATGTCTGTAAGCTGCCACATAGTAAGATGGGCAGCCAATAAATTTGATAGGTAGGTAGGTAGGTAGGTAGGTAGGTAGGTAGATAGATTAGATAGATAGATAGATAGATAGATAGATAGATAGATAGATAGATAGATAGATAGATAGATAGATAGATAGATAGATAGATAGATAGATAGATGATAGATAGATAGATAGATCACAATTTTGTAGCCAGTTTCAGTCTTCATTTATTCTAAGGGAACATTTGAAAAAAACATATTCAGTATTGGAAAAAAAAAAAGTATTAGCTATACAGTCATGTAGTGCAATCATAAATCTTACAGTCATATGTTCTTTTACCTGGAAATCAGCCCTGTGGTGAAATGTGAAGGTTCCGACAGACAAGACCAAATAAATCAGAACTCCGAGGCTTGAGATTTCCTCAAAGAACATGTTTATTGGTTACATAGTATCAGCACAATCAAAAGTAAAACCAAGTCTGAAATTCCTTTCAAAGAGAGACAATAATACAAAGTTGAACTTCCCACCCCAATGCTAGGCAATCAGCTACATTCCCCAATAGAAGAGTTTGGTGGGCTTTCTAACCAAATGCTCACGCCCCCCATCTAACAGACAGAAATGACCTTGGTTCCCACGGGACAGTAAAATGTTTGGACAGTAGAAATCCTCCATACCCCCTCCCATTCTTGTGGCAACCTAGAACAAGCAAAATGGCTGCAGCCAGGTTCGTTGTAGAGTTGACAATGTACTTGTACGTAAGCATGGATGCTTATTGATGCTCATAGCAGTAATTTATGATTAGGATTATAAAAAACTGATTTCTAAGCATACAAAAGTGAAACTTTTGATTTCATAAAGTTGACCTCTAAATCAAGACACTGTCAAGGGAGAATAAAGCTTTGGTGGTAATGCCAACAATCCACTTGATGTCTCTGGTTGTTTTGAGACTGTAAGATTGCTGAGATTTGTTTAAACACAGACAACATAGCTGAATTGTATTAAAGTTTCTTATCAACATTGGCTCATTTGGCAGATGTCTGGTTCAAAGGCAGTTTTTTAAAACTCCCCTGTTGATTTCAATTAAAAGAGTTTCCAAAAAGGAAAAAAAATCTGGACTTTTTTTTAAAACTCTTCGAAAGACTGAAAACTACTACTCCCAATTTAGCCTAGTCTTAACATATTGCAATTTAAGCCCATGGGCTAAAGTAATGATAATCACATATGTTTTATCCTACTAATAAGGTTGGTGGGAGCAGTAGAGGAACATAAGGAGCTTCTGCTCAATTCTGTTATAGGGTATGGTAGATTCCATAGTGAATCCCTAGACAAGTCAACAAAACAGGAATGTGAATAGAACCCATCATCTCTTGTCCCTTAAGCTGCTAGCAGCCCCATACTTGTCAGAGGCAACAATGACTATTTCCAGATTGTATCAGTTTGTCACATTACTCTCTAACAATATACCTCAGTCCCCTTGTGGAATGGCTACCAAAATGGGGTATTCTGATAACTCACACAGTGGATAATATGTTTAGGGTAGAAGCTTCCTGTGGTATCTAGTGGACTTTGATTTCTTCTGGCTTCAATATATGGGCTGGTTAATGCCAACACAGAGGAAAATATCAGGAGACAAAGTTCATTAGAGAACAGAAAAACAATAGCTCTTTAATGAAAACTGGACAGGAAGTATCCTAAATACTCCCAGAAAATAAAACAAGGCAATAATCCATAATATAGGAATTAGCAAGTTTTAATACCACATCAATTTATAAATTCTAAGGCTTACATTTCATATAATCCCACAGCAATATATGCCTGTTCTTTACCCACTGAGCACTTTTTTCGGGGGGGAAAGGGGTTAAACACATTCTCTCTGTAGCCCCTTCCTGATTTGGGGTTGGAGGTTATGTGAACCTATAACTTTAATGTGTTTGGGGACTCTACTTTTAGTTTTTTTGGGCACTGGTACAATGATTGCAGTCTTAAAACATGATGGAACCACAGCCTGATGCAAGGAGAGATTGAAGATGTCTGTGAGAACAGTGGCCAGCTGGTCAGCACACTCTTTAAGTACTCGCCCAGGGATAATATCAGGACCCGCAGCTTTCCGAGTGTTGACTTTCCTCAGGACCTTCTGAACAGCAATTGTATCAAACCTGAGCACCTGCTCATCAGGAAGGGGAACAGCCTTCCTTGCTGGAACGTTGTTTGTGGCCTCAAACCATCCCAAAAACATATTTAGCTTGTTTAGAGAGTCTGTGTCACCCTTACATGTCAGGGAAGCTGCCTTATAATCAGTAATACGTCTCGGGTCCATAGGACCTTGAAAGAAATTCTGCACTTTCTGACTATAGGCCCGCTTTGCTGATTTTATGGCGCGCCTCAACTCAGCTCTTGCTGAATGCTCAGCTGAGCTGAGCTCAGCTAGGATGTCTCCAGGGCTTCTGCTGCTCTGTTTACCTGTGTTGTATGCCTAGATTAAAGCTTTGTCCATTAACTATTTCTTACTAATTTCTTATTAATGGCTGTCAGTTAGTATACAGATTCTTTGTATAAAACTGGCGAAATTAATTTTCAGGGTTTTCTTAACTCTTCTGAATACATTAACCTTCCTTCTCTTAGTTGTCTACCAGAATGGGAAAGGGAAGAACAGATAATGCCATGTGCTTCCTGGTGTTATTACATGAATTGCACCAATGAGGAAATTTACACCAGTTGCATTATGACATCATGATGCCTATGGTATTGTTGTGATTTATACTGGACTCCCATTTCCCCTTCCTCTACCCTTTCTCCGGTACTAAATTTTAAATACAGTTGTATTAAACTTGTTAGAGTATAAAATGAAAATGAAAATAATGGGGAAAGGGGAGAAGGGGAAAAAAGAAGTGTAGGATGAAGAGAGAAAAAGAAAAGCATCAACTTCTGATTCTTTTCAGTGCAGTAAAATTAGCATAATGTTACAGCCTCAAGTTTTTACTTTGCACACTCAGTATATACTAGCCATTTTTGTATAACAAAAAATCCTTGTCTAATCAGTAAATCCCAAAGTCAATGTTTCATTTGGTTTCTATCTTAAGCAGAAAATCCAGAAGTGGTTTCCAGATAGAAACACCATTTCCCCAGTACTACAATCATACAACTAGGGTGATACAACTGGATCCTAGGAACATACACTCTTTTAAAATGATTTGGTAAAATGTTTCAGACCTAGTATCTGCACACCTCTGCTACTTTTTAAAGCAATCCAACCTCTTTTAGATTTCCTTGTGAGGTGTTTTTTTTGGGGGGGGGGACAGGAGGGAAGTGCTGTTGCTTTGAAAGTCTCATTAGCTGTAATGAACTAATTGATGAAAGCTGTGGCTGCTTTTCTTTGGGGTTTGCACAGCATCCTAAAAACTATGGGGCCGTGCATACTAAGGTCTTAAGCACTTTTTCTGAATCGTTTTTTAAAGTGTGTAAGGTTCAGTTAGTTGATACCAGGGCTTTTTTTCTCATAGAACGCTCAGAACGGAGTTCCGGCACCTTTTTTGGATGGAACCTTGTAGGGTAGGCAAGGTGGGTTGTATTACATGTGTGAGTTCCGGCACCTTTTTTTTTTTTTACAAAAAAAGCACTGGTTGATACTATGATACTTACCTATCCTTTACTCATTCTATAGCCTTGAATACACAGTTAGGTAGACCAGAAACAACTGTCTGATCTAATCAAGTCCACCATTTTGTTGCTCTGGGTGATAGGCCAGTGGTTTTTCCATCACAGTTAAGCATTTTATGAAACTGAATTTGAACTAGAGCCCTCAGCAATTGCTCCCTTGCTTTCAGAGACATGGTACAAAGCTTTAACAGAAATAGCAAGGTATTCTAATGAATGTTTTATGAATTGAATCATTGTTTGGGTATCCAGCCCAAATGCGATTGTGAGGAACTCTGATAGCTGTAAATTGTCCCCTCTCTAAAAGGGCTTCAATGTTATTCCTTTGTTATGGTCCTACTTCAGAAAGGGATTCTTAAGATTCTTAGATACTATTTTTCACAAGAGCAATTCAAATACCGCACATATGTTTCATCTCAAAAATTCTATGAATGTGTGTCCCCTTCCTTTTTTATTTTTTGAATCAACAAAACCGTATATATCATTATTATTCTTTCACTCATCATAAGGCAAAAACTGGAGAAAAAATGGTTGGACAACTGTAGAATTGGGGGCAGAAGGCATGTTGCTATGTCTCTACTTCTTTGATATTTAAACCCCCATGTTCAAACTATACCATATGATGCTTGCAGTGCATCTGGTACAATGTTCCAACTGGGACCAGAGTTTTTCCATATTTCATCTTGCCACTTCCTAGGTAATCCAGTATCACGGTTATACGAACCTTGATCCATAGCAGCGAAGAGTGGAACCTGAAAAAAAATTGGAAGAAAGGAAGCTTTAACTAAGACATTATGAGATGGAGAATTAAGTACCCAAGATCTCACCCAGAGGCTGAATCTGATGTGCAGAAATGTGTGGCAGAACCATCTTTAAAAATAATGTAGCAAAAAGCCAAACATTTCAATGGATAAGACGTGTTATACACATGCCAGGCACCAAATTTAGACCAGCTGCTAAATCAGGACATATTGGTGACCCATCCCTCCTTTTCTATGCTCTTTGATCTCTTATGGTCTGCTGTTGCAAAAGAAATGAAAGCCTGCAGGTGCTAGAATTTTCCATTAGAAATCCAAGGTCCCTTAGGAATTTGCCAATGCTTCCTGTGGAGAACCAATTGACAATGAAACACATTCTCCTGCAGTGTACCTACGTTCAGTGAATTCAGAAGAATTAGTTTATATACAAAGTTTCCTGATTTTGAAATGCATCCACTAATCTGTTTTCCAAATAAATAAATAAATAACCCTCTCCAGTCTTCTTTCCAAGATATTGGGTGAACACTTTAAATTTTGAACATATTCCTTTCAAAACATTGAACCTTTCTGAGCTTAAACTTTTTAATACACAGTGCCAAGCCAGGGTGGAATTCATACTGTCAAGGAAGAAATTATTAAAAAGGGGAAGAGATACAAATGAAAGAAGGTGGAAGTAAATGATGGGAGGGCTGGCTTGACATGCCATCATGGATGCTGCTGCTACAAGTTTGGAAGTATATTTAAATAATAATGGGAAAAAAATCAGTTGGGAAAACGACTTAATTACTTGATGCTTCTTCCCTTTATTACTGTGAGCAGCCATTACTGATAGACATATTAGCATTTCCTTTGTTCAAATTTGAGTGCTGAATTATCTTTAATTGCCATGTATATGCAGTCTGTGGTCTTAAAAAAAGAAATAATAAACTACTATTGTCAGCTTTTGTGCAGATAGTTCTGCAGGCACTGAAGAGATATCAAAGGAGGAAAAGGAAGATTTATTATAAATAAATTAAGCTAAATGGACCCTGGAGTGCAACTTAATGAAAGATACTGATAATTATTTCCCTATGGGCTTTTTAGCACCTTTATTTTTGTCGCTCTTGTTTGTTTCAGGGAGCTAATGGGAAAGGACAGGTTGGAGTTGGCATTAAAAACTGTGTGTTCCACACTTTGATACTTACTCAGGGACATACATTCTTGTCTCAGCCCAATTAAAGGGAGAAAACATGTTTTTCCTATGCCTGGAGCCAATAGTCCAAAGATTAAAATGTGAATTGGCAGTGCTGTAATAAGTTTATTTGGGAAAAAGCCCCACTGAGTTCAACTAGGCTTACTAGCAGAAAGGCATAGAATTACAATCTGATGGACAGTCCTGTACAGCTTTATATAGCAATAATCTCTGCTGGGTTAAAAGATCTTCACATAATTTTGGTTAAGACTGTAGCTTTAGTACTACTTCTTTAAAATGAAAGGATTGTGTACAATTTTGGCATCTAAAACAATAATCATCTCCCTGATCCTGTATTCAGAAAAAGCTGCCAGATCCTTATATCTCACTCAGTTCTGCTGTTGCTGTTTTATTTTATTTTTCCCCATAAATGTCAATGGAAAAAATAAAAATTCCAGTGTTCCAAAATGGAATTCTGATTATTTATTTATTTATAGTTTGGATTAAGATTTCAGGTGAAACTGATGACCTGCAAAGTTGTTCAGTTCCAACCAAAATCTGAAATCTGTTTGTTCCATCTCATTTGTAATATGTCAGAAATAATATTTAGATATTAATTGATATTAACACTACATTTTTGCAATATGTTGGATTTTGTTTTAATTTCTTGGGAGTGCGTTTAACCAAAGTGACTATCAATGGTTTCCAGGAAAGTGTAATATTGGCCTGGGAAGCTCAAGCTTAACTGGCTCAGTTACTCTCTCATGTACCCCTGGAACAAATTGCTTCTTGGATGAATCTTTCAGCCAGAATATGTTTAAATTCATACTAATGTGTCTGTTTAAAGAATTATTGATCATCTGCATGTTGGTAAGTTTGCCATGATCAGGCCCGAGGCCAAAGATGGAGCCTTGTCTCTAGGCCATAGAAAAACCCAACAGAGATGGCCATTGAATCATAATTTAATCTTGCTGGTCTGTGACTGTAGTAAAAAAAATACTCGGCAAAAGGAAAAGGTCCTTCACCGCTACCACCACCACATGGTAGGGCACCAAGCAAGATTAGATTATAGCTTTGGCTTTGGGGAAAAGGGATTTGACTCAGCCTTTTCTGAATATCTGCCAATGGAGGCAGTTGACTTAAGTTTGCTAATAGTGCGCCCAACCATGTAAAACAGAGTCTTCAGACTTGGCCCTTTTATGACTTGTGGACTTCAACTTCCAGAATTCCTCAGCCAGGCACGCTGGCTGAGGAATTCTGGGAGTTGAAGTCCACAAGTCATAAAAGGGCCACGTTTGAAGACCCCTGATGTAAAATGTAAATATAAATATATGAAATGCAGTTACAAAAGTTTCTTAAATATCTGGAGTCTAGTGTTTTTTTTTCTAATGTAGTCAGTTGTGAGTCTTCCAATTTGTATATCAGCAACCACATTCTCTTTAGTTTTGAATTTGTAATATTGTTCTTGCGGCCATTTGAATTGCAGTGGGTGCACGGAAGTGCAAGGTTTCCACATCATTTTTTTCCTGAGATTTTCATTAGAAAACTTGAGTTTTTCAGTCAACTGCTGTGCCCCAGTAAGCCCAATTCTATGCATGTTTTCTTGGAAGGAAATCCCATTTATTGTTCTGCTGGCAAAAACTTTCTGCCATTGGTGAAACACACATAGGAATCCATTCAATGCAAAAACATTTCTTTATACCACACATACACATATACACACATTATAGAAGTGTGTACCCATGTGACTTGAATTTTTTCAGGACAAAGATAAGTTTACTAATACAATCCTCAACATGTTCAACAAAAATCTTCTTTCTCCTATTTTGAGCACATGTCTTGGTCTCAGGAAAGGCACGTCTTTTGCTTCTTCCTTAGAGATAGATTAGCTTAAGAAAGATTCCGCAGAGATTCTAGGAACACTATTTTATTCTTGGGGGTATAATAACAATCTTTAAGAAAGATGTTTCCATATTTTTCTCTGCCCCATCGTGCAGTAAACAAAATCAAAGTAAGGTTATTTTGAGTTTCTTTCTCCCATTTCCTTCAGTCTTTGGATTGTGTAATCTCTTGTTCAAATCCTTCCTTAACAGTTTATTCATGCCTTCTCCAAAATCAACACTAAGCTTCTTTACAGCAGGGCAATATTGATTAATACTTAGGTGAGAAACTACCAGGAAGTCTCAGGACAATAAATTGGTCTGGGAAATAAAGAAGACACCATCAAACTACTTTCACAGTGTTGCCATGAAAGGAATACAGACAAATTTGGGTAGCTACTAAACGTCAAGGGAGACTTCAACTTCACTCAGTCAAAACAACATACAACTACGGCAGAATCTTAGGAATAAGAAGCAGGGTGTTTTTCAGTCAGCGTTTGCCGCCATGAAATGGCATTTCCCCCTCATAAGTATGACATCATTGACCCAAGGAATGTCAACATTCTCCAATTATGAGACTCTTTGATGAGCTCATCTAACCTTTTATCAAGACTGCATCTTTATCTGGAGGACCTTCTGTTATCTTGGTTGGGACTGCCAAAGCTTGCTTCCCAACTCTGACAAAATTGAGATTCACACAATGAGGGAACGAAAAAGCTATTGCGCAATCTGTTCATGCCTCTGCTGGAATAAAAATAAGAATGTAAGCTTCTAGAAACCACCACTTTTGCTGTGTCCTCCCACAGAGAAGCATCAAGCTCCTAATTAATGGCTGAATTAAATACAAAACATAATTATGAAGTTCAGGTTACTTATAGCTACCGTATGGACCATGCATTTTTTTTTATTGGATGATGTATAAATTCCCTTGCTAAGTGACAAATTATTTGCTCAAATGCAGAATTTGAAACCCTAACCCTAACAAACCACTACTACGTTGATTGAAAGACAGGGTGATCTACCAGACTCCATCACCCTCTTAATTCTGAAAGGAAGAAGAAAATGTTGTCATGATTGATGGAAATATTTATCACAGCTTTTTTGCCTGTGATCTCAACCCAGCAGAATTTTGCTGTAGGGAGAAGGTTAAAGTTCTATCCCCACATGCCTGCCTCCTCTTGGTTCACTCTTGTTGCCATTCCTGAGGGTTTTTTTATTCTTTGCAAAACCCTACAACTGTGGACTCCCTGCAGTGCAGAACCAACCCATCTGCCACCTGGCACCGCAGAGTCAAAAAGTGTACAGCTACAGCAACTGCCACAATGGTAACTCAAGGGAGGGCAGATAAGCAAGGAAAGAGCAGGGTTAAATTAAAAGCTCTGAAGGGTCATTTGCAGACTGGGGAATGCCGATTGCCTGCGCTGCAGTTGCCACTGATGTTCACCAGGCCTGGCAGCTGGTGTCTGGTTTCTGTGTTCTAGTTCCTGTCAGGCTCCTAGAAAATCTCAACAACTCCAGCTCTGCAAAATAGATTTGCTCATTCCTGGCACTTAGCATCAGATCAGTTAGTAGGCAAGCATATGTCATAGAAACAAGTTCCCTATTCCTGTTTGCTTTTTAAAAAAGTATTATTTCATCTAACCTTCATTGTTTATAAAGATTCCTTTTGCTGAGCACACAGAATTCCCATTCAGCCCTCTGAAAATCTAGTTAAATAAATCACATTATAGTCTGGGACTGATGATCCATGAAGATAAGTTGTATTGCACTATTCCAGTTTTCAGAGAGGGAGAAAGGATCCCTGACCATGTCTTGCAGACCTGGTTAAAAGTGGTTGCCTTCCAACTTCAAAACTGTTCAGTCAGAAGGTAAAAAAAATAGGGGGGGAGCAGAACCCTGCAAATACATTCTGGGTACTTGCCTTTCTTGAAAACTTAAATTATTTAGATAATACGGATCCAGGTTTATTATTATTATTATTCATTTTTTTATTAGCTACCAGGGCAGCAAACATAATGCTCCTATCTCCATTTTTCCCCATATCAAGCAAGTGAAGAAGGTTGAGCTGAGAGACTATGATTGGTACTTGTGATCAGCAAGTGTGCATGGCTGAGATGGGCTTTAACCTGTATTGTTCAAGTTAGTACATTAGCCACTATACTGTGCAGGTGTAAAGGAAGGCAAGATTACCTGGAGATTAGAGTTACTAGCAGAGAATAGCAGAGAACATTCAAAATAACATTGGCACTATTGGTTAGGAAAATTAATGGGATCTGAAATCAACTGAGGACAATCTACTAGAATACTTATTCTGCTGCCTCCTATGCATAAAACAATTATATTTGCCAAATGTCCATGAGATTGTTTAAACTTCAAATATGTTACTCCTTTCCCTCTGTTTTATGTTATGAATAGCTGATAGGTGGAAGAAGGATGGAGAGCAAATGGTTGCTAAACATTCTTGGGCTCTCATGTATTTCATATTCCTTGAATAATGTAACACAGCTTTGTTACAACAACAGAGATCATGCAAGGAACATTTACCATTCTTGTTCTCAGACTACAGTAGAGGAGTTTGTGTCTTCAGCAAAATGTTTCTAAGTGCCAGTTGCGATATCATAGAAATGTCACATAGCCAAAACTCAGAACACTTAAGTTGAAGGCCTCAAATAAAATATGCTGAGAATTTGGGGGGAAGGTAAAAGTAAATTTGGTGCCCAGTGAGGTTTTTCTCTTATGAAGTCCACCTATACCTTAAAGTGAGATTTAGCAAATCTTCAGGGTGCAGGCATTGCTATTCAGCACTTCATTTCTGAAATAATTAGGTTACAAACAGAAGCCACTTTCAATTTATGGTAGATAAACAGAATATTTTCTCAAGAGAGCTTCTAAATATTGAGCTCTAATCGGAACAGCCAAATGACAGCAGAAATTACATAATATTATTATTTCTCATGGCGAGAATACCAAATTTAGGAGAAAAAGCAAGCACCAGCACACCACACACACACCCTTTTTTTGTTTGCTCTGAAAGAGAATCTCACTGGTTTAATTGTAGTCAGATGAGGAAAGCAGCACTGTTAAAATGTTAAAAGACCACCTTGGTATTTTTCTAATTTGTCTGCAGTGTGTTAAAATGAGAGAAGGAGAGTGACAATGCATATAACTAAAATGAAGGCTTTTATGAAAAATATAGCTTTGTCCAAATGCAAAAGAATGTGGTAAAAATACCTGTGCCGTTTATATATTTATAGTGTAATCCTTTGTATGGTTCCCAAGAAGCAATAATCTATTCAGTGCGGTTAACTCATGGTAGAAATGTTGAAGGAAAGCATTTCATTTCAAGAATCCATTGTAGCATTAATAGGGACAGAGAATCCAATTTCTTGCCCTGAAAATTGCTTATATATTGCAAACAGTGACATATACGATTAGCAGAGCTGCATAGAAAATTTCACAAACTAGAAAAGATCGCTATAAAAATGTGTAGTTATATAGTATATGTATGCCCAGAAAAATTATATTTAAAAAGTGTATAAATGCATTAAAGTGCTTGTATGTACTTTAAAAAAAGCAAACAGATGCAAAAGGTTTATAAAAGAGTGTGAAAAACGGTCATCGGTCACTTTTTTCAGTGATGTTGTAACTTTGAACAGTCACTAAGTGAACTGTTGTTTTAAGTGAAGGACTACCTGTACACCCAATAAAACCCCTCCCCAACTTCTGGGCTTTTTCCCCTCCTTGCTCTTTCCACCAGAGAGATGATTACGTGTATGTTCCAACATGCAATAATAGTTCATATGTAAGAGATGTGGGGATAAATTAATTTTATAAATCGAGTGTGTTATTGTGTGGCTGTGTGCATTCCATTGTCCTGGCCCTCGGAGTGTGAGTGAAGCTTTCAGCAACGGATGGAAACTAACCAAGGAGAGAAGCAACCTAGAACTAAGGAGAAACTTCCTGACAGTTAGAACAATTAACCAATGGAACAACCTGCCTCCAGAAGTGGTGAATGCTCCAACACTGGAGGTTTTTAAGAAGAGACTGGGCAGCCTTTTGTCTGAAATGGTATAGGGTTTCCTGCCTGAACAGGGGGTTGGATTAGAAGACCTCCAAGATCCCTTCCAACTTTTTATTATTATTATTATTATTATTATTATTATTATTATTATTGTTATTGTTATTGTTATTGTTATTGTTATTGTTATTGTTATTATTATTATTATCACATTGTTTAGGTGATTTCAGGAAATCGCTACAGTTGGTAACTCTGGGTTGTCAAAATAAAGAAAGCTATATATTGCACGGATGTTTTTACTCATTTTTTAAAAAAAAATATTTTTTATTTGGAAAGTAGCATCTTAAATTCTGGATTATCTTTCATTGGACATATAAAATATATTAACATTTGAATAAGTGCAGTAATCCCATGCAGTGAAATTACTCCCAAATTAGATTTGTTTAAACATTTGTATCATGCTGCCCATGGGCAAGGAGAAGTTTGTATACCTTTGCAAATGTAAAAAAATTTATTGTTAGGGAAATTAAGGGTAAGTAGCAAAGTGGGTGAGTGGGTAAAATAATTCGGCAGTAACTGGCAAAAATGTGCCATTAGGCAAAATTACATATATATTTGTATGCTCAGAGAAATATGTATAAAATGCTTTTTAAAAAAAAGAATATGGAGGGTTTTCTCCCCACCTCCCAAATAAAATTAAAATTAAGATATTCTTCCCTTAGCTCTCCTTAGTACTTCCTTTAGGATCCAGAGTGAGAAATGTATCTTCCTTCTTCTTGCTACTTATTTTTCTTCTTTTCTCTACAGTTTATCTGAACTGCAAGACCACAGGGTGGTGAAATAATTACAGAATTATAGGAGTTACAATTTAATGTATTTGTTTATTGTTGTACTTCTGACTCAGTTTTCCTCTAACAGCTCTAACCGTGTGTATATCTTCCTCCACCCACATGCACCCGGGCACACAATATCCGCAAAAGAACCCAGTGCAGGAGATTAGACTGAAAGGCAGGGACTGATCTAAAGCCTTTGACCTGACAATTATATAGAAACAATTTTAAGCACCCAAGGGATGGAAAGAGTAGCAAAGTTGTGAACAAGAAGGAATTTTGGCCTTGCATAAAATAGGATAAAGTGTGACCAACAGGGGATGCAGGAGTTGAAAAGGCCTTGAACAATTGACACACTTTAGTTATTCTCTGCATTTCCTCTGTTCTTCTCTTTCCCCCACTGTCATGGACATTTTGATTTCAAAATATATTCTCTAATTAGCTCCATTAGCCATAATCAGTGGAACATTTAATTGCCTCTACAACAGTTCATCATCTCATTGAAATTGCTCTCTACTTAATCTTCATCAAATCCCTGCAGAAAATGTCCAGACGCTGGGCTTCATGCTTCTGTTTATGGCTGAGGAATATTTTCCATAGCAGCTTGTGGTGTACAGCACATACATGCAGAGAACGTTGAGCATTCAGTTACAGCCATTGCCAATAAGCTTTTGGGTGTGACTGACAGGCAGTGCCATTCCGCCACAAAATAAGTCGGTGGTAGAAATCAAGGAAACAAATTTGCATTTTATTCCAAACAGTTGTCCTATATTGTCTAACATGCCCAAGGATTGATCATGCTTTCTCTATGTCAGTGGCCCATCTTCTCTGTCCCCTCCCTTTTTTTTCTTTTGATCTCTGTTTCACTGTGTATTGAGGAAGATAAGCGGAATATGGTTGAATACATATGGTTTAGTATATATTAATAATATATTAAATGGAAATCCCTGGATAAAAGGAAAGATTAAAAGTACAGTATGCTGCATTAAAATACAATAAGAGACAGAAGCTCTGGAAATTCTGAATACGTTTTATCCCTGGGCTCCAACTAAGTACTTAATTCTATTTTCTGACAAGACCCTGAGGAAAAAGGCAGCCTGGTGTCAAAGTTTGCCGAATCACAACTGATGTTAATCAACGGCCATCTAGTTGTCACATCTGGGCTTGATTGAGAGCACTTGAAAGCAGCGCTCAAAAAGTTTCAGCCTGGATAGACCATTGCAAAGATAATCAATGCAGATTTCATCAACAGAGCCAAGATATGCACTTGACAAAACCAAATCAGGTCTTTCTTTGGGAGGTGATGATGATTGCAAAATAATCCTCAGGACAACCTGCTCAGTTGCCCAGCAAACTGCAGTTTGCTTCCACTGAAGACACTTCAACATGTTGCGCTTGCTCCCTGCTCACGTGGTCCCATGCCGGCATATTTCCAGTGAAACTATGGCTCAACAGGAAATGCACTGAATGTTTCAACAGGAGCAAGACTGGAGCTCTGTGGAGGTTGGATGTAGGCAGTTTTCCCAATGGTGAGAACTTTTGCAACTCTTCTGGGTTCTGACTGTCCCTTTTCCCCACAGAAGTTGAGCAGTTGTAGCTTTGAGCTATCATTTCCCTGCAGGTTCAAGAAATTGGGCAAAGACATGGCGCTCGGTCCACCTCAATTAACATCTGGGGATTTGGCGAGCAAAAATGGCATTTGGTGTGGCGAGAACCCAGAACTCTCATTCTGCACTAAGCCCAAATATAGGTTGAAAGATATATCAGAACCCAAGATGATCTTGCATAACGGTATTCAAGCAGTGAAAATTATCCTCTCGTCTGATTTGCATCAGCCCATCCAAATGACGAATGACCTATTTTATACCTATTTTATTTGCTCAGTATTGAATGTTATGTGTCTAATTTGAACAAGCTTCTGATATGAATAAAGAAGGGAAGACTCTCATAGCAACCACACTGAAACTGAGAAAGTGAGACCTTCTTCAGGTGTAATATGTCCTTTATTTCCTTTCATATAACTCCAAACTCGGCAAAGTTCCATAGACAGCTGCAGAACTGTGTTTTTATTTATTGCATATAATGTGTTTCTCAATATTTCCAAGGTTAGCCACATTCAGATAAAGCCTAACCAGACTGAACTCAAATAATCTCACCTCCGCATTATCGTTTTTGTTTCATTTCTTTTTATAAACAGTTCTTGACAGATATGTATCATCATCACATCTTTCATTCTAATGCCATAAAGCTGTCATTCAAGATCGCCATTGATATGGGGACAGTATTTGCTTCTGAGTGTGGTAAATTGGCTCAGTTAGGACTCCACAGATGTGCTGTCACAAACCAAGGCCAAGCTTTGTATGTTACTGTAGTTTCTGAGGTGATTATGCAGTGCTGCCAGCCCAATATCTAACAGCCATTTCAGTTCAGGGCTCTAGCCAAGGATCAAGGTTCTTTGCTGTTCTTTGTTATTGTTATTTCTTTTAAATTATTTTACTAATTACTGAATTTAATTGCATTCAGTTTGCTGTTCCGTTTCATATAGTTTTAATTGTTGCAAGCCACCTTAATCTTGGTATATTTTTTAAAAAAACTGAAAACATAGCACATATGAATTAAACATGTTTCAATTGATGAAGCAATGGTTGTTTCTGCATCACTGCCATATGGTAAATATCCATGATGATTCTAATTATCTAACAGGACTAGAGAGAAGGAGGTGATTTTTAGAACATCACCCAGAATTTTCAGGTCAGAATTCAGAACATTTCATTCCAACTATTGTTCTCTGAGTTGTTCTCTACAGCATGTATTACATTAGTATGATATTAATGTTATAATATTCCAGCCACAGTTCTCTTCTATTACTGATTGTAAAAGGAAAATTATACAAACGTTAATCTCACCCACTGAAATCTATTAGATATTATTGGTTTGCTAGTTTACATAAATTATGTCCTAGGGCTTTATCAGAAATGTACATTCCTGGGGTAAAACAAAACAAAACAAAAACATGATAGAAAGGTACAATAAAAATTGAGAAAATAAGATATTAAATAACCTGCAGTTTAGCATGTTAAAAGTCTCCCCCCCCCCCCCAAAGCCTAGAATTCAAGCAGGCTGTCCAGAGAGTCTTGGAAAGGGAAGTCTCCAATCACCACTTGCTATTCAATCCCACCCACACTTAACTAGGGATCAATTTAATTGCCTTGGCAGGGTGCTTCCTAATAAAGATGCTCCACAGTGGGGATTTTAAAACTTTTTCAGGCTGTGGAATCTCTTAAGACCAAAAGTGTAACCTATGAAAGCATCTCAGGCAAAACTCTCCCTAGTTCTCAAGTAGTTGGGGGGGGGGGGAGTGGAAGAACGACAGTCAAGAGTTGCAAGATTCTGTTAATGTAAACTTATAATAAAAATAATATTTGCATTCGTAATTGTGGTTTCCTACTCTGGTTTACCTTGAAGGGGTCAAGGGAAAGGGATAGCTTGCTGACACAGCCTGTGTTTTCTATTGAAAAGGTATCTTTTCAACTCAACTCAAAGGCTTTGCATCTCCCAACAAGGTTGGAAAAGCTCCTCCCTGAAATGTTAAGAGAGCTGCTTCTAATCAGTGTTGGCAATACTGAATTAAATAGTCATAATAGTCTAAGACACTTTCTTAAATTATTTAGAAACGGGTTTGTCTCTATACTTTCTTCATTCTGCTCATAAAGAAGAATGAAGGATGAGTAATGAAGATGCTGCATGGCCCCTGCTTTTTCTAACTGCAATCTCCCCAGGTAGACAGGGAAGATCTATGGTGAGGGTTTAATTGTCAGGTTTACTGCCTGAGCCAGCAATAAACCATTTATAGGGAGCAATCTGAAGTCATGATAAGTCCGGCAGCCTCACAGAAACAGGGAGACCTCAAAGTTCAATTTGTTAAGTCCAAACAGGACTAGAGCAAGGGAGCATCCCAACAGCTTATTTTAGTATCTCAAGTAAGGCAAATTTTGGACAATGCAACCAGGTGTTTTAGTTTTTGTGCCCCCTCCCCCCCAAAAATAAGGCATTCCATGGGCCATGCTTCTTGATTGAGTTGTGAAATATGACCCCAGACAAGACTGTCATTACTACAAAGCACCTTTGTGCAGCTTATTGTGCACTAGACCAGACCAGGAAGTCAACTCCACAGGAAGGTTAAAACTACTTTTTTTAAATAACACTGATTACCCTTACAGAATCTTGCAAGTCTGCTTGTGCTGTACCTGATCCTCCTTACACTTCAGCGAATTAGGGAGACATCTACCTAAATCACTTCTGAATGTAATCTTTGTGTTTCTAGACTTAAAAATTGCTTCAGCCCTTTGTGCCTAGATTCCTGCATGTCTCTGTCAAGGCCATCTTCCTTACTTTCTATAGCCTATGCACCAAGTAGGCACTAATCCTGTACCTTTAAGAACCATCTCTCTTTAGGACCTGGGATATCTTTGCAAACTCATCCTCATCTGATGTGTCCTCCACATGACTGCATAGTTCATCTTTAAGGAGGTGTAAGCCGGTAGGATCTTCCTGGGTAGGGACCTGCAATTCCTCTTGTTCTTCAGAAGAGGACTCTTCCAGAGAGGAGTGGCAGTTGGTGAATTCAGATGAAGGTAATTACAACCTTCCATGGTATCAAAAACCTTATTAGGGTGAGTTCCTAGTTTCATGGTGAATTCCAACAATGCTTGGCCAACCTTAAGTTTCAGCAATACTTGTAAACAGAGAAAAATTGTGGATGATGCACTATCCTACATGCATTCTTTTCACAAATACCTAAAGAGGATTTATATCTGCCTCCTCAGTACAACAGATCACATTATTACTGTACAGTGGTCCTGCAGAATATAAAGTGCATTTATCTAGTAAAAAAATCAGTAAGCCAATGCAGACAATACAGGCAAAGCTACCACTGAATAACCGAGCTCTGGAACTTCACTCTCAAAGATGAAAAAATAAGTTATAGCAAAAAATGATAGTTTTTTCCCCCAAAAGTAATGACTCTCAAATTGAATTTGGCTCAATAAATCAGTTGACTAAAAATATCATAAACCTTGAAAGCACAGCTCAGAGTGTTTTACAAAACTCAACTGTCACCAAGATTCCATTTCTTTCTGTCTTGTTCAATCCAATATCACATAGTATTTTTAAAAAAATATTTGGTACATATTTGGAAATAGTAGAAATCAGAGAGAGGCAAATAGGAGAAATCAGAGAGAGGCAAATAAAAAGCCTTTTGAAGTGGAAATAAAATAAAAAATGTATGTTTGCTCAAGAGTGGAGAAGGAAAAAAATATCCCCATTTATATAATTTTCATAAGGCCCTGAGGGCAGATGCAATTTTTAAATATTACAAATCTGGGATATTAAACCATAATACAGTTATAAAAGAAAGATGTAATAAGAACTCTTTGTATGTAAGAAAAAGAAGCAACCAGCTAATGGAAAAACAACGCAATCCTTGATAACTGCAACTTTTCTTGTGCGTAATGGGCATTCTTTTTTTCTACAATTTATAGAAGAAATCCATGAAAAGTTGATGACTTTGACTCAAGAAGACATTTTGCCCAGGATACGTAGGAAGAATGGAGGGGGGAAACAGCTCGTAATAAACCTAGAACAGTCTGTGAGTAATTAGTCCCATGTATATCACAGCTGCTAGCATACAGCATTCCAGAAAGAGGCAATATGCTGAAAATCTTATTTTGTATCAAGAACAATTTATTATGGTAACCCATATAGAGACAGTCTAAAAACCCAAATTTATTCATAGAAAATGAATGAATCATGAAAAAGTGCCAATGAAAGTGAAACAAAAAGAAAAGAGCACTTTACTCATCCTAAGATATTATTATGTAAAAAGACTGTTGCCATTCAGTGGACTTGGGAATGCATATGACACAGGATTTTTCAGATTTCCAGTGGCAGACAGAAGGCTCTGATCTGGGAAGAAGATAAGTCAACCTTATAAAAATCCTCTGGGTGTCTTAAAATATCTATGGCTGTTATTTGTCTACTGTTGAATCTCTGACACTGGGGTAGATGAGAAAGAGGAACACTGGAGCGATTTTCTACCCACGGGATTCATTTGGTCACTGCCCAGAAAGTGACGTTCACTAGAGTATTTTATTTCCCTCCCATATTTTTTTTTTTTTTAAACTTCTAAAATAGGAAGTGTAAAAATTTCCCCATGAGGAAACCGACAGTAAAAATGGAGGCTTGGGAAAGGAGCTGCTTTACCTTGCCTTCTCTCTGTCAAGTGTGATGGAACTGTTGCAAACATTGAAGAAAAAGTTGCACTTCCCAGATGTGTCTGCCAGGCTACAGCCTCAGAGAGTGCTGCTTCAGCCTGTCATCTACTTTCTCTCTCCTTAAGTTCAGCTGAAAAAAGGTGCCTTCCTCAGCTGAGTAGTTCCAGTCAACTGCTGATTAGTGATAAAGTCAAAAAGAGAGCAATGAGTTCGGTTCCAGTTAGAGAGCCTTTCTAAGCACTAGATGGGACTTAATGAAGAAGGCAGGGACTGATCAGATAAAATTGTCCTAGAAATTGAGCACTGTCTAAGGCAGAGGTCCCCAACTTTTTGGGCACCAGGGACCGGTTTCATGGAGAAAGGTTTTTCCGCGGACCGGGGCTTTGCTTGTTTGCACGGACCGGTTGCTGGCATGCCGCGGCCAGGTACCGGTCCATGGACCGGGGGTTGGGGACCCCTGGCCTAAGGGACCATGGCTTCTCTTGGGGGGGGCTCCATTCCCTGATATCATGTAGCCTTCAGAGGTCAAGCTATAAAGCAAAATCCAACTTTTTCACTCCTTCAATACGCTACCGCATGTTCAAGCCCCTTGCAACGTGGTTCAAAACTTTAAAATGCATACAAAGCAGTGAAAACTGCTTATAGCAGGAGTGCACATAAATCTACACACTTTTGGCACGTATTTTAAACAGAAGCAAACCATCATAGAAACAAATAGGAATAAAAGGCTAAAAAAAACACAACCCGATTAACCAAGAAAAACCAAAGTGGAAGGTTTCTTCTAATTTCTTCTGGCCCACTGAGATGTGTGTCAAAGTCATTAACAGTCCAAGGTCATAAATTGATTGAGAAGCTTAAGTTAGCCCTGTCCAAGATAAGCCACAATTTCTTATCAGCAATTGAAGAAGATAGGAAGCGGCATCTCCTCCAGGCACCAGGATACATGCTGCAGTTTTCGGAGGGAGGCCCAGAATACAGAGATGGTGTCAGGATCAGGAAGGTACTTATTCAGCCTTGCCACTTGATGCCAGGACGTAGTTGGATCTTCAATGTGGATCTGCTTGGGTTTTTCTCCTGCTGCTCTTGCTTCTTTGACATAGCTTAAGCTGTAGAATATTCTAACTTTAAGGTTAATGGAAAAAGAGAGGGCAGGAGAGGGCAACTGCAACAAAATCCACTTGAATACAAATAATGGAAAGTCTTGCACAGATATGTAAATGCTGTGATTCAAAACAAGTTTTAATCGTTTTATAATTATTTCTAAATATATGCCTGTCCAATTTGAATTGTATTTAGAAGACGGTGTTTTGTTCTGAATTTTCTAAATATAGTTCAATCTATAAAGTTCAATTTGGCTTTGTTTAATTTTATGCAAGTATGCAGACATGCCAAATACTGAACAGACTGAATAAAGTCTCGAGGTTGCAGCATGTGGCTGGTACCTAAATAGCTAAGTGGCATTGGACCTGGTTAGTAAACTTCTAGAAAACGGGGGGGGGGGGGGGGAGATCAGCTTGGGAAGTTGGGGGGGGGAAAGGAAGCAATGGCATCCCAATTCAGTATGTCTTGCAAGAAAACTAACTGGATATGTTTATTGTCTTATATTAGATATTAAAGTCACTTGGAATCAAGCTCAACTTCAGAACCTGTGCCATTTAAAATAAATAAATAGTTAATAACTGTTAGGTACTTCTTCCTTCAGCTTCCTCCAACTAAGATTGATTACATATCTACTTAAATTACTAGAAATTGTTTCTAAATCTGCATATGTAGATATAAATTAACATATGGATATTTCATTTCTCTCTGCCTAGCCTGCAGTTTTGGATGCATGTAACATTCAGCAATAAATCAATCCAGTTGTAGCACCACTTAATGCTCTGGTGCTCTCAATCCTTTTCTGGAACCCATTTTTTTAATCCAGCACTGATGTATCAAAAGGCAGCAATAAGGGGATTTTGTGAAAGGCCCTAATAGCACATGTCTCCCACAGCAACAATAAACCCAACAAGTAGAGGACAAAAGGGAGAACTCAGTAGAGTCCAGCCATACAAAACAATGGGAATGTGATAGACGGTTCACTAAACTGAGCTAACACACCTCTTTATGTTCTAATCCTTTGTATATACTTCATTTTCTCTGCATGAGTTTTCTCTTTTCTCCTTTTCTCTTCTGCCCACCTCTCCAAAACTTGATAACTTTTTTCATCATAATGAAATGGGAAGCAAACACTGAAGATGCTCTGGAGGCAGAAATCCTAAGAGGAAGAGAATGGGAGTTGTGCAGCTTTATGAGTAAATCAGCAAAATAAAGTTACTCAAGAAAAGCAAATGTGACCAAAATTGCATACTAATCTTTTGCTATGTCAAAAGAATATGAGGGTTATTTATGATAATTGAAATCTATGAAAATATTATTGATCTTTGTGGACTGAGGAGCAAGTCTATTTATTTGCTTATTGCTTTACGTTTATATGCAATTTATCTGGTATCCTCAGGAGAAGGACAGTTAGTTGCAGTGGAGTAGAATAATACACACCAGGTGTTTTTTTATTATATTTCATTTTTATTTTTTCTGGATTTTTATTGTTTTTGAGTACTTCACCAAGAGACAAAATATAATATCAAATGCACATCAAATCGTATCAAAATAAGCACCAAGGTAGAAAAGGGAAAGAAAAAAATCAGCCTAAAAAGTAATTAGGAGAGCTTCTTCTATGTGGATTTCTAGAGTCACAGAGCTATCTGTCAAAAGAAACTGTCTAGGCAGATGCATTTCAGTATAAAGTCAATCATTTTCACCGTCTGCATTAATAGGATACCATTTCACCTTTTAAAATGCCTATTGTGGAAAACTTAGAAAGAAGCAAAAGACATTTATTGATATTAATGCTGGAATTTGTAGTGAGTTAAACCTTCCTCTATTACCAAATTCCATGAGACGTGCTTGGGGATGGGCCTAGGGAGTAAGTATCTGTTTAAAAGGCCTATTTAAAAGACTCGACCTCTCCCATCACAAGGTAAGGTGACATATTTCCAGGGCCTATTCCTTTTCAGGTTCTCCACTTATCACCTTCCAAAACTGGGAGCAACTTCAAAATGGAGCAGTCATTCAGGAGAGTGCTAGTTAACATTGTTGTCATATGGTACAGAAGCAGGAGACAGAGAGTGGGAGATTCTCTAGATGAACAGTTCATCCCGAAACTTCTAAAATATGAGTGTTAGAATTTAATTGGATTCTGTCTGAGACATTTTTCCCTTTGCCTGACATCTATCTTGGGGGACTGTTGGGATGACTGCTACATATGCCAACCAGTCAGCATTTGTCATTACAAATTCTGCTTTCCCCAACCCCCAGGCCCTGAACTGACAAAACTCCCTTTCGGCTTCACTTGAGAAAAATAATATCCCTTGCTAGCGTGTTCCTATCCTCCCATGATTCATGTATTTATCTACAGTAAACTCAACACAAGCTCTTTATGAGCTAGTTCATCAAATTAAAGAATAGCAGGATTTCCTGAAGAGCAGAAATGAAATCTGGAGGGCTTAGGGAGATATAGACAAATCAGAACTAAGGATTTTACTCAAGTGGATTTTATATTAATATGATGTAGCAGTTAATATTCTGGCCTAGAAATGAGGAGACTCTGAAGTCATCCCACCTTAGGCATGAAAGCCAGTTGGGTGCCCTTGGGCCAGTCACTCTCTCTCAGCCCAGCCCACCTCACAGGGTTGTTGTGAGGAAAACAGGAGGAGGAAGGTCTATTAAGTATGCTCACTGCCTTGAGTTTCATATAAAGTAATAAAGGCAGGATAAAAATCAAATATCTTCTCTGTCCACCAATTGGGCAACAAACTTGTTTTTCTATTTTAAGCCTTTGAAAGCTAGATGATCAGCTGGAGGAAGGAGCTAACCTTTGGGCAGCTGTTCTCCAGGAAGAGTAAAGAATGAGGAAACAACAATGCCCTAATAACATAAAAGGTTCACAACAAAAGAAACAAAAGATGTATTGAAACAATGGAATGTTCAGGAAAGGTTACACACAAGGAAAATTGAGTTTCCTGGAATAGACAATGGGGAAAAAAACATTGGGTACAAGTTTGAAATAATTTGCTTGATAGAGATATTGGAATCATAGTTAGAGAGTATGAAAAACCTCTTTATTCTGGATTTCTTTTTTGCAATCCTTTTCTACTTTTGCGTGTTCTTCAGTGTTGTCAGCCAGCTATTAAGGCTAGAAGTTATCCATTCAGGGTTGTTATTAAACAAATCATTAAATTTTGTTTGGAAAGCAAGAAATGGAAGGAAACTAGATCTTATTGATGGTCTTATGAACATATCAGGTGACTGCTTATCAATCTTGATTAATTATCATTGGGATTGGTTGTTGCCTGGCATAGATCTAGAGCAGGGCTTTTCAACCTGTGGTACGCGTACCACTTGTGGTACATTAACAAGTGGCAGGTGGTACGCAGCCCTGCCTAGCCAAGTATAGTGGGGAAGGGAAAGAGCCAGCACAGGCAAGGACTTACAGTGAGAGAGTCCTCTGGAGCTGCAGAAAAAAAAGCAGCAGCCTTGGGAGGAGGCGGAGTCAGCTCTAGCTGCACCGAAGGGGAAGAAGGAGGAGGAGGAGGAGGACGGTGGGGGGGGGAGGAGAGGAGATCAAATCAAGCAGGCCGGCCATGAGCTGATTTGCAACTGCTGTGGCAGCCACCTGTGCTGGCAGCAGCAAACAGGCAAGAAATGCAGTGGGGGAGGGGTCGCTCTCCAAGAGGAATGAAAAGCAGCAATGGCTGGAGGTGAGGCACGGAGAAGGGAGGGAGGGAGATGGAGAATGGAAGGATTCTTATGTGCTTTTGTGACTTTGAAGTTCTGGGATTTGTGCAATGTGGGCTTTGTGTTCTTAAGGAGTGTTTGGCAATTTCTATTTGGCTGATGGCTGATGTCTCGTGTTAGCTTCTATTGCTCTGCTATTGTTAGCTGTAAGTTTTGCTGCAAGGGATTTTGAAGTATTTTTCTCCTGAATGGATTTTTCCTGTAGATTCCTTTACTTATGAATGGAGCCATTTGGGGAGGCTGCCTTAACCGGCAGCCAATACTTATTACATTTTTTTTCTTCCTTAAGTGCCGGCTGCCGGCTCCTTACTTTCCTTTCTAGCCTGTAGCTAATTCTTAAAGGGGAATGTGCCCTTTTAAGCTAGTTCACTCAGCAGTTTGTCTTTTCTGTTTCTGGAGGCTTTTCCTTGTTTGATGAATATATGGAAGAGAGAAAATATGGGGGGGGTGTTCAAATTCTTCCTTCAGAAGGAGGTGGGCATGAGAAAGAGGGAGGCAGGGAAGGAGGGAGGGAGGGAACTTAGCACTTGGCCACCAGCAGCCCTGCCATTGACTTTGCTTGTCAAAAGGCTGCAAAAGGGGATCACATGACCCTGGGACAGCGACCATCATAAATATAAATCAGTTGCCAAGTATCCAAATATAAATCACATGACCCTGGGCATGCTGCAATGGTCATAAGTGTGAAAAATGGTCATAAGTCATTTCAGTGCAATTGCAACTTTGAACAGGGTTTTTTTTGGGTCATCACCTTGCTAGGTGGTACTCGAATATTGCCATATCCTAAAAGTGGTACAATCGGTGAAAAGGTTGAAAAGCCCTGATCTAGAGCACCACTGTCTCTATTCTTATTGTTATTCATTTACTAGAACTGAAAGTACTTTCCCTCAAAGATTTTCTTTATATATTGTTGAACAAAATGTGTCAATTTACTTTATGTGTTCTCAGTTTGAAGCTTCAATGTAAAGCTTTAAAATAGTAAAATAAAATGGTATCCCTTTAATTTTTCTAAAACATAATTTTTTAGACTAAATATCTTTTTAATATATTCAAATTTTATTGGTGATCAGCTGAAAAAAGTGAATATTAGGCTTTTCCGTTCCAAACCCAGTTAAACAAAGGGGGGGAAAAACAGAAGGCAATAACAAGCCACTTCCATGATGTTGGAAACAAAATATGTACATGAAGTTGCCAAAGTCAAGGTTGACTCAAAGGAAACATTACCTTCACTAAGTTCATAACCTGAAGTGATAATGAAAACAGTCGTAATGTTATTTTTAAGCTAAGTTTTAAGTATTTTATTTACATATTCTGTTTGGTTTAGAAGAAATAGATGGGGCAACTATAATCTGAAGAATATTGGCTCAGTTCATAAAAATGAGGAAGTGCAGCATTAAAAACACACCTGCACTTGACTTACGTAGAAGAGTAATTCTAAATATTCCAGATAGTTTGAAATAGTAGGCCTATGTTTCTCTTGTTTTAAATAAAGAATTAGCTATTGTCTTTGTAAAAATACAAATTAGGCATTCAATTGCAAATTTTATAAAGTGTACATTTCTTTACCTAATAGCATGATGATGTGTTATATCTGATTATTGTATTATACCTGGGTTACTCTATGTTGAGCAATATTAGATTGTTTAAAATAATCCAGTGAGCCTGTCAACAGAGATTTGTAGCTAGTTGTTACTGATGCAAAGTTGACATCATCTGCTTTATTTAGACTATGCCCTGATTTGATTTGATTTGATTTGAATTATAGATTGAAGATTGGAAGAAGGTAGAGTTCAATCTGAATTTGCAATTCAAGATTTGGGAACAAAGGGATTTGATTTGAGCTTCTTCAAAGTTATAATGGTATTGAAATATCTTTAAATGCTGCATGGGGTGAACATAGGAGGAACGGAAGATTCATTAGAAGACATGTTGCTGTCTGGCATCAGCTGGATGTCTTCAAGAGTTTCTCCTCTTTTGAGGCAGAAATAAAAAAGGTTGAGAAGAGGGCAGCACAGAAAACTGCCTAAGATGCACTGACTTAGAGTAGTAAATATCTTATCCCCAAAGCTGTTTAAAAGTTCTTTTCCACTTGCTCTTCTGGACTTCTAAACTTGGCACAATACTGAAGAATTATTACTGATTTGTCCTTGTGGTCTGTTTTGTTTTTTTGGGGTACCAGTAAGATTGGCACAGTTACCTGAGAAGTTCCCCACTCAGGAGCTACCATGTTTCCCCGAAAATAAAATCCACCCCAAAAATAAGCCCTAGCCTGATTGTTTGAGGGTGGACCTAATATAAGCCCTACTGCAAAAGTAAACCCGGGGGAGTGGATCTTTCCAAACGCCCCATAGGTGCCCAAACACTTTTCGCCCGGATGGAGAAATGACGGAGACTGGAAGCTTCGTCTGCTTCCAAATGTGGCGCTTGGGAACAGAGCGATTAGCCCCGTTCCCAAGCGCCCCATTTGCAAGCAGACAAAGCTTCCAGTCTCCCTCTGGGCAAAAAGTGTTTGGGTGCCTATGGGGCACTTCGGGCATTTTCACCACCTCCCCGACCTGCCTTGCCTTGTGGCAGCAGCGTGGCAGGCCACGCGGCCTGCTGCGAGCGATCACAGAAGTGGGCCGATGGCCATGCGGGCTCCTGCTGGACGGGGCTGTCGATGCCACTGCTGCAAGTCAAGGCAGGTGTCGGGGGGAAAATAAGACATCCCCTGAAGATAAGATCTACGGCCTCTTTTGGAGGGAATATATATATATATATATATATAAGACCGGGTCTTATTTTCAGGGAAACCCAGTAGTATTCCATCATTGAGTTAATTGGGGTACCAGGCTGGGAAAGATTGACCTCTTCAGGGCTGGATTTGGAAGAAGGTCTCCTGAAGCGACTTTATTGTGTGATGTAGCTTTGCTGCTTCTGCTTCTTAGTATGTGGTGTGACTGGAGCATTTGCATAACTAATTGGCAAGCTCTCCTGGGGGGAGTCATTCACAGGTGAGTGGCAATGAACTTATTCTAAATGTAAGTTAGCAGAGGCAGCAAAAGCAAGCAGGCATGATGAGATGCATAGGCATTTGTAGCCTTCAGACTTAAAAGAGTAAATGGTGAGCTAGTACCTGTGTATCCAACTGCCCATTCATTGTTAAGAACAAGTATTAGATCGACTGGCCTTCAGCCCATGCACAGAGCACTGAGAATTTTGCTGCTTCCAGTTGAGTGCTCAAAGTAGTCAAGAGTCAATGGGACTATCTGTTATTGTTGTTCCTAGTACTATCAGTTAAAGTAGTATTTATTACATTAGTTTCATATAATAAATGCTTGGGGGTCAATGAACAATTTGAAACTTCATGAGGGGGTTGAGGAGCTGAAGGGTTTGGGGACCTCTGCACTAGAAAAAAAGACCCAAAGCTCGTGAGTAGCTGAGCAAATGAAGGAAGCCCAAGGTGGGATTAGTCTTACCATCTGAAGGGCAGGGAGTTTAATGAGCTGATAACCTTCATTGGCCATCAAGAACTTATGTCATATCCCTCAGCCCAATGGGAGTGGCCTTGAAATGTTATATAAACTCTATAACTGTCAAAGCACTGTAAATGTCATGTCACTGAACCTTATGACACACTTTAAAAGACTTCAGACTGCTTTGAATCCACCTGATCCCTACTTTGTTGATTTTTTTTTTCATCTGATGGATGCTTCTTTGCACATTCCTATTATAGAACACAGACTACATGTTATCAAACTCTAGTGGGTCATATTTATGTATTATTTGTTATGAGTGATTGTATACTGCTCCATTCACCTAAGTGGCTTCCTAAACAACAGATTTTTAGATATCTAAAAAATGATTTAAGAATGAATCCTTGACTTCTGACATTTTTGGAAGTTTCAATTTTTGCAGATTGTCAGCAATCTGAACATCACAGCAATCAGAATATTTTCCCCAAATACGGATATGCATGCACTCTCCAATCAGTTATGGTGTTGATTGGATTGAGATTTGGAGCATGGAGGTTCTGTGTGTTAGTGAAGGATCAGGTGTCCCACTACAGTATTTTACTATAGAAAAGGATAGTTTTGCAGAATATTTTCCACAAATTCTCCCCTATTCTTATAGTGATCACTATCCTACTGCCATATCCAATGTCCAACAACATTGGTTCTCTTTGCATCTCTGACACCGTGGAACAGATAAAATGGTAACCAAAATTTATACATTTTATTTAATTTTTATCCCACCTTTATTATTGTTTATAAATAACTCAAGGTGATGAACCTAATACTCCCCCCTCCTATTTTCCCCACAACAACCATCTTGTGAGGTGGGTTGGGCTGAGAGAGTGACCGGCCCAGTGTCATCAAACCTGACTTTCATGCCTCAGGTGGGACTAGAACTCACTGTATCCTAATTTCTACCCAAATGTCTTAACCACTAGATCAAACTGGCTCTGTTGATATTGTTATTGCTTGATTTCAATGTTACTGCTACTGACAGGTTTGAGAAACTGCTGGAGAATTCTGGCAAAATGGTGTGCTTTCTTTGCCTACCAATTGATAAAAACAAGGCATTTGTGCATAGTTCTACTAAACAGCTAAAGCACTCTCCTGCTGTAAGGTTTCTCAAATGCAGGAATCACAATTCCATCTCAAATTGACATCTCTCAGGATTGTTTAGAAGATGACTATGAGATCTATCTTGTAGAGATTCTGTAAAAAACCCTCATATACACTCTATTCAACATTGCCTAGTCACAGTGTATTTCATATTCTTCTTTTCCCTAAAAGCATTTCTAAGAGCTAGGGCAAAGGTCCTCAACCCCCCAGGCTGCAGCCCAGTAATGGGCTGTGAACTGTTCAGAACCAGGCTGTATAATAGATGAGGGTGCCTGCGCATGCTCATCTGTATGAGCGGCGGGCGCACATGCCGTGTGCAAATGGAGCTTTGCGTGCGCTTGCCCACCACTTGCGCTGAACCATCCCCTGTCCGTCTCCCCCCCTGCCCCCCCCGGCTGGTCTGCAAAGCTGAAAAGGTTGGGGAACTCCGAGCTAGGGGATTTCAGAATATTTTTTATTCTTATCTGGACATTTAACAATTATTGGTAGTTTTTTTTTTTTTAATCCAGCGTCTTTACCAGTGTGTCAGGCCATCCATTTTCCCATTTGGGTTTGAAATTGTTCTTTGGGCCAAAATAAAAAGCAGAAAAGAACTGTAGTTTCCTTCCTTCTTTCTGGGGCATATTTCTCTCAAACGAACTATGGATCTTGCTCCAAATCTAGCAGGTAGGTGTGGCTGACTTTCCTAGCTGGTTTTGCCTCAACTGACCCTTATTATTCAGGGTCAAGGCAAAGTGGAGCTTCTGGCAGATTCCAAAGAGCGTGGCAGCAAAGCCAAGATTGCTGACATTTCAAAATCAGTGCATGAGAACATTCAGCTGTGGCAAGAACACACCCAAACAAACAGGTTTTGCTTGTAGGCGAGAAAGGTGAGGCAATAATTGTCCAGAAAATAGTCAATGTAGCCTTGCTAAAAGGTTTCAAGAAATGTGATTATTAGGCTATATGTGTGTGTTTGAATATGATTTAAAGATTTGGCAATGTTTCACAAGCTTGTTCAATCTATTATAAAGCTAATTAAGGAGGCATCTGTTTAAAGTTAGGCCTTGACCAATTTAGTCCTTTATATCATGGGATGTATTAATAGATAGTGCTGATCTTTGTAAATGTTCCCAGTCTCCACCATAACAATACAGATTTGGTGTTTGCATGCCTTCTGAGTGAAAGCTGAGGTCAAAATAAAACAAATCCTGTTTACCCACAGCAAACTTTAAACTTTTGTTCAAAAGCAGAAATGCAATTTGTCTGTTATTATGGGCATAAACATGGCATGAGTATACCAGCTTTTGATGGAGGAGAATGGTGACAAGAATCTTGAGTAAACACTAGAAATAATTTTTGCCATGACCTCTTTGGCTCTAATGTTTACATTGTAGATTAGTTAAAACTGATTTTATAAGGAACTGTTTAGAGACAGGTAATCCAAAACAAATTCAGGATGAAAAATGAATCAAATGAACAAATAGACTATTTTTCATTTCTGTTTAAAGAAATCTGAAATGAAAACTAACACTACAAGCTATCAAACTGATGATTCAACAAAAATATGAAATCTTTTCTCCCTATTATTTATCTGTTTTGTCCAATAGACAACTCTTTACAATAACACCGAGAAGAGGGCAATGTTGTTTATAGACTTTTATTGCTTTGTGACAGGACTGCTGCAGGTTGCTGTCCTCATCTACTGAACTTTTTTGTGAGGAAGCAAAGAAAGGAATCCACACATTATGATAACAAGAACCAGTGCTGCCACATTGAAAATCAGGGGAAAATATCCTGCAGTTCATGAAAACTCACATAGTTCATAGGCAACAAACTGCTTTGATGACTGAGACATATGTTTGGAAGGGCTTAAACTGGGAGTTTGTGGACCTCACAAGTTGCTACAATCAGCTTCCAACACAATGATCCTATGGCTAAAGTTGCTGGGAGTAGAGTTCAGCAATGTCTGGGATAGCTTGCTGGTTAGTCTTCAGGATTTACGAGAAGCCACTGGATCCAAAATTATTGTCCAGTACATTAAAATGGAAAAGGGAGGGAGGGAGGGAGGATGGATTATTTAATATTTGGATAAATGAATATATTATAAATATGGGGCTGGAGTGAGAATTCCTATTTGGTCAATGCAAGCCCCTTTGAATGTAGCTCCATTGAGAACAATTACATACTGTAAAAGAGGAGAGAAGATACTGAATCTTCTCCTTTCCCTAGAGTCTCAGGCCCTCTTCTTTTGCAATTCTCCAGACCTGTAATCAGGAGATTAGAGGCAGAACAGATAACATTCACTTCCTCTCCTGTGCAGAGGTTGCAGGAAAACATTCAGAGGATTAAAAAAAAAAAAAAAAAAAAGCCTGTGACTTTCTATCTGCAGGAGGATCCTTCCAGATCCTGCCCATTGTGAACTACACACCTTCAAGAAAGCAGCAGCATCATTTCTACCTGCACCTTCATTCTTATTTGGCCACTTCAACAACCTTTCGACCTGAAATAAAGAAACAAGCAATTTGGAGCATAGTGCAGTTTGCTTGTAGTCATTCAGTTATATTGCTAAGCCATTATGACTTTGATTGTTAATCAATGTGGAATGCGTGATCTGTATATGTGAGATTGGGTTAATGATAAGAAAATCAACCCTAGCCCTAACTTTAACCCTATTTTCCTGCTGGCTTAGTCTAGTCATTGATACTTTTCCAGAGCAGTAGTTGATGAGGGAGTTCATTGAAAGAGATACTACTGGATGGGTTGCAAAAGGTAATCACATGAACTTGGGACACAGCAATGATCGTAAGTATGAACCAGTTGCCAAGCATCTGGATTTTGATCACATGATCATGAGGATGCTTCAAAGGTCGTAACTGTGAAAAATGGTCATATGTCAGTTTTTTTCAGTATCATTGTAACTTTGAACAGTCACTAAATGAACTATTGTCAGGAAAGTGCCAAGAATTTGCCTACATGGAAGCAATCCAACTCTGATCCTACAGCCAGTTGTAGGAAAATACATTGCTACTCTACTCCATGTGGAAAGAGTTTGGCTTATGCTCAGGGTATTTTAGGCTTATCTCAAGTTCTAATTAAGTATACCATCTTGCTCTTACAGTCTGTAAAATCTAAAGTATTTTTCTCCAAAATGTTCGTGTACCTGGAATACTTACCGTAGGACTACCCATACACCAAAGTATTTTTAAATATGTGAATCAAGAGATGCTGTGTAGGCAGACTTGAACTATGACTTAGATGTGCAATCCAATCTGTATCTGCTCTGAAGTTGGTCCAGTCCAGTTCAATGGGATTTATTCCTGGGCAAAACCATATAGGATTATAACATAGTATAGTATAGAGAGAAGCCAGCACAATCCCAGTGCGAATGGATCTCCTTCTGAATCCATGTGTAATGGTATGTGAGAAAGGCCTTGGGCAGGGGTCCCCAACCCCCAGTCCATGAACCAGTACAGGGCCGCAGCATGCCAGCAACCGGTCCGCACAAACAAACGAAGCCCCATCTGTGGGATGCAGGAGCACACAAAACCACGCATCCTCCAGTCCACGGAAAAACCTCTCTCCACAGAACCAGTCCCTGGTGCCCCAAAAGTTGGGGGCCTCTGGCCTAGGGAATAGTTAGATAAGAGAGAGCATAGCCTGCAGCTGCATAATGGATGGAAAAAGAGGCTCAGAATGGATCCTCCCTAGCTTTTCAGCCTGTAAAGGAGACCGCAGGAGATTTGTATTTTCAGACTTGGAAGATTCTGTTAATGTAGCCTTATAGTAAAATAGAATTAGCTCATCTGATCATGTTCCTGTCTGGTCTACCTGGGAAGGCTGACACATATCCTAAAAGGCTGGATGTAGGTAAATCAGTATGCTATAGCAATATATAACCAATGAACCACAAAAGGTTTATTTTTCCCATTTTGAGGTTCCTATCAAAGCACAGCAATAATTCAGAGGAACAAATTGCTTCTAACTATGCTTTCTTGGGTTACAAGAGTCTTCTTTTTAACCAGCAATTCACGAGTGCTACATATTGGAACTACTGCTGCAGCTGGAAAGGCAAGTAAACATTTGTTTTGTGGCTGGGAAGAGGAAGAGGTCACACAAACCACAATGCAAACCCCATGGCTAATCTGACTACTAAGCAGCTTATTTGTTCAGGAGCTGACAGGGGTACACCTTGAACCACTGACATTGAAATGCAGTCTGTTTATTTGGCAGGTCCTTGCATTGTCAGGCTGCTGAGAATGAACTGATGCTTGTGTTCTGAAGTTAATTAAAAGAGTAGTCTAAATGAAGCAAGTTCCTGATGAGATGCCAGCTGTAGACAAAGGCATTCCTATCCACGGATACAGCAGGAGAAAGCAAGCAACATGCAAAACTAATTACGAAACAAGGCAACGTAGCGTCTCTGGTCCTGAAAGCACTGCAGTGTGGAAGAACAACACAAGCTCGTTCTGTGGGTATGTGACAGAGGCAGAGGAGTAGGCATTCGGCTACTGCTTGCATTGCGATGGTGGACTTTCCTCTGTGCTCATTTTCATTCATTTCAAGAAATCCTTCATTTAGGCTCAAGCCCCATCCTTTTCACATTACAGCTGTCAACTAGTCATTAAACTGGGGGGCTGTCTCGGCTCTAAAAAGCTGGCTGGGGAATTCTGGGATTTGAAGTCCAAAGTCTTAAAAGTTCCCAAGGTTGGACACCCCTGCTCTAAAAGGAAGCAGTACTTATGAGGGATAACGATTATGCCAATCTTTCCCTCCAGATGTGACAGTGCCTACTGGTCAGTTAAAACAGATTAGCCTGCCTCTAGAATGCTATTCTATGGCACAGAATATCCAGAGTTTCAACAAGTATCAGAAGATAAGAGAAAATGCAGGAACATTTTAGGGAACCCTTTTGGATCTTTCAGCTGCTTGAGGTGGGGCATTTATTTGATCCACCACCTTGTTGGAAGTTCATACAGTGATCAGTCTAAAGTTTGCCACAGAGTAATCCGTCCATGACTACTGAATTGCACAGAATGTTCTCTGCCTTAGCTAACTTCTGTATTAAAATTCATTTTTATATAATGAAAATGGAAAGTCAGCACACTGTAAACCAAAAGCGACCTTCTGGCATGTGTATTTCCCAAAAATCTTCCCCCCCAAAAAATGAGGGTGGCTATAGCCAGTAGTTTGGCTAGAGGCATTCCCATCTCTTCCTAAAAAAGGATAATATAGAGCATCTGTTGAAAAGAAAATGACAGGGAGTATTAGTGCTTATAACTGATTATGCCCCCCATTATGAATGGGCAGCATCCCCATCAATCATTTGTGAAAGTGCTACACAATGTTCTCAAAACCCCAGATCCAAAAAGTCAAGAACCCTTTCTTTGGCTTTACTTACGTACTTAAAACCCAGGTCTCTTCCCGGGTCAAGTGATTATCTTCCTGGGCAGCAGCAAATTGTCCAGTTTGGTCTAGTGGTTATGTCCCCAGGCTAGAAACCAGGTGACTGTGAGTTCTAGTTTCACCTTTGCCATGAAAGCCAGGTGGGCGACTTTGGACCAGTCACTCTCTCTCAGCCTAACCTGCCTCACAAGGTTGTTCTGGAGAAAATAGAGGGAGTATTTCTGGTATCTTTGACTTACCACTCTTTCACATCCAAAATAGATCTAACATACCAATACTACTCCTCCCCCTCCTTCTCAGGGTTTTTTAGGCTCTCTTAAAGCATGTGCCCTATCATTTAACAACAGACACTCCCGTAAATACATTTCAAGGCAGGATTTGAAGCAAAAGTGGGCCTGGATGGTAATACAACCATAAAGGCTCACCATTTATTTCAATAGAGGAGACAGTCATATGCATTAAAACACAGTCTCAATAGTAGGGCTCCAAGTTGAACTAAATGAAAAAAAGCCAGCATTTGTATCTTGATCTTATAGAGGCAGATCACTAAAAAAATTACCTGAAGAAAGTTCACAATATTACACAGGAATTGATGCCAGTAATAACAGCAATTGGCTACAAAAGGAATCGTGTGGTGGAGTAAACATCGCCAAGACCAACTCAGCTAAACTTGGGCAGGGGTTAAGGAGAATACAGAAAACTCCCCACATTTGAAAGAAATAATGGGATTTATCATTGAAGGTTGCTCCCTCATAAAATATTTTCAATCCTGGACTATGCAAATTGGCAAACATGCTATTGGTTATTTTATATTTCTTCATTTTGTCTAGTTATGGTCCATTTCCTATATTCTTTTAACCTACTTTATTCACTAGCCTTTGACCCTTGATGTTTATAGTTCTTAATGGATTTTGGTTCCCTATCTTCCCTTTTCTCTTCTCTTGCTACCAACTGTTTTTCAGAGCTATTTAATTTGCACATTTTACTCATTACTGCCTAATAATAATATTGTTATATTATTAGCTTTAGAATGACTTCCTTGCTTTGTTCTGCTATTGTCGCACCATATGCATTTTGGTCCATATGCATTTTATCTGTCTTTTATAAAGGATCTGTAATAACTGATTTTAACTTAGCTGGTTATGTATGGAGGTATGCTCTACAAATTGAGAATAAAACTCTACGCCATCCTTAGAGGTGGAAGAGGACATTCAGATTACTGGGTTCATTTCCCTGCTTGGTGCAGAAATCCAAATTAAGGAAGTGTTTCCTGTATATCCAGCTTATGCTTGAAGACATCCAGAGAAAGGGAGCCCACCACTTCCAAAACAACTCTTTTATCCCCTGCTGACAATCATTTCTGCAAAATCCCCTCATTCTCAGGATAACTGGGAAGGCAGCGCAGTTTGGTATCTGTGGCAACTGAGATTATAACTCCCCAACCTCTGATAGTTGTATTTACTGCTTTTGTTCAGAACATGCCATAAAGCCTTCCCCTTCCATTCACACCCACACCCGCAAACCACGTAAATGGGTACTCATTTAAGCGTAATGGGCACATTCTCGAGAAATACACAAAGATTTCCTTCGTGGTACCGAATTATTTTTTTTTCTCCCTTTGAAAACCAAGTTGAGCTTGCGTGTAATCGGGAACTCTGGGTAACGTTGAAAGAAAAGCTGGACTCTAAACCTAAGCGCGGTTTGGAAGCCTAGGAAGATCCTTAAGGACAAATAATAATGGGCGAATTAATGGCACGGTTATGCATTACCTGGTGAGGTACTGGCTGGGGCGGGGGTTAGCTCTGGGCTTCCCTTCCTACGGCGGCTGCTTACCACAAGCGGAGCTGCCACCTCAAACACCGCCAAGGGAGCCGGGCAGGCGAGGCAGAGGAGGCCGGCCGGGGTCTCGCCGCCGCAGGGAGAGAGCAGACGGCGGGCGTCTGGAATCCCACCCTTGGAGTTCCCGTGATTGACACCCCAGAGGATGGTTCGAGCTTTCCAAGCGCAGAGCCGTGCAGCCAATGAGCGCGACCGGGGGCGGGCCTTGGCGTCAGGAGTATCTGTTACTTTAGACTCGCCGGCGCTGTTGAGGGGAGCCCAGAGCTGAGCCGGACCGCGCAGGTGAAGGGCGCGAGCGAGAGCCGGAGCTCAGACACTCGGGGCCGGGGTCGCCAGCGCTTGGACGGCGGCGGCGGCGGGTCCTGCTGAGGGGCACCTGGCTCCACTCCTCGGCCTCAGCGGCGGCAGCCCCCCCTCCCCATGGCGACCAAAGGACTTTAAAGGAGTTCGGGGGCTTGGTCGGCATCTGGGCGATTCCGGGTACGCAGCTGTCGTCGACTTGATCGTTCTCACCTTGCATTCGTCGCGTCTAGTGGTCGGTTTCTGAAAAGGCCGCCGGCGGGACGGGTTTAGCTTGCCGCGGCTGGGGGATTTCTTCGGCCCAGGAGTTAAAGAAAAGGCAGAGCGAGGACCGAGGCGTGCATGAGAACCCAGAGAGCGGCGACTTGGAAGCTGCCGACTTCTCCGCGAGAAGTGGCCGCCGTCGCCGCTGCTGCTTTGGAGAAGGAACGGGAGACGCGGGGAACGACAACTGGAGACAAAGCGAAGGGCGGGAGGAACCTCTCGCTGGGACATCTCAACACCGAGACCGGATGTGGCTTTGATTCTTTGGGGAGGGAAGAGCTTTGGGGTGCCGTCCCAAACAGCGACCTCGCCGCCGCCGCCGCTCTTTTTCCTTTGTGCACCGCTAGGTCTCTTAGGAGAGGCGGCAGCAGATCGGGAGGGGTTGGCAAACAGGGCAGCCCAGGGGTTCTCGCAACCTCTGGCGACCAGGAACCAGCCCCTGCCCGTCCTAAGGGTAGTGTCGGGCGAAAGGGTGGGCGTCTTAGGGGGGAAAAAGCAAGAAAGATCGGCCGGCGAGAGTTTTCTCTTCCTTGGCCAAGATGGGGCGCTGAGAACCCGCTTGCGCCCCTTTTCGTGTCGGGTGCGTGTTCATTGTTATGTTCACCCACCCTCCCCCCACGTCCTCATGGCGTTAATCTCCCGCTCTTCTCTCCTGTTTGCTGTCCCTCAGATCCGGCGATTCCTGCTCTCGCCGCGCCCTGTCATTGATGGGAAATCAACTGGATCGCATCACTCACCTGAGTTACAGCGAGCTGCCGACCGGGGACCCCTCAGGGATCGAGAAAGACGAGCTGCGCGTTGGAGTGGCATATTTCTTCTCGGACGAGGAGGAGGATCTGGACGAGCGAGGGCAGCCGGACAAGTACTGCGTGAAGGGGTCGAGCAGCCCTGCCCAAGAGTCCCCCACCCGCCACAACCACCACGCGCCGCAGCTGGTGCTGAGCGAGACCCAGTTCTCCGCCTTCCGCGGCCAGGAATGCATCTTCTCCAAGGTGAGCGGAGACTCCCAGACTGGGGATTTGAGCGTCTGTCCGGCGTCAGCCCTGCCGGCTCTGTGCAAGCCGGGAGACCTGCTGGAGCTGCTCTACCTGGGCCCGTCCGACCACCCTCCGCCGCCCCCGCAGTGGGCAGTCTATGTGGGCAACGCTCAGATCATCCACTTGCACCAGGGCCAGATTCGGCAGGACAGCTTGTACGAGGCGGCCGCCGGCAACGTGGGCCGGGTGGTGAGTAGCTGGTACCGCTTCCGCCCCCTAGTGGCCGAGCTGGTAGTGCAGAACGCCTGCAGCCACCTGGGCTTAAAGAGCCACGAGATCTGCTGGACGAACTCGGAGAGCTTCGCCGCTTGGTGCCGCTTCGGCAAACGGGAGTTCAAAGCGGGCGGCGAGCTCCAGCCGGCCTCGGGCTCTCAGCCTCAGCAGCAATACTATCTCAAGATCCACCTGGCAGACAACAAGGGCCACACGGTGCGATTCCAAAGCTTGGAGGACCTCATTAGAGAAAAGCGCAGGATCGATGCCAGCGGTAAACTGAGGGTGATCCAAGAGCTGGCCATCGTGGATGGCAAAGAATAAAAATCGGAGCCGGCGCGAGGGGGGGAGGGAGAAGGGAGACCGGCCGTGGCCAGATCTGCAAGCACCACCCGTCCTCCCCGCAGACTCGCTCCGCCGCCTGGTTCCTCGGCTTCTTCCGCCTTTCCTCCTCCGGTCTTTCCCATGGAGGGAAAATCATGGCCACATTCCAAACGAAACCAGCGGCTGCCCTTCCCTTGGCCTCGGCCAGAGGTTGGTTCGCCTCTCACGAACAGGGATCGTCGTCACCATGAGCCCGACGACCCGGAGGGTGGGGTGGAGAGGGGTGGGGCCAGCCACGCGATGAGCAAAGTCTGTGGACAAAGTCACTCGGGGCTATCCGTGTTCATTATACTTCCCATCCTGCTTAAATAAAAATGTTTTAAGAAAAAATTACCCCCCTTTTTTAAAAAAACAAACAAATGTTCCTGGCTTTAATTCCTAAGAACGATGGCTGATTTTTTTTTTTATTTGTTAAGAGACTGAGGTTAGTTTTTTGGGAGTTCTGCCTGTTCTGAGTATGCAAGAACTTTTGATGGGTTGTTGATGTGGGGGAAGGGGGCAACCTGGTGCCCTCCTGATATTTTGGCCGCAGTTGGCCTTGCTTCTTTGAAGTCCACTATCTCCAGAGGGAATGCAGTTACTTCTTTGCAGCATGGCAATTTTATGTGATGATAAATCTTGTTGTAGAATTACTTACCAGGGTTTTTAAAATCTGTTTCCTAAAAGGCTCTTTTATCAGGTTCCAGGGTGTTAGACTGATATAAACAATGCATTAGAATTGTGAGGAAAAAAATGGCCATCTGGTGCACTTATCTGGGCTTGTTTTCTGAGTAAGCATGCATAGGATTTCACAATACAGTGTCAGTCCTGGTCTAACTTTATGCAGCTGTTGCCACCAGGACAATTGCAGTCCTAGGGAGTTACAGTCTTAAATCTGTTCAGATGGCATTAGGTTGTGAAAGGCTGTGCTTAGGCCATTGCATAGTTAAAACAGCAAAAAATCCTTTAAATTAAGCCATATTGGTGTTTGTGTAGCATTTCCTCAGTGACCTTGACCTTGAAAAAGCTAAGCAGAATGAGGTTAGTATTTGGATGGGGGTGTCATCAGGAGATCTTGGGTTAGCCTGAGATATTTTTTTTTTAAATCTGAATTGGCAAAAAATCTGTTATATGGATATAAGGTCACCCGAGAGATGCTTTAGCTTTATTGCATAGTTATAATTTCTTTTAAGAGGTAGCAGTTGCCTTCCCTGCTTCAGCAATTAACACAGTCTCCTGTTTGGAGTGGAGATTTTACTTTATGGTAAAGCCATGTGGTGTTATTTAGGGTTGCCTGTTGCCAAAATGACAGCACATCGGTGGTGACATTGGCACATAAATGCTGTGTTGATTGTAATTATATCCTTTATAATAATTATAATATTTACACGTAGGAAAGTCACAGCACTTACATAATGATATCCCATGTTTCAGCATTTGGCACCCTGCAAATAGCCGTGTGATAAACATGGTTATTTATTTACTTAGTTACTTATTAAATTTACATGCTTCCCAACTTGGTATCAATAACTGCAGAAGAAGTTAGATCTGTTCTGTTTCCTGGAACTGCACTGGAATTTCAAAAATATGAAGGGGATTTAGTCCCTTTATAATGCCTTTCTCCCTTTCTGTTATTTTTGTTTTAGACTTCACGAGCATAGTCTGACTAAAATTGAGAAGCTGGGGCATAGAATTTCATTAAGCCTATCCTATGTTTCAACCAAGGGAACAAGTGATGCGGATTAAAAAGATCCTAAAACTGCAATTCCATACCTATCTATTCAGAAACATCCCCACATTAAGGCAACTGGGGCTTACTGCTACTTGTGATTATACCCTATGAAATATAAATATTTTGTACATGGCGTTCCGAGACCTTGTGACTACTGCTTTTAGAATTCCCATTTATCTCTTAAATTCTCCTGAATGTAAATTCTAGGTATTTTAGTTAGGGCACAGTTGGGGAAGGCAGACTTGGACTGGATCAAAAATTACAACGCACACAATAGATTTAAACTAAATAGTGTGGTAGGCAGAACAAGCCTTAAAATGTTGTTCAGTTAAACACATTGGAAGGGAAATAAGATGGTTTCCTTTTTAATAATCCACTCAAGATTTTAACTTGTATTTCACTTGATAATGTTCTTAGTGGTTTCTTAAATGTTTCCTTCTGCTTGGAAGGCAGCCATGTTTCAGTGATCTAAAAAACTATTTTAATCCCATATGCATTCTTTGGGACTATTATTTCTGAATAAACTTGCATAGGATTGTGCTACTGCTTATTTCTCCAGTTATAGTTCGGTGCTTGAGGGGAACTGGGAGTGAGAGACTTAATCTATTCCCACAATCCATATCTCTCAAGAAACCAATAAGAATAGTAATGAAAACAATAACATAACATAGCTGTGGGTTGGAATTCTCATTTCTATTTATAGGTTTACTCTATCCTTTTACTCAAAAGTAAGTCCCTCTATCTCCAGTGGACTCTCCTTTCAGGTAAGCGGACCCAGGATTGCAGCCTTTCTGCTATGCGTCTACAGTCACATACAATACTGTCTGATTCAGTGAGATTTATCCTGAGGTAAATACATAGAAACTGTATCTTTAGATAGAACTAAGCCAAATAGTTTTGGTTTGGGGGTTGATGACTTGGTAACCTATGAATCAGATTGAATGCAATATAATTATGTTTTTGTATGTTTCTTTGGAATAATACTTGAACTCTTCTGTGCAATTACTCAAGCATAATTCTTTTTCTTCCATGGGCCTACTTTGCTTAAGTGATTTATGGATCATTTCAGCTTTGGACTCCCACATATTTCACAGCTATTGTATGCTGCTCTGTTCTCTGCCTGCCCAGAATATTCTTCAGGAAAACAAAAAAAGGTGAGTATAGATTCCACACAATAATAAGCTGTTCATTGGTGATAGTTATTTGCAAAAAGCCACAAAGAGATTGTTGCTGAGTTTGCTTTGAAATTCAAACTCATCACAAGCCCAATTTGATTGACTTTTTTGTTGTTGTTAAGTACAGAAAATGTACCTTGAAAGAGCACAGTGTACCTTGAAAGAGTGCTTCATATATTTCAAATCTTTATTCTATTGTCTGTCCTCACGTGTTTATCAAATCTGAGTAAAGAAAAATAGAGACATCTCTCAAAAGTATTCTGAGCGGAGTACATTCTAATTATATTAATGTGATGTTTTTCAACTGATCAATTTCTCGCACATACTCCTACTCTGAAAGCTTATTAAGCAATAGCATACAAAATTACACATTTCTTTACCCTTCACAATGCAATCTTCACGAGTCTTAAATTAACAAATAGTTATTGCCTCAATATATTATTTTGCTATAGAATAACTGACTGATAGTTGAATTGTGAGCATGGCAAAAATACATCAAATCTGAGGCACTAGCAGGAAAGAAAACTGACTTCCAATGTTGGTTGGTTCATTAGTTTCATATTTTCTGATCTGTAGAAATCCGTTAGATAAATAAGGGCTTTTACTTCCTTCAGATTTAATAACCTGTAAATATTCAATTGGAAAGAACCCCACTGAGAATATAGTGAGATATATGCCTGCTGTTCATAGCTTGGTGATAGCTACATCAGTGTGGGTTTAACATCTGTTCATATGATCACCAGTGCAATGCTTTAGTTATGTGTGAACAGAAACAGTAGATGTAGCCACATATGCATCTGCATTGCTTTCTGCGAAGCATTTTGGCACAGTCACTATTGGTGCTGTAATCCATATGAAGATCACTGATACATCCAATAGTCACTGAAGGCCACCACCTTCCACGTGAATTGGACTTCACTCCTTAGTAAGGGTATAATATGCAAACATTCTAATGGAATGACACCTCTTTCTTCCATTTGAATGATGTCATCTCAGTGATGTCAGTGGGAGACATGCCTTCACCAGAGCTCTCGTAATAGGAGAAGTAACACATGAAAAAGACTCCTCCCCTTTTCTTAAATATGTGATGGTTGACTGAATTAAACTTCCCAAGACAAAAGATTAGAACAGGGGTCTTCAAACTTGGTCCTTTTATGACTTGTGGACTTCAACTCTCAGAATTCCTCAGCCAGGCACATCATAAAAGGGCCAAGTTTGAAGACCCCTGGGTTAGAATATCTTCCAATCCTGCCTATTTAGCAAATACTTTTTATCACGAATGAAGGCAAATATATGTGTCCTGGGATAATGTTGCAGGATCCAATCTGGGTCGGTCACTGGGACCAGAGGTTTTGTCTTCCGAGCTTTCAGACTCATGCTGGAGCCCATCTTCAGGGAACTGCTCTCTAGAGATATAATATCTAGAGAGAATTTCTCTGAGGATGGGCTCCAGCATGAGTCTGAAAAGCTCGGAAGGCAAAGCCTCTGGCTTCAGGGACGGATCCAGACTGGATCCTGCAATACTTTATCATTCCCTTTGATCCCACTCCATACTGGTTTACTCAGACTAAAGACAAAATAAATCCATTCTGCACTATTTTAGGGTTTCTTGAAAGAAGGAGCGTGCTTACTACAAAAGATTTGAGTGGCTGTAGCTTTGTGGTGGTTTGTACTTCACATCAACATTGGTTATGTATATCTGTTATGTGTTTTCTGTAGAAGCATGCCAATTTCTTGAAGCATTGAGATTGTGGGGTTTTGGTTTTTTTTAATAGAAAGTGGTGAGTGTTAAGCCTCAATCTTCGGGACTTCATGTTCATTCCTTAAGATTTACTTCAATAGAATTTTAAAGACATCGTTGGAAAGGAGGTTTCCATCCTTGGATCAATGAAAAGGATGTTTGTGTATGCATATTTTAGAATCTAAGGTCCAAATTATATTCCATTTCAAGTACTGGTTTCAGATTGACACTACTTTAGATTTGCACTTGAGTGAGCATTGTAGACTTTACAGATGCAAAGAAGGAACTGCTTTACAGAACAATCAGCATTTAAGCATGTTTGAGTCTTTCTCCAGGCCAAATATTTTGCCATATATTCGCTTCTGGAAACTGTCTTCGAATCACTCCCATAATGAAAATTCCAGTTTGCAAATAAGTTATTCTCACACTGGGATAATCACGGGAATAACTACCGGTAGTCCTCGACTTACAACAGCTCATTTAGTGACCGTTCAAAGTTACAACGGCATTGAAAAAAAGTGACTTATGGCCATCTTTCACATTTACAACCATTGCAGCACTTCACGTGATCAAAATTCGGATGCTTGGCAACTGGTTCATATTTATGACGGTTGCTGTGTCCCAAGGTCGTGATCAGTTTTTGTGACCTTAAAACAAAAGTCAATGGGGAAGCCAGATTCACTTAACAACCATGTTATTAACTTAACTGCAGTGATTCACTTAACAACTGATGCAAGAAAGGCCGTACAGTGGGGCAAAATTCACTTAATAAATGCCTCACTTAGCAACAGAAATTTTGGGTTCAATTGTGGTCATAAGTCAAGGACTATCTAATTCATTTTGGATTCTTGTTTTATCCTATATTAATTATAAGACTGACTTGTAGAAGGGCTCCCACAACTGAAAATAACAGTATGCATTATTGCATATATCATAGTCCCATTCAGAAAGAAAAAACGCTGAGAATGAGCAATTTAGAGAAGCCATTCTCTTCAAGCTCAGCTTTCAACATATAAATAGCAATACACTTGGCTGAAACTTTGAAATTGATCCACACTACAGCTAAAAATATTAGTCAATCTGGTTCCATTGGTTTTTTTTATTAAGTGTGATATGGTTTCAGTAGCACTAAATCATCTTAAATCCAAGCACCTAGTTTAAGTGGGTTTTGCAATAGACTTTTCATGTGCTTAGAAATTAAGCAGCTACTTGAATTCTTAAAGCTCTTCAGGGCTTTGTACTGAAACTAATAAAATGACTGAATGATGACAACCCCCTTTTTAATAACTACCTTAATTCTATCTCATCTGCTCAATTTGGACTCCATCAGATCTCCATCCCCAATCTTATGAGGCAATCTAGGATGGCAATTTATCAAGAGCTCAATAATAATAATGAACATTTGATTATAATAATTAACAATTAACCGGATGCCATAGTACTTTCTTTCAATTCGGCGGACTGCATATTGTACAGATTGGATTTAACCTATTATAACTTGATTAAGGGAAGAGAGCAAACTCGTTCCTTCTGATTGTGCAAACTGCACCTTGTGAATCTTTACAAAACCTTATCCCTTCCAGAATTTGCAATACAGTAGGCAACATACTCATTTTTGCTCAAAAGCAATAAAAAGGAAGAGTGCCCTAAAAGAACAGGTATAGACAACCAGGTGTCTTGTATGGTGATTTGAACCAACCCCCAAGGCACTCAGTTTTGATGGTGAGTGGCAAGAGGTGGTAGGAATTGTAGTATCTGGAGGATGCAGGTTGCCTATGCTTGCCTATGGGGGATGATTAGACAAAAATGCTTGTAAGTAGAAATTTTTCAGGGAAAGCATCTACCTCTGGGAAAGTGCATATGAAATAGATATATTAGAAGAAATCCATATGAAACAGTACAAGGTATATCAATGTTCATGCTGTCTTTGTTTTAACTTGGGTCCAATTGGAGCAGACTGAAATCCATTTATAATCAGGAAAATGATATTCAGAGTGAAATAAGTTTGTTCATTCCTAATGAAGATTGTTCATCCCTTTCTTTTAAATGTTCCATTCTTATGTGAGCGTGTTCAAGAAACAAAATCTGGACATGACCCAGTGTTGTTCCAATCTATGCAACCCTTCTTTTCCTTTGTGCCATTTAATTCTGTGGGGAAAAGAAACGTATGGCTTCACAGGAGGGCTGCAGTGGGTGTAAATGTCATCCTGCAAACTTATGATTGACAATAGGATGCATATAAGGGCAATATAAATCTTCCAAAGGCATCAATCATCATGAAAAATAGCCCTGCTACATGTAGGCAGAAAGTTCTAATAGTAGTTAAGATTGCTGTTTTCTTCTCTGTTTCACTCTGATTATTTGCACAAGGTAGTGGATTACTCTGGAGAGGAAGAAATTAATTAATCATTATTCTGATCCAGCCAAGTGCAGTGAAGCAGATTAGGTTCTGGTGATTTCACCAGCAGAGTTGCATAAGGGCTTAAAAGTTTCACACAAAGCAGTAAGCTTTTAATCTGAAATCTTTTGCTCTGGGTAGTAGAAAGACCAGTTCTGTATACATAGGATTGCAAAAGAAGCTGTACGTTTCTGGCCGAAACATACCTTAGGATTTTTAGTTAATTATATTTTCTTGATTTTCTATTTTCAGAACTTTTTTAAAAAGTTGTTAATTTCTCCACGTAATACCAATTGATTTCTTATTATGGTAGTTCATCTTCCCTTGATTTTCCTATTCTAAGCATTCTTGCAATATCTTTGGAGAGCTTTCCAAGCCTTGCTCAATCATAATTTGCTTTTATAAAACATATCAGTTAATTTTAAGGCAAGCAGCATTGAAATGATCTTTTTGCCAATGATGTCCAAAGAGTGTTTCTAAATTTAGCCAGTTAAACAACAGTTACTAAATCAGATTTTCTTTTCCATTCCTTTTAATTTCCTGTTAGGATGTTTATCAGGTTAGGCCTGAAAATAAAATCTGTGATGATAAGAGGAAAAATTCTAGTCTGTGACTTCATGGAATCAGTAACATTACAGCAGACTTATAAAATAATAGGTGGATGGGGCTAAGCTTCAAAAATAAATCCAAAAAATTGCCCTCGAGTATACAAAACAGTGAAGAGAACATCTGATTGTAGATCTTTAAAGTATTTGTGTCATTTGCAGTCGGCAGCTGCCATTCAATCTGGGGAGAATTTTCTTGTGTTCATTTTTCATTCACTGATGCTGCTTGAAGCCTAAACATGCTGTTATTGGCGTAATCGACTTTCACCAGCATACTTCATTATCTAACAATTGCAGTCCAGACTTGCATTATAAGCATCCCAAGGTTTGTATGATTGGGCATTATCACATTGTGGGCGACAGCTACCCTACTTTGTGGACCATAGTTTATTCTAGTGGGCATTGTGTGACACCAGCAATTATGATTTGTTCACAAGCCACATGTAAATCTCTGTAGCATTGCACTTCCTTTTAAATGCCTGGTTGTAATGGATTTAAAAGCTTGTAAAGTTCAATATCACGGTGGATCCTGCAACATTTTGGATTGTTGGGATTTTTTTAGACCTAAAATGGTTTCACAAATTGTAATACTTGCCTCTTCTCCTTTTCTTTATTAATTTTGGAGTTATTCTGCTTAGATATTTTGGTGATCTAATCTATTAAGAAAATCTGTGGAGGGCTAGCACTATATAGGATTTAAATGTGTGGTCAAATCATCATGATCAGTTCCTATGCAGAGCACATTGGGCAGTAAGTGATTTCCAATGGTTTTGATCATTCAGGGCATTTTCGGCATTCCAAGGGTCATTAATAATCTTAAAATCTTCCTTAAGTGTTTGGCACCATGTTTTCCTAAGCCAGCCTTGTGTCTTCATTCCTCCAGGAGGTATCCATCGTAGTGCAATTTTTGGATGCTGGTCTTTAGGGATATGTAATATATGGCCAACAAGCCACATTCGAAGTTTGTTCACAGTTTTCAATAGGTGTTCTAAATCTGATCTTTGTAGGATCTCTTCATTAGTGAGGTGGTCACGATATGAAATGCGGAGATGTCTTCTCAAACAATATTGTTAGAAAACATTTAACTGTTTAATCATCTTGGCTATATACTTCCGTGTTTCGCAAACATATATTGCAGTTGGTATAACAGCACTCTTGAAGAGTTTAATCTTTGTGGTAATACTTACGGCTACCGTAGATCAAATTGGGCACATGCATTGAAATACATCCGCTGCCCTTCCAATTTGATGGTTAATGTCCTTGTCTGTACCTCCATTGATAGACATAATGCTACCAAGATAAGTAAATTGTTGGACTTGTTCTATAGCCTGGCAGACTGTTATACGCACATTATCCTGAACACTTCCGACGTGAATGAACGTGGTCTTCTGAAAATATATACGTAAGCCAATCTCGTTATCTAAACTGGTGGTCATTTCTTGCAAGCACCCCTTTGTTTCACCAAGCAGTGTGATGTCATCTGTAAAATCTAAATCTGTTAGACAGGCTATTGCCCATGGGATGCCCAAGCTAGGGTTATTCATAGCTCTGTGTAACAAAGTTCATGGAGAGGAGAAACAAGAATGACAATAGTTATACATCCCTCTCTTACCTTGGGTTGATGTTAAAGGCTGTGTGGTCAAATGGGTTCTCAAAATTCTCCACACAATTTGTGCAAGTGATGAGTGACTGGAAATTAACTGGTGCGTTACTACCATAATGGCAGTCCAAATGCTGGTTTTTTTTAGATCTTACAATGCCAAGTGGACTTAGAAAAGCGAAATAGTAAGAGTATTGTTGCTTTTGAAATGGAAGATTCCTAAGTATACCATGGACAGCTAGGATTTCTGGATTTTCTGATTGAAAAGGGTTGAATATCAGAATAAGTGAGGTAACCTTGATGGGGAAGAAGTGAAAAAAAATATGTTTGTGCCTGCTGTAAGAAAGATCAGAAGTTGCTTCTTTAAACTTTTTAAATATTTCATTTCTTTTCTACTGCACTTTTTCTTCTTTTCTTGTGTTCTTTTTCTATATTTTCCCATATTTATCTTTTATCTATGTTAAAAAAAATTCTAATGAAAATCATACTTAAAAGAGAATACTGTGGACAGACAAGAAGATAAACCAATGGATCATTAGAAAAAACAATCCAGAGTTCTCACTCAAGACATAAGTGACCAGCTTCAAATTGTCATTATTTGGCCCCAACTCTCAGACCCAACTCTCTGGACATTTCTATAATCCTGGGAAAGGTGGAAGGAAAGAAGAAGAGCAGCAAGGTGGATGGACTTTAGTGACAATGGATGCACTGTTGGAGGCCCTGAAAAACCAGGTTGGGTACAGATCACCCTGGGGGAAAAAAATCTAGATGGTTGCTAAGAGTTTATGCTGACCTGATGGGATCTAATCCATCAGCAAAGCAAAGGACATCCTGAAACATTATTAAGGCTGTGTAGAAAAGTGATAACAGACACCTTAGCCAGAAAAAGAAACTGGAGAATATTCAAAAGAAAAAACTATGAAGTGAGGTTAGAAACTCTGAAAAACATTTCATGTTTGTGAAATTTCTCTTAAGAAATTTAAAAAGGATATAATAGGTAGGTTGGAGGACTGGTGGAATAGTTTAAGTGTATTATTTTCTTGTCCTTTGGTTGGCCTCAGAATAAAATGGGGTCACTTTCTCCCTTTTCTCATCTTTAATGTATATGAAATTTCACTGAGCATGAAGATTACACCAGATGCTCAATCAGCTAGCAATTTCAAACCCAAAAACTAAAAAAGGGGGGGAAACCTCTTCATTGCTCTCTCTTTATTCTCCATGGCTTGGAAAGATTGCGTGCAGGGAGAATGAAACCTTTTCAATTAATCATTTTATTTCTCAAGGAAGATGTACATGCTCCTTCATATAAGGGATGGAAAATCCTCTGCCAAAGGATTTTCTCTGCTTTTTGTTTCTGTTCTGAGAATGGAAATAGAATGGAAATGCAGCTCTTTGGACACTTTCTGCAGATTGGGGAGTTTCTGGAGCAAGATATATTTTGTATTTGGGTGTGTGGAAGCTTTGCTTTCTTTTAATAGGGGTGTAACATCAGAGGAGAGACAAATGTCCCAGCAAAGGAGCATACTTTCAAGTATAAAAGGCTGAAATGTGCCTGTTTTATCTTTTTTTTTTCTTTTAAAATTCACCTTTTTTGGAGAAAGCATATGAAATAGTACAGAATTTCACACTGAGAATGAAGAAGGCATAAAATACCTGTTTTCTGATTTTTCTTCTTCTGAAAATGAAAAATGTGAGACCAAACACTGTCTCTTGGAGCTTTAACAACATCAGAACATGCATGCTTGCTTGTTTGCTTCTTAGGTTTAGGGCAGAGGTCCCCAACCTTTTAGGCACCAGGGACCGGTTCTGTGGAGAGAGGTTTTTCCGCGGACCGGAGGGTGCGTGGTTTTGTGTGCTGCCTGCATCTTGCGGATGGGGCTTTGCTTATGTGTGCGGCCCGGTTGCTGGCATGCCGCGACCCAGTACTGGTCCACGGACCGGGGGTTGGGGACTCCTGGTTTAGGGGGCTGCCTAATTTCAGTGGGGAAGGATGCTATTCCAAAGAAGCAGAGTTATAAAGTTTTCTCCTGGGTCTTTAGTGTCAACAGAAGCATTTGCTTAGTGATGGAACAAAGTCACTTCTTGAGGAATTGGATAAACACAGTAGCTGATGCTTAAGTACACCGGGAGCTGTTGGCCTTTTAAAGAACAAGCCAGCCTGATGTGTCCGGAGGGAGTCACCTGAGGCATGATAGTCTAAATAGAGGAAAAGAAGGGGGTCTGTCACTCTTGGGGGAGGGGGGAAGGGGTTTGGGAGTCTTTAGAGAACTGGCTGGTTGTCACAGATGAAGAGCTGACCTCAGGCAAGATTGGAAACTGAGTTGTTAGGCTAAAAAACTGTTTTACCTCTTTCTAACTGCATTGTGGAACCTTCTCTTCTTTTGGCACCTTTAAGAAAGTTGCTTAAATCCTGGAGTAGACCAGAGGCCTTGTAGCATCTGTCTCAGCTTGGCTGAGCACAAGATCCCCAAAGTTATGGTGGCTTCCCTCTCTGTCTTTAGCCAGACCTGGGGGAGGTGGAGGTGGAGGTGGGCAAAGAATTCCCCTTCAATCCTCTCCTGGTTTCCCAGAGGGTTGGTGGGGAAGAAAGAAACTGGTTGATTGGGGGTGGCAACAGCAGAGGGTCCTCATTTTCCAGTCACTGTTCCTCCCCAGGCACAGATTACCTCAGAACCAAAATGCACAAAAAGCAGCTCTGACAAAACAAGTATTAAACCCAGAGCTCATTTTGTTCTTAAACCTCGTCCCCTTCAGCAGAGGTCAGTCATAACATTCAGCAGCAAAGGATAAAACATTGCCTAATGCATATGTTAGTCAAAAATCTTTAACTATTTTTTTTTCCCTCTAGAGGAGGTTTCTTTTCAAAGAAATCTCTGGAACAATGTGTTTGCTTCCACGGTTTGGTTCACATTACACAGGGAGTCCTCGACTTACAACAATTCATTTCGTGACCATTGGAAGTTAGAGCGGCACTTTAAAAAGGTGACTTATGACCGTTTTTCACACTTAACAACCATTGCAGCATCCCCATGGTCACGTGATGAAAATTCAGATGCTTGGCAACTGACTCTTATTTATGACCATTGCAGTGACCTGGGATCGTGTGATCACCTTTTGTGACCTCCTGATATGCAAATTCAATGGGGAAGCCAGATTCACTTAACAACTGTGTTACTAATTTAACAATTGCATCGATTCACTTAAAAACTGTAGCAAGAAAGGTCGTGAGATGAGACAACAAATGTTTCACTTAGCAACAGAAATTTTGGGCTCACTTGAGGTCGCAAGTCGAGGACTACCTGTAATAAGGAACAAAATGTGGTTTGGTTGATCTGAATTTAGCATGACCCTACTCCATGTGTTTTATGGCTTAATATGATGTGCAAACTCAGCCAACTAAGAATTATGCAGGAAATCATGACTTGGTGTTCTGCAAAACTAGCCATGTTTACTGAGAAATACAGATGACTAATACACATTCACTTAAATGGGTGGCAGCCTTATAGCACTCTCTCTCTTTTTAAATTGAATGGGAGATCTCTTAAAATAAGATTCTTGTGGACCTACAATAGATTACCAATGTATTGGATTAAGATGCAATTTTTCACATGGTTCTTACATTTGGAGATAGAAATATTTTTCATGAGGTAGGAGCACTGTCTTTATTTCCTCTTCCAAATCCTTATAGGTAAATATGTCATGGTTTATCTGCTTTTACTAAGCCAGTGCATAGCATGGGCAAGTTCCAGCTTTCCCTCTATGTTTTATTTTATGCTAAGATGGTTTGTTTCTGTGCACGATGAGATTTACTGCAAAGTTGCACCTTGAGGGTGTGGCTTGATAGCTGGAAAAAACATGTTCTCAGGTAAACAGTGACCATCCCCGTTTTTAAGATTTGGTTTCTCAAACACTACATTTCTTTTTAAAATGTAAAATTCACTAAATGTCAGAGATTATCATGTAGTTCAAATCCATCACCAGCCCTAGAAGCAGCCAGCCACCATCTCTCAGCTGCACCTGTAGATAAGGGAGGCTGTATATGTCATGCTGAATTACAGGGGGAAATACAGGATGTAAGCCTAAGTCATTATCATTCCTATTATTTATATTGTTTCTATCTTTACTATCAGTATTAAGAAATAGTATAACCCGGTTACCTTGAAATAATTTATTCAAATGCAGATTACTTCCAGAATGTTAAATTTCAATAATAACGTGGATTTCTAATGAGATATTTGTAATGAGATTTCTAAGCTCAGGTACACTGAAATGTTCACTTGAGCTCAGAACAACATTACAGATAGTCCTCGGGTTATGACTGTAACTGAGTTCTACAATTATGGCTGTAAGTCATCATGGTCATAAAGTGGATTGCCGCATAACCAGATCCAGTTTTATGACCTTTTTTTCCTGGCAGTCATTAAGCTTTGGTTGTTAAGTGAACCTATGGTTTACTGTGGGGCAGTTTTTGCCAGAAACTAGGAGAAAATGCCAGTTTCTGAGTAAAATGTAAATTGCAGTCACATGACTTCAAGGTGCTGCAAACGGATGTAAACATTGCCCAGTTGCCAAGCACCCAAAATGTGGTCATGTGACTGTGGCTGTGGGGAGGCAGAGGTTAGAACCCAGTCAGAAGTCCTTTTTCAGGGCCTGTCATAATTTCAAACAGTTGCTAAGCAACTACATAATTGGAAATTGAGGGAGTACCTATATTGAATTGGACCTTGTTGGAGCTGACAAAAATTAGGTAGATGAAAGACGAGACAGCAGGCTATGCTCATGTGTGCTTGTCTTGTGCTTCCATTACATACATGTTGTAGTTTGTAGTCCTATGAATCCAATTTTCTCAATAGAATCAGTTTTGTATAATTCTTACCATGATTGTAGTCTTTGTTCCAAACAAACTGCTTGAGTTTTAATTAACCTTTCCCACTTATTTCAGCAAGACGTATCTTGAATTCTACTGTTTTCTGTGGAACTTTAAATGCATCATGACTATTTTTCTGAGAATCTACAGCACCAAAGTGTCAGACTTTGGAATTGGGATATATACAGTTGTGCTGGTTGCCATAATTGAAGTTTGCTGGAGTGAGCTCTGGTTAAACATCACATAACCAAGGGAAGCCACACAAGGGACATTCTCTATCCAAGCATAAGACCAGAAATCCTTAATTTCGTTACTTCTTCCAATAAATAGAATTCTCAATGAAAGTAATAATGTAAGCCTCAATTTACCAGCAGATATCAATCATACCACATGCTGCTTGCTCAAATAACAGCAAGACTACTTGTACTAAACACCTTGACATATTTTTCTCCCTTTCCTCTCCCCAATCCAAGTCCTGAGATCTGCAAACTGTGATAGTGCCCATTTCTTTGGACAGTGATCCGATTCATATTCCATTCATGCTCCTAAGAGTGCCTGGATGTCTGTCAGGCTCAGCTTCAGGGTGCAACTTGAGTAAAAATTGCACACAGGACATTGAACCAGGGTGGTACAATGGTTAGAATGCAGTATTGCAGGCTAATTCTGCTGATTGCTGACTGCCAGCAGTTCTGCAGTTCAATCCTGACCGCTCAAAGTTGACTCAGACTCTCATCCTTCCAAGGTCAGTAAAATGAGGGTCTAGATTGTTGGGGGCAAAATGCAGACTCTGTAAACTGTTTAGAGAGAACTGTAAAGCACTATGAAGTGGTATATAGGTCTAAGTGCTATTGCTGTTGAATGTATATTAGGGTGGCCCTGGGTGCTATCTACTCACCAAGCTCTGAGACATTACTGTAAATCCTAATTATTATTATTATTATTTTTGGATAGGAGGTTGACATGGCTAAAACTATAAATTGCAACCTGCTGACTTTCAGGACACTGCGATCTCAAAATCTATCTGGAGGATGCATAAATCCTTTGTTATGGGGAATACCAACCAAAAACAGGTGAAACTTAAAGAGAAAGCTGGTAGTCTGCAGGAAGTAGCTGTCATCCCATAACATTGCTAACCAATTACATTTTAGTCAGACTTGGTGTTATGATTCTGGGTCTTGCAAGTTGAGACTGTTGACTTAACAGTTCAGTTAATCATGAGTAAGGGTAGTGGGTGAAAAGCCTTTCCCTTACATTTTTAGTCAGAACTGTGTTCTCCCTTAATGCTTCTTGATGGCAATGTCTCTTTCCTTCTGTAACTTAGATGAAGCCAATCCAGCCTGAAGGTCTCTAGTTGGGATAGGGAATCTGATTGTGATTGGAGGAGACAACTTTTCTTCTTTGTTGATACCTTCCTGGCCTAAATGTCTCCAACGGTTGTTATCCCTTAGTTGGGGAGGGGGAATCAGGTGAACGTATCTTGCCTGCGTTTTTGTCTTTCTTGTTTCTTTTTTCTATTCTTCTTTCTCCCATTTTGGATAGTAATTTTGGCATGGAAACTCTAAATCGGAATACAGAATGGGGAGGAAGAGTTAAATGTGCCCCAGCATCTCTGCTAGTCTGGAATTGGAGATAAATTAATTTAATTTGGATTTTTAAAGAATTTCTCTTTTTAAATTACTATACAGGTAGTCCTTGACTTACAACAGATCATTTAGTGACTCTTCAAATTATAACAGCACTGAAAAAAGGTACTTGTGACCGTTTCTCATGCTTACAACCATTGCAGTATCCCCACGGTCACAGGATCAAAATTCGGACACTTGGCAACTGACTCATATCTATGACGGCTGCCGTGTCCTGGGGTCATGAGATCAGCTTTTGCAATCATTCTGACAAGCAAAGTCAGTGGGAAAGCCAGATTCATTTGACAAACATGTTACTAACTTAACAACTAGAGTGATTCACTTTACAACTGTGGCAAGAAAGGTCATAAAATGGGGCAAAATTCACTTAACTGTCTCTCTTAGCAACAGAAATTTTGGGCTCAATTGTGGTCATAAGTCAAGGAGTACCTGTACAGAGTGAAATAAAGTTTTCTGTTGGTCAGTATACTTCCAAGCATTGCAATGAAGTTCTTAATTCAAAAATCACAGACAAAAGAATGGGTATTCTAATGTTATGGGAAATTATCTACAAAAATAAATGCCTATTACTGATGTATGCTTCTTAATCACAGACTATTTAGACATCGTATAGTACACTGATTGGATAGATGCAAAACTGACATCAAACTGACTGAACAGATACAAAACTGACATCAACGAGGACTTAGACTGCTTTGCCCATTCTTTCCTAAAACAGAACTTTATGTTATACTTGAAGAAAAGCATTTCTTGTTTTAAAACAAACCAGGGCAATTATTTTCTGTCAGTTGAGTCAACATTCAATAGTCACTATGTTTGAATTTTGTTACAATTTAAACCCCCTTGTGCAAGTGTAATGCAATCTGACTCCAACCATCTTACAAAATTATTTTTTTCCCATCTTTCAAGGTTCCCCACCTTTTGGTTTTTGATTTAAGAAGAAAAGACCGTTGCAATGATATTATGCAGATTTTAAACTGGGCAACTAAAATAAATTATCACAAGCCAAACTCCAGGCTTAACAGGAGGCAGAAGTTACTGAAGTTGTACTTGTTTTCAAAATGAGGTAACAACACTGTCCATGACACGGGTTATTCCAAATGTGCAACCGTGACTATTCTGATTATGTGCAGGGTTCTTTTAATTGGAAGAAATTGCAAGCAATCTCTTCCAAATCTTCTAGATTTAGGAAGTGGAGCTTCCACATCAAAAAGTTTGAATGAGTTCTTGGCAACTCGGAAGAGTCATTATTTGGATGTTAAATGAAAAGATTTCACTGCAGTACATTGAAAGTGATTTGGAAGACTGGAGCAAGTGAGGCAGAAGATTAAAACAGAAAGATGACAGATTATTATGTTCATTTCTCAGGCTCACTGACCTATGAAATGTAAAGCTTCCAAGGACTTCAACATAGTTATTGGCAAATGATCTCAGATGGTGCTTTGTTTTTGATTTTTTTTGTACAATAAATTATTTCTTAACCTAGATGAGAAAAATCAGATAATGATGACTTTATCTTGCGCAGGTTGTGCTCCTCAGAATAGAACTGATTTATCATCAGAGAGGAACACTGTGTTACATTCAAGATGGGTCTAAAGATATATGGGGTGTACCAGAAGATGGAGGCTTCCCTTTTCTTCAAGGCAGGGATGAACAACATTTTAACTATCAAGAGATACTTTTTTGTCCTTTCTTCACCCAAACAATGAAAGCTGAAACGAATGGGATCCATAATTTACTGGAGTGGGATGGGAACTTCGGCTTGTTGTCGATAAATGTTTTACAGTATTATTTTATTTTATCCTGCCTTTATTATTTTTCAAATACTTCAAGGTGGCGAGAATACATTATAAGAGCCCTGAAAACAACTGTGACACAATTTCAGCAAAGGAGAATAAGAGTTTCTACAATATAAGTAGCTCTTATATTGAGTCCATGTCTACTTTTGGGACTGAGGGATTAGGGATTTAGTGAATGAAGAAGAGCTGTGTGAATTACTGACATTTTTCTACTGGACACTGTAGCCACCTGCCTCTCTAAACATTTATTTTCCCTAATATTATTTTATTTTATGATTTTGGAAAGTGTAAAGGTAGCTGCTTAGGAACTATGTGAAGTTGAGATAATACTTGACATTGGTGCAGTGTCCTAATGCTCAAAACACCCCTATATTTTGTCCTACTGCAATATTCCAACTACCCTATAAGGAAGTCAGCATTATCCCTCATATTGCAGATGGGATGGAGAAAGAGATTAATTCTGAAAAGAAATAATTGATTGCCTTAAGCCACCAGGCAAAATTAATAACAATTTTAAAACACGTACTTCGAGCTATCTGATTTGTGGTCCAGCAACCTGAATTAAATGAGATAACTATCATGCAATTGTAGAATTTGGCTTTTTTATCCAATGTAGTTGGAGGATACAATAGACTGCAAAGTTATAGCCTCACATGGTTCCCCCACATTTGCAGTTGTTTAAAAGCCAATCCCAGCACTGCAAAAAGTGGTACAGTTTTGGGGCAAGGATCCATGGTAACATGATACTTCTTCCTCCTATTTTCCTATGAGGAAAGCGGGACTGGGAAAGCACACCTGTCCTACTGCTTCAGCCGGTGCAGAATGCAGTGGCCTGAACAGTTTTGTGCAAGCCTAGACTTGCACATGTGTCATCTCTCTTGCAGGAGCTGCAATTATTGCCAATATGCTTCTGGGTACAATTCAAGGTACAGGTTCTTACCTTTAAAGCCCAAAATGGCTTGGGACAGGCTAATTGAAGGACCACCTCTACCCTATTACATCCACCTGGCCCACCAGGATCGGAAGGCAGAGGATGTGGGTCCCATTATTAGGGAAGTGCATCTGATGGGATCATGGTGGCAGCCACTTCTCTATGAAACCTCATTTCCCCCAAGGTGTGATTGGCCCCCCAGCTTGTTGCTTTACCGAAAAGCCCTGAAAATGTGCTTTTGTCAGTGAGTCTGAGGACCACGGATGAAGATGGAGCCAATCAAGTGGTTGATTGGATTGGATTGCTGCTGCCATGGGGATGGGTGGAATATGGTTTTGTGTTATAGATTTTTAATGTTCTAAGCAGCACAGAGTCATCTCTGTGTGTGAGTTGAGTGGCCATATGAATGTGTTTAATAAATATAAAGTCATCTAAAGAGCTTTCATGGAAGAGGATAGACTTGACCGTGAGTCTCACTAAAAGCAGTCCAAGATCTGAACTACTCCACCATGCTGGTTCACTGGCACAAAAGAAGCTGGGATAGTTATTCCTTGCTACCAACTTTAATCCCAGGAGACACTCTGCTACTTTCCCTTCTTTTTGTTTTCGTTATTATTTGAACTAGAAACAGAGCTGAAACCATCCTCCTTTTTTATTTTCTAAAAACTTTCAAGGAGCCCAGAGGTGGTATAAGAAATGTAGAGGCGTGCCAGCTTCTGATTTTTTGTAATTGAAACTTAAAAAGCCAGGAGGACCAACGACCTGGCAGGCAAGCACCAAGTGAAGTGTCGAGAGGTACACTTGGATCCATAAGTAGTCAGCTTCAAATTGTTCTTGCATGGAAGAATAAACTAAAAGAAGGGCTATTACAATTACATGCATTGTTTTATGGTAATGATACAACACATGCATTAACCAAAGCTGTGCAACCTGTTTTGCAGAGAAGCTGCTCTCTGTTTTTATTTATTTTTTCTTTTGTAACAGCAGTAATCTAATAGCGCCAGACTTTTTGCCAAGCTTTGCCAAAATGCTCAATATTCAGAAATTATTGATGGAGACTTCCACGAGTCTTCTTGTGAAGTGACCCAGGTATAAGTGACGAAGGAGGCTTCCAAATTCACCAGTCCTACATTTTGTGGCTTTTGAAGAATTGCATGATTTTGATTAGAAATATGCACTGTGGGTTCTATATTACTTCTGACTTCACATTTTTTTCATAGGACTGCATATATTTTAAATTGCCACAGAGATGGCTACTAAGGTGTAGTTCATGCTATATCAAACAAACAGTCCTGAGAGTCCTCAGGGAAAATATTCTTTGGAAACCAATGTTTTCCAAATAATGATAGTCCTAGAAGCGGTCTGGCAACTAGTACAGCAGCCATACCATTGGGATCACACTGCTAAATCTCCATCTGCTGCTCTAATAGTCCAGGAGGATCCCTTAAGTCACAGACTCTTTATGGGAAGTGGGATTCCCTCTAATCAAACTTGAAACCATAATCATGCCAGTTCAATTACCAAAAATAATCATCACACATGGATTTAAATCTGATTTTTTTTTTTACTCAATCATGTTCTCACATCTTCAAACACCAAATTGCTCCTGGTACGGCCCAGGAGTTTATGTACATAACTTGTACCTCATGTTAAAGCAGCTATTGGAAAACTGATCTTTCCCTGTGCATTCCTGACTTGAACCTCCAACTGAGGAAGGAGCAGAACCACTTAAATAGTTGTCTCCTATCTCCAACTCTCACAAACAGCCTAGAACATCAGTCCCCAAACTTTTTGGCACCAGGGACTGGTTTTATGGAAGATAGTTTTGCCATGGACGGGGTGTGTGTGTGATGCTTTTGTGCGCAACCTAGATCTCATGCATGCACAGGTGAAGCTTTGTTCACTCACCCACTACTTACCTCCAGGTTCACAGCCCGGTTCCTAACAGGCCATGGACCAGTACTGGTCCACGGCTCAGGGGTTGGGGACCCCTGGCTTAGAAGGCTAACATCATCCATGGTACTGAATGCTGATAAGAGAGCTAATAGCATCATGATTGATATTACCGGCAACTCTTCATGACAGTGGCAGAAAGTGACCAAAGTCCTACTGCAAGCATAGCATTTTCTGTTGGCAACTTCTTGTTTTGTCCATGTTTTACTCGCACTGTGCACAAAAATATTGCAGAGATCAAAGATTCTTATTCTTGCACAATGCTAAATGCTTAAACTTCTTAACACAGCTAAAGACATTTGGTTTAGTTGAGAGATTCTGCTACAGAAACTCAGCTGCTCAGTATCTTACAGTAGGACACAGTTTCATAAAAACTGCAAGGAAATTTTACAGTGGACTACATTCACTACATATCTCATTTAATCATACATGCTAAAAAGATCCATCTGTAGGTTTCTAGTATGCCTCATTTAGTAGATTGCTTCAGTGTTTGAGTGTCAATCTGAACGTAGCTCCAATGGGAAATGTGATCAATCATCATTACATTACTTTGAGATTCACACAGTCCTGCGTTTTCAAATCTATAGCCACACTATTGTATAAGTGCTCAAGTATGAAAATATATCTTGATTATATATAACCTGAATGTATTCCTAGAAGTTAAAGAAATCTGTAGCTAATGGCTTTAAAGTAGTGGATGCTGTTCTCATGTCCAAACTTTAGTCCATCTGTACCGATATTACTAAGACTGATTGGCAGCAATTATCCAGATTTTAGGTAGGAGTTTTCTAACCTTATCTAAAGATTGGAACCTCCTGCATGCAAACTAAGAGGGTTCTCTGCCAATGGCCCTCCCAGAGACTGGTTGGAAATACAGTAACTCCTACTCAGTATAGCTGATTCATCTCTTCAACAAATGAGATTAAGTTTTTCTCACACTATTCCACCACAAATCAATATTCCACAGGATCTATGACCCACTGTTGTCTCTTTGAAGCTACCAACAGTTTAATTTTAACTAGGGTCTGCTTTTATAATGTAGCAAATATGAATACAACAGAGAGATGATTATACTGATTTCAACCATCTTGAAGGGTAGGACTGGCAGAGCCAAGGGGAAGAGTGAAAAGGAGGATCAGCCTAGAATCACTATGTAATCACAAATGAACAAAGACCAACCCTCCCTTTGACTGCTGTAGACCCTTATTAATGCCAAGTGCTGACCATTAATTGAGAATATTCCTGGGCATAGGCTTTTAGCAATAAATCAATTAAATTGAACCTTCATGATTGGACTCATCTCTCATTTTCTGATGATTTTTTAGTAATCATTGAATCTTTCAAGGCAGCAAAAGAATTTTTAAAGATAGACCTGGAAAAGAGAAGGTCAGACCATATGATATTGGGCTATCAGTAGTGCTGTTAGGATTGGATATTGGGGCCCAAGCAATCTTGAGCAATAACAAACAAGGATATAGGGTGGCTGACATGAATTGTCATACCATTTCCCCCTTTATTTTAAAAGCATATAGATAATTTGGTTATGTAATATTTGTCAGGCTTTCTGAAAACTTAGTGTTTTTTCATTCTACAATAATTGTTCCCAACTAAGGATTAGTTAGGGTTAGGGTAAGACTGGAACAATTGGAAGCATGTTCCTGTAAGATTGTAAAAGTAAAATGGGGAATATTCTGCATCAGAAAGTGGAGGGGGAAAATCCATTTAATCTTTTTTATCGCAAAAGTCTTTACCCAGCTATATTGATAAAATGGTTTAGAAGAAGACAGTCATGATTAAAAAAAAACAGGAACACGACTATAGAAGTGGTACTTGGCTGACAAGAACCATCAAGAACTCAGATATCTTTAATATTTGGAATTATAGAGTTGATTTTCAACCCTCATTTCAGTTTTAAACAACCTTGTTCATTTAAGTTTGGTTCTCAATTACCTTCATGGTGATACCAGATTATGACTTTAAATACTGCTGGAACATGCATCAAATGACTTGGACCAATGCAATTTTATAACTTGAAGTATTTTAAAAAAAAATCTGTAATCATAGGTTTCAAGCCATTGTTATTGAGATTAACACTGATTCCAGAAGTTAGTGAAGGTACAAACAACTAAGAGACAAAATACATTCTCTCCCAATGACTAACAAATTGTTTAACAATGTTCTCTGCATGGTCCTTGGTTAGAAAGATCCCTACTACAACAATATCTACTGAAAATCCACCTGTAGAAGATGGATTGGCACTTTTTACTATATTATTATAATTTGCATACAGTCAGCCAGATGTTTAGACTGGATTTGGCATTTTTACCCACCTATCGAGTACTTCCTTAGGACTTGGGATAGGTAGATATTTTTCTTTGGTGGAGTTAAAGGTATTGTCATAGGATATAAGCTGTTCCAAGTAAAGCTGTCTTTTGCAATTGACTGATGGTGCTTTTGTCAATACCAGTGGTCTTCAAGTGGTTCTCCTGACTATTATTGTAGGTACTATCTTTGCTTTATTTTGTCACAGTCATTCCACCTTTATTTGCAGGTTTTTGTCTTTTGTGATTCTCCCCCCCCCCCAGTTCTTGGTTTCTTCTGTTCTGCTGTCTCCAGGTACTGCAAATATCCACTATCCAGACTTCTTTGTGTTTATTATTGATAATTATTATTTATCACTAATACGTCTATGCTGCTGTACCTGCAACAACTTGGGACAGTGTACTGTATGCACAAAAAAGCAGGGGAGTCAAAAGAACACAATACACGATGAGCAAATGGCTCCATACAGCAAGGGTAAAGACCAAATCTATCCTCCTCCTCCAAATACTCTCTCCCACAGCTACATTTTGACTTCTTAATGGCAACTCATTAAGAAGGAGGTGGTTCTTACATATGAGAGCAAGCTGTTTCATAGAAAGACCTCCTAGGGTATTTCTGCAGATAGAACTCCTTTGGAGATGAGATCATCAGCAGGAACTCTCCCCCAGATCTTACTGAATTGGCAGTCTCTGAGATAACCAAGCCCTGAGCTATGCAAGGTTTTAAAACTGGTAACCAGCATCTTGAATTATACCCAGAAGTGGACTGACAGTCACTATAGCTCCTGCAGGAGAGGGGTTATGTGAGCAAATATTGAAGCACCCTTTGTTAGCTGGGTCCATACACATAGAACCAGTTTAGCTTCCAGAAGACTTGAGTGACCATGCACAACTTATATATTTATGACTAACGATGTTCTTGGCTGCATTAGAAGCAGCAGCAGCAGCATATCAAAAATGTGTGAAATCTTTTTCCTCTCTATTCAGCACTCGGGACACCACACTCAAGGCATTGTGTATGATTCTGGGCACCACATTTCCAAAAAGATACGGCCAGGTTAGAGAAGGTTCAGCAGGGCAATAAAGACAATACAGAAATTTAAGGAAATTCCTCCTGAAGATAGGTTGAAGGATCATTGGCTATTCTCAGAATGAACAGAAGAAAACTTAGGAAACATGATAGCCATGTTTAAACTCATACAGGGAGCTATAGGGAAGACAGTCAAGAACTATTTTCCATGGTCACAAAGAAGAAGGATGTGAAATAAGAGGTATAAATGCAGCTACCTAAATTTCATTTGAATACAAGGAAAATGTGCCTGATAGTAAGATCTATATCAAACTAAAATAGCCCACCTGTGAGGAGGTTGCAGGTTCTCAATTTCTGACAATTTTTAAGAAAAATTGGACAGTCTTCTCTGTGGATGCGTTAGCTTATTTTTCTGCACAGAGATTATTTCTCTGATTTTTCCAAGTCTCCAGTTCTACAAGTCTATGATTTAAAGAATAAACTCTGCAGACAGTATTTATAAAATTGACTGCCTATAACAAGCCAATAATTATATAATTTCCCTCCCTCCCTTCCTCCCTTTCTCACAGCCAGTAAAAATGTACTTTTGCTTCTGTGTGAATCCTACCTGAAACACTAAGATGCATTAAAAAAAAATCCCTAATCATACCGGAATACTGTTATTTATTCCAAGGCTTTTACTCACTCAGTTATGTAACAATCAGACACAGTGATTTAACTATGGAGGCTTCTTTCCTGCTTTCTGAAAAGAATGTCCAATCCCAGTCATGATGCAGCTAAAACTAACTTAAATTAGGGAAATCATTTGTGTTTTCACAAAGGTAAGTTTAATTGACATCAGTGAGGTTTTCTCCCAGCATTGCAACCTTTCTCTATGTTGGGTCACAGTGTTCACAGGCTGTGTCAAGGCCTTGTGATAGGTAAAAAAAAAAATGCTTTCCCTGAGTTAATGATGTGTAGAATAACGAGTTGTTCCAAATCCTTATTTCCTGTAAAGAGAATTAACAGAACAAAAACTACTGGAATTCAACCCCAGGATTTTGTAGCATCTTTGTATAACGGCTGTCTGATGGCCAAGGAGTCAATTACTTCCTCTGTTTCAAAGCAGCAGATCACTAAGCAGGAAGAACCACATTGCCAAGGAACATTTCTTCCATGCGGAGCAATACAGCTGCTCTTGATGGATTCTCCTTTGAGCCCATTGTGAAATTGGATGGTTTAGGTCTCTCCCTGTGATGCCCATGCTCCTCTGGGCAACTCGGCAAAAACTTTCTGGAAAGAAGCGATTGGGGCTTCACTCCTTAGCAAATCTGACCGTACGACGTCCTTAGGAAGGATCTAAAGGCCACAATTCATGGTCTGCATTCAGCTAGAAGGATGCAGCAAAGAAACCTGGCCACCCAACAATACTCGTGGATGTCCTTATCAATTTCTGACTGTGTTTCTGCTAAAGGGTAATTCTAAAATGTATTCTATAATAACACAATGCACATGTTACAGATTGGCGTAACCTAGAGGGAGGGCTCCATTATTGACATAAATTGTGTATGCAATTTTATCCTTATTTGCTATCTCAAATGTGCGCTACATTTTCCCTTAAAATTACCATATAAATGGTCACTTAGAACAATAAGTTGCCATTGCCAATAGAAAGGGGAAAAAAATTGCATCAACCAACCAAGTTGCCACAATATGGCTGAGGCAATCAGCAGCAGTTATTATCCTTCACACTGCCTACTTAGCAACAGCTGTTGTTTAATAACAAACCACTCTAAAGCAATACAGTAACAGCTCTGAAATTTTCCACAGCATAAGCACAAGATACCAGTTTATTAAAATTATCCTATTATTGTACAACAAATCTTTTTCTCGTTGTGCTGGGTTCAGAGGGTGTTACCTGGTCGATTTGTTCCAAAGGCTAGAATTACTCTAGCACAAGCTGTGGCAATTTTATTCTGACTCTTCCCCAGATCCGTAAGAACAGAAATGTTGTTCATGATGGGGCCAGGAAGTAGGTTTAGATATACTAGACCAGGGCTTTTCAACCTTTTCACCCATTGTACCACTTTTAGGATATGGCAACATCCGAGTACCACCACTCGCCTAGCAAGGTGTCAAAAACTTGACCAAAAAAAAAAAAAAAGGAAAAAAGTGATAAAGTACAGGTAGTCCTCGACTTACAACAGTTCGCTTAGTGACTGTTCAAAGTTACAATGACACTGAAAAAAGTGCCCCCCAAGCCACAGCCGAGCAAGACACCTGCTTGCCCACCCGGCGGCGCTCTTCCTCCTGTCCGAGGTTTCCATTGTTGTGAGCATTTCTGTTGAGGATTGGCACCGGAGGTGGGGAGGGGGAGTATTTGGTTTTTATTTCCCCCGCCTGCTGGTTTGGTCACTTCACATGACCCTGGGACATTGTGACCGTCATAAATATGAATCAGTTGCCAAGCATCTGAATGTAAATCACAAAACCCTGGAGATGCTGCAACATTCCAGCTGATCGGCGCTTCTTCAGGGCTCAGCAGAAGTGCCAGGATCAGCGCCGAGCTCCAGCTGGAGCCTGGCACTGATCCTGGCGCTTCCACTGAGCCCTGACAGCCCCGAAGAAGCACCGATCAGCTGGAAAACGGCACTGATCCTGGTGCTTCCGCTGAGCCCTGACAGCCCTGCAGCTCCAGCCATCTCTCGCTCAGGCTTGTGTGGTGCTGCCACCGGTTCAGCTCATTCCCCTCCCCCGCTACCACTTTTCCAGGATGGTCGCGTACCACCTGCCAGGTGCCAATGTACCACAGGTGGTACCCGTACCACTGGTTGAAAAGCCCTGTACTAGACACCAGGGAACTTTTTTTTGGATAAGTTGAACTCATACAAGGATGTGGGTCTCCACCTAATCCAAAAGCAACTTGGCTGGGGGAGAACTGTATCACAAACCAATCTTTGGATGAAGGCATTGGACACTGGGCAGTGTGTGGCTCAGAAGGGTGCAACTGTTCAGAAATTGGTATAAGGAATAGGGCCAACAGCTGAATGGACAAGACAGGAAATGAAAAATCTGATGCCAACAGCAAGTGTTTCCGTGTTGATGCTAGAAGTCTTTTGGCACTTCAGTTTTTTATTAGTTTATCAAAATGTAAAATACAGATTCCCACAATGGACAAAGGGCTGCAAAAGTTGATGGCGTTAGCAAAGATGGCTATATTGACTGATTAAAGACAACAATGCGATTAACTTTGTTTCTACTTGGAAACTGTTTTTGGACTTTTGCTTGAAGTGGAAAAAAATTGAAACTTTGATTTTAGGTTTTGCTGATTAGAGAGTGGGATAGCTTGCTGTCAGAAGTTGTGGGTGTTTCATCACTGGAGGTTTTTAAGAACAGATTGGACAGTCACTTGTCTGAAATGGTATAGGGTCTCCTGCTTGAGCACGGGGTTGGACTAGAAGACCTCCAAGGTCCTTTCCAGCCCTATTCTGAATGACTGATTTTAGAAATGGCTAGTATATATTATTATGTAAAAGTAAAAAGTTGAGGTTGTATGTTATCTTATATACTGCACCAAAAAGAGTTGGAAGTCAATGCTTTTCCCTTTCTTTTCCCCTTTACCCTACACTTTTTCCTCTTTCCCTTCCCCTCCTCTATTTTCCCATTATTTTCATTTTTTTCCCCCAATGCTAGAAGTCTCTTGAGAATGATAGAAGAATTAGAGCCCTTGGTTACAAACAAGAACATAGATGATAGAAACTTGGTGGAGTGGAGAAAATTGGTAGGATATAAAGTTTTCTGGATACAACTTTATATAAACGGCAGGGAAAGGCACAAAGGGGTAAGTGTTGATCAAGCCCAAGGAGGATAAAAACACAGCACACTAGCAAAGATTAGACTACCAGATCCTCCACAGAGCTGCTATGGCTGGCATCATCTGGTTTTAGGGCAAGGTTATTCCTCATCTGAGCAAAAGGCCCAGAGAAATCTTGAGATGTTAGAAATTAGGAAGGCTTGCAAAGGCAACATTGTTATAATAATGGGGAATTTTAATTACCATTACGATAGTACACTTGTGCCCACGTCACGATGAAGACAGTTCAAAACCTCTTCTGTGGTTGTGCCTCAGAACAGCTGATCTTGGAAAAATCAGATTCAAATCCTAAGTGGTGACTCTGAACAGATGCATTGTGGGACTGAGCAAACAATTATCTTAATGCACATGGGCAAGTTAGAAAACATTGGCTGGGTCCAACATAGACACATTCAACTGTTTCTCAGAAATAAGAGGACTGATGTACAGGAGACCGAAAAAGAGGAGCAAAAAAAAAAAAAGTATGAGGTGATAAGAAACTAGCTAAGTATCTCAGCTGTGATGTACAGTATATTTATTTTGTATGTTCTTATTGTATTGAAATGGTTTTTATTGTTTTAATTTTTTTTATACATGTAGTCCTCCACTTATGACCTCAACTGAGCCTGAAATTTCTGTTAAGTGAATTTTGCCCCATTTTACGACCTTTTTTGCCATAGTTGTTAACTGACTCATTGCAGTTGTTAATTTAGTTAAAAGGTTGTTAAATGAATCTGGCTTCCCCATTGACTTTGCTTGTCAGAAAGTCACAAAATTTTATCACATGACACCAGGACATGGCAACCGTCATGAATATGAGTCAGTTGCCAAGCATCTGAATTTTGATCACTTGACGATGGGGATGCTGCAATGGTCATAAGTGTGAAAAATGGTCATAAGTCACTTTTTTCAGTGCCATTGTAACTTTGAACGGTCACTAAGTGAACTGCTGTAAGTCAAGGACTACCTGTACTTTTGGAATTGTAAGCCACCTAGAGTCATTGATTGAGATGGGCAGCTATAGAAATTGAATAAATAATAAATAAGTGGAGAAAAGTGTTTAAGGAGTGTATGGTTAAAAGAAAAGCATTAAGGAGAAAAATAAGAATTTATTTAAATATATTTGAAGCAGAAAATTATATCCAGGGAAGTGATTGGGCTGTTAGACATCAAAAGAAGGAAAGGAATACTCAAGGAGGATAGGGAAACTACAAAGTAAATGAGTTCTTTGAATTGTCTTTGCTACGGAAGATGTAAGAGACATACCTGGATCTATACTGCTTCCTTGTGAGGGGAATCTGAATAATTTAAATAAATGGGGGAAGGAAGAAATAATATTGTAAGACATATTGAGAAACTTTACAGTAACCAATTACTAGATCCTGATGACATCTGCCTAGTTCTTTAAACACTCAAAAGTGCAGTTGTTGACCTTCCATCAAAAACATCTAAATTGTTCTTCAAATAAAGCTTAATGTCAGAGAACTCGAATAGCCAATATGCTGGTTACTTTTAAAGGGATTTGAGGGAGATCTGGGAAATCATAAGACAGCTCAGGGCCTCTCCTAGACAAATTAGTGGAAACTGTAATAAAAGAAAAATAACTAGGTGCACCAAGGGACAGAAAATCAACACGGATTCTGCAAAGATAAATCCAGCCTCAGCTTTTAAAATGTTTTTTTTGCATCAACAGGCATCAAGATAGATGTAATCCCGCCAATACAATGTACTGAGATTTAACAATCTGACAAACTTCCTCTTGGGGATATTTAATTGTCATGAGATAAAGAGGAGCTATCCTTTTAAGGGACTGATAACTCAAAAAGTAAACAGAAAAACTAAATGGGCAGTTTTCTCACTGGAGAGAGGTAAGAAATGGGGTCTCTGGAGGATCTGTCTTGGGGCTAGTACTTTTAAACATTAATGATCTTGACTTGGAGTAAGCAGTGTGTTGATTAAGTTTGTAGACATGCCAAACTATTTAACACAATGAAAACCCTAAGTAACTGTGAACAACTCCAGAAGGAATGAGTAACTACCCAAATTAAAAATGCAGTAGAATTCAAATAAGTGTAAAATGGTACATTAGGGGGGCAATTTCCCTCACCCAAACTTCCCATGAACAGCAGAACTGGAAAACGTGCATAAGAAAGTGACAAAAATGATCAGAGGATCCAAACACTTCCTTATACTTTGGATGTTTTGGCTTACAAAGGCCATATCTGGATGGGTTAGAACATAATCATGGTGTGTATAACTCATAAGTAGAGGAAGGGAAGGGAAAAGTCATGTATGTGTGGAAAATGCAAACACTGGGACCAGGACTCAGCCAATGAAACTCCCCTAAAATAAAATAAATAAATTCTTTACACAACACAGGTAGTCCTCGACTTATGACCACAACTGAGCCCATTTTTTTGTTGTTAAGTGAGTTTTGCCCCATTTTATCACCTTTCTTGCCACAGTTATTAAGTGAATTGATGTAAATGTTAAGTTAGTTGCATGGTTTTTAAGTGAATCTGCCTCCCCCTGTTGACTTTGCTTTTCAGAAGGTTGCAAAAGATGATCCCATGATCCTGGAACACTGCAACCATCATAAATATGACTCAGTTGCCAACTGAATTTTGATCACTTGGCCATGAGGATGTTGCAACGGTCAAAAGTGTGAAAAATGGTCATAGGTCACTGTTTTTAGTGCCGTTGTAACTTTGAACGGTCACTAAATGAACTATTGTAAGTTGAGGACTGCCCGTACTTGTAGAATTTGTTATCGAAAGATCTGGTGATGTTTGCTAACTCTATGGCTTTAAAACAAGGCTAAATTAATATGGGGGAGAGCACTATTAAAAGCTTTTAGTCTTGAAGACTATAATATCTCTCATATGAGGGAAGTCTTCTTCCAAATGCCAATTGCAGGGGAACAGTGACAGGAAAACAGTATGTTCCCCTGTCAGCCTTACCAGGTAGACTAGACAGGTAACATAACCAGATAAGCTAATTCTACTTTACATGAACAGAATCTTGCAAGTCTGAAAGTTCAAATCTCCCACCATCTCCTTTATAGCTTAAGTAACTAGGGATGGTCCCATCTGAGCTTCTTATTCTGTCCACTATCCAGCTGCTGGCTGGGCCCTCTCTTATCTGACTGTTCCCTATGCAGCATCTCCTGAGCTCATCACCCAAGGTCTTTCCTACATACCATTACATCCCAAGGTTTTTCCTACATACCATTAGACTCAACTCTTTCTTATGAGCACCCAAGGTGATCGTCCATGTCAAAAAGAAAGGACGGATTTATATATATATATATATAATATATATATATAATATATATATATAATATATATATATATATATATATATAATATATATATACATTATTAACAATACTGCTGAGTTTAACGGGCTGAAATAGAGAACAATATACAGGAAAAGTATATTTCTGGGGGTTTGCCTTCATCCAGTTCTGAGTCATTTTTTGCTTCTCCTGAATCATAGACCACAATACACATTTTTATAGAGAAAGGAGGGAGAAAATTAAATAAATTTGGTTCTTTGTTCAAATCTTCCGAGATTCATTGTTTGAGTTCTTACACTGCACTGAGTTGTGATTTGTTTTAACCATGACTTCTTGACTAAGCCACAACAGCCTATTCATGTAGCCTGCTAAAACATTGCTTACAAACCACCCAACATGCTAAGCCAAAACTAAACAGATTATGTATGCTCATTGTATTATGTAATAACTGCCAAAGCCAAAAAAAATAATAATTCATGTATGAATATGTACATGTGTATCTTGTTATGGCTTGTTTACTACTCTAGCATATTATTCTGCAAAGCCTAACATTTTCTATATTAATAAAGTAACTATGCAGCTCTACCAATTATCAATCACATCTCAAAATAGCTTATGATAAAGTAATAGTTATTAAAGTCTACTGATGAAATAGTATATATTAAAATAACCGGCAATATGCTCACTTAAAAAGTAGGGGAAGGGAAAAGGGAAAAATAATTAGAAAATGAAATCACAGCCAGTTGGGGGTAGTGGTTACAGTACCAAGCTAGAAATCAGGAGATCATACATTCTAGTCCCAAATGGGCATGAAGCCAACTGGATGACTTTGGGCCAGTCACTCTCTCTCAGTCCTGGAAAGAAGGCAAGGACAAACCACTTCTGAAAAACCTTGCCAAGAAAACTGCAGGGATGTCTTCAGGCAGTCTCTGAGAATCAGACATGATTGAACAGAAGAAAAACAAGAAAAAAAAACTTTCTGAGAAGGAAGGACCTGAGCTAAGAATCAGGAGACAAAAAGAGGTAACAGTAGGCATCTCTTAAATAATACCAGCATTTTCCATGAAACTCCATAATCAACCAAATCTACAATGTTGAAAGCAGTCTGTCAGGTATCCCCAGTTGTTTAAGGCTTGTTATGCCATTTTAAACTGATTCAGTCAATAAAATAACTGGAAAGCAGCATAGTTGCTTCAACAGAAACATCACAACTTATGACCAGATGTCCCACTCAGCAGTTTGGCCATCCCATTGTCATAGCTGCACATACTCTGTGCATTACTCTACTCTAAACATGAGGATATTATTTGGTAAAAGTTGGCAGTCTGTCCCTTTCCAGGAAAAGGCATAGTTGGTACACAATCCAAAGCTGGTTATAAGCACTCCTAGGTACACTACATATATCTAGGATCAATCTAGAGGCAGAATATATTAAAATATGCTTTAAAAAATCAAGTGTCTCAGAAATCCTCCAGTGATGTGACAGGACCATATTATAGCATCTGTATTAGGAAACCAGGAAGTTCTGCACGTTTATTTGCTTATTAAAGCTCAGGACAGAATATGTTGGGAATCCAATGAGTAAGACATACAAATGATAGCTAATTCAGCTAAGATTTTAAGGTCAAATCATGTTTGTACATTATTTATTCCATTTAAGTCCAAGCTGTATGATCTTTAGGGAACTGAGGACCATATAAGATGTCTACTATAGACACAATTGTGCTCTACACACAAAGATGCACAAACAAATAAGGAAACTGATAAAAATGCAGACTGTGAACTTCAGTTTAAATCCCAAGTGAAAAAGGGTTTCCAGCTATTTTTATTATTGGCATGATCTTGAATATCTACACTGACAGTATTACAGTACAATAAAATGCTAAAGGCAGGTAATGCATCTAAATTTTACTCTATAACTACTATATGGAAAATGATCCAAGAGGAAGTATTTGAGATTATGCCAAATATAGAAATAGCAGCTGGAAAGGAAGAATATGTTTCATGAAATTTAAATAAGTTGGTATTCATTCTTTCTGAGCATTTGAATACAGCTTTGATATGCCATTAAAATTCAAGCATTTGAGTAGACAGAACAATAATTTTAAGTTTTTCTCTTAGTAGCATGATAATAATTTCTTTTGTTCCATGGCAACAGATAAGAATCAAAGTAAGGCTGTTTGCTTTGATAATGGCATGATTAGCTATTTGAAATACTTTTGAGAATACTGGTGATAGGATAATCAAGCTATATATTGCTGAAATTTCTGAAGTTTCTTGGAGTTGTGACTTGTTGAGAACCAAGTTCTAAGTCAAACTAAATCATCAAAACTTTGCAATTTCCTCAAGTTTCACACTTAATCAATAGACATGTGCTATGAATTCCAAAAGTATCATATTCATTTTCTAGTAACTCCAATTTCAAATGAGAAAAAACCAATTCCCATAATGGACAGCTGGACAGTGATAATACTATTCTATGTGGATCAATTAATAATATTATCTGGCACAAAATAAATGTCTGTCTTTTTTGTGATGTCGGATTCATTGATCCTGGGACAATAATGAATAACTATGAACATCAAATCAAATCTTTATTATGGTCATAGATCAACATAAGGAGAGTGAGATACAAACAATACTTTTTTTAAAAAAAAGCTAAAAATATTAAAACAAAAATTAGACAAAATTAAAAACATAAATGTTTCTGATTGGACTGAAATTGGAGATTCTGCCTATAGTGTGCAATTCAAGCTTTATATCTGCCGATCTTCCTGGCTATAGCAGTTGTTTGGTACTTTATTATTTCCATTGCTTTTTTTAATCTTCCTTATTTTTATGTGATATTCATTGGTCGTGCATCTGATCTCAGTTTGCTATTCTTATTTTCCAGCCAGATCTTCCATTATGGTGGTGCACTGTTTGGCTTTGTTTTTTCTTTGCTGATTTTGCATCACAGGTTATAACTGCAGATGTGCTGTACATTAGTTGGTTTCTTTTTTGCAGTCAGTTAGTGCTTATATTTGATAGTATAGTATTGACATCTTTTAATGCATGTGCTAAATATAGATACTGGTCAGGGTACTTGCAGAAGTCCCAGTACACTATGTGATCTAAAAGACAACCATAAAACAGCTTTTGAACAAAAAGAAAAAGAAATCTCTTTTATAGCCATTTATTTATTTCATTTTATTGGAATCCATAGTGCAGCTCAGGCTGTTTCCTTATTTTTAAAATGGGGTGGGATAGATGGACTGACAGGGCAAGGAACTTTTAGGCTATTCCCAAGTGCTTGTGGCTTTACTGTTACTTGCCTTCAGCCACTGGTGAATGTTATCTTTAAATGACAGCCGCTCCATGTTTGCACAACACATTTAACTACAGAGAAGCTCCTAATGACAATTAAGGAGCCATGTAATACACAATAAATAGGTAGCAGCAAACATGTAGGCACTTACTCCCCAAAGATGATTTCACCTGTCATACAACATAGACTAATTCAGTGTCATTTGTGGCCGAGCTTTCTATACAAATGAGGCTTTAACAGTCTCATTTTGAATCTTTCCTAACATCCTTTGGATATCAGATTTTAGTTTTAGATTCAGATCTTTTATGTAACCTGAAAAAAAATTAATTAGAGAACAAGCTGCTTCATGGATTTATTTACTGATGTCATGGTTTTCCAATAGTCCAGGTAAGCATTATCGGAAAACTCCAGCCGGCTTGCACAAGTAGTTTAATGGCCAATTTACACACACATACACACGCACACGCACACACAGAGAGAGAGAGAGAGAGAGAGAGAGCGAGAGAGAGAGAGAATTATGTCAAAAGTATGGATGGCTGTATTTTATATAAGAATACAGAGCCGTGGTAGTGCAGTGGTTAGAATGCAGTACTGCAGGCTAATTCTGCTGACTGCCGACTGCTAGCAATTTGGCAGTTCGATCCTGACCGGCTCAAGGTTGACTCAGCCTTCTATCTTTCCAAGATCGATAAAATGAGGACCCAGATTGATGGGGGCAATATGCTGACTCTGTAAACCTCTTAGAGGTTTACAATGTAAAAGTAGAAAAAAAACCCTGCCTACTGTATATAGAGAATACTCTGAAAAGTTTTTGTGTTTTCCTGGAGTTTTGACACTTTTAATTAGTTCAAAGAATATATTAATTACAGGCTTATTTACTGGGAGTGTTCAGGGTACATTATGTGCTGTTATTTATTTTATAATGGATTGCCTACTGACATGTTAGACAACTGAATCCTTGATTGAACACGAGTCTCACATCAAGACTGCCAAAGAAGCCTGATGCTGACTTGCTAGGCCACCAGCTCATGAGAGAACCTGGAAACTCAGATTGGGTTAACCATATCTGTAATGGTTTAAGTGCCTTGAGTATCTTTGTGATTTCAAATAGGAAGAATTACAGTTCTTTCTTTCAGGGTGAGCTCAGATGAGCCAAATTTTCTGGGGAAACCAAGTCAAGGGAAGCCTATACAGCTTCTAGAATTCTTTCCAATTCTTAATAGCAATTCCACTCTGGGTCATGTGACCAGAAGGAAGGTGGCTTAGAAGGGAGTGGAATCTACTTTCTGAGCTGCTGCCTGGCTGCCTCCTCCATAGAGAAACATGGGGAGGTTTTCTGGATTATTTTCCTCTGTCATTCCCAGCTGGATTGGCTGTCTTCACTCCCTTGGCAAATAGACAATAATCCTCATTTAGCAGCTGTCTCATACAGTGACCATTCATAGTTATGATGATGATGATGAAAAAGCAACTTTGTGAGCAATTCTTGCATATATGTAACCTTTGCAGGTCTCTAAAGCAGGGCTTTTCAACCTTTTCACCCATTGTACCACTTTTGGGATAAGGCAATATCCGAGTACCACCACTCGCCCAGCAAGGTATCAAAAACTTGACCAAAAAAAAAAAAAAGGAAAAAATGAGAAAGTACAGGTAGTCCTCGACTTACAACAATTTGCTTAGTGACTGTTTGAAGTTACAACAGCACTGGAAAAAGCTAATTATGACCATTTTTCACACTTATGACTGTTGCAGCATCCCCAGGGTCATGTGATTTACATTCGGATGCTTGGCAACTGATTCATACTTATGACGTTCACAGTCCCAGGGTCATGTGATCAATGGCCGGGGGGCGTGGCCAGCTGATTACCCAGGTTGCAGGGTGCCTGTGGGGGGGAATCCGTGGGTCTCTGGTGGAGGGGGATGGGACTGGGGTGGGTACCTGGCTTCCTTCCCTCCCTTCTCTCCCATTGTCCCTTCCTTCCCTCCCTCTTTGTCCCTTCCTCCTTCCCTCCCTCCCTCTCATTGTCCTTTCCTTCCTTCCATCCTTCCCTCTTTGTCCCTTCCTTCCCTCCCTCCCTCTCACTGTCCTTCCCCTCCTTCCTTCCTTCCCTCCCTTTCATTGTCCTTTCTTTCCTTCCTTCCTTCCCTCTTTGTCCCTTCCTTCCTTCCCTCCCTCCCTCTCATTGTCCTTTCCTTCCTTCCCTCCTTCCTTCTTTGTCCCTTCCTCCTTCCCTCCCTCCCTTTCATTGTTCCTTCCTTCCTTCCTTCCTTCCTTCCTTCCTTCCTTCCTTCCTTCCTTCCTTCCTTCCTTCCTTCCTTCCTTCCTTCCTTCCTTCCTTCCCTCTTTGTCCCTTCCTTCCCTCCCTCCCTCTCACTGTCCTTCCCCTCCTTCCTTCCTTCCCTTTGTCCCTTCCTTCCTTCCCTCCCTCTCATTGTCCTTCCCCTCCTTCCTTCCTTCCCTTCCTTTCTTCCCTCCCTCCCTTCCATTGTCCTTCGATACACCGTCCAGATCCCAGCCTGGTTTTGGCAGGCAGCGGTGCATTCTCACCACACGGAGCGGCCGGTGAGGTGAACCGGCAACATCACGGCCCTGCCTGTGCGTGCGCAGAGGCAGAGGAGAGCGCATGCGCCTCAGCCTCTGCGCGTGCACAGGCAGGGCCTGGATGTCACTGGTTCACCTTGCCAGCCGCTCCGCGTGGTGAGAATGCGCCAGGCTCGGTGTGTGCAGCTACAGCTGAGCCACCCGCGCTCAGTAGCTACCCGCTGCTCGGAAGCTGCGTGGCGCGGCCCAGCCGCCGCTCAGAAGCCCCGCACGGCCCGGCCGCCGCTCGGAAGCCCCGCGCGGCCCGGCCGCCGCTCGGAAGCCCCGCGCGGCCCGGCCGCCGCTCGGAAGCCCCGCGCGGCCCGGCCGCCGCTCGGAAGCCCCGCGCGGCCCGGCTGCCGCTCGGAAGCGGCCACCGCGCAGAAGCTTCCCCTTCACTCCGGCCAGCGAGCCAGATGGGCAGGGGCGCGAATTGGCGTGTGCTCAGGAACGCCGATTCCGCGCCCCTGCCCAGCTCGCTCGCTTGCCGGCGCCCACAATCTGCCCGGCCTCCCCTCTGCCTGCTTTGCACAGCTCCTCCTGGGCCCCCCGCGCCCGTTAACCCTCCCGCCACCATGCAGTGTAAGGTTGGCGCCCCGCCCAGATGCCCTCACCTCCCCCAAGCATTTTTTTACTCACCTGCTTTCAGCTGCACTCCCTTTCTCTTTTTGCTTCTCTGCTTTCGCCACGTGCTTGTGGGTAAAAAAAAAAAGTTCCATGAGACTTTCTAACTTCTCGCGAGAAGTTAGAAAGTCTCATGGAACTTTTTTTTTTTGTCTCACAAACACATGGCGAAGGCCGAGAAGGACAGGAGAAAGGGAATGCTGCTGAAAGCAGGTGAGTAAAAAAAAACGCTTGGGGGAGGTGAGGGCATCTGGGTGGGGGCGGGGGTGGGGGGGACCCAGGCAATGCGTCACGCAGCTCCAGTGGAATCTCCACTGAAGACTGCGTGAGGCTGCCTGCCACCCCCAAGGCCGCCGCCAATCAGCTGGAGCTGCGCGCTTTGATCCTGGGCTCTCAGTAGGACCCAGGCAACGTGCAGTTCCAGCTGACTTTGCCACAAGCCTCTGCGGTGCTGCTGCCACTTCACCTCATCCACTTTTACACTTTTTTTTTACAATTTTTTTTTCAAATTGTTTTTTATTTTATTTTTTTTACATTTTTTTTTACATTTTTTTCAACCCGTCCTAGTGTACCACCAGCCATGTGCTCGCGTACCACTGGTGGTACGCGTACCACCGGTTGAAAAGCCCTGCTCTAAAGCAAAGGATAGCTGAAGCAAGATCAAGCATAGTCACAGTTTCACTTCCCTTCCCAACCAACCAGTCCCAATTGAAGTTGCTGTAGGGGAGAGACTGGCAGAGCCAGGGGGAGGAGTCAAGCGAGGAATCAGTCATAAGACGATGAAGTCCAACCCTCCCTGAATGCCATCTAGTACCTAGTTCTACCCAGGTGCAGACAATGAATCTGAGAAGATGCCTCTGCATAGGCTTGACCCATAGATCAGTAATTTTGAATCCTTTGTATCTGTATCTGGTTGCTTGCACCCCACAGTTGTTAAACAAGTGCTCCCTGTAATTATCTTAGGGTACCATCTCATGTAATAGTTTCCCTCTCATCCTTTTTTGGGTTCTCTCATTCTCATTCAGATCTCCAATTTGTTTCTCTCACCTTCTTTCCCTCTTTGCCCTCCAAGCCTACTTTTTTTCTTTCTCTCATTTGCCTCTTCTCTCCCAAACTTTAGAAGCTTTTTCTCCCCATATTCTTCTGAGCTGAGATTCTGCTCTACAACTTCCAAATGCCTTAATATTTTAGTCCTTTCTTCACTTGGCACAGTTTTATTACAGCCAACTAGGTTGCAGACTGTTCTGAGGTAGGTCAACTATAATTTAAGACCCCAAACAAATTTACTCACAAAAACACCATGCTATATAAATAAAATCAATCTCAGCCAATGAAGAAAAATGGGAAATCCTGGCCTTGCCCTTGTGTTTGATTATAAATTTGCCCATTTGTACTTTATCACTACCTATTGCAGGCTTTTGTGGGGAAAAAATAGGCACTGAAGCCTGAGTAACTTCATGAACAGATGGATAATTTATATTTTGAAATGCCAGTAAAAAAAATTATTATTTTTTAAATCCACATATTAACATGTGTTTTGTTTGTGCTTTGTTTTTAAAGATAGTAATTTTCCTTGGTATGAACAAGATTTAAAACTGGCATAAATGAAAAGAAAAAAACCTTGTGGGTTACCATGGTTACAACTAAGGTACTATAGAATAGTCCCTGATGGATACCTCAGGCTAGGAAGGGTAGATTTGAAAATAAGACTGACTTTGAATAAGATTCAGAAAAACAAAGCACAATACACAATACACAGTTCAGAAGACTTTTCTTTTTGCAAAATCTTCAGCAGTCCATATGAAAACAAAAATCCCTAAACATTAAGGCCAAAGAGATAATTATTTATAGAATATCAGGAGTTTATAGGATAAGTATGAGTAACTTGATCATCTCTTTCAGGGAAAAAGTAGAACATGTCAATTCCTGAAACTGTATATGCTTGGAAGTAGGCCGAATAAGCCAGCTAAAAGATCACATTAAACTATGATTTTAAAAAAAGAAAAGTCTGTAAATCACTACTACTAAGTTTCCTTAGTTGCTTATGGAAAGCCAAGTCTTCAATACCTGGCAACTGTTATTTAGCTGTCTATGAAAAGTATGAAGACAAGTAACCATTGATTGCCTTATCTTGTATTAATTTGTGGTCATACATTCATATCTTGGAAGAGAATTCCATGTTTACCCGTCCACTGTGTCTTGGTATAATTCATTTTTCCCATAAGGCTCTATGCATATTGAAGTTCACAACATGGCTATATGGCAATGAATTTTGTAAATTTCTGCTATGTTCCCTGCACTTGTTTTATAAATAGCATACACTTTTTCCCATCAGGGAATCACTTTCATGCCCCATCTGATCATTTGGTTTGCTCTGGTCTGCATCTTCTCTAGCTTTGTAATTAGCATTTTGCGGTGCAGCAATCAGTATTTGGAAGTGAGCCCACAATCTGTTGCATATTCTTTGTCCCTGCCACTGGGTTTCCCAACTGACTGTTTCACAAAGTTAATGATGGGTCACTTGGAAATACTATATAAGAAAGCTTTCTTTTGGCCTTTTTTTTATTTCTAATCATTGAAAGAAGCACTACAAGTGCCTCCGTTTGCAGGCATGATGAAGTCTGAGGATGAAAAACAAAATATTTTAATTAGAAAAAAAGATCCAAACTATTTTTTTGTACAAAGGGTTAGACTGTCGGATGGGGCAGTCAGTCTCAAGATGTTTCCTTAATGCACACCAATGCAGTGATGTGGTTCGCCATGTGATGGCTTCACTCAGAAATTGAGTAACAAAGCCTCAGATTGAAACACTGAAATGGAATCAACTGGCCATTTCACTCTTATGGAAAGAGCTTCATATGCAGAAGTCCTTTAAAACATCTGGAGTAGAACAACCACTGTAATACTCAAAGGGAAGTCCTGCTTTTGACCACTTGATCGAAGCTTTGTTGAATTGAAATGCCTTTTCAAGTCTCTGCACAGATGTAGTAGAAAATGAGAAGGGAAAAGAAAAGCAGAGTAAAAGAAATTAGGATGAGGTCTTTTCATATATTTATCGGATGTCAGAAAAAATTAGTTCAGTAGATGGGCCCCAACTCATCATAAAACTACATGGCTTCCTGGGCCTTAACTCTGGTTTTTTTACATTCTGAATACTGTGGTTTTTCAGAGATGTATATACAGTTAAAGTGTACTGTAGAGACTTCCTATATTTGATTCCCTAATGCAGAGGTCCCCAATCTTTTGGGCACCAGGGACCTGTTCTGTGGAGAGAGGTTTTTCTGCGGACCGGAGGGGGCATGGTTTTGTGTGCTGACTGCATCTCGCACATGGGGCTTTGCTTGTTTGTGCGGACCGGTTGCTGGCATGCCGTGGCCCGGTACTGGTCCACGGACCGGGGGTTGGGGACCCCTGCCCTACTGTACATCTCAGAGGGAAGATTCAAGATAGCCTGTAGATAGATAGTAAGTAAGATGACCTTGATGCAGGAACTATTGTCTGGGCAAAAGCAAACTAAGACATTTTTCAGAAGTCCAGAACACTGACCAGCTTAGATAGATTCCTTCATAATTCACTGAGCTACAGTATAATAAGAAGAAAAAGGTACAGCATGGCCAGACTTGCAAGAATCAGTTATAATAGCCAATCTCAATAAAAGTCATTGTAGCCTTCCTGTGCAGTTGAATTTCTGCTCTGGTCTACCTATGAGAAAGCCATGAGGTGATCACAGATGGCCGTTCAGTTGAACAAAGCTGGCAGTGGAACCAACTCTCCTCCTGAAGTATAGGAAGTAAAATTAAAATCATGATTCCAAGATCATGATCCTCATAATTGGCACATCTTCAGTCTATGGCCTTACCTTCTGCAACTGGAAAGGGCTTTTATGCTTCTATAACTAAGTTTTTTATTCTGGTTTTCCTGAATTTGGTAATCATAGTTTAGTTTTCTTTTTTGCTTTTCAATTTAACAGAAAAAATGAAAGAGGAGTGGAAAAATGCACAAAGTCATTTTAACATTTTTACATTAAATATTGGGAAAAGGGTGGAAGATCTGGTCAGATCTTGGCAAATCACTTAAGGATTAAAAAAAAGATTACAGCTAGTAGAAATGAGATAGATAAGTTACATAGTTCCTCTGAAGATGTAACTTCCCATTTTAAAAATTCTACTAAAATCTTATAGTCAACCTGTTTCTCATGAGGTACTTTTCCCCCCCTAAAATCAATCTCCTACAATTAGCTTTTTAACAATAAATACTACTACTCTTTTAATGAAATTTTTTAAAAAATGATCTTAACGTTGGGTAATTGTAAACACCGGGATTTTATGGCTTTCCTGTGGAATGTTATAATACATTTTCTGACATACTTGTTCCTAAATTTTATGAGTGATATAGTAATAGTTTGAAAAAAAAAGATATCTTACTACTATTGTTAATGCATTAAAATTATACCCAAACCACACAAATTAATCAGTGGAACTAGAACAATTAATCAGCGGAACAACCTGTCTCCAGAAGCGGTGAATGCTCCAACACTGGAAGTTTTTAAGAAGAGACTGGACAGCCATTTGTCTGAAATGGTATAGGGTTTCCTGCCTGAGCAGGGGGTTGGACTAGATGACCTCCAAGGTTGTTGTTGTTGTTGTTGTTGTTATTATTATTATTATGCAAATAAATTGCAAAAAAGCGATATATTCAAGGAAGATCAAGACAGGGAACCTCTGGGTGAGGAATGGCAAGCTAGCACATCTCTGAATAAATTGAGACAATGACGTGGCCACAACTCAATGACAAGCAAGTAGTCTGATCCCATGAAATCTCTCTGGATAAGGAGAGAGTGAGAGATGAGGAGACCACAGCATAGCAGTTTCTCATGGGTCTGAATGCCAGGAGAGGAAGAAAAGCCATCACGCTTCTAATCACTATTGGAAATCACCTACTTAACTAAGTTAAGGCTATTAAATAACTTCAACACAACAAGACTGCAAAGCCACCTGGTGAGTTTACTTTCATTCCAGAATAAAAGAAAAACTATAAAATTAAGAATTTAAGGAATTTGAAATAAGTGTCAAAAAAGTAAGTAATCTAAGAACATTATAAATGAATTAAGGGACCAAATTTGTAATTTTAAAACTGTTGCTACGAGATATTGTAAATAATTATATAAAAAAACAATACCTTCAGAGTATTAAATTGTTTAATCTTAGTCATAACTTAGTCATAACAGAAATCCAAGACATATGGTTTCAGAAAATCAACACCAGAGAGGACTAGAAATTCTAGGCATAAAAGGAAAAATTAAAAAGAGATAGGTTTGCTTCTAGCTTTGGTTAGCATTGAGATAAAATGATAGAAAAGGATAATAACATTTGAAATACTTCAGGAGATATTTGAAGAATGCGGACAGAACCGAGTAGTAGCTACAATGTCAGCAATGATATCTACTTCTATGCATAGACTATATTCAAAAGATGTTAAACAATAAATGATAGATGGGACATCTACAGAATAAAGAGCTGAAACAAACCTCAAATTAATGCAGAAATATTAGAATATACAGAAATTATTTAAATAGTGGAAAATTAAAAAAAAAAGTGGGTTATAAAGCAAAGATGGCAGTAAAAGTGGAAATACAAATGGCTGGCCAACAGAATGACCAGGATAATGGCTACTTAATGGATTAACAAAAGACATTTGCTCAAGCATCAAAGAAGCCTTTGATCTGGGGAAAAGAAAAACTGAAGAGACATCAGACCCTATGACAACATCTGGATGAATTTTCTTCCGTTGGTTAAATCCAGTGGTGGGATTCAGCCAGTTCACACCAGTTCAGCAGAACCGGTAGCTAATTTTTTGTTGCCCAGGCCGAGCATGAACCGGTTGTTCACATATTTGAATCCCACCACTGGTTAAATCTGAATAATTAAAGATTGTTGGAAGCAAAAGGAAGGAGTGCAAAGTTGGTTTGTTTATCCAAGGTTAAACTAAGACATGTTTTTATAAAATTCTGGGAACTCTTGTGGACTTTTTGCTGACACCAGGACTGTAATGTTAATGATTTATTGATGTGTATACGAATAAGGGATGGTTTGTGGGAAGAAGAGATATTTGCATGTAACCTTATAGTGAGTGAAGAAATACTAATTTTTTCATATTTGTTGAGATGAGGACTGGAAGTCACTTTTTAAAATATTTCTTTTCTACTTTTCTTACTTTGCTCTTTTATCTTGTTTTTCTTGCACATTCTAGTCTCTCGTTTTTTTTAAACACACATCATTCTTCATTTAAAAGACAAATATCTGCCTATTATGGCTTAGTAATAATTTTTATGCTTACCATATCCACTGATATCTCACTTCGGTCCTGTGGCATTTTCAGTCGCAAAAATATCTCATCTACTGCAAGCACTCCTATGACAGAAAAATTCTGACAATTATTCTTGATATGCAAATGTTAATGGTTAATAGAATAAAAATCGAAAGATTCCCATTCTGCCTAAGAATTAGGAACAGGCATTAACATCAATGCCAAAAACTACAATAGATCTTAAGTGATATCTTCTTCAACAGTAACAAAAAAGCACTATCAGAATTTTGGACTCCATTGCTTGAACAAAAATAATACATGTAAAAGGTTTGAATAAAACATACTGTTAGAAATTAAACTCAATGCTTTGCTTAAAACATTCTTTTTCCATTGGGGAGGAAGTTATTACATATATTCATTCAAATCTGAGACAGGATTTAATATTTTTTACCTAATATACTTTTATATTATATACTCTAATTACATGAAAAGTTACCCCTGTACAAAGGAAGTTGTTTTGCACTCTTCTTGTTCATCAGCATAGGAAAGCCTGGATGGTTGGTTCATTGATTTGAAGAAGAAAGGAGAAGAAAGAATAATGACATTTGGATAAAACAATAAAACATACAAACTAACATGCCTATTCCCATAAGAGGTCCACTGTCTACTTTAGCCCAAGACTTGTGGGGAAAGCCATTTTTAAAAAGCCTATTTAAATAAGAATATGGTTGGGGCATACAAATTCCTGGAGGGATGCTGTTCCAGAAAGCAGGTGCTGCAACAGAGAAGGGCCTCTTCCAGGTTCTCCTCAGATGATACTATCTGACTGATGGGACCTAGAGCAAGCCAACTCTGTTCAATTGTACATAATGGATGAAACTACTTGAATTAACAGCTCCTCATGACCTGAAGGGCTTTATAGCAGCCTCTTGAATTGCACCCAACACCTAATTGGCAACCAGTGCAGCTCATGAAGTATTGGCATGCCCATAACAGCCTGGGCTGCCCCTTTCTGGACCAGCTGCAGCTTCTGGTGGAATTCAGTGGCCACATAGAGTGTGTTGCAATAATCCATAAACAAGGTGACTAAGTGATTGTCTGGAGGGCCTCCTGGTCTCAAAATGGATATCAGCAGTGCACAACATGAATCTGGGTGAAGGCCTTCCTGCTCACAGCTGCTACCTGCCCTTTGAATAAAAGCTCTGAGTCCAAAAATATCATCCCAATTGAGCACCACTCCTAAAATAGAAAATGAAACTCCATTCAGGACTGAAGCTGGAAATTCTTCAGGTTACTCAATCTTGATGTCAGGAGCTTTGAGTCAGACTCTCGTTTCTTGCCAGCACCAAGTGGAATCATCCACAGAGAAAGAAGAACCACTGCAATAGGGAGATCCCACTTTTAATCCCTATAGGCCAGGAGTGTCAAACTGGTGGCCCGTGGGCCGGATGCATCACATGCAGGCCACGCCCACCCCAGCTCCGCAAAAGCAAAAAATGTCACGATACACCATGATACGTCATGTGACGTAATCGAGTTTGACACCCATGCTATAGGCAATCCATAAGGAAACTCTAATCAATGACGTTGAAATATATGGCTCCAATTATTACAATTATCTGTAAGATTGCTGCTATGAGTATGATAACTGTTTCCTGATCCCTGAGACAAAATAGCCAACTAAATATTTTGATCTAATAAGGTATACCAAGAATGGAAAAGAAAGGGATATTTCCATCTCTGCCTATTCTGCAGCCTGTGATTGTCTTAAGGCAGACATGAAGATGCATCTGTTGATTACTAAGAAAATAAAACCATACTGCAAAAATATTACCATGTAAATGAGATGTATAGACATTAAGGTGTGCATTTTTTTTCCTCCTACCCCTGGAACATATGAGTCCAGGAATCAGTCACAACACGTCAAGGCAAGAGCCAAAGTCAGCTGGAGTTTGCAAAAAACAAAGCAAAAAAAAAAAAGGCTTGATTAATAAAATGCAGCACTATTGCTTGGGATTGAAAGACTTAATACAATATAGCTCTCTTGCTGGCAGTTCAGTTTAAAGGATCACACATGCAAATAAGCTTCAATCACAAGAAGCTGGCAGCAAATCCAATGCTGCCAGCGATGGGATTTGACACCATTTATCCCCTGCCAATTTTAATACTTCCATGAAGTTCATTTCTGTTTTGCTATTCCTTTCCCATTATGTCCGAGGAAAGAGCTATTACCTATTAGATCATTCAATTGAATAATCTAAATTCTGTCTCTCATTCTTTCATACATGCTCCGTGCATTTATGACAGCCAAAAATACATCAGGTTTGTCTACACTTTGAAGCAGGTTAACCTCTTTTGCTTCATGTTGGCTAAAAAACAATTATACACAATGGGTAGCAAATGATATGCTGTTTAACCTGGACTTCTAAGACATTAGCATTCCAACACGGTATTCTTGACTGAACACAAAATAATCACTGCATTTATTGCCAAACTATTATCCCTTATAAGTTAGGCATTCTGCTATTTATTTTAACAGCTATGAGGATCAAGCACAGAAAAAAGGATGTTTGGAAAATGTTGAAAGAAGCTTTTTTTAAAAGAGAGAGGGGGGGGAGTAATCATTCTTCATGTAGCTCTGCCAATTACTGACCTAGAGCTATTGTTTCTAAAAAGTAATTCATTTACCTTTAGGAACAGCTTTGCAGAAGATTGAAGTCTTTTCAAACAACTTTTTTATGTTCAGGGATGGAAGATTCCTAAGCAATCAACTGGTGCTGCTGACACAGCTGTCATGATTTAGAGAAAATGTTCGAGTAGGTAGCCCTAGTTTAACAGAAAATGCCATTATACTTAGGAAAGGCAAAAATCAGCAACAGACAGATTTTCCTCTTCAGCCATGGTAAAGGTTTTCCTTCAGATGTGCCCTCATGTGGAAAACTGGAGGAAAATAATTCTTCCAGCAAATGCCCACAATGGATTTTCTCTCACACATTTTCTCTCATTCATCCATGTACCACTTACAGACAACTCTCTGTCTCTCTCTGTCTCTGTCTCTGTCTCTGTCTCTGTCTCTCTCTCTCTCTCTCTCTCTCTCTCTCTCTCTCTCTCTCACACACACACACACTTCTAAAATTGTACCATTCATTAAGGTGGAAAACAAAACAAATAATTCGACTAACAAAATAATTTTTTCCTTCAACCTTCTTCAAGATGGATGTTGAATCCCATGTAAGAATTAAAATATTCCAAAATGCAAGATTACATATAATTAGAAAGGGCCATTTAGTCAACTCAATTCAAAGCAGTAATCCCACCTGAAGTATCTATGATAAATAGCTGTCAACCTTCTTGTGTGTAAGATATTATGAGCCATGGTGGAGCAGTGGTTAGAATGCAGTATTGCAGGCTAACTCTGCCCACTGCCAGCAGTTCGATTCTAACTGGTTCAAGGTTGACTCAGCCTTCCATCCTTCTGAGGTCAGTAAAATGAGGACTCAGATTGTTGGATATGCATATATGCATTTACAATATGCTGATATTGTAAATCACCCTGAGGGTACTGTAAAGCACTATGGAGCGGTATATAAATCTGCTATTGCTATTATTCTCCAGACTGAAGCCACGTCACATTAAAATGTTTGTGTAGATCAGCTAGTATCTCTACTACAGTAACTGATAAATATGGCTGTCTAAAGCAAAGTGTATTGAATGGGCCATTAAGAAATTGGATTTATAATTGCATAAATAGTTGTGTATAGGCATTCAGGATGCTTGATGCTCATGTGAATATCAGTATCCACAGGAAACAGAAGCTTTGGTGGAGAAAGGGGATGGAGGGAGAAGAAGGAAAGAGCAATTCTATTTCCTCTGGTGTTACGGGAAGAGTAGCAAGAAGAAAGACTATTGGGAAAGGAAGAGGATAGATCTGGAACTTACAAGGGAGAAGGAAGAACATTTTCCTGAGTGATTTTCCCTTTGTAATATTCCCATCCCTCCTAAGTCTGAGAGAAACTTCCATTTTGAGAGTAGTGAGAAGATAATCTGGTCGTATCATGAGATAGCTACAACTTCCTCAGTTCTGATCCATACAGTTCACAAAGCCATATGGTATGTGTGGTTGAACCTGATTCATTTACTGTTGGATAAAAAGAAGAGAGGGAAACTTCCCCAAGGTTTTCCTCAGAGTCCTTAATGAAAAACCCAGCTCTTGCTCTATTGATAGAGCTAACCACATGGTGATGAATTGGCCTCACTATTTCTTTGAAATGGAGTGTCCAGAAATGGTCTATTTCATGACTGATGCTTTTTCTCTAGTGTTTCCAAAGCCACATACAATATAATAATGATGATTATGATCCTGAATTCTACCATGTTTATATCCTGACCAGCATAAAGGGTTGCTGGGAAGTTGGAAAAAAAAAAGAAATATGGTTGCTAGTTTACTTCTCTGGTATTGCTGGATTATTTACTGCCCCTGCTTACCAAAAATCATTAAAACAAAGCATTGTTATGGTTTCCTCTCCCCAAATAAGGCTGGCTGGCTGGCTGATTGATGCATTTATAAACCGCTGGAGTCAGTGCCATTAAGTGGTGTACAAAAGCAACAAACATAGCCAATAAAATACAATAAAGCAATGGAATATATAACTATAGTTAATTGTTACCATTAAACACAGAAAAATAATTATAACATTGTAGTACTGGGAGATTTACAATGCTCAAGTGCAAAAAAAAGAAGGGAGGGAGGGAGGGAGGGAGGAAGGAAGGAAGGAAGGAAGGAAGGAAGGAAGGAAGGAAGGAAGGAAGGAAGGAAGGAAGGAAGGAAGGAAGAATCCCAGATTACTTTTTGACTTTGCTGCATGTTTATTTCTCTTCCACTCTTTGCCAAAGTCTGCCAGCTTCTCTTGGAGTGAGAAACAGATTGAGGAACAGAACTGGGTGGAGCCCCCCTTCTCTAAAAGTGAAGTGAAACGGAAATGATACTGACTGCACCTCCAACTAATAAATGTGTTCAAATAACATGCATCATATTTAGATGAGAACAAGCCTCATGACTATCATATATGGCAAATATTTGCATTTTAGAAATTCTTCCCCAGCATCCTACTTGATGAAGATATGGAAAAACTCAAAAACATGCATATTCTTTTGTGCCATTTTAATAAAATCTCCTCCGGGTTAACTTTTCTGGCTGTTATTTTCTTCTGAGGAACTTCCTGGTCTAGATTTCAGCCTGGATGTTTCTTGGTAGCCTCCTGTCTGACCTTGTATAGTCTTCTGAGATCAGCCAGTGTCACCTAGGTGTTGCCATTTAGCTGGGCTTTATTTTTATTGGTCCAGTTGTGGAATTTACCAACAACAGTAAGAAAACTTGGACAGTTATCGTATTTCAAGTGGTCAATGGATCTAAGAAAATAAGTAGGACTGTAATTTTCTATTTCAGAAGCAGGCAGTGCCTTCAAGATATTTAGGACTTTAATAACACACATCAGCGTCAATACAGCCAATGGAAACAGAGAGCTACAAGATGTTGAATTTTGTGGGTTATATAGAAATAGATCCTGTGAACTTAGTGAAGCTTATGTTTGAATACAGATAGATAAGATTCCATGGTGATAACCAGAGAAATGAATCCATGTCCTTTCTACAGGTCAAGAAGCAATGGATGGAAACTAACCAAAGAGAGAAGCAACCTGGAACTAAGGACAAATTTCCTGACAGTGAGAACAGTTAATCAGTGGAACAGCTCTGTCTCCCAGAATTGTGGGTGCTCCTTCACTAGAGGTTTTTGAGAAAAGATTGGACAACCATTTGTCCAGGATGCAATAAGGACTCCTGCTTTGGGCAGGGGGTTGGACTAGAAGACCTCCAGGTCCCTCCCAGCATTATGATTCTATATTCTATAATCCCTTGTATTCTTTCTAACCAGTATTTTTCTTTCTTTGCTGAGGGTGCTTGAAATAAAACTCAAAACAACAGCTTATAAAACATTATAATAAAAGAGGAGAAAAGACTGAAGTATTTTGTTCTGACCTTCAAACAAAACTTTTGGGACATAATGTTTTGTTTTCAATTTAAAACACTCAAAACTCAAGGTTAAAACTGCCAGTTTCAGAGTTCAGAAGTTATGATCTTCTAGCCTCACACCACAATTCTTGGAACACACATGTATACACCTACACAGTGTGTTTCAAAGTCAGTCACACAGAATAGCTTTTTCAAGATGGAAACATTTTGAGGTCAAAACAATTTCTAATGGTCATCCAATGTATCATTTTATAACAGTGTTACTGACTCAAGTGGGCTGAAAAATTCTGCCAGAGTTTTGTGGAATCAAAAAGTGGAATCAAGACATAGCAATCTGTAATCTGTTCTGCTAATCAGTCCAGCTAGGAGGTTTCATGAACAAAGCAAGTGTCATCAGGAGCATAAGGGCTCATCAAGAAAGCGATCCCTGGCAGATAATAAATCAAATAACAGTAGTCCTCAGGTTATGATGGCAATTGGGATAGAAATTTCTGTCATGTGAGGAGGTCCTAGCAGTGGGAAGCCCGCAGTCCCAGTTGCTGTTGTACTCCTGGGACTATGTGGGTCATAAACAGGAAAGGGCAGGAGTCCCTGGCAAGAAATTCAGGGAGGTTTGCAGGTGCTGTGGGGGAACCTCTGGCAGGAGTATGTGGGCGCTGCAGGGGATGGAGGTGCTGTGGGTAGGCATTATAAAACGGGGGGTGGGGGAGTGTTGCACAGGTGCTGCAGAGGGCAGGGTATGTCATGAGTAGATGTTATGAAGGAGGGTGCTTGGATGTCTCAGGGAATGCAGATGCCACAGGCAGGCAGAATGGAGCACAGGTAGGAAAAAAGTTTCAGGAGCCAGAATAACTTCTAACTTCCTTCAGGCTTCTCCATAATTTTGCTTGTGGAAAACTGAAAGGGAACCTCAGAAATCATGATCAGGTCACTGTGGATTTCTGTGATATGATAATTAGAGCTGGCACCGAGCAACTGCATTGTAACTGTGTGACCATGAGGATGCTACTATAGCCCAAACTCTGAGGACCAGTCATAAATAGCCCTCATTCAGCATTGTCATAACTTTGAACAGTCACCAAAGTAGTGGTTGCAACTCGAGGATTACCTGTACAAAAATAGCATCAGGAGAATGGTCTAAAATTCCAAGAGTCAAAGAAAGCCACAGGGACCTGCTTTAAATTGATTGATCCATTTCTTCTAAAGCTAACGTATTTGTGGACTGCTTGCAGAAGTCTAAATATAATACTAGATAGATTCTTAGTTTGGGGGGAGGGAGAGAATGAGTTAGGAACTAAGTGGGATTGAGAATAAGTAGAGAACCTTTTTTCCCTGCCTATTTTTTCAAATAAAAAATACTTTCCCCTCCAGCTGCAATTTACTGATGCTGTATAATTTCCCCCCATTATGGTTGCAATTTATGGGAAGAGAAACAGTAATCGGCAGCAAAAAAATGGTACATGGGAAAAGCAATTTCTCTGGGTTTATACACTGTTTAAAAACAGTTCAAAATTCAGCCCAACAGGCAGGACTGAATACGATTTGGCTAGTTAGATTTTTTTTTAACAGTGGCAATATATAAATGTTAGAGATTCTTGCTTTTTTAAAAAAGTTATTTAATAATATTGCAAACAGTTCTTATACGAGGCAAAATAGGCCTTTTGAATGGCAGCCCTGAGTTTGTGCTATTCTCTTCAGGGAAAGATTTATAGGGACAAATACAGTGGTGGGATTCAGCCGGTTCGCACCACTTTGGCAGAACCGGTAGCTAATTTTTTGTTGCCCAGGCCCAGAATGGACTTATGGAAGCGGCATCCACACAGAGAACTGATTGTTCACATATTTGAATCCCACCACTGGACAAATACTATAATATTTTCTGCCAAGTAAATACTGTATTATTGTCACAAATATTTTAGCACCCATTATAACTTTTCAAGTATTTCATTATTAATTAATTAAGAAATTAATTAATTACAAAATTAATTAGAAGAGAGAGAGAGGTGCTGTGATGATCACTCTTTGCTGCCATCTCATTCAGATAAAGTTCTCTCATACAGCTATGCCAGTGTTACTCTCTCTCCAGTGTTCATTGTTGCACAAAGTTTGGTCATATCATTTTTTTATTTTTTTTATTTAGTAATTTTTTATTACCATTGTATTTGCAAATGGTCACTAAGCAAGTTAGCTGCTAAACAAGGAGTGGGTGTATTGCATCCACATATGATATGCAGACGACACCAAGCTGGCAGGAATAGCCAACACTCCAGAAAATAGGCTTAAGATACAGAAGGATCTTGACAGACTTGAACATTTGGCACTATCTAACAAAATGAAATTCAATGGTGAAAAAAGTAAGGTTCTACATTTAGGCAAGAAAAACCAAATGCACAGGTATAGTTTAGGAGGTACCTTGCTCAATAGTAGTAACTGTGAGAGGGATCTCGGAGTCCTAGTGGACAATCACTTAAATAATATGAGCCAACAGTGTGCTGCAGCTGCCAAAAAAGCCAACACAATGCTAGGCTGCATTAATAGAGGAATAGAATCAAGATCACGTGAAGTGTTAATACCACTTTACAATGCCTTGGTAAGCCACACTTGGAATACTGCATAATACAGTATAATATAATATATAATACATAATACAGTTTTGGTCACCACGATGTAAAAAAGATGTTGAGACTCTAGAAAGAGTACAGAGAAGAGCAACAAAGATGATTAGGGGACTGGAGGCTAAAACTTACAAGGAACAGTTACTGGAATTGGGTATGTCTAGTTTAATAAAGAGAAGGACGAGAGGGGACATGATAGCAGTGTTCCAATATCTCAGGGGTTGCCACAAAGAAGAGGGAGTCAAGTTATTCTCCAAAGCACCTGAAGGCAAGACAAGAAGCAATGGATGGAAACTAACCAAAGAGAGAAGCAACCTAGAACTAAGGAGAAACTTCCTGACAGAACAATTAATCAGTGGAATAACCTGCCTCCAGAAAATGAATGCGCCAACAGTGGAAGTCTTTAAGAAGAGATTGGACAGCCATTTGTCTGAATTGGTATAGGGTTTCCTGCCTGAGCAGGGGGTTGGACTAGATGACCTCCAAGGTCCCTTCCAACTTTATTATTATTATTATTATTATTATTATTATTATTATTATTATTATTATTATTATTATTATTATTGTTGTTGTTGTTGTTGTTGTTGTTGTTGTTGTTGTTGTTGTTATTATCCTTGCTATTGTTCCTGTTCCTGTTGTTGGTACTGCTATTTATTTTTTATCCTGCTTATTATTCTGTTTTCCTTGTTTTGATGTTTTATCTATTTCATTATATGCTGTCACATATTTGTACACCATCCCAGTGAGCTGGGATTATTGAATGGTTTAGAAGTACAACAAACAGACCAATAAAATTATTGCTTTTTTGTTTTGTTTCTAGATATGGCAGGATATTAAATTCAGTTGATTAAGTTTGTGTCTCTGCATATTTTCTGAGCAGAAAAAAAATGTTGTTTTCTTATTTTCCAGGAGTTGAGAGCGATAGAATGCACTGCTAATCACAATGGCAACATTCTGATCAATAAATAATTATGTCGTCCTTAATTCATGATTTATTGGCATGAGCGTGGTCTAGCTTTGGAGTTTCAGTTTTAGCAAGCTAAAAAAAAAAAGCAGCAGGAAATATGTCATCAAACAATAATTGCTTCTGAAAATAAGCAACCTGTGCTGGTAATAAAATGACCACCTTTGGGGTTTGTTTCATTTAAAGAAGCCCTTTAAAAATATTTTTGTGTCTAGTGGATATCAAAAATAAAAGGACAGAATTAAAAATGATTAAAAGTATGAGCTCAGAGAAGTATTGGTCCCTCATAAATCAGAAGGATGGTGTTACTTCCTCAAATAAGGTCTCCAGTAACAAGCTTTGCCTATTCATGGAGACAGTTATGGGTCAGTCATCAGAGATTTTTCAAGGATAAAATAAAATCTAAGACATAATTAGTGTTTGTCGCATAATTAGTGTTTTCCCTTAAGCCTAAACTAAGAAATAGATCTAAGGATTGATCTATTCATCGTTGGGGCTGACAGAATCAGCAAGATGGCAGATGCAGTATTGTGATATAAGGCCCACCCCGTTGAACAAGAGTTACTGTTATTTATTTAGAAGATTTATATGGCCGCCCACTCACTCTCAGTGACTCTGGGTGGCTTACAAACAATAAAAAATACAATATAAAAGAATAAAAATCAGTAACACCACCCCACCCCACCCCCGGCGACAACACACAATCAAATAAGCCACTTGATGGACTCCATTCCAATCTGGGTTCTCCAGGCCCATTGGCAGAACCAGGTCTTCAGAGCCTTGCAGAAGAGTGTCAAAGTGGGTGCCTGTCTAATCTCTAACAGGGATGATGTTGTTGCTCTTATTTTGTTTTTGCGTGCATCCACACATCTGGAGTGAACACTGCTAAATTTAGTTCTTGAAAACAAAATAATGTGGATTAAAAAAAAGAGTGTTTCAAAATAAAACACTACAATAGAGCAAGCAAGGTTGTAAGCAAAGTTGTTTTTCATAAGTTTTTTCAATTTTTTTCCAATGTAAGATGATACGATTATAGGTAGTCCTCAACTTACAACAGTTTGTTTCGTGATTGTTCAAAGTTACAAGGCACTGAAAAATGTAATATATGACCATATTCCACAGTTACGACTTTTGCAGCATCCCCATGATCATGTGATCAAAATTCAGATGCTTGGCAGCCAGTTCATACTTTATGACCATTACTGTGTCCCAAGGTCATGTGATCACCTTTTGTGACCTTCTCACAAGCAAAATCAATGGGGAAGCCAGATTCACTTAACAACTAACAACTAACATATCAACTGCAGCAATTCAGCAGGAAAGGTCGCAAAATGGGGCAAAATTTGCTTAGCAAATGTTTCCCTTAGCAACAGAAATTCTTGGCTCAATTTGGTCATACGTCGAGGACTACCTGTATTTAAAATGAAAAGGTGATAAAATTAATAATCTCATTTGCTTTGGTGATCATAAGTCCTGTTCCAAAGTACTTCTGCTAAGGAACAACTACCAGAATCATAGACTGCACTTCTCTTTCCTGTCATTTTTTTAAAAAAAATATTCTCCTAATTGTCTCTCAATGCTTAGTCAGTGAGCAAGGAGTCATAAAATGCAGCATTGTTCATCTTCCCTTCCCACTGCCTGATGACTGTGCCAAATATATGATTCAACTTAAAATGTGGGAAGCAGTAGGGCCAAAGTGATTAGAAGCCCATAATCTTTAATTAAAATCCCATGGCTGCTGCATCCAATTTCTGAGCCAGTATCTCTTCAAACTTTTTACACAGAAAGAAAAAATATGAAATAAATGGGCCAGAGAATATTCAGAATTCTAATGCTTTCGAGTTTTATTTTCTTAGATTTTAAGTGGACTACTTCCACAGTTTCTTGTAATCCTTATCTTTGATACATTAAATATGAAATTATGGTATGTGTTTTTTTTTAAAAAAAGACATACAGTCTAAAATACCTTATATTAGCATACTGTCCTCTAGATGGTTACTAAGGCTATAATTCCAGCCATTCAATTCAATTCAGTTTATTGCGATCATAGGCCAGTAGAGATATTAAATAAAACAAAGTAAAAGACAGAATTAAAATATATTTGTAAAACAACCTAACTAACATCTATAAGTGAGATCCAGGATACAGCCTATATTAAATTATAATGTAAACACTAAAATTATATTAAGTATGATAGCATCTAAAATTACAATAAACCAATAGTATCTAAAATATTACTGTCAACAGAGTCACAATTTCAAAATTTAAAATGAATTAAAATGAATTACAATGAATGCATTGTGGGAGACTGATCCATTAGGGTATAATTCCAGCAAGCTGAATAAATATTACAGGGGCTATGGTTCTAACTTGTCTAGAGAGCATAATGTTGGATTATAAGCTTGTTATAGTAATGAACTGACATGAAGTTGGCAACATCACTCTACTAGACAACAGGAGCTTGCAGGGTAGCCCAACCATCCTCTTCCAGGAGGCCATTCTTATCCCATGTGCTGCCTTTCTAGCAATTAGAGTACCACCGGTATCACCACCATTTCCAGAGAGTTCTCTGCTCCATCTATGCTGAAGCAATTCTCTGTCTCTCTCCTGTGAAAGCTGGGTGAGTATATTTCTTTCTGGCAGTGCAGGCGAAATGACCCTAGGTGGAAGGCCACATCCAGCTGTAGGTTGTATCATATCCATGCTGCAAAATCTGGATAATTCTTAGCTGGTAGCGAAGAAAGATATAGAACATAGAATAATAGAGTTGGAAGGAACCTTGGAGGTCTTCTAGTCCAACCACCTGCTCAAGCAGGAGATCCTTTACCATTTCAGACAAATGGTTGTCCAGTCTCTTTTTGAAAGCCTCCAGTGATGGAGCATTCACAACTTCTGAAGGAAAACTGTTCCTCTGGTTGATTGCTCTAGCTGTTAGGAATTTTCTCCTTAGTTCTAGGTTGCTTCTCTGTTGTTTCTTGTCTTGCCTTTTTGTGCTTTGGAAAATAGTTTGACTCCCTTGTCTTTGTAGGAACCCAGCAAATATTGGAACACTGAACTGCCATTGAGAGCTGCTCTCGATTTTGACAGCCAACATGAGGCAGCTCTAATGGGGATGATCATTTATTGATTAATTTGTCATATTTGTATATCACACAGTCCCAGTATGGCAGCAGAACCCTTTGTGTAGGATGTTTAAGTCAGGGGTAGGATGTGGGGCTGAACGAACAAGGATGCACAAACCATTCATTTCAATATGTGCATAAATGCCTGCATTTAATTGCCATTCACACAGAGAATCTGTTCATGTGTTAATCTGACATGGGCACCTGGGAGTGGATAGCAAGCATCCCACATTCTCACCATCCTATCTTCAAAGTAATGTATGGAAAGTATGACAATGATATGGAAAAACTCATCGGGTGCTTTTTACACTGTAAATATGCAGCCTATACTTCAAAAGGAAAATGTATTGGATTCTAATTTTCTATGGGGGTTTAATGCTGATTCACACAGCTTCTTCTCTTTTCTCTAGTAATGATTTATACAGACTGGCATACCGTAGGTGGCCAGATGCAAAAGAAGGGAACTTTCACATCTTCCCCACTTCTGTGGCAGAAACTGTCAATTCTCCTCTTTTGGGTCCAGTAACTACGATGACTAGAAAAACACCCCTATAATTTCAGCAATGACTGCATGATTATTTTTTTTAACCTGCTAGCAGGCACAGCCATATATACCTATACATATAATTATCATGACTTATGCAAAACAGTTGGAGAAGGAAACAAACTGATGAAAATGGTTGTGTTAAGAAGCAGAAAACTCTGGATCCAGTTATGTTTACTAACAGTATTGGTCCAGGCAAAGCCCTGATGCAAATATTAAAGTTTTGCTTAGGAAAAACCTCTGAAGGAGTTCACAATATGAATAATTTCTTAGGGATTTTCAAACATCTTAGCCATGTTATAAATATTCTTTTTTCTTTTTTTTAAATTGAAGCTACAGTTATTCTAGTTGAGCTTTCCCTGTTTTGGAAAAGTGGTAGTTGATAGGCTCAGGGTACATTTGGAGAAATCTCTCCAAATGTTTACCCAAAAAGTAAAATAATAAAATACTGATTAGCAATAAGGTAGTGACTAATGTTAGAAAATTCCTATAAATGCCAGCCAACCACTTCATGCTCAAATGAGTTTACCACTGACTTCTGATTACTGCACTTTCCTCAAGGAGCTGCATCATCTTCCCTTCTGCCCAGCTGATCCACACTGCACCAGGAGATCCTTGGCAAATTTGTCCTCTGAGTAAAAAAGATGCTCTTTCCTTAGTATTTTCTCCCAGAGATGGTCTTATTGCAGCATCCTGCTTCTCATCAAGAACTGGTCATTTGTGATTGCCCAAAGATTTGTCATTTTTGCAAAATAATAGAATAACAGAATTGGAAGCGACCTTGGAGATTTTCTAGTCCAACCCCTTGTTCAGCATGTGAAAGCTCACAAAACCTGGAAGGATTTTTCCTGAATTCTTCTCCTTTCCCATTCTAAAATACTAATGTCAGGGCAGTCTTTTAATGCTTACCTTTCATTTATGCAAAAATCTTCGATAAACATTTGAGAGGGAGAAGGAAGGAGGGAGAGGAAGAGGTGGAGAGGAGGGAGGGAGAGAGAGAGAGAGAGGGAGAGAGAGAGGGAGAGAGAGAGAGAGAGAGAGTTTTAGATAAGAGTACAGGTAGTCCTCGACTTACGACTACAATTGAGCCCAAAATTTCTGTTGCTAAGTGAAACACTTAGATGTCCAGCAACAGCACTAGTGAAATTAGTCTCCTGAATTGCCCTGAGGTGGTCAAAATTCCATTCCATCAAACGTGAACCTCACATACCGTATTTTTCCGTGTATAAGACACTATTTTTTCCTGCAAACACCCTGTTCAAAAATCAGGTGCTTCTTATACAACTGCAGCGTCTTATACACGGAAAAATAATGGTAACCTCCGCAGCCCCAGGGCATGCCTGTGTGGGTTGCCATGCCGCCTGGTGCAGGTGTTAAGCCCCTGTGGGCTTGCCACTAATGGGAGGGGGGAGGGGACAAGATCGTCGGCCGGCCAAACTTCCGGATTTGCCGACTCAGCTGTTCGGTGCTCCGCCGAACAGCTGATCGGCGCGGAGAAACTCACATGCCAGAGCATCTTATACAAGGGTGCGTCTTATAGACGGAAAAATACGGTATTATCTTCAGATTAAACTAATGGAAGTAGAAGTTAGAAGGCTGGAGTTGTGATAGAGAGAAAACCCATCCAGGAAAGATAGTTGCAGTTTTAAAGAGTGTAATAAATTAAGTGGCCTCACTGAAGTTTATATAGAAATGAAATTTCCCATATTCCTGGCTTCTTTCATCATTATACATTATGCATGGCCTCTCTGAAGAGACAAATTGCCATTCTTTTCATCTGCTGATACTGCAAAGAATAGCTGGTTGTACACTTGCTAGTTTTAAAGGAATATTTCCCCTTATATTTATAGCTCATTACAGTCACACAGCCCTATCTGGGATATTTAATTATACAAATATATTACTGCTATTTCTGAACAATTGGTTCTAGCTTGCTTTCGATTACAGAGCAAGTAAGATACCTAGAAGACCACTGATACAGATGTTGGCTACAACAGAGGTCCCCAACCTTTTGGGCACCAGGGACCGGTTACGTGGAGAGAGGTTTTTCTGCAGACCGGAGGGGGCATGGTTTTCTGTGCTGCCTGCATCCTATGGATGGGGCTTTCCTTGTTTGTGCGGACCAGTTGCTGGCATGCCGCGGCCCGGTACTGGTCCATGGACCGGGGGTTGGGGACCCCTGGGCTACAACTAGATTTGACTAGATGCCATCTCCATGTGGACAGGAAGTGAAATGCACGATAGAATCCTTTTCAAAAGTTCTCAGTAAGGCTGATCCCTGTCTACATAGAAGTTAATCTTATATGTAATTCTCTAGCTTAGCATTCCTGCATCTTCTCCTCCTTAGGTAACGAAGCTATATTGTGCAGTTCTTACTAGCAGATATTTTTCCAGAAATGTCTTAGGAAAGCCACCAAGTTTTGTTCCATTGCATTTGCCCTCATAAATCAATGGTAAATTTACCTGAGCATGGATTGATTGGCTGGCATTTATGGGAATTTTCCAATGATAGTTAGTATCTTAGTACTTATCAATAATTTATTACTTTACTTTTTTTGGACTATATCCATAAATCTTACTGGATTCTATGCTTTTTTTCATCCCTCAGTTTGCTTTATTTCTTTTGAATGCATTTTTGTTGGTTTATTTTTTATGTTGGTCTCTGAATGAAAGAAAATAAACAGAATGCATCTGATTTCTTTTTCAATGTAGCTTTAGGCAAGGCTAAAAAAAGAAAATGCAAAATAAATGTACAAAAACAAAGAAATGAACATAGAACTAAAAATGAGCCACGATCAACATTCCCCAACTTGGAAAGGTGACACTAGACAGAGAATTAGTGGCCAATCTAAGTGGCCAAGTTCCAGACAAGGAGAAAGAGATAGAGAAACGGAGGCTATTTATGACCTCGCCCTCAGGCCACAGCAGTTTTCCATTAAGACTAAACACATAACAATATATCAGTGCAACAAAGAGGTTGTCTAGAAAGTGAAGAGGAGAGCCATCCCAGAGTTTTGTAGCAGAGCACAGAGTCTTTGACGCACAGCGCGGACAAGTTCTGATTGGAGATCGTCAAGCCGAGAGAAGACATCACATGTTGAGGATGATCTACCTCTAGTTTTCCTGTAGTGACCTTCTTCTAAATATACCTAGTTTAGTGCAGGAATCCCCAACCCCCAAGCTGCAGCCCACTACCGGGCCACAGTCCATTCGGAACTAGGCCACACAAGCATGCGCAGCTCCACTTGTGTGAGTGGTGACCATTTGTGCTCACACGTGAAGCTTTTTTTGTGTGAGTGTGTGTGCCTGCTGCTCACATAGAACCATTCCCTTCCCACCCTGCTGGGCTGCCAAGCCAAAAAGGTTGGGGACCACTGGTTTAGTGTACTGGTAAGATTTTGGAGGGAATTAGATTCATTCTTTGTTGAACTAGGGTCGAGTATTTCATTCTCAGGCCAACCTAGCAAGAGAGTGAGACAAAATGAGTAGAGACCTGCCCCCATAGTTATTTACAGGGGGCAAAAGAAAATGTGACAAAATGTGTATCATGATGCTATGAGGCAAAACCCATAACCTCCCTTCTTGCATTCTCAATGTTCGGATGGAAGTACAAAAAGAAAGGAGGATAATTATGGCAGGGCTCCCCTTTTCTGCACCGAGTGTGTGTCTGTCATTCAGGTTTGTGTTGACTCCTGGCGACTGTTTGGATGAGTCTCTCTGCAGTTCTCTTGGCAAGCTGTTCCAGAAATCGTTTGCCCTTGCCTGCTTCCAAGGGCTGAGAGAGAGGGACTGGTTCAAGGTCACCCCGTGTCAAGCCCCGTGGGCTCGACATTGACGGGGGAGGGAGGCAACGATACTGGGGAGGAGGCTAGCGATGCCGCCGAATGGCTGGGAGACTCCACAGCTCGGCCGCCAGTCAGCTGTTCGGCACGGGAAGGCCCCAGGGAGAAGAACCGCGGCAAAGATGCCAGCCGGGAGGAAGCCAGCTGGGAGACATCGGGGAAGAGGCCAGTGGTGGCTAGCAGTAAGGATGACACCCGGAAAGATGCCAGGGCAGTCCTACCTGGACAGTGGCAACAAGGCAGAATCTCTGAACAGCTGAGCAGCTGTGCGCCTGACAAGCAGCTGATCGACGCAGGGGCATCTCCCGACAATGCGAACCCGGTCGAACGGAGAAGAGAGCCAGAGGCCCACGTCGCTGTTCTTAACCTTAGCCACCGGATGCTGGCTAGGTGGGTGGGGGGTGGAGCTGGTGGGGGAGGACTGTATGTAAGGCGCTGGGAGGAAATCACTCCCAGCACTAACTTTGTTTTGCTGTGAATAAATGCTGGTCAGACCGTTCCATTTTGCCAGCCACCTTGACATCGACCACTTGTCTTTTGTGGAACCAGGGGTTGGTAAGGACACTGACACCCCGCTGACTTAGTAACTCAAAATCATGGCTCCCAGTTTCTAGCCTAGAACCTTAACTGGTACCCAAACGAGCTCTCTTCTGAGAACTGGCAATTCACTGTCAAGGATGAATTATTTCTGCATTCAGAAGAGGAAAAATGGAACAAATCTCTCTTGTAAAAAGACTACAGGTAATCCTTGACTTATGACCACAACTGAGCCCAAAATTTCTATTGCTAGATGAGACAATTGCTAAATAAATTTTGCCTCATTTTACAACCTTTCTTGCCACAGTTGTTAAGTGAATCACTGCCGTTGTTAAGTTAGTAACACAATTGTTAAGTGAATCCGGCTTCATCATTGACTTTGCTTGTCAGAAAGTCACAAAATTCTATCACAGGACCCCAGGGACACTGCAACCTTCATAAATATGAGTCAGTTGCCAAGTGTCTGAATTTTGATCACATGATGATGGGGATGCTGCAATGGTCGTAAGTGTGAAAAACAGTCATAAGTCACTTTTTTCAATGCCTTTGTAACTTCGAATGGTCACTAAATGAACTGTTGTAAGTTGAGGACTACCTGTACTTGTTTCCCATGGGCATGTTCGTATTTCTCTGTCTCCAGAATCAATTGCACATACCTATCCCTGTGCCCCATGTGTGTCTCCTGGAGCTAAGGCAGGATATAAGGACAGTAATGAATATGCAGATCAAGATCTGATTCATAGAAAATTCAGAGAGTGGCTTGAAATGTCCTCAGTTTGTGTGGAAAAAAGTTTACATTTTAAAACATTTCCCATATCCTGAGAGTCACAAAGGCTGAAAGTGGGGAGAGAGAATATCTCCTTTGTAGACTTCCGGTTTGCCGATGCAGCTGCCACGGATGCTTGGAAGGTGAGCTCCGTCTTCCACGTCTGATTTCGCATCACTGGGGGACCCTGGAAAGGGTCAAACGTCGCCCTGTAAGGGCGACAAACAAGGAGGAGATCCCTGCTTGATCGTGGGAGGGGGCAGCCCTCCAAACCAGCGGATGAAAGACCAGCCATAGAAATATGGCTCATCACTAGGCTGCAGACAGCTGAAGTCAAACTTACCACTGGCACTTACAAAGCAGCGCGGATGTGACTGGGTGAGATCTGAACCTCTCTTCAATCCTAATTATTTTTTCCACCTGTATAAGCTGCCCAAAGTATTTTCCCCCCTGTGAGAGAGGGAAGGGAAATTCTATCCCACCCTCTAAAAACAGCAGCGACTGACCATCCAGGGGAGTTTAAAATGCTGAAAAAATAACTTGATTTTAACTGGATTTTTATCTTGCTAAAATTTGAGGACTAAAAGATTTCTTATTTTTATTGAAGATTTGGGTTTTTACTTACAAAAAAGAAGTAAAATTGAGAAGGATTATAAAAATTTTGGACTTAAAAACAAACAAACAAAGAAAAATCTTAAACGGTGTGGGTGACATCTTGTGGCTAAACCTGATATTACAACTTGTTATTGTTTAAAAGAGACTTGGCTTGAAGCCCAGACTATAGGTAAGACTTTTGCAACCTTGGCAGATATCAGCTGAGTTTTATACTCAGTGACAAAATTATTTTCATTCTCTGATTATAAAGCTTTTAATTTAACACACCACTAAGAGAACATGGAAGAAGATCAGGAACAGATTCTTTTTATGTTGAAAGCAATTTATGAAACTATTCTTACAGCTACTGAAGAAATAAGAAGCTGCAGAACTGCAACTAAATTTCATTTTTTATGTGTGCCATTGTGCCCACAATATAAAAATGACAATAAAGGTTATCTATCTATCTATCTATCTATCTATCTATCTATCTTAAAAGAACAAGATGTCAGCCTAGATATAGAAACCCAAACTTTGATTATAACCAAAGAACCAACTATACAGAACATAATAGAAGAACAATTAAATACTATGATAGAAGATTCAACTGATCAACAAACACAGTTAAAGGAAAACCCAGAAAAGGGACTGACAACACTGAAAATGGAAAAGACTTTTTATATAAACCAAAAGAAACTTGAGGATCAAGAAGAAGAACAGACTGAAGGGAAGATAAACATTTCAGGAGAACTTCAGGACAACAAAAGTTAAATTTGAATATTGATTGGTCCATAAAGGTTGAATGTAAAAGTAATTAAGATATATATTAGCTAAAAATCTACTGATAAATGTAATAAACATGTTTTTATTTAGCTGATATAATAAGAACTGTACTAGCTTAAATGTGAGATAGTAGACACTAAGAGAAAAAGAGAGGAAGTATTTGATGTTGAAACAAGGGGAATTTTGGTTACTAAATTTAAGACATTTGGAAATTAATGGAAAATAAGAATGTTACACCGTATTATTAGTTAGATGGTGTAAGATGGTGAGAAATAGAATATATTCAAATAGATAAGATGTGTATCCTGAATATTAGTGATGAATTGGGATAAAGGGAACTTTGGTCACTTAAAACCTGGAAATTATAAATATTAAATGTTAAATTTAAATATTAATGGGAAACTAAAAATTGGGAAAAACTAATTAGGACATTGATTGTCTATAAAGACTGAATGTTAAAATAACCAGGATATGTATAAGCTAAAAATTATTGATAAATGTAAGAATGTTATTTTTATTTAATTGATATAATAAGAACTGTATTAGTTTAAATATGAGACAGTAAATACTAAGGGGAAAAGAGAGGAAATATTTAATGTGGTAGTTTGAGACTTGCACTAAAGATGTTTGTATTTCATTGAATTTTCGATTAACTCAGCCGCCACGTTGCTTTTTAAATACTTAAATGTAAAATTAGAAAATCAATAAAACATTAAAAAGAGAGAATATCTCCTTTGTAGATATCCCTTGAATGCAAACAACGTCATGAATTACAGCAACAGTCCTGCTGTCTCACATCAAAAGTTCTACTGTTCATGACTCATTCAACCCTTCTTTAGAACCTCTACATCATTCCCGTTTAATTTTGGTTTCAGCCAAAGCAAAAAAAAAAAAAAAAAGGTAACTGCCTACAAGATCGTATTTTAGGCCATCCTTCATCTTCCAATAAATTTCACCCTTTCATTTCTTTTATTTTAGCAGAAGTGTGCAGCATCCCATTTTGGGAAATGTCGACTTTCCCTCCCTTCCCTTTTCTGGGAACCCCACTTTGTGGTGCTAGCAAAAATATCTTAATAAACAGGCTGGGCTGAGTGGTCTCAGAACCTCTGTGGATTAAGAAATAAAAGAGGCACAACAGAAATGAAGGAATGAAGAAAAAAGCTGAATAAGAAGACTGCCTCTTTATACAGAAGCCTAATTTCTCCTTCTCCCTTCTTTCTTTCCTTCCTTCCTTCTTATCTTTCTTTCTTTCTTTCTTTCTTTCTTTCTTTCTTTCTTTCTTTCTTTCTTTCTTTCTTTCTTTCTTTCTTTCTTTCTTTCTTTCTTTCTTTCTTCTCCCCAAGTTGCTAGGGAATAGGGAAGCAAGGCTCTTTTTAGTAGGGGTCATTCAGAAACAGACCCTTAATGCAAATTATCACTCTAAGGACAAATTAATGCTTGTTACTGCTGCTACAACTGCTACTCTAATATGAACTCATGTTAAAAAGATAGAAAGGATTATTCAACTGATGCCAATAAGGTGATTTTGTTTTCTATTTGTGATTTTGCTTGGGAAAAATATCAGAAATGAAACAAACATTCTCTTTCCATTGCAACAGATCAAATTCATTAGATTTGCTGTGGGCTAATAAAAATAAGAGGATCAGCAGTAATCTACGTAATTAATATTACAGTACATAACTGGGATAAATATATGATCTGTTGTGGTAATGAAAAAATCATGACTGTGTTCAATCATTGCTATGCATTTCCATACGATCCCCATATCCCTCAGTGTCTAAATAGACACCAACTTCAAATTGATGAATGAAGGACCAAGAATTCATTTAATCCTTTACCTCGCCCTGAGTTGCCATAGATCCTGGCATGACAAAATCTCTTACCCCTTCATTCCACAGCAAATGTAAATTTAAAAAGTGTTTGTATCATAAACCTTTTAGCTATGTTGCACCAGAAACCTATGAATGAATTATGTCTTCCCCAAATCAAAATGTCAGAATCATGTTCAGGATGTTACCTTATGTTATGTGTACCTCTTGGGCTAATCACAAAACAATTAGCTCCCATAAGGGAGAGCCATCAAGCAACCTTGCTTCTTAAAGGACCTGCTAGGATCAGGAAGGAAGAGGTATGGTGGAATGTAAGTTCTTCCAAATGGAAAAAGACTGGAAAAAGAGAGCCCACAGAGGTCCAGCATATCAACGAAATGCAAGGTTGATATATACCACAGCTAAACAAAAAATAGATCAGCGCAACTCTTCAACACAGCAAGGTTTCTGGGAACCCAGAGGTCTTTAACTATTTTTATAACTAGAGTAGAAAGCTCTAAATTACTAGCTTTTCTAGAAAGAAATGGCCAGACCTAAAATTAGCAGGGTTCTTTGTGTAATCAGTGATGTAGCATCACAGTGTTTAGGTAAATTTGGCACTCCTTTATTTTCTGTGTCAAAGCAGGACAAAGTCATATCTGGAGTCAAGGGAAGATAGGATAGCAATCTTCAGTTATCTAAAATATTGTTATTTAGAGTAGATAATGATTTGTTCTCTATCACCCTGAAAGGCTTGACTAGACCTAGTGCAGGGGTCTGCAACCTTGACAATTTTAAGTCTTGTGGACTTCAGCTTCCAGAATTCTGGGAGCTGAAGTCCACAAGACTTAAAGTTGTTAAGGTTGCAGACCCCTGACCTAGTGTGTTGAAATCACAGGGATGCAGGCTCTGTGGAGATGGTAGGAAAAATGTGATGGTAAGAGCTGTCAATCAATATATTGTCTAATGAAGAGGCATGTTCCCCTTCCCTGGAGGCCTTAATAGAAGCTAGCTAGTCCTGCACTTCGCTTGACTAGATGACCTGAAAAGCCCCCAAGCATCATGCTTCTATGATTTTGTATGAAAGGAAGAAAAAAAAAGATGGATTTTATTGGCAAACCCCAGCAGCAATTTCACATTTAACTAATGAGCCTATCTAGAGCAGGCCATTTAATTTCAGGTTTGCACTAGATAAACCACAGTGAGCAATGAAAGGTTCAGTCTACCAAGACATTAATTATTTAAGAAATCATGGGTGTTTGGTTGTTCTGTTAGCTCCAGATTCCTCTGGAACAGAGGCCTGATTTTTGGACCCATAACAGGAACATCATACAGCATGTCGTAGCTATTTCTCTGCTGCTAAGGAAACAGAAGATATAGCTACTCCTGTCCTAATGAGCTGCTAGCAAGGAGGGAGGGGGGGAACCCTAAGAAATCATTTTCTGTCCTCCAGTTCAGAGGTCAATGTTCCGTTTGAGTTGAAAACATGTGAAATTTGCTGGTGCTTTCAGTCTCTTTTTAATAAATTAGTTCTTCCTCAAACTGAATTCTCAAGTACATTTCAAAGCCAAGCTAAATAAAACTGTGGGCTTAGCTCAGGGGTAGGCAACCTTGGCTCTTTTATGACTCGTGGACTTCAACTCCCAGAATTCCTGAGCCAGCATGGCTCAGCTTGGAAACCTCTCCCTTTCCCCTCAGCATGGCTGGCTCAGGAATTCTGGGAGTTGAAGTCCACGAGTCATAAAAGAGCCAAGGTTGCCTACCCCTGGCTTAGCTGAACACGTGAAGCTAATATAACATCAGTCACTGCTTATCTTACTCTGTAACCTGTTTACTATGACTAGCAGCTATTTCTGTGGTCTTAAACAGTGGGGAGATCTTACTCATTCTTGCAAGCTGTGATGAACCAGAGGCTAAATCAGTGTTTCTCAACTTTAGCAACTTTAAGATATGTGGACTTCAACTCCCAGAATTCAAGCAAGCTGACTGGGGAATTATGGGAGTTGATGTTCACACAATTGAAAAGCACTGGGCTAAATGTTGACCTTTTCAGGGCTGCTATAGCAATAGATTTTATGGCCAAACAACTGGTGTAAGAATATGCTGCTTTTCAACAACGCTCCCACTTTATAGCATAGGAGGCAACAAGTACAGTTATGTCTATCAGTTTGTGAGCTTGGAGATTGCATAGAAGAATCTGAGGTTCCTTCCCAAATTGTGACTCTGTTATGCTTTTTGTAACCTAGGACATGGGTCGGCCATCCGAAACGTCGGATGAGCCACACGGACCCGTTTGGCCCAAAAAAAAAAAACCCTGGGAGCCGCGCGTTCGCGCATGCGCGCGTGCGCGAGCCGTTCGCGCATGTGCGCGCACTGTTTGCGCATGCGCGCGAGCCGTTCGCGCATGCGCGCGAGCCGTTCGCGCACGCGCACCCGTTCGCGCATGCGCACCCCCTGCACGCGCACCCCCCGCACCCGCCCGTGCATGCGCGCATGCGCTCGCCAAAATGGCGGAGGAGGCTCCGGAGCCGCAGGTAAGGCCTCAAAGAGCCGCATGCGGCTCCGGAGCCGCGGGTTGCCGACCCGTGACCTAGGATGTTCCTCCAGTGGACAGTGCTTCCTTCTTCACAATGCGAAAGTCACTATGTCAGAAAGCAAAGAGGTTGTTTGCTTCTGATAACAAAAGAGCAGCAATCTAGAATTAAAGGAAACAATACTTATCCTTTCAGTCAAGATTTCCTGCAGTTTTAATTTGTTCAATTACCTTTGGATTAGCTGGGTTTATGATCTTACTTCTAAATCCTCCTCTTCTATGAGCTTTTTCCAGGTGGATAAGGACCCAGTCCCTTTACACATATAAACACAAGGTACTACATTTGGCACATCCACAGAGTGAGGAGCAAAAGGAGGTTGTTAAAATGGCACACTCTTCTTTTGTATCAGGCAGTGGCCTTAGCAATGTCTGTTCCTAGCTATCATTTCCCCTTTCTAAAAGCACCCTTGTAGCCTCATGCAGAAGCAGGATAGATTTTGCCTTGGTTGCCTGCAATCTCATTTACCCATCAACCTATCCTTAGAATGGCCAAACAACTGGTGTAAGAATATGCTGCTTTTCAACAACGCTCCCACTTTATAGCATAGGAGGCAACAAGTACAGTTATGTCTATCAGTTTGTGAGCTTGGCTGCCTCCTGATCAAGCTCTTCCCCTAGACCAGTGTTTCTTAAAATGTGACCCTAGTACCCATGGGGGTCCCTCAAAAACCTTTTCAGGGGCCTGCAAAATCTTTTTTTTTTTTTGCCAACCTATGTTGAAAAAATGGTGTGCAAATATCAACGTTATTTGCCTACCTATGCTGAAAAGCGATCATATTAAAATCCTCTCAAACATTTGACAGAATAGCAGCAGCAGTAGCAAATGTGTCCATTTTAATTTTTAATATGGTAAATAACAGTAAAAAAAAATAACCCCTAGAAATAAAGGCTCTTTTGGGGTCCTCCATAATTTTTAGAAGTGGGAAGGGGGAATGAGATGAGAAAAAAGTTTAAGAAACGCTGCCCTTGAATTACAGCCTTGAGTAACCATCCCTGATTATTGTACTAGCATTCTCAGATGCATTAAACTTCTGCCCCTAATTCTTGGTTAGTCTTGATCCTTCCCCAATGGTCCTCTCTTGCAGTAAGCTTCCAAATGTAGCTGCCAGTTCTCTTTAAAGTCAATAAAAAAGCTCTAAATATCTTTGAAATGCATTGGATAGGGCTCTAAAGGCTGACCCCCTGCGTGTTTCTTTCCCACCCACTCACCCCCAGGCAGTCATTCTTTTCCTACTTAGTTGGACAGCAACACAGCTATAGGATAAATTAATTAAAATACATTTCTTCCTTCATTTTTTCCCCTCTATCAAATATTTACCATATTGGGCTCTATTTGGCATTGCCCAGTGTTTCTCTTTACAGGAATCCCTTCAATGATATGCTGGGTGACCCAGCTAGTCAACCCTCGCTTGTAGAAGAGCATGTGGGAGAAAGCTACAATTATACAAATGCTGTTGTCCATGACTTGTAATTGCATTATCCCTTAACCCAGCTCCTCAGCTTCTCACATTCAGGTAAATGTGAGGCCTAATGTTCTCATATGCTCAATGTGTGGTATTATATTCATTAATATTGAAAGAGCGCATTTGGAGTGAACCTTATTATAATTTTTCTTTCACAAGGACCATCCATTTTACTAAATTACCGAAACTGTTGCAGCCTTTTAATTAAGAATAAATGTATACAGTGCACCATCCGCATTTTAAATATTTGAACCGTATATCAGCAAGTGAAAGAGCGTCTTGCCTTTAGGGTGACAGTTACATCGCTGCCTTTTGGCTTAAGGGAAAAAAAGAACATGCTTCTAGCCCTTATGATTACAAGTGTGGACTGAAGAGCACCTTCTCCCTTAGTCATGCATTGATTCTACAATAGATGTTCCATACATAGAAGGCTTTAACAGACCTATTTGGGAGGCCCCAGGAGCTCATTTTTGGAATGGGGAAAGAAGAGGAAGAACTGAAACAAAACCTAAGAACCTAAAAAAAGTCATACTAGATCAGACTAGAGGTAATTCCAGCCCAACCTTCCATTCCACTATGACTACAAGCAAAGGACAAGCATAAGAACAGACCATATTCAGGTTGGGCTGGAAAATGCTACTTAGTTAGATAAGACAGAACTGGATAAACACTTTAAATCTATCACTTCAGGATTAATGGAAAACAACAACAAAATGGACACAACTTTTCTAGGCTATCCTGTGAATAACATAGTTAGGTCAGTGACAGAAGAGGTCTCCATCCCAAAATCTTCCCTTAAAAAAATCTCGTCACTGAAGTTGAAAAAGCTAAGCAAGATCAGATCTGGCTTGAATTTGTCTGAGAGATCACCAAGAAATCCCAGGGCTGTAGGATGGATGGAGAAGTTGCACCAAGAAAACAAACATACAAACAAGCGAATAAACAGATTTGGCATGAATTTGGCTGAGAGGTCACCAGGGAATCCCAGGGTTGTAGGATGGATGGAGAAATTGCACCAAGAAAATAAATAAATAAATAAATAAATAAATAAATAAATAAATAAATAAATAAATAAATAAATAAATAAATAAATAAATAAATAAATAAATAAATAAATAAATAAATAAATAAATAAATAAATAAACAAACAAGCAAATAAACAAACAAACAAAATAAATAAAATAAATAATCCCAAAAGAATATAGTACCAAAGTTGGTTGCAAAAACAAACCCCGAATGCTATATAGATACTGAATATCCATATGTCTAGATTCTCAGTCATCCAGGTCATGATTGTCCCAAAGGTGCTTTTTCAGGAAGCAACTGGGCTTTCTTGGTTTTTTTGAAGAGGTTTTACTTCTCATCCAAGAAGCTTTTTCAGTTCTGACTTCTCCACCATCCAGTCAGAGCTGAAGAAGCTTCTTGGATGAGAAGCAAAACCTCTTCAAAGAAAAACAAGAAAGTCCAGTTGCCTTCTGAAAATGCATATCCATATATTCCTCAGGAGTCTAGCTTAAAGGGACAGATATTCTGCTAAGCGAGATTTACTCTTAACAAACATTAGAAAGGGATCTCTTTGTCTGAGAGGCTGGACAGCAATAACCAACTAAAACAGTTCTGGAGCAGACAGACTGTTCTTATGTTCCTAAGCTATTTCTAACATAGATATAACACGTGGCCTTCTCCAATTTGAAGAGACACTTGTGCGGCAGGCTGAGGCAAAGAGGCAGTCCCGGAACCAGCGAAATCCGGGGGCTGGACAGGGGACAGATTGTATCTGCCCTCAGTGTGGAAGGGACTGCCACTCTCGAATTGGCCTTTTTAGCCACACCACATGCTGGCTTAAGACTTCTTTCCAGAGCACGATACCATAGTCTCTCGAGACTGAAGGATGCCAATGGAATAACACGGGAAAGGAGACAATCCACTTTATAAAGAAATCTGCCACGGATTTTTATGGGAATGAAATAGCATCAAATATCACATCAGGTTCCAGTGTAGCACCAATGAGCAGTAATGATGAGAATTATTCATATTCAGTACTCTCTAATGAAATGTTACCCCAAAAATGTAGTTGGAAATACACCAACACAGGTGTTTTGACAAGTTGCATACAAAAACATATGTATCAGAAGTACTTGTGTTAACCCTCACCATACATAACAGATTGTTGCTTTAAAAATGTGTTTCTATTAGACAAAGTTACAGATGAGAAAGCATTTACATTTCTTAGCAGTAATTTTAAAAATTACATACAGAAGAATGACTGGAAATGAGTGATACATAAAATTTGTGACACTGACATGGATCAAATTTATGATATATGCATCTTCAAGATGAAAGTTTTCCTCTGATATCTCATTCCCAAATATAGTTGATTAAAAAAATTAATTACAGAAGGAAACAAAAGGCTTGTAAACATACTTACTAGGGATTAAGTCTCATTGAAAACAATGGTAACAGAGTTAATTGTTCTACATATTCTTCTATTGTAAAACCACTGTTACCCTTTATGAGGCAGAGATACAAATATGGATGTCTGAAATTCCATTTTACTTCTCAAATTCATTCTTGAAATTCATATGCAGCTGGTTTCTCCAAGCTGCTGTAAGGCAATTATGGCTCTTCCATCATAATAGATTTTAATTAGCTAGGGGAATATTGTCTTCTTTTGTGACACCCCTCACCCGCATAAAACTCTTTCAGCATAATACAACTTTTGTGACAGCTGCTTCCAGATTAAGTATCACCTGTCCATATTTTAATCACTTTTGCAACTAAAGCTTTTTCAAATCCAGCATAAAGCTTGCATTTATTTATCGATGAATCATGAATCAGAAAGCTCTAATTTTAACAAATATAACTTAGGGTTAGGATTAGAGTTATGTGTTTGATTCTATATATAAAACTAAATAAATTCATCTGGGCTTCCTCTAAAAAAACTGTATAGTTTTAATAACAATTGGAAAATTGGAGTAATCTTTTGTAGCATGCGTTGCTGGACATCAGGTGGCATATAAATCTAATTAATATAATAATAATAACCAAGAGACTGAAAAAGGTATTAAAGTCCAAACTCAGTGAGGAATTCAAGTCATTAGATGCACAGATGGAATAGGGGACTGGACTCAAGCAGAACTAAAGGCCCTGGATACGAAGACTAGAAAAATAATGACAATGAATCATTATTTTCATCCTTGGAGTGACATTTGCACACTCCACTTAGCATGGAAAATAAGTGAGTGTGGAATGTTGCAAGTACATCAGGCGATTGAAGAGGGAAAAAAGGCTTGGGAAGAATATCTGAAGAGGAGTGAAGAAGATGCAGTGAAGGCCTATTGAGTATTGGAGACACCAAACTAGCCTACAAGAAAGACCAAATGAAGAACAGAAAAGAGGCATGGGAAGACAAAGCTTTACATGACCAGTACATTTTAAAAAGTGGCAGGGAAAGCAGATAATAACAAGATCTGGCAATGGCTAAGAGCAGGAAAATTGAAGATGGAGCCTGAGGATCTAATTCTGGCTGCACAAAACCAAGCCTTAAGGACAAAGGATACAAGGCCAGAATCGAGAAGACGGCAACCAACAGCAAGTGCCGCCCCTGCAAAGAAGCTGAAGAAACAGTGGATCACCTGGTTAACTGCTGCAAGAAGATTACACCTTCCGATTACAAGCTACAGCATGACAAAGTAGCAACAATGCTGCCTTTGAAGTGCTGCAAGAAATATCATTTGCCTGCAAGCAAGAAATGGTAGGACCACAAAATAGACAAAGTAATAAGAAAATGAAGAAACTAAAATGCTCTCAGACTTTAGAATCCAAGCAGATAGGCACTTGCCACATAACACTCCAGACTTCACAACTGTTCATAAGAAAGACAAAAAAATGTCTGGATAGTGGATGTGGCAGTATTTGGAGACAGCAGAATAGAAGAGAAAAAACTGAAGAAGATAACAAAACAAAACAACCTGGAAAAAAAGAAATAGAACAATTGAGACAAAAAGAAAAGAAAAGTAGTACCAATAGTAATAAACACCATGGGTGAAATCCCAAAACAACTGGAGCTCCATTTGGACACCATTGGCATTGACAAAAACACCATCCGTTAATTGCAAAAGGCAGCTTTACTCATAAGAGCTTACATCTTGCGACAATATCTCTAAAACTATCAAACACTAACATCTGCCCATCCCAGGTCCTTGGGTAGGACTTGATAGGTGAACAAAAATGCCAAATTCAATCTGAACATCTGGCTGACTGTGCAACAAATCATAATAATAACTACCTTGATGTTCTTGTGGAGCTTCAACTCACCACAATGAATAGGTATCACATTCTGTCCCGCAAACTAGCTAATAAACACAAGTTTAGATTGTTGCATAAACCCACCCTGTGTGATTAAGATTCAGTGTGTTGTATGAATTAAATAATGACATCATCATGACTCAGCTTATAATAGGAATGTTTTCTGTTTAAATGTTCAATACACACATGCTCCCTAACTGGAACAGATTTTTTGTCATTTATTCTGATCATCAAAAAGGCTCTGCTGTGGACAGAAAAACAGTAAGAAAACAATCACAGCAATAATGGTCATGCAAGATATTGCAGCATGTATATCGACAGCTCAGGCAGAAAATAAAGGGCTGTTGCTGAATTAAGTTGGAATACTGTGTTTGTCCTGAAATTGTTTTTTCAAGAGTAATAGGCAAGTACAATGTGGTGGAGCAAGAGCCATACTGTAGTTTACTCTGTCAAGCACAAAAATCTCTCCAATTCTGCTCTCTCACCTCTGCACCACATTTTCAGTCTAAATTGTGCATATTTCTCCAGCAATCTCCCTACTTTCTTCAGTGGCACTAATTTTTCTATGGCATTTTTCTTGTTAGCGCATCTTCTGATTCCACCAAATGCATCAACGGGATTTTGTAGTTACATTTTTCCCAATATGAAAAATTGAAAAATAAATAAAGCTCTCAGTAGCATCCATTCAGTCCATCAGTTTGCTTTGCTTTTCCTTTGTGAGATCATGCTTCCTGACGGTGCTGACAGGTAGATGAGCTCACAAAGGAGAAGTAAATAAAACTTTTTGGTGGGCTGAATGAAAGTTCTTGTGGGCATTAAGTATTGGTGGCTTAGATCAGGTTTTGTTTTCATTTTACTACATTTACAAAGCTTAGTTTTAGTTTATTTTTCAGTATTTATTGGCTTGCTTATTTATCTTATTCATCTTCACACACAATATTTATTATACTTATTTATTATATTTATTTATTATTTATTATATTTATTTATTATATTTAATATATTTATTTAGTTTAGGATTAGGTTAGTTTAGTTTAGGGCATTAAGAATGGAGACATTTCCTATACTATGCAGGGAAACTCCTGTTTGAGGTAAGAGATCCTCTTTTTTATTTATTTACTTGTCAACTGTGTAACTCTAGGATGAGTTCAAGATTCAAAGAGGTAACATGACAGGTAACATGACATAAATAATAATAATAAAATCCCCCTTCCAAATTAATGTTTAACATCGCTTGCCTCTTTTAAATTTTATATACTGTGCTCATATTTTTAATATTGCATTTGTTCAGTACCTAGAGTCTCTCTGTGAGGGACATGGGCAGTTCTTAAATATGATAAATAAACAAATAAATAGTGTGTGTTCTAGTCTTCTGGCATCCTAAATTGTATTGGCCATTACTCCTAGTTAACCCCAATCCTATCCCATGTCCTCTTTTAGCACTGGAAAAGGTTCAGAGTGACATTGATCCCTATTTCAATTCACCAGGTGTAATGGGGGAGGGGAGAGAGCCCCCCCACTTCTTCCTATTGTTTTTGCCTGCGACAGATGGAGACAATTGCTGCAATGCATGGATGTTGTCCCCTCCCCCATGTACCTGTTCCCATGACAATCAACCCATTTGCTTATATTACTGACTGCTCCCTCGCTATACACAACAGTGGAACCAGAACAGTACACGGAGCAATGTCTTCTCTGATAATCAACCCAGAACTATGTCAGAGGAAAGATGGATAGCAGCTGGCACAGGCTGACTGATTTAATAGTATTTTTATACTGCTGACTCCATAGGAACTCTTGACAACTTACAAACAGCTACATAAAATACATACAACTAGTAGTCACGAGGCCCAGAGTCACCCCACACTAAACTAAAGATGGGAAGATCCTAGCTTCTGACCATGTTGTCAATTGTTTGTACAGCAAGGTTTATATTGGAAGAAGAGGGCCATTAAAACATCACTTTAACTGCAGAGCAACTAAAGGGCAGCTTCAGCGGTCCCTGCAGCTGGCTAGAGGTTAAATTCAGGTGATGCCATGAGGCAGATTTTAGAAAGAATACCCTCTCTTGTGGCATTAGAAATAGAGTTTAGATGACTTTTCTTGATATGCTTGGCTGTATTGTTCCAAAGGCAAATGTGATGAAAAAGATTGCTAATATTCTGCCTGCTAATTTTTGCTGAGAAGTTATTCATCAGCTAAATTACTGCCTCTTTCATCTGGCTAGTTTTGATTAGACAAAAATGCTGTTTGATATATAATTTAGTGTGAGTTGTTTTTTTATTGAAATTGTTATATTTTTTTTCAAAATAAGATCTGATTTTTCTTCAAGTACAATCTTCAAATATAGGATTGTACTAACGTGATTCTATTCTAATCTACTTGTTTTTAATCTATTTCAGAGAATTCAAAGACACCTGTACCGCTTTTTGGGACTCTCTCTGCTTCCTTCTTAACCCAACCAGGGACAACCAGGACCAGCTGCACTGCTGTGACTCAGAGATGCAGTCAAGTGACATCACATTTTACACCTCTTCCCTTAACAACGACAATGGCAATTGGTCCCAATTTGGTCCCACTTGAAGTCTTGCTTTGACCAACAGCCTTGCCAGCCAAGTTGATACCTTCCATCTGCCCAAATGTCCATCCTCCTCCTCACCAGAGGAGCCAGATGAACAGTGTCTCTGCCATGAAAAATATGGTGAGATGTAATTAAAAGAAACACATACCAGCTTGGTCATTAGTTGGCAGTAAAAGAAGCCAGCACAGCTATTGAACTGTTTAGATTCAGAAACCCAATTCTTTGCCTCAGAAACAACAAAGCTCTGTAATGAAAGAAGTAGGAGAATTGAAACAAAGAATCATTGAGCATCTAGAACAATACAGCATATGGTTGCCTGCACTGGAGCTTGTTCCAAGAAAACAGCTAGCACAAGCATTAAAAATACTGGCAATACTGTAATCGCGAATATAAGCACCAGCTCACTGCAAGAAACAAACCAATGAATGTGCAGTGCAACTTCAGATATGATTGAATATCTGGGATGCAAAATTAACAAACACGAAAAACAGCCAAACAGTGCACTATCAAAATGGAAGATTGCACTGGAAAATCAGCAAGCTGGGATCAGATGCAAGTGGGGTAGAACAGATGAAAGAAAAGAAACTGAAGAACAAGACCAAATAATACCGGATCAAAAAATATCACCTAGAAATGAGGAAAATTAAGGAAGCTTTGGAAATACTAAAGCAGCAAACAACAGCTATAGCCAAGAAGATCAGCAGACATGAAGTTCAGATTCCATATTACAGGCAGAATCTCCAATTTCAATTCAATCAGAAACATTCCAACCAATCCATCAATTGAGAGACTGCATCAAATTAATCAACACTTGACAAGGAAGACACAGTTCAGCTTTGGATGCAGATATGGGAGAACCCAAAGAAATACAATAAGAACATAGCTTGGCTAAAGGGGGTGGATAAGAATAAAGAAAAAAGCTGAAATGAAAGAACTTCTAATAGCAATAGAAATGGTGGAGACAAAAAGCAAAGATCAAGAATTGATCAGCACCAGGTAAAGATGAACTGCATGATATTTGGTTGAAAAATCTGACTGGTCTACACCCACTCATTGCCAAGCAGTTCAATAATTTGCTGCAAGGAGATGAAATTGAAGAGTGGTTAACATCTGGCAAAACCTATCAGGTAATGAAAATCCAGCAAAAATGGACCACCAGGCAACTACTGGCCAAATACCTGCTTACCAACAACTTTCAAATTGCTAAGTGGTGTGGTAGCTGATGCAATCCAACGTGTTTAGCTGAAAACAAGCTCTTTCCACCTGAGCAGAGAGGAAACTGCCCTAACAGCAGAGGAAAAACAGTTCAGCTCCTGATTGACAAAGTGATTCTGGGGAAATTGCAAGAAAAGCAAGACCAAGTTGAATGCAGCATGGATTTGACTCCATGCCACATTATTGGATAAACAAGAGCTGAGAAATAACATGAGTCAATAGAAACAGCAGAAGCTTTGTCCAAGATCTATGGCACAATAGAAGAGATTGCTAATCAATGATGAGAGACTGGGAGAGATTAATATCAAGAGAGGAATATTTCAAAAGATTTGTTTTCATCATTACCATTTGTCATTGCACTTATTCCTCTGTCAAAAATACTGAATAATTCCAAGAAGAAACACATCAGTTTAACATGAATCTTGTGAAAAAAGGCAATTGAAGAAAACAAAGGGATTAATAAAGCAAAATGCAAGCTTATAAATACAAGAAAAAAGGTTTTTGCATTAAAACGTGAAGATGGTTCAGTGTATAGAACAAGACAGAAAATGTTAGAAATAATTGGAAAATTCTGTTCAGAGCTATACAAAGATGAAGATCACTCAAAGTAACAACACCCACAAAAGAGGAAATGCCAGACAATGAAAAATGGCAAAGGTTCAGGAAATGACTGTGTTACGGTTGAAATGCTAAAAGCTGGTGGTCACCGTTTATACAAGATGCTAGCAAAACTACATGTGAGATACCTCAGAGAAGAAAAAATACCCAATGCATGGAAAAATGATGAAGTGATTCTTATTGTGGATGCAGATGATCATTACAAATACCTGAGCATCTCTCAAGCTGACAACATCAAGCACACTGAAGTGAAGAAAAAGGTTGGAAGTGTATACATGAAGAAAGTGAAGAAGATCCTAAAGTCCAAACTCAGTGGAGGAAATGCCATCAAGGCAATCAGTGCCTGGGCAATTGCAGTCATTAGATACAAAGCTGGAACAGTGGACTGGACTCAAGCAGAACTAAAGGCCCTGGCTAGGAAGACCAGAAAGATAATGAAAATGAATCATGCTTTTCATCCACATAGCAATATTGACAGACTTTACTCACCAAGAAAATGGATGGGTGTGGAATGTTGGAAGTAGTTCAGATGACAGAAGAAGAAGAAAAGAGCCTTGGAAGAATATCTGAAGGGTAGTAAAGAAGATGCATTGAAGCTAGAACACCAGGAAAGCTTACTGAATACTCAAGAAACCAAATTGGCCTACAAGAAAGACCAAATGAAGAGCAAAAAAGACATATGGAAAGACAAAGTACTACATGACCATTATATTTAAAAAAAGTAGGCAAAGTAACAAAATCAGGTAATGGCTGACAGCACGAATGTTGAAGAAAGAGACAGAGCTGCATAAGACCAAGCCTTAAAAACAAATGCATACAAAGGCAGAATTGAGAAGAAAGGGAGAAAAATCACAAAATACAAAGACCTTGCAAATAGAAGTTGAATGACTGTGGGAAAAGAAAGCAGAAGAAGGTCTTGTCCTTCAGGGACAGATTTTGCTGAAGGACAGGAACTTTACGTCATGAACTCATTTTACAAAAAAAAAGGCTAGCAGAAAATGGATGTGGAAGAGTCCATTTGGGTACACAAGTGAAATTGACTACATCATGTCAAATGTTAAAACCGTATTTTGCAATTTTACTGTCATCAATCACTTTAACTTTGTAAGTGATCGCAGAATGGCATAAGCTAAAGTGAAGATAGACTGTTGAACAGAGCATATGAAAATGATAAACACATCATGAAAAACAAAAATAAAGAGTGATAAGCTATTAGAGAAGGAAACCGATTTTGAGATTAATTTATCAAACTGCTTCGCTCAATTACAAGATTTGGAAGAGATGAACATTACAGTCAAAAATGAACCAACAGTCAAAAATGAACTCGAACCTGTTATATCTATAGCACCACCAGAAAACACTTTGTACAGTCAAAAATCTCTAATGAAAGTTGATTTAATGAAAAAACAACAGGCAATGAAGAATACTGGAAGTTTCACTAATAAATTGGAGTATGTTGAACTTTGTAAGACCATAAGAAAACGTATCCAAGAAGAAACACATCAGTTTAACATGAAGCTTGTGAAAAAGGCAATTGGAGAAAACAAAGGAATTAATAAAGCAAAACATAAGCTTATAAATAAAAAAAGAGAAGGTTTTTACATTAAAATGTAAAGATGGCTCTGGGTGTAGTACAAGATAGGAAATGTTAGAAATAACTGGAAAATTCTATTCAGAGCTATACAAAGATCAAGATCACTCAAAAGTAATAACACCCACAAAAGAGGAAATGCCAGACATCCTAGCAGAGGAAGTATCAAATGCCATAAAATCAATAAAAAATGGCAAAGCTTCAGGAAATGACTGAAAGCTGGTGGTCACAGTTTACACAAGATACTAGCAAAACTACATGCGAGATGCCTCAGAGAAGAAAAAATACCCTATGCATGGATGAAGTGATTATTATTCTGGATGAAGATGAGCATCCTTTAAGCTAACAACATCAAGCACACTGAAGTCAAGAAAAAAGTTGGAAGTGAATCCATGAAGAGAACAGTGGACTAGACTCGAGCAGAACTAAAGGCCCTGGAGAGAAAGACCAGAAGGACAATGAAAATGAATCATGCCCTTCAACCACACAGCAATGTTGATCCACACAGTAATGTCTACTCACCAAGAAAATGGGTAGATGTAGAATGTTGCAAGTAGCTCAGACAATTGAAGAAGAAGAAAGAGCATTGGAAGAATATCTAAAGGGTAATGAAGGAGATGAACTGAAGTTGGAATACCAGGAAGGCTTACTGAGTATTGGACAGACCAAAATGGTCTGCTAGAAAGACCAAATGAAGAACAGAAAGGAGGCATGTGAAGACAAAGCTTTACATGACCACTACATTAAAAAAGTAGCAGTGAAAGTATATAATAACAAGACCTGGCAATGGCTAAGAGCAGGAAAGTTGAAGAAAGTGACCAAGTGGCTAATGCTAGCTACACAAAGACCAAGCCTTAAAGACAAATGCATACAAGTCCAGAATTGAGAAGACAACAAGTGCCACCTCTGCAAAGAAACAGTGGATCACCTGGTTAGCTGCTGCAAGAAGATCGCACCTTCCGATTACAAGCAACAGCATGACAAAGTAGCAACAGTTGTGCATTGGAAGATCTGAAAGAAATATCATTTGCCTGCAAGCAAGAAATGTTAGGACCATAAAATAGAGAAAGTAATAACAAAATGAAGAAGCTAAAGTGCTCTGGGACTTTAGAATTCACGCAGATAGGTACTTGCCACATATTCCAGACTTCACAATTGTTGATAAGAAAGGGGGGGGGAGTCTAAATAGTGCATGTGGCAGTACCTGGAAAAGCAGAACAGAAGAGAAAGAACTGGAGGAGGTTACAAAACACAAAGATCTGAAAAAAGAAATAGAACGACTGTGGCAAAAGAAGGCAAAGTAGTGCCAATAGTAATAGACACCATGGGTGAAATCCCAAAACAACTGGAGCACCTCTTGGACACCATTGGCATTGACAAAATCACCATCGGTTAATTTCAAAAAGCAGCTTTATTCACAACAGCTTACATCCTGTGGCAATATCTCTAAAACCATCAAACATTAACATCTGCCTATTCCAGGTCTTTGGGAAGGACTCAATAGATCTGTCTAACTGGGCAATGAGCCATAATAATAACGTGATGTCTCTCCAGTAAAAAAAATATGATGAGACATAAGTCACAGAAATCCATACCAACTTGGTGGCTGCCCTGTTACAAGAACAGTGCCAGGTGTCTGAGTTCCTGGATATCTGGGGAAAAATCAGGTTTGGTAGCTGAATAACAAGGACCAGCAGCTGAAGAACTATTGGAAGAAAAGATGTTTACCCTTACAAAGAAATAATGATCTGTTATTACACATTAAGCCCAATAAGAAGAGGATATTTGGAACAAATGCACTGGAAAGAACAACATCCAGAATCATAAGTAACAGAACAGAGGCTAACAGATCAACACTGATTTATCATACAAAATATTCACAGAAGAAGAATTGGAAGAATAGCAAAGGTCTACTCAGAGCAGAGAAATCAAAGTTTGCCATAAGTAATCCAGACTGCAGAGACAAACCAGAGGGAACTGTAGTAGAGGAAGCCATCACACCTATGGAATTGTTTTTATTCCAAAGCATCAGATCTGTGAAAACCTAGAACCTAGAATAATAAAGTTGGAAGGGATTCTGAAGATCTTCTAGGTCCAACACCCTTTACCATTGCAGACAGATGGCTGTCCAGTCACTTCTTAAAATTGTTCTCACTGTCAGGAAATTTCTCCTTAATTCTAGGTGAATCTCTCCTTTATAATCTTACTTTTTGTCCTGCCTTCAGGTGCTTTGGAGAATAGCTTGACCCCCTCTTCTCTATGTCAACCCCTCAAGTACTGGTAGATAGCTATCATATCAATCCAGACTTTTCTTCCATAAACCAGACAATGACCAGACCAGAACTGGTAAAGTAATTCTAAAGTACTACTTCTTGGTAAGATAGAAAAATGTGGGAATAGATAGCATCACCACCAGATGGATTCATTACTGGCTGCCTAACTGCATTCAACACTTCGTCCCGAATGAAACTACATCTAAATGGAGGGAAGCAGGCAGTGGGGTGTCTCAAGTTTCTGTCTTAGGCCCAATACTCTTAATACCTTCATAAATGATTAAGAAGAGGGAATAGCAAGGGGATTCATCAAATTTGCAAACAACACCAAAGCTGGGGAGAATAGCCAACCATTTAGAAGATAGACTCAAGATAGAGAAGAATCTTCACAGACTTGAATACTGTGCCCTATCTGACAAAATACAATTCAGTGGTGAGAAAAGTAAGGCAAGAAATGTCAAATGTACAAAAGGACTCTATCGGGTTCATCCCAAAGACCTGGAAGATGATCATCACAAATACCTGAACATCCTTCAAGCTGATAACATCAAGCACACTGAAGTCAAGAAGAAATTGGAAGTGAATACGTCAAGAGTGTGAAGCAGATCCTAAAATCCAAACTCAGTGGAGGAAATACTATCAAAGCAATCAGTGCCTAGGCAATTGCAGTCATTAGATACAAAGCTGGAACAGTGGACTGGACTCAAGCAGAACTAAAGGCCCTGGATAGGAAGACCAGAAAGATAATGAAAATGAATCATGCCCTTCATCCACACATCAATGTTGACAGACTCTACTTACCAAGAAAATGGGTGAGTGTGGAATGTTGCAAGTAGCTCAGAGATTGAAGAAGAAAAAAAGAGCATTGGAATAATATCTGGAGGACAGTGAAGAAAATGCACTGAGGCTAATATATCAGGAAGGCCTACTGAGTATTGGAGACACCAAACTGGCTTACAAGAAGCACCAATAAATATCTAAACCATACCTGTGATATATTACTTGAATTATTAACTAGCCACAAGCTTACCTAGACAGTTTGAACTGAAAACCAGAAAGTTAGTGACTATTTGCTAAGCATTACATCTATTTAGTGATATTAATACATTATTACCTGCCTCATAGAAATGGAGGCAGCTTCTAGAAATTCAACAGGGACTGCTAGGATGTTATGCCCAGAAAGGACAGGAAGATGGAGATGTAAGGGTGCAGATGTTCCCTGGAAGGCATTCACAAATGCAGTGAAAGAACTAAGGGAAGAAGTCATTTTTGGGTATGCATGCTGACATATGAATGTGCGTGTGTATTTTTGCGCACCGTCAACCCAGCACTGCATGCAGTCTTCAAGAACCAAACAAATTTCCCCTGATAATGTCTAGTGTCAGGATATGCTCTAGACACTAGCACTCAGTGTAGTTGTGGGTGAGTACAGCCAAGATTTTAGCAGGTGCTCTGGTTTTGTGGAAAAAGATGCATTTGTTGTCTAGCTTTCTCCCTGGGTTGCTCTGAAAGCTTTCCACGATGTAGGTTATGAAACCTAAAGTAAAGTGAAGAGAAGATGAATTAGTGTGTTTTCCCTACAGTGCCCAATAGTAGCACTTTGTGTTGAAAACCTATTTTAACATGCACATTATTTATTTAATCCTTTTCCATCCTTCTCCAAACTGCATCATGTTTTTTAGTACCGGAACAGTAATTTTGAGAAATAATGAAACTAATAAAACAAGGCATACTGCACCTACCTAAAAGATAATAAAACAGCAGCCAACCAATTTTTTAAAAGTGTGCTAAGTGCTACATGGTGTGGAAATCACGCCTTCCCACATACAAAGCCTTCTTTAAAAGCCAAGTGTTGATTGAAAGACATAATGAGAAAGTATGAAGCTAGCAAGTGCAATGATTGGGGAAAGGCAAGTTTCTTATTATTCTACCATGATTAGCTGCAACAACCAGAGAAAGTTTTCTTTCTCTGAACTTCGTTTCAGTCACAATTTCTTTTGCAAATTAGTTCTATTTAATTTTTGCCGACATTCCGTATTTGATCTCAGCTGGGAAGCAGAATATTTGGGGAACTTAAATTGAAAACAGTTCAGCACTCCTCAGTCGCCCTGAGCACAGACATTTTTTTTTTAGTCCGAAAAAGGGAAAATATGCTTGCCCCTTCTGAGATTCTGAAATCTGGCTTGTGAGCCATGCGTGAGTAACTGCAGGGGACAGGGGAGGTAAAACTCATGAGTTCTTTGCATCAGCCATCCTGATGCAACCACATAAGCTCCTCAGATTCTTGATTCCTTTGGCATCATTGCAATTTGCTTTGGAGGGCTCTGCTTTGACGGACCAAGGCTTCCCATGAAAATAGGCTGCTCCAAAGGAAAAGCTCCCTTGACCTTCATAAAACTCTTATTGGGCGAACGATGCTGGCTTTGCAACCTTTTCAAGGATGCTAAGAGGAAGCCGCACTAAATGAAGCCATGCCTATCTGGGATTTCTATATTTTATACGGATCACTGAAACAGCATCAGAATGGTCTGGCTAAAATAAGGGTCAGGTTATTTAAGCTTCCTCTACTGAATGTGAAGCTGAAAGGCTTCATTTTCAGCTCAGGATTAGTTCCTTCCTATAGAATTTTATCTAAAATTATACCTCATCTTTTCTCATTATGGTGGTCATATTGTTTTTCCTAATGGAAAAAAAAAATCTGCTGAGATGGATGCCATTTGGGATGGAGGAGGGTGGCAGGAGTGGTTTATATTATTATTTCTCTCTCTCTCTCTCTCTCTCTCTCTCTCTCTCTCTCTCTCTCTCTCTCTCTCTCTCTCTCTCTCTCGTACACAGCCCCCCTAAAATAGGGACAAATTCAGGTGTGACCTTATTTTTAAGCAATCTGCAGAAAATAAAATAATATGTGGATTAAAATCATTCTTTCTTTTCAAAACAGGCACTTTTCTGAATATTGCAGTGCAGTCCTTGGTTCAACAATTCCATGGAAAAGGATGCATTGGGGAAAACATGCAGATGTAAGGTTATAAAACTAAATGAACACTTTTCTTATTATTAAAGAATGCAGACTAGCATGGAACGTGGACCAAATTGACTGTTGATCAAATGTATGAAAATGCACTGGATATGGTTCATTTGGTGATCTCTCACACTTCATGTTCTATTTGGAAAACAGACATTCTTCAATTTTAGTGTTAATCTCTACAGAACATTAATTACAACAGTTTATAGGTCTACATGCTAGATGGCCAATATACCAATCCAATCATTTTTCTCTTTTGCAGCTTAAGGAAGGTTCAAATACATGTGCAGATTTTATAAGGGTGAAACTCTCCCCCCCAATTTAGGAAGCTATTTCACAATTTCCCAGAGGCCCTTGGATCCTACACCAATAATGCCACATATACTTTTCACAAAAGGCTACAGAAGAAGAATAGGGCAATCCCCAACTTCACACAGTGGAACTGACATCTTTGACATGAGAACCTGACAGCCCTAAAAGTGGTGCTCTATACAGTATTGTTTATGAGAATTTCTGGTTTCATGTCTCTTATTTATTTGATTTTTTTTAATCCTATCTCTTCTATTTTTATAAGTAACTCAAGGTAGTGAGCATATCTAATCCTCCTCACTCCTCCTATTTTTCCCACAACAACTAACCTTGAGAAGTGGGTTGGGCTGGGAGAGAGAGAGTGACTGGCCCAGGGTCACCCAGTGGGCTTTTATGCCTAAGGTAGGACTAGAACTCATGATCTCCTGGTTTCTAGGCCAGCACCTTCACCACTATAACAAACTGGCTTTAATATAAACACGGACATCATAGCTTCAACTCCTGCTACTTTTTTCTCCCTCCCACCCCATTCTGTTTATTTAGTCCATAGTTGGATGACACTTTGCCCCCTGAGAGCTACATTTCTGTGCCATCACATAAGGCTGCATGGACAGCATGCAGTACATATCATATCACATCATATCACACCCCATTCCACACAAAAGTGAGACTTTTCCTCTCCCTTCTGTTCAAAAACATTCTCTCTCAGGTGTACAGCAATCATCAAAGCCCTTTACTGGTAGATAAAGGAAGTAATAAGATGTTACTATTCTTCCCATCAACGGCAAAGCCAAATGCTCCATTTTGCTGTCATCAACCAAGGACACCCAACAAATCTGGCTTGCGAAAGTGCCCTTTGATAAGCCAGAGGTTTGGCAATGCCACCCATTTTTTTGTGGCAAAGCAGCTCAGTAAGACTTCCTGAGGGCTGCATATATTCCTGGCAATGCCAGGATCAAGCCTGATTGCGGTCATTTCATCACAGTGATTTTGAGACATCCGACCATTACAGTTGTGCCAAAACATGGGGAATGAGTTGAAGCTTTTTATCAATTCAGAAATGAATGGGTGACACAGTAAAGTTTCTATGAGCATCTAAGTGAGAAAATGGTCAAAGAATTTCAGGAAAATGCAAATGCTTTTGTCATGTTTGAATTGGTTTATTACATGCATTGTTCTAGGATGGATCTTGAGAGAGAGAGAGAGAAATAGATAGATAGATAGATAGATAGATAGATAGATAGATAGATAGATAGATAGATAGATAGATAGATAGATAGATAGATAGATAGATAGATAGATAGATAGATAGATAGATGATAGATAGATAGATAGATAGATAGATAGATAGATAGATAGATAGATAGATAGGTAGGTAGGTAGGTAGGTAGGTAGGTAGGTAGGTAGGTAGGTAGGTAGATGATAGACAGACAGATAGATGAAAGAAAGAGAATCAGCATTGTTGAATTTGCTTTTTAAAAAAGATGTAAGTTACTATAACTTTCACAATTGGTGTTGGAGCCTGCAGTCCTAACCACCATCATTAAGGTCTAAAGAGGAGAGACAGCAATGAGCAAAGTGTCCCTTTCTTTGTGATATTGGGCTGGTTTCAAACACTGTAGGATGTCCTTGTCCATTTAATCTTCTTTTCTTCCACCACACTGCCATTTATTTCTCTAACTTGATTATCCTTCCTTCTTCCTTTTCCTACAACCCATTTTTCAGTTTTGGGCTCAGCAACTCAACAAGAGATTTCCTAACTGAAGTTTTCTGGAATGAGGTTTTCTATGTTTCCTAAAATGTTATTTACCAAAGCATCTAAAAATGTGCCTTTGCAAATTATGCAAGTACTGGGAGACTCAAAGAAAGAGACTGTCAAAGAAAAACTCAGAAATTTTTGAGAAACGTGTGTTTCTTCTTGCTTTTCAGATAGAATCAAGATGACACGGAGCACAACCCCCATGGCTGCAAAGTCCATTTAATTCAGCTCAGTGCTGTTTTTACTGTCTGCTAAATGGGCAGCTTTTGCGAGAAAGCAGAGAGAAGGGCAATCAAGAGAAAAACAGAGTTATCCAGTTCACAACATAAATCTAGCCAACAAATGCATTCTCTGGTAACAGATCACACAACAGAACTTGTTTACTATAGCACTATTTGGAGATTTTGGATCTAAAACTTTATTAATCATTCATGGACCGTTCCTGCTGAAGAGAAGGATGTTGTTAAAAAATTCTTTTCCTTCTGTGAGGCAGGAGCAAAATGTCTACCATGAAAATGGGGTGAATGGGGAAATGAAAGTTTGACCGATCAAATGCTTCTTAGATTGAGACTGACCGGGCTCTTGTTAGGGTTATTCTTACCAAGGATTTCTTGTATTCCCAATCAAGACATAGATTAAAGCCAGCAACAGCATATTGCTCATTCTCATAGCTACTTTTAGTACTTTTACATCCTGGGACTGCTTTTAGCCTAGAGCAGGGATAGGGAACCTTGGCTCTTTTATGACTTGTGGACTTCAACTCCCAGAATTCCTGAGTCAGCACAAGTCCACAAGTCATAAAAGAGCCAAGGTTCCCTACCCCTGGCCTAGAGAGAAAGAGGAAAAAATAACTCTTTCCTAACCCTCTTTGGGATTGTGGCATCTTGGTCAAGACTCCTGATTTGCACTTTCCAAATACAGCCTCAGCCCTTGTCACCAAACAACCCACTCTGTCTGTGGAGATTCTCAGTCATCCAAGTCATTTGTCTTTTTCCTTGACCCCTCTTTCAACATAGGAGAAGAAACCCACCAGGACAAGTTTCAGCAGTCCATCTGCATTTAAAAGACAAAGGCCACTCTCAAAGACAGCAAAGTCCACATTTTGGACTGAGAGAACTGCTGGTTTGAAAGAGGGGTCAAAGAGGCCATCTATGTCAAAACTGAACACCCCTCCCTCAACTGAGGAAGAGGGATACAACATTATCTATCTCCAGTCTACAACAAAGTTCTTTCAGTTCTTTCATTTGCATTATTCAGGCAACCCTGTCGACACAGATAAGCCTCCAGATGGCATCAACCATTCTCTAAAAGAATGCAAATAACCAGTTGTCTGCCAATCCTTCCATTCCCCACCGCCTAGTTAGAGCTAAAGAAGCTTCTTGGATGAGAAGCAAAACATTTTCAAAGAAAAACAAGAAAGTCCAGTTGCCTTTTGAAAAAGCACCTTTGGGACAACCCACTCTGTCATTTTGATCCTTCCTGCTGGGTCCTCCCTGGCAGGTTTCTGCTGCTTCCAAGGATTCTTTCTCTACCTGGGCCTGGATTCACACAATACCTCCAGTTCACATAGCAGAAATTCAGCACCAACAACTTCCTCTATGGCCTAGGACAGGGGTATTCAAACTTGGCCCTTTTATGACTTGTGGACTTCAACTCCCAGAATTCCTCAGCCAGCATGCCTGGCTGAGGAATTCTGGGAGTTGAAGTCCACAAGTCATAAAAGGGCCAAGTTTGAAGACCCCTGGCCTAGCAGATTTCCTCCTTTTCTCTAAAAGATAGTTGTATCAGCTTTCGGGTGTGTTAATTTTGCAACTCTGTCCCAACCTAGGCTTCTTGTCCTGACACAATGATTTCTGCATGTTTAAGTTTTATTGCTTTAAAATATTGAATGCCAAATTAAATATTTCTTCTGGGCTGAAAGAAATGTGATTTTGATGGGAGGAGCTAGAATAAACTTATTTTGAAACAAATAAGAGTTTGGTGTTCTAATTCATTTTAAGGCAGTTCATAATGGGAAAGAATGATGCAACCTCTCGATCAGTTTCATTTTCAACTCCCTGTTAAAATGCAATGTGAAATAATTCACAAGTTATATACCATATTTCAAAATCAGTCTTCAACAAATCTCATAATCAAGGGTCCTACACCACAATGGAATGAGTGATAATTAGCTCACACTGCAAGTGGCTGAAGCAGAATGAAACTAATAATTAGATTATTAAGATTTACCATTGAGTAGAATAGGGCAGCTCTACTTGGGTTGCAGATTTGGATGACCACCAAATGGCAGCAAATGGAGCTTTCTCAATCTTTATACAGTATACCATCTAGTAATTATCTGGACCAGTAGCGTGGATATGATACACCTAAAGTAGAGTCCAATGAAGTCCAACCTGCTGACAGAGCAGCTTCAATCCAGAATGCTAGCCAAACATCATTACCACACCACTACAGCACCAACAATTGTTTTCACAGTAGTGTAAACTTCCTGTTACAGTTTGGTTCTCCACTTTTTAGTCTAGTACGTGCTCCTGTTGATCACACAGCAGCATCTGCAAGCCAACACTGAGTGATGAAAATTTCAGCAATGCCTCACTTCTCTTAGAAAAATCAAATTGCATCCTCTTGCTTCAGATGTGAATGAAACTTGCATTCCAACAACTTTATCCTGTGCTTGTAAATGTGGTTTCTTTTTTTGGGACTGGAGACCCTCCTTGCTTTCCAGCTACTAGTTAGTGTTTCATTCTGCTGAATGAGGTGAAAAGTCTTCAGCTTCAGTTTTAGGAGCCTCCTCCTTACTGGGTCAACTGCCGTGCAACCCTCTCAGAATTTGCTGAGGGATCACTAGAATACTACCTTTAACAGGTTTGATCTACAATTCTGATTTGGAGCCAGGGAGGCTCTTCAGTGTGCTTTGTAAACTATATAAAAAATTACCTTACCTTTCAAACAGTAGTTGAGAGACGGTTTGTAAGGCAATCAGACAAATGTCCACAAATAGTGAAAGAAGGGGAGAAAAATGCTTTTTAATTCATAGAGCAGCGGAATCTCTAGGCAATGGGCCAGCTTCAGTCAGAAAGCCCACTGACATTGGCATTCTCTAGACCAGGGGACCCCAACCTTTTGGGCACCAGGAACCGCTTCTGTGGAGAGAGGTTTTTCCGTGGACCGGAGGGGGCCTGATTTTGTGTGCTGCCTGCATCCCGCGGATGGGGCTTTGCTTGTTTGTGCAGCCCGGTTGCTGGCATGCTTCGGCCCGGTGCCGGTCCACGGACCGGACGTTGGGGACCCTTGCTCTAGGCCCAGTCTTCACTTATCTCAGCCCTGACAATAATTGTCTGAAGATGTGTCTGAATGCCAGGGTCATAGACAGCTCTATGCAGAAACCATTTGGGATTCACAGATAGTATAGATATTGTGGAGACATCACATGGGAAATTATTGGCAAATGGGAAGGCTGATGGTATGCCAGACATCTTAGCCAGATTGGGGTACAGAGGGCAAAAAATTATAGACCCAATGGCATTCCTGTGCACAAATAAAAAACGAATTTACAGGAGAAAAGTTTCTTGGTAAAGCATATTTTTAACAAAATGAAGAAAAAAAACTTTGAACAGGTGCATGTTTATAAACCCCCCAGGCTGTATTTCCCTCTTATTTCAGAACTGGAATACCTTGTCTTATAAATAATTATTCATTTTCCCAATGGAGACCCCAATACACACACACACACACACACACACATTCCAAGTGTGCTGACTTATACATTTGATAAAAATACTGTAACTTTGCAGTGCAGGTAAACATCAGGAGACGGCATTGCTGAGAGACATCTCAAATTCAATTAAATAAAGAAAAGGGAGCTATAAACTGATACCAGGGCTTAGCCCACTTAAAATTAACACAGGAAGATCATTGATTTTGAAGGGAGTTGAATGTACTTGAAAAATCTGCTTGTTAATCAGCATTTAATTACTCCATTCAATTGCAACTAGGAAGATTTGAATATTTCAAAGGGAGAAAGCTGGCCCTAGCAGATTCTGTACAGTCAAGTTAATAAATAGTTGCAGCCCTTCTCCAAGGCTCCTGATCCAAACCAGGCTTTTTAAGAATCAATATTCAGAGGCAACCGGCAACATTTCCAGAAATCACTTGAGGCTGGAGTTTGAATTGCCTGCAGGGAGAGCAACATCAAATGAAAATGAAAGAAGAGAAAATTGAATAGCTGGGAATCATGGATACATTTGTACATTGCACTTATTTAATAAATAAATAAATAAAATTTCAGTGTATGAAATGATGGCTTCTGTGGAGTCGGTTTCACAGTTTCAATGCCTTTGTTTTTAGAAATGCGCCCCTTATCCTTTGAAGCTTTATAAATTCTTTGACTATCAGCTCGCTATATCTTTAACCAGTAAGTGCATCAAAATAATAAATTCTTCTCCCATCTCAAATATCATATTTCCTACTTAGATCTGCATACTAGAATGTTTCTCAATTACTAGAAAAACCTCCATTTAAAAAAAAATTAAATGTACTTTTCTGGCGTCCAGTAATTCAATAAAGACTATGTCTATGGGTGATCCAGGAAAGTTCTCATTTAAAAAGGTTGGTATAACAGGATCACATTTCTCTGCCCTTTCAGATCCTTTCACATTAGATGGCTGGAATGGAGACATTTGGCATCCATAAACTTAATACCTGATCTGGTCTCAATAGCTGTACAAAAGTGGATAAGAGTTAACTAAGTATCACACGATGACTCAAAGTACACTAAGCTTAGAGCAGGTCATTGTATGGTATTTAGGTTTTGTTTTATTTTGCTGAAAAACTACAGTATTGGTAAAAATGCTCAGAAATCCAGGGGTCTAGGCAGTTGTCAGGTTCAAGAAACCAAAAGCAGGAGTTCAAAGCACTAAACGTTTATTTTATACTATCTATACTCAAGAATCTGATCTTCTAACAGTCAAGCCAAATTGACACTGGGGTCAACAGAATTCACAGGGGGACGGATGTGGATCTCTTGTGGAAGCATAGTGATTCCAAACTGATGACACATTTGACCCTGCCTTCATTTTCTACGTGGTCATCTCCAAAAGCATTTTCTGCAACTGAATGTGAATTACTACTACTTTTTGCTAGATGATGAAAAGGGAGATAGCCAGAATCATCCCATTTGCAAATGATATATCAGATGAATTTGAGTATTTAATATACACTGTTTTTGTTAATGTAAATAACAGCCTTTAGTTTCCTTCCCCAAATAAGCATCAGGGCTGGCAGTAGTGAAAATCTTTAGCTCTTCTCTCTCCCCACATAAATAGCATAGATAGCATTCCTTCTCCAACCAAAATACCAATTTCCATTGTAAAAAATATCATCTCCATTACAATCATGCAACTGAATCACATCTTCTTAAGTAGTATTCAGCAGGAACTCTCATTATTTTCAAATGTCTCCTTCAATAAATAGTCTGGGAAGGAACATTTATCAAGTTGTGTTCATGTTTACAACGACTGGAAATTAGTTAACATTTCAAAAGATATGATGAAGCAATTGTCCTTACAGAAAGCACAGGTCATTATCAACTTTCCATTTTAAAAAAAGCAATTTCTTTTTAAAGTATACCTTTAAAAACTCTGGGCACTGCTTTTCAAAATGATACTTCATTTTTGAATTTGCAATAGACCCTTTTTCTGATGAGGCAAGTGCCATACTGCAGAGTGCTGAATTCAGAAGATTTTTATTTACAGAAATATCAACTCTGGGGAAATTTTAGTATCGCTTATACTAGTCATAAATACTTGCTATCAATGTAAAGATATACTTAATTAGAACTTTAAAATGCTACTGCATCTTTATGTTATCAGATAGACATAAAACAAAATTTACCCTGGATTGGCTCTCAAGACAAATAAAACTAAATAGATGACTAAATGATTTTGTTGCTTATTTTCAAAATTGTCCTTTCTCTTAGTTTGCAAAGAGAGGTGAGATGGTGAAATTATGGGTCTATCATAAGCCATATAAGGAATGGCAAAGATATTGTAGAATGAAAGAACGGCTAAGAACCCTTTGACTTAAAACCTGGCATTGACCTGATGATAGATGATGGGTGGTTGCATGGATGGATGGATGGATGGATGGATGGATGGATGGATGGATGGATGGATGGATGGATAGATAGATAGATAGATAGATAGATAGATAGATAGATAGATAGATAGATAGATAGATAGATAGATAGAAGATAGATAGATAGATAGATAGATAGATAGATAGATAGATAGATAGATAGATAGATAGAGATAGATAGATAGATAGATAGATAGATAGATAGATAGATGATAGAGATAGATAGATAGATAGATAGATAGATAGATAGATAGATAGATAGATAGATAGATAGATAGATGGACAGACAGATAGATGAGAGAGAGAGCATTATTGCATTTGCTTTTTTAAAAAAGATGTAAGTTATTATAACTTTCACAATTGGTGTTGAAGCCTGCAGTCCTAGCTACCATCATTGAGAGAGAGAGAGAGATGATACAGTTGGATGATATCCCTAAGTAATGAGATTGTACTACTACTAGTACTGAGTCTTTAATGTTTCTGTTGTTAGCTAATTCTGGAATGTGGGCTTGAGTGTTTGAAACAATAGAGATTTATAGCCAGGCATGACTTGAAGTCTGCCAGTAAGAAATGGAGAGCTGACTACTATTGTCTTCTTACTTTTTAAACTACCACTCTAGTTTATAGCCCTGGGATCTCCTAGTGATCTCTCTTCCAAGTGTTAACCAGATCTGATCCTTTTTGTGCTGAAACTGGACGACTGAAAATGGTTTCAATTCACATTCACTATTTTTCATACAATCAAGAATTTGGTAGATCTCTTCCAGTGCATTCCCCTTAAGTAAAAGCTGGATCAGGCTCATTGTGAAGTTGCAAAGGACAGAGATTAATGAATTGGCAGACGACAATGGCGGGCACCATCTTAATGGACTCTTCAACAGTCTCTTCAAATGTTATCAGAACAAATGGTCCTGAGTAATTAGTAATTAGATCACCCTAAATTTACTGCACTGTAAATTGTTATCACTTTAATGGACTACAAGCGGTGATGTGGTCGGAGTGGGCAAGGTCAACATATTTTTTTAATGTTTGAAATCTCTAAGCAGTACAGTAAAAGTTTACCGTTTTCTCTTAACCACTCCCATGGGAAAGAATGATCATATTTTGGAGTTTAGAGAGTATAAAATTTGAGATAGCCAGTTCCTCCATTAACAGTCTCCTCAACCCTCAAAGTTGGCCAGGAATGTTGGCCCAGCCTACTCAACTCATTAGCACACCGTCTATAGATCAAGGATTGTCCAATTCTTTTGTCTTTTGTATCTTGGTTTTTTCATGAATAATGGTGTCAGATGTAGACTGAAAACTGCATTCAGAAATAATACCATCTGCTGCTCTCCTTCATTTCTCCTTCATTCCTGCCAGATCCTATTAATATGTTCTATTTTTTCCACTGGCTCCACTGGCTTCCAGACAATTGATATACTAGCAAGATGCAACAGATTCTCAAATGGAGCTGGCAATGAAGGATTGCAGGTATGGTCCAGGCTTTCACCATGCAATTAAAATTGCATGAAATTGGTCCATTAACTCAAAAGAGCAGTGATTTGATTAAGTGACTTCTTCCCCCACACACATCACTTTGCTTTAGCTGATTCGCTGTGCTGTTTTGGGGAGTCAGTCCTACTGAACTTATCTATTTATACATGAATTATGAACTTGAGAGTGGGGTTGAGGAAAGATATTTTAAAACCAGTGAAGCAGTAGGAGAAGGCCCAGGTTTGTGTCCGCCTTCGGCCTTGAAGCTCACTAAGTGATGTAGAAGTTCATTCAATTCTATCTCAGTTACTTATCCCAATCAGGAGGGGGGGAAATCCCTCTATCTCTGATGTCATGTGATTTTTCTAGCAAATCAGAAGTATTTCTGATGGCTGGAATCCCCATCTTAATTATCTTGCAGATGACTGAGCAAGACAATAACTATCTTCTACTAGCTGTGCTATTGTATTAAAGGGCTTATTGTGCAAAAGAGTTCTTTTTTTAATTTCAAAAAGGTGAATTCCACCTATTCAGTCTTGTCAGCATGATCAATCTACCAGATGCTTTACGTAATACCCTTGTGCTATACCCCAAACTAGTGGTTGTTAAAAGCATGCATAGCATTGCATTAATTTTCTCTGACCTCACTTCACCTCACCTATGAAGCCTCCCCCACCACACCTCTGCAATTATACACCCAAACACAAAGCATGAGAAGCACTTAATCCATTTTATGGCTGTTGGAATGCATTCTCATTTTTGCTCAGAAGTGAACAAAGTGCAACAATTAGAACTGCACATAACTTTAAAGAAGTATTACAATAAGCCTTCACTTGAAGCAAAGTAACCACGTTTGCAGTCTTTCATATTTTTTCCTGGTAGAGTTCATGGTATCAGAGAAATCTGAGAGGAGTCTCCTGAAAAGTATTCAAGCTGTTTCCCAGGCTGGATAAATCCAGCTTGGGCTTCAAGAAATCATACAAAGATGCAGAAGAAGTAGTCGGCCTGAAGCCACCTTGGCTCATGTGAGGGGCTACCTAGGCTTCATACTTCTTCCAACATGGGCTACAGAAGAACCTCTTCTAGGCTGCTCCCACCAAAGAAGTCCAGTCTGGGAGTCCTTTAGCACATGCAAAGGGGGCTCAAGGTTGGGTGGGCCCATTGCAACTCTGCCAAGAAGGACTTCAACCAGCAAGGCAGAAGAAGTCCCTTCTCAGCCTCCTCCTTCATTGCTTCCACCATTCTAAATAATTTACCCCAGCAGAGTGAATAAGATTTTAATTTTATTTATGTTACTTATTGATTTCATTGGTATACTATTGAATCCACTGGGAATCACAGCTGTTTATAATTACAAATCGATAGTTAAAACGTCCACGGTAACACATAATCAACAAACACAATTAAAGCATTGGCAGTATGTACAAATAACCAATATGAAATCAATTTAATGAATAATCAAACCAATCATGAACAAAATAACAGATGATGTAATAACGATTACAGCAACAGCATGCAAATTACCAAACTCTGGAAAAATTCTGTTTTAAGTAAAACTTGAATGCAGTAACAGATGGAGCAAGGCTTAATTCTAAGAGAAGGCAGTTCCCTATGGCAGGAGCTACAACAAACAAACACGGCTCTCATTTCTGGCTTCTCTCACTTTATGAAAATAGGGTACCACCAAGAGCTTCTCCTGGGATGTGTATAATAATGAAACGATTCGGAATGAAACTGAAATAAGGGAATGTGGGAATGAGTATTTTAAGGAGGTGTATGGGAATGAAGTGGCATGTTGAAGGGTGATGTTGAAAAGAATGCTATAAATGTTAGTCTCCAAGAAAAAAAAAAAGCTATACAGACAGTTATTCATAGTAATTTTATTCCATAAAAGTGCCACAAATACTGAATTAATAAATGCTGAAACCTCAGGGGGTTATCAGGTGATTCCACTGTTTAGCTGCTCTGCATTTCTGTGAATAAATGCAACAGCATCATAAATACTGATTTTGGGGTTGCCAAAAAAAACATTTTCGGGAATGAACAAATTCCCAAATACAGAACCTGCAAATAACAAGGATTGCCTGAATATGCGGTGAGAATCCTAAATTGTTATAAAACTGGCAGGGGCAGATGGCATAAAAGTGAAGAAAGGCTAAAATACGAATGTAGTTTTCTTATGGAGCAGCTGGGTGATTTGTTTAATCGGTAGTGAAGGCTGCCTTTGTGCCCGATTGGGGAAAAGGACATTAATTTTCCCCTGTACAAAAGGAAAAATAACGAATATGAATGCAAAACCTATAGGGGGATTAGTTTGTTAAGCATCCTTGAAAAGGTGTTTGGCAGAATTCTGATCAACAGGGAACTAAAGATGACAATGAGCCAAATTTGAGAAATATCAGGCAGCAGATGCATAGAACAAACTTTTGCTCTTCAGCACAGAAATGTATGATTAAAGTTAGTTCCCCAAATCAGGAGAGCCTTATCTTTAGCTTGATATAATGCTCTCCCCACAGCTGTTCTGGAGGGAAAATATAGGAAAATGCCATATGAAACCCCATACTGACTCTGTGATATGGGTACCATAGAAACCACAGCCCATGTTCTACAGAGACATTTGCCACCAGCTGATTATTGTTTTTTTATTTAAATTCCTGGTGCACTCTGATAAAACTTTTAGATGCACTATCTGTTAGACATGTAATTCTCTAAAAGTGGCAAACTTTTGCTGCATTATGTGTATGCTTCACCCACAAATGGTTGCTAACAGGGGATGGGATTGTGTTATTCATTTTATTGAATGTACTTTTTATTTGAATGTGCTTTTTATTGGTCAATGATGACCAACATAAGGTTCTGTCTATGACCGGGGTCTCCAAACTTGGCAACTTTAAGGCTTGTGGAATTCAACTCCCAGAATTCCTTAGCCAGCCATGAATTCTGGGAGTTGAAGTCCACAAGTCTTAAAATTGCCAAGTTTGTAGATCTCTGGTCTATGATAAAGTGAGTAAACTTAATTTATGGAATGTACTACATGAGGATAAAGTTGAAAATTGTTGATGATTGTGACAAGAATGGAATATGATGGAAGAAAAACATATGGGAATAAATGCAACACTGGTTCATCACTAAGCAGGAAGTGAGGAAAAGATATTGGATAACACTCTGTTTGATGTGCTTCTGGTTAAAGAAATAAGGAATAGTTGTCAGAATGTTAGAGGTGAGTTAAAAGAAGACACGAATGTATCTGTATCTAGGTATGGAGATGATATCATTCATTGGCTGAGAACCCAACTAACTGCAGTTAGATACCTTACATGATGCTACAGGGAGTATGAATCTGAAAATTAATGTATTAAAGAAGTACAAACTAGCTGTGCTTGGCAGAGAAAATGGAGTACATGAATGAAAGCTAAATATAAATGACAAAAACTATAGCAAGTATACGAATGTGTGCAACATGCAGGGAAATTCTAAGATGTGCAAATGTTGATAGAATGTAGTTTGTTGTGAGGAATGAACATTTGCTGTAGGAAACAAAGATGGTTGTCTACAAACATGCTTCTGTTCACTTTATTGTATGGAAATGAGAACTGGGTGCATCAGGAGAAGTGTTAAATTAACTTGAAAGCAGTGAGAATGGAGTGTGGTAAAACAAGAAGAGACAGGGTGAAGAATGAGAAGAAGCTGAATAAATGTGAATTGAATACAAAACTGATCGATATAAAAGAAGTCTGTTGAGGTGGTTTGGTCATATAGAGAGAATGACTAAGGAGTGAATTGTAAGATAAAGGAATAGTAAAGTGGTTGAGAGAAAGAAAAACCAAGAAACTCACTACTGGATCTTCAAAAAGAAATAACGCAGAATTATTTAACACTATTGAACGCTATTGTAATAGTAAAGACAAATGGATGGCATCTCCACTTTTGTTCTGTGCTTTTCTGTAAAAATTGTTATCGCTTTTGTCTTCTTCTACACAGCCTGGTTGGGTACAGCCTGAGATTTATAGAACAAGCTTCAGAGTTTCCCCTCCTTCCTCCTCAGCCCTCTTAGTTATTTTCTCATCTCTTGAGGCAGACTAGCTGAAGAGCGTTATCTTGTTCTTTTAAGAAATGCTCTCAGCCCCAAGGCCAGCCACTCATGGAAGGAAGACTTGAAATATGAAGTGGCACTGTCTCCCCAAGCCTTTTTATGGCTGATAGGCAAGAAGGAGAAACAATACATGTGCTTAATTAGAAATGCAGTAATTGCAATTATATGCTATATATAGGGAGGAGTTTTGGTTAAAGAGATCGGTTCCAAGAAGGATGCTACATACAAGCTGGTATATTCTAAGAATGCCCATGGACAAGGATGGAGCTTTCAACTGAAAGGAACATGGGATTTGATTCTGTACTTGCCATTTCTTGCTCTGTTGCCTTGACCATGAATATTTCTGTCTATATGTTGCATGTAAAGCTTTTTCTTGCTTTGCTTTCCCCCATAAATCCTTTCATCTTCTACTTAAATGACTGCTCACTGCCTTTGAATCCACAGTCTGCCCACAATTCAGAGGTAGAAAGGTTAAAGAAAAGACAAATTAAGGAAGAGTATATAGATGTGGAAGAACCAAAATGATTTGCAAGAGTAGAAAAGTATGGAGAGTATAGAGAATGGAGTAGACATGTGCTAGACTTAGCTAGACGTAGCTATATTCCCTTGTACTATTTCATACCTTTTATTTCTTGGCTAATTATTGCCTATTTCTTTTCTGCACCTTGCATAACATTGTTTACTCTGAAAGGGAATAATGTGATAGGTATATATGGGCGTAGAAAACAGATATTTTCTGTAGGGAAGTTGATTAGAGGTATTTTGAATGCATGCAATCTGATTTTGGGGAGGGGAGTATAAGAATGTTCTCAATGTGAGAATCGTTGCTATAAAACATTATTATGTTATAATTTTGTCGCCTACTTCACATCCTAACCCTAAGCTTCATAAATAAAAGCACAGTGTTAGTGAATACATGCTTTTTCTAGTAGTCGCACTGGACAAGGCAATTAACTAACAATTTATAGTCTCTAGGCCTTTAATGAATAGATGGCAAGGAAAAATAGGTGGGAATTTTCTCAACTTAAATAAAGTAAAACTTCTATTGATTTTCTGAACATCATGTACATTTTAAAGGCAATATCCTACTTTTCTTCTTTCGCTTTGCACAGAGACAGCATACATGCACATGATACATGTTCCCAAAGGTCTCAGGAAGACTCAAATTATGCAAACACTAAGTGGAGTGTTGCAGGCTGGGCAATGTGATACAATCTGTGTGATGGAAAACTGTCAGTATAGTTGTTCAGCGTTTCATCGAATGTCTGTGTCCCCATATGATGTGTGGACACACGATCATTCCTAGAAGCATGAGAGAAGGGAGGATACATCAACAGAATAAAGCCAGGCCAGTTATAAGTTTATCGTGATGTTTTTTTTAAATAAAATAAAATAAATGCAGCTGGAAGAGATTTCTCAGACAATTTATTCATTTTTAAGAACGTGCTAAGTGCCAGTGTGAAAATTGCCCTGCCAAAGTGACAATACAGTGAAGTACTTTTTTAAGGCTCTGCCTGTCCTCTGCCACAGTGAGGGCTGTAAATTAAAGCTGCGAAATAATTTTTAAATATGTTTTACGTAAAGCCTGGGGGTATCCAGTGAGCTGATGAAAACAATGAGGGTGGTTGCTTTCAACATGCACTATGGATTGTCTCAGTATAAACAATTTTCTTAATTCATCACAGCCATTTAAATGTTGAGAAATCATATCTTTTATCAGGATACAGGGGCAGGAAGGCATCGTGGCAGTACAGAACTATAAGCAGAGAAGACTTCTTTAAAATGAAAACGGGCTTATGATTATTACTGTGTTTGATCATTAGATGGACATAAGTGTTGCTTGAGGAAAGCTGTAATCACCACCAGTGGATAGTTCATTGGTTTTACAACTCTTGATTGTATATTTGGCCAATAAAGCAGGAAGCAGCATAGGGAAACAACACTGAATCATTTGAAATTTATTGGTAGTGTCTGCTGTTCTTCTTAATTGTCCCCAGATTTACCTGATCCAGCAAGAATCTGTTTCTCACGTTACTCTTTTGGAAGAGAAATAGTAAGGCTGTACAGATAGCAGATAATTCAGACAATAAATACATTAATTCTTGTTAAATTTGTTTGAATATCTGTTTTCTTCCTTTTATTAACATGTTATATCTAGCTATCCTATATCTATTTATCTATCCATACAACGGAGACATCAACACTGAGTTTAAGACTGAAATCCGCATTGTATAATAAATACATTGATGCAATCTGTAGCAGTTTCTTTTATCTAATGTTATACTCATCTTGGGACAAAAGTCAGATAATTGCCTGCTTGTGATATTAACAATCTAAATTGAAATTCATATTGATATTATTTTTTCTTTGTTTACAGCACTCTACATTATCTAAACAATAGACTGTCAATAAATTTAATTAATATTGTATAAACATTGATATAAACACTGCACTGAAGCAATGTATGTATTAAGATTCATAATAATAAAATCGGGGGGGGGGAACCAAGATAACCATTTTGTGAGTTGGGGAAGGAAGGAGAAAAACTATTCAATCCTTTCTTCTTTGGTTATAAAGCAGCTTCAAACCTCTCTCCCCAAAATGCAGGTCATTAAAAAATGTTTCTCCTCTCCCTCCCTCCCTTATTTTTTAACTAACTTGAGCAGGAGACTTTTGAGTTTTAATATAGTCGGAAAAGAAAGAGCTACTCCTCCCTGACCCCGACCTTTTTCCCTCACAGCTCACATTCTGCCTAGAATCTGTCCATCAAAACATATTCATTTACATGAGTATTAGATATTTTAAGACTGTTTTCTTTCAAAATATAAGTTCTCATTTTTTAGCCAAAACTATGCCATCCTATTCAGAGATGTATGAAATCTTACAGATAGCTATATTCAGGTTTACACACTACCTCTAGTCATGTGGATCTAGTCAATTCATGTCAGAAGGAATGACTCCCACCAGCTTCCTTATTACAGGTAGTCCTTGACTTACGGCCACAATTGAGCCCAAAATTTCCATTGCTAAGTGGAACATTTGTTCAGTGAATTTTGCCCCATTTTACAGTTTCTCTTGCCACAGTTGTTAAGTGAATCACTGCAGCGAAGTCAGTAACAGTGTTGTGAAGTGAGTTTGGATCCTCCATGGACTTTGCTCGTAAGAAGGTTGCAAATGGTGATCATATGACACCGGGATACTGCAACCGTCATAAATATGAATCAGTTACCAGGCCTCTGAATTTTGATCACATGATCTTGGGGATGCTGCAATGGTTGTAAGTGTGAAAAACAGTCATAAGTCACTTTTTTCAGTGGCGCTATAACTTCGAACTGTCCCTAAATGAACTGTTGTAAGTCTAGAACTATTGTACAAGGTGAGTTATCTATTATTATTATATTTATATTCCATCTTTATTTTGGCCAACTGTTCCCACCCTTTATTTTCCAAACAACAACAATAGTGCTGTGAGGTGGGCTGGGCTGAGAGTGATTGGTCCAAAGTCACCCAGAGAGTTTCTGTGCTTAAAGGAGGACTACAACTCATGAATTCCCAGTTTCTAGTCCAGCACCTTTAAATACTACTTCAAATACTACAGTGAGAACAATCGACCAATGGAGCAGTTTGCCTTCAGAAGTTGTGGGAGCTTCATCGCTGGAAGCTTTCAAGAAGAGACTGGACTGTCATTTGTCAGAAATGCTGTAGGGTCTCCTGCTTGGGCGGGGTGTATGTGTGTGGACTAGAAGACCTCCAAGGTCCCTTCCAGTTCTATTCTATTCTATTCTATTCTATTCTATTCTATTCTATTCTATTCTATTCTATTCTATTCTGTTCTGTTCTGTTCTGTTCTGTTCTGTTCTGTTCTGTTCTGTTCTGTTCTGTTCTGTTCTGTTCTATTCTATTCTATTCTATTCTAAATTGGACATATGGGCAATGGCTTCATTCATACTATTCTATGAAAGGTTTGTTATTAACTGGGAATGCATTAAAACAAACAAACAAATGGATTTCTGTAATTTATAGAATAGAATAGAATAGAATAGAATAGAATAGAATAGAATAGAATAGAATAGAATAGAATAGAATAGAATAGAATAGAATAGAATAGAAAATAGAATAGAATAGAATAGAATAGAATAGAATAGAATAGAATAGAATAGAATAGAATAGAATAGAATAGAATAGAATAGAATAGAATAGAATAGAATAATAACTTTATTGTCACTTTGTACACTAATCGGCATGCATTAAAATGAAATTGCATTGCATTCAGCTCTCAAAGGGTCACCACCTCCGATATACACTACACAAATATGACAAAAATAAATAAATAGAGAATTATGCATATACCCACATATTGCTGAAGTTGCTCTAGTTAAGGTTAATGAGAAAAAGTAACCAGAACAAATGCCTTTGAAATAGATGTCCTACATCCAGAGTGGTCTCCTCCCCTTGGGGGCTTCCTGCCTGCCACATGTGTCATCCTTGCCTTGAAAAAGGTGGCACAGGTGACTTCCTGGGACTCGGGGATCCATCCCATGGAAAAAACTATTGCCCAATTTTCATCAATGAACTTCAGAGTGAAGCCCCACTTTTCTTTGAAAAAAACTAATAGTGACTTTGCACTGAGTCCAAACTGGAACATTCTCTGGAGGTAAGGAAAGGTTCACTGTTGGGTTTTTTTTTTTTAAAAAAAGAAATCAAATCACTATATTGATCTTTCTCTGTGATTTTGGATTAATGCAATTTGGTGGCAAGCCATAATTTTCCACATTTTTCAAAGCATGGCTGTGATTACAACCTGTGATTGCAAATACATTCCTGGACAGGAACGGATACAGAAATGATATAAGAAAGGAAAAGATATTTGTTCCCCGTGCTGGGCCACTTTTTTATGTTCCTCCATCAGCACACTTTAGAGTGACCGTTCCTGACATGAACCTCGAGTGGAAAATTAACCTTTTCTCTTTTCCTCTTTCTTTCTCTCCTAGGCAATGGTGCTGTAGTTCCTTCCTTTTCTTTATTTACAAATAAATCCTCCTCCTGGCAATGAAGGGCAGGATCTTTTCTGCATTTTGCCCACACTGACATGGCAGCTGCCCTATTCCTCCTCCTTTTTAATTACAGCTTGCCTCTTGTGCCCTTTTGTGTCTGATAATTAACACTTCTTCTACCCTCATTGTACAGTGGCAATTTATCTCTTGAAAAGTATGATTCGCTTCTTGCCCTCCTTTATTTTTGCTCTGAAGGAGGGCAGAGACTTAAAATATTTTCAAAGGGGAACGCTACTGTTGTCCTCCTCTGTAACAAGCCTTTATGAGCTGCTGCAACTACTAACACAATTATATACAATACATTTCCTTCTGCCATGTTATGCTTTATTAATGTTTTAACTTTCCTATCTCCATGGTTACTTGATATTGAGTATTCCTGAGACAAGGAGGGGCTGAATATACATGGAGAAGATGCACCCAAAAGAACTATCAGTGGAATGTTCCCTTGGGGAGTTAATATAAACCAAAATATGTGAGATAATTCCTTCTCCTTAATGGATCTTGCTGACCAGTGACAATAACCTGATTCTACACCTGGTGTGGACTTCCTCAAAGTTGAGGGCAGAGTGAGGTGTACCTCACTTCGGAAGGTGCAGACAGAGTCCAAGGAGGCATGAAGAGCCATTTAGTTGATAAATCCACCTTTCCAAAAATTTCATTGCATTGCTTTCACTACAGGTAGTCCTCGACTTATGGCCACAATTGAGCCCAAACTTTCTGTTGCCAAGCGAGATATTTTGTTAAGTGAATTTCGACCCATTTTATAACTTTTCTTGCCACGGTTGTTAAGTGAAGTTGTTAAGTTAATAACACAGTTGTTAAGTGAATCTGGCTTCCCCTTTGACGTTGCTTGTCAGAAAGCCTCAAAAGGGGATTACATGACCCCGGGGCCACTGCAACCATCATAAATATGAGTCAGTTGCCTTGTCTCTGAATTTTGATCACGTGACCATGGGGAAGCTGCAATGGTCGTAAGTGTGAAAAATGGTCATAAGTCACTTTCTTCAGGGCCATTGAACTTTGAGCAGTCACTAGATGAACTGTTGTAAGTCGAGGGTTACCTGTATTCATTTTTGTTCATGTTGGTGTTTGGATTTTTAGAGGAGGTGGGTACCGGTACATTAAAATTGGGGTACTGAAAGAGGTGTGATGGCAAAAAAAAGTTTAGGAATCCCTGGTTTAGAGCCAGCAATCCATTTCCCACATGACCTCAACATCACCAGCATGTACCTATCACTTCAGTAGGCAGAAACCTTCCCCTATTTGTTCCCAGTACTTATGCAGGGGGTGGGGACCCATCACGTGTTTCTTTTACATTAAAATGCCTCAACTTTCCAAAGTGGGCTGCATTGTGAATTGGATGACAGCAATGGAGTCTTCTGTCGTTCTTAATTTGAAAGTTCTCACAGGTTAGATGGCATGCAAAACCCAGCATGGGTCTGGGAAAACTGTTTAAGAACAAGCATGTTACACCAAATTGAATCAGATGAAGGAGAAAGGCGTACATGGGACACAGTGGAACGCTGAGGTTGAAAAATTAGAAAAAGCTATACAAAATCCATATAATAGCAATAGTAAAAGCCTAGGGCCTTTTGCCTTGGGGCAGCTATAATAATAATAAGATCCTTGGGGAGGACTCAATAGATGGACAAAAATGCCATATCCAGTATTAAACATATGGCTGATTGTGCGGCCAACCATAATAATATGTCATGAGGATTCTCAGGACATATGCATACATTTGCTATGAAATTTGATGGAATGGGAGCACAAACAAGCAGACATAAATTATTTATAATATATCCTCCCCTCCCCCCACACACGAGTGTTCCAACCTGTTAGAGTAAATTAGAAATGAACAGCACTTCAAATTACATAAAAAGGAATAAAACCAACACAGACCCTAATATTAACAATCACACTGAAAATAAAGTCTATATAATTATGAATGAATATGTGAGTACATGCGGCTTTCACACAGAGTTATCTGAACATTCCAAGATTTTCAGTGGCATGAATATTTCATGCGAAACAGAAAGTAGTTCATTAAAACCAGTTGATGTCTTAATGAAAACATGACACGCTAATTAGCAAGTTCATTAAGTGTGAGCTGGAAAGCATGACAATTAAGTGGATATATAGCTGGCTCAAAGGGCGCTTGTCAATGGTGCCTCATTAGATTGGAGACAGAAATCAAATAGGATGTTACCAAGAACGGAGTTGAGCCCTCTTATTGTTCAAGATTTTCATGTATAATTGGGATGCAAAACTGAACAAAGTTCTTGTTAAACTCTCAGATGATACAGATTTGGGTGGGATACATGAATACCTCCAAATTCAGAAATAAAATTCAAATAGATTTGGATTGGTTGGAAATAGGATTAAAAGTAAGATCATTAAATTTATTTACTTTGCTTAGGAAACAAAACATCCAATGAACAAGTATAGGATGGAAGTTAGCTGGGTTAGTCTGAAAAAGAATGCATGTGAAAGAGCTCGGAACTATTGAATAGGAACTATTTTCCTATTGAAAAGAATATGAGTCAACAGTGTGATGCCAAGGCAAATGCAATTTTAGGCGGCATCAACAGAAGTATAGTTTACAAGTGCAACATAACTCCATTGTTCTATTTCTTTTTGGTCAGACACTACACAGACTACTCTGTCCATTTCTGGGCACAATGCATTAAGAAGGCTTCAGAGAAATTTGGAGTACTTTCAGAGAAAGGCAAGTGAAGAAGGACAGGAGGACAAGAAAAGCAGCCCTTTGAAGATGTGTTGGGTGTGTGTAACCTTGAGGAAAGACAACGGAGAGGAAGTATGAGAAAGCCCTTCAAATACCCAAGAAGTATGTCACACGGCAGAAGGTCAAGACCTACTCTCTCTCTCATTCTGGAGTGCAGGGCACAAAATAATGGATTTCAGATTCTATCTGAAGGGAAGAAAAGACTTTCTAAGAGGAAAAACAGTTTAACAGTGAAACCAATTATCTAGAGAAGTGATGGGCTCCTTGTCACTCGAAGTATTCATGGGAAAGCCAGAGAGCCATCTGTCAAGGATGCTGGCATTCAGATTCCTGCCCTCAGCAGAAGTTTAGACTTCATGAGGTTAAATGGCTTCTTCTTTTGGCTATGGTTCTAAAGCGGCTGCCGATTTCTGATTTTTGTATTGGTGGTCACAAAGGATACCCAATCCAATTTAATTCTAGTTAGAGCCAATCCACTAAAATCAGTGGTGCTTAAGTTAGTTCTGTTGGTTTCAGTGAGAAGAGCCAAGGTAAAAATAAATGTGAATCCTGCTCAGTGTGTTGTGCAACCCATCCTTTTGTGTAATCCTTGCCAGAATCAGTGAGATCTATAGATTTTCTAAAGAATGATTATATGATGTCTGAAGTTCAAAGGCAACTTCTTTCTCAATTCCAAATAGTAGGGCTGTGCAAAGTGTTCAAAAGTGGCACTTTTCAAAAATCATCAGGCAAGCAAAACATTCCTCTTCAGCTTTAAAACATCTGCATCCCCCAGCACAGAGTTGCTTTCAATTCTCTCCCCATCTGTCCACCCCTCTCTGTGCATGCAGAACGGCTTTGTTTTGCTGACAGTCCCATCCTAGAGGTCATGTTTTCTAGACTTACCCAGAGAGAGCCAGAAATAACCTTTGAAGCAAATTGCACTCTCAGTTTTTAGTGCCCAACCTTGGGCTTTTCTAAACTCACAAGTCCTGCTCAAAGAGCAGGAGGCAATTGTGGCTAGGAGGGCGTTGCGAGCCAGTTGTGCCCTTTCCTGGATCATGAATCTTGTGCTCAGTCACTAATCCCTGGTCTCCTTGCGTTTGTGCTCTACATGGGGTTACTCTTTTTTAAAATATATTTTATTAAATTTTATATGGGTATGGGAGGGATAGGGATAATATGGGTAGAGGATGGGGTTAGGGGATGGAATTGGGATAGGGATGGGAGTAGGGGTAGGGGTAGGAACAGTAGTGGGGTTACCCCCACATAAAAAATCCAACGCTTACACAAGCAGACTCTCGTCCGGGTACACGTATTGAATAACAGTAATTAATACAATACTAAACAATTATAATCATTAGTACTAAAAATAGTCATAAAATAAAAACTTACTAATTAAATATAATTTAGCTCTAACGTAATGCTAACCATTGATAAAAATTTTCCCATGTCCTAAAATATACTGAATCCTCTTTCTCCTTAATCTCCAACGTCAATCTGTCCATTTCTGCACATTCTAAGATTTTCGTAATTATAATCTGATCGTGTGGTAAATTTTCATTTTTCCAAAATTGAGCAAATACAATTCTCGCTGCTGTCAATACATGTAATATTAAATATTCATTCTCTTTACCATAGTTAAATCCTAATATTCCTAGCAAAAATAATTCTGGTTTATATTCTATTTGTATTTTAGTCATCTTTTCTAACCATTTATGAATTTTAAACCAAAATTTCTTAGCTTTAGGACACATCCACCAAATATGATAATAAGTACCTGGTTTTTCTTTACATTTCCAACAAATATTCGATACATTTTTAAACATTTTCGCTAATCTAACTGGTGTCATATGCCATCTATAAAACATTTTATATAAATTTTCTTTATATGAAGCTGCTTTAGTAAGTTTAATATTTCTCTCCCAAAGCTTTTCCCAGTCTTCCAAGTCTATGGAATATCCAAAGTTTTTTGCCCACACTATCATTGTTTCTTTTACTTGTTCTTCTTCCATCTTCCAATTTAATAGAAATTTATAAAGTTTCTTAATCAAATTTTCATCTGTTTTCAAAAGTGTTTTGTCAAATACTGTCTGTTCTTTATAAAAGTCCATTACTTTTACATCTTTTTCATATCTTGTTTGAATTTGCAGATAGGACCACCATACATGGGGTTACTCTTGAAGAATATTTGGAAGCTACAGCTGGCACAGAATGCAGCTGTGCAGACAGTTTTAGGTGGCCCATGTAACACCGCTCTTCATGAGCCCTGGTGGCACAGTGGTTAGAATGCAGAATTGCAGGCTGACTCTGCCCACAGCCAGGAGTTCGATCCTGACTGGCTCAAGGTTGAGTCAGCCTTCCATCCTCCAGAGGTCAGTAAAATGAGGAGCCAGATTGTTGGGAGCAGTCTGCAGACTCTATCAACTGTCCAGAGAATGCTGTAAAGCACTATGAAATGGTATGCAGGTAATCCTTGACTTACAATAGTTCATTTAATGACCATTCAAAGTTACACTGGCACTGAAATAAGTGACTTATAAATGTTTTTCACAATTGAAAAAGACCTTCCTAGCATCCCCATCATCCTGTGATCAAAACTCAGATGCTTGGCAACTGGTTCATATTTATGACTGTTGCTGTGTCCCAAGATCATGTCATCCTTTTTTGCATCTTTCTCACAAGCAAAGGCAATGGGGAAGCCAGATTCACTTAAAAATTGGGTTACTAACTTATCAACTGCAATGACTCACTTAACAACTGAGCCAAGAAAAGCCATAAAATGGGGCAAAACTCACTTAACAACAGAAATTTTGGGGTTCAATTGTGACCGTAAGTCGAGGACTAAATGTGTAAGTCTAAGTACTATTGCTATCATCAGCTGCACTAGTTGTTGGTTTGCTTCCAGATCCAATTCAAGTTGTTGGTCAGTATCTTTAAAGCCCTTTGGTGCAGGGGTCCCCAACTCCCAGGAACCAGGCCTCACAGTTGGAAGTGAGCGGCGGGTGGGCAAGTGAGTGAAACCGAAACCATCCGCCTCTCTCTCCCCCCAGTCCATGGAAAAATTGTCTTTCACGAAACCATTCCCTGGTGTCAAAAAGATTGGGGACCCCTGCTTTATGGCATCGGTCCAGGCTATCTGAAGAACCATCTCATTCCAATGAGCTTGGCCTGCTCTGCTTGTTCCGGCAGAAGGGAGATGATGCAGACCCCGTCAGTCAATGCATTCCAGCTGGCAGGGTCCAGGAGAAGGCTCTTTTCTGCTGTGTAGCTCTCACTCTCTGGAACAGTATGGCCCTTGAAATGAGATCGGCCCCGGGGAAAAAATTTGTAACTCTGATTTTATATATGGCTCTATGCACAAAAGTGGAAGAATGCCTCGATTCCTACCATGGATGAATGGTTACAAAAGCTGATGGAATTAGCAGAGATGGCCAAATTAACTGTGCTGATCAAAGAAAAGAACATAAGTACTTTTGTTCCTACTTGGAAACCGCTTCTGGACTTTGTGCTTGAGGTGAAAAAAAATGATATCATGATTTTGGGTTTTACCGATTATTTGCCGATACGGAAATGGCTAGCGCATACTACTATAGAAATGTAAAAAGTTGAGATTTTATTTTAATGTCTGATTTTACCGCAACAGAGAGAGTCGGAAGTCAATGCCTTCTGTTTCTTCCCCTCCCTTTCTTCACACCTTTTTTTTGCTTTCCCTTTTTCTACTGTTGTCCCTTACTATTTGCTTTTGTATGTTCACATGTTATATTATAAATGAATAAAACTAATAATAATAATAAAAAAGAAATTGAGCTCCGCCTCATCCTCTTGACCCTTCCGTAATGGCCTGAAAACCTGGCTCGGAAAATGGGCCTGGAGCTCCGATCGGAGTGTTCCACATTGGAGGTGGTTAGTGTACTAGGAAAAAGATCCTGGCCTGCTATATTTTGGTTTTTAACTTATTTAATTTTACTTCACTTCAGTGTTTTTTACATCTGCTTTTACAATGTTGAAAGCCATGCAAAGTCACTTCAGAGTGAGATGGGCAGCTTATAAATTTAATACACAATAAATAAATAAAGCTTTGCTGAGGTCACAGTTGCTTTAACACAGGGGTCTTCAAACTTGGCCCTTTTATGACGTGTGGACTTCAAGTCCCAGAATTCCTCAGCCAGCAAAGCTGCGAGTTGAAGTCCACACGTCATAAAAGGGCCAAGTTTGAAGACCCCTGCTTTAACACTTCAGAAAGATAACCTGGCTCATGTCTGTTTGATAAAGCTTCGCTTTCAAATGCTTTGCATATAGTAATGGTCTTCTAGAATATATATCTATTTTTCCAGTATCTGAAGTCAACTTGACTTAGAGGGCATTTGGCTTGCTTCTAAAATTGCCAGCAGTTTTGTTAATTATGACCTACAACAGAGGAGCATTTTTAACTGAAGGTACCACTTTTCTCCGGGCAGTGTTACACACAAATAGCAGGCACCAAATCATTGAACCGCGATCAGCATTTGGAATGAGTGCCGAGCGATACATCCTCCACTCCATAAACAGATCGCTGAACCATCCACTGCCCTTTGGTGTTGGGCCATCAATATGCATTTGAAATAATTATATAGCAATCCACAACTTAGGGAATCACAGCACAATCCAGTCGCGTTTGTTGTAGAGTCATTGTAGATTCCACTTATTGCTTCATGGATGATCAACTTTCCAAATTTGAACCTGCTACTCAATACTGCAGATCGGTTTGCTATTGAGTAACAGCATTCAGCCTTGACACTATGTTGGAGAGCCGCGGTGTCATAAAACAAGGCAGCAACGGAAAGCACCAAGACAATAATTGCAGATCGTCAACCTGACCTTCACAGCTTCCACACAGTAACCATATTCCTGGGTATAAATTATCTGCTGGCATTTCAATCTCTGGTTGATCCACCAATCAACTATGTGCTAGGCTGGCAAAATGGAAAATTGTTCACAGATTTGATCAGCAAATTGCCCTTCCATATTTCATGGCTATGTAACATGAAGAGATGGCTGAGAAATGCAGCAGCTAATTTTCGCTTACTCTTGTCCACAAGAACTTTCCTGGAAAAGCAACAAGAAAAGTCAGAAGCATAGGGGTGGGAGGGAGACTATATGAAAATTTTGGAACAAATCATTACATTTTGTTACCAGCAAAGCTTGCCTCCACTTTGTAGACGCTGCTTTTGTTTACTTTTGTCAATGAGACATTTCCTGGAAAAACAACAGAAAAAGTCAGAAGCACAGGGGAAGGAGAGAGAGTATATAAAAAATTTGGAACAAACCATTTTTTTTTTCATGGATAAGGTGAAACAAAATGTCCATGAACATTCAAACTTCTCAAGTTGTCAGCGTGAGCTTTTGATGGAATGTGTGCAGTGAAGCAACCCAATATAACCCAAATTTGCCCATTTCCATTTTCACTAAAGTCCAAGATCATGTAATAAGTGTTATACCTGAGCAAGGATAATGTCAGCCCTTTAAGGTAATCCAGACAGGAAATCATGAGTACTAATACTATCTTTATTGTAAGGTTATAATAACAGAATTTTGCAAATCTGAAAGAACTTCCTCCCTCCCTCCCCTGCCTTTACTTTCCAGAGAACTAGGGAGGGTCCCTTGTGAGATGCTTTCTCCATGCTCAATGCTTCTTTGGACTCAGACTTAATTCATCAGAACATTGTCCAGGCTGCAGCTCTTCTGCCTGTCTCCCAAGGTTATTCCCACAGCCATTACAAATGGAAAACCCATCTTGATCAAGTCTGACAACAAAATGAATTTGTGAATATGTTGAACAAATCTGACTACAATAACAGATGCCTAAACTGGAATAAAAACAACAAACACACTAATTCTTTATATATATATATATATATGAAAAATGTTCAAATGCCAGATGGCTGACTGAAAAAGGATTCTATGGAATATATGGGAAATTTAATCTGCCACAAAAACTTTACTCTCCACCAGTTTTTTGGTAGTTTGCGCAACCGATAAAGCCCATAGTCCAGGGGTAGGCAACCTTGGCTCTTTTATGACTCGTGGACTTCAACTCCCAGAATTCCTGAGCCAGCCATGCTGAGGGGAAAGGGAGAGGTTTCCAAGCTGAGCCATGCTGGCTCAGGAAGTCTGGGAGTTGAATTCCACGAGTCATAAAAGAGCCAAGGTTGCCTGCCCTGCCCTAGATGAGTAGCTACAGGTGGTCCTCGACTTATGACCACAATTGAGCCCAAAATTTCTGTTGTTAAGTGAGACATTTGTAAAGTGAGTTCTGTCCCATTTTACGATGTTTCTTGCCACAGTTGTGAAGTGAATCATTGCAGTTGTTAAGTTAGTAACCTGGTTATTAAGTGAATCTGGATACCCATTGATACTTTGCTTGTCAAAAGGTAACAAAAGGTGATCACTTGACCTTGGGACACTGGAACCCTCAAAAATATGAATCAGTTGCCAAGTGTCTGGATTTTGATTACATGATCTTGGGAATACTGCAACGGTCGTAAGTATGAAAAATGGTCATAAGTCACTTTTTTCAGGACCATTGTAGCTTCAAATGGTTACTAAATGTACTGTTGTAAGTCGAGGATGACCTGTATTAGGGATTTTTCAATTAACACTTATTTCCTATAAGTAATCCAGGGTTTCTGATCTCCAAGAAATGTCATTCTCAGATACCACTGAAAATAGGTTTGTTGGGGACACGAAGAATTGAGATTTTGCATCCATTAACTGCTTTTTTTTCTGCAGTACTTTTTGGAAATATGATGTGACTGTGTGAACATCTGATTTTGCTCCCCAAAGGATCTGAGGTCGAATTCTTTAGCATTTCTTGTTTCCAGCTCTTCTTTTTTGTTTGAGGCATAGTGCATTAGTTCAAATTAAGTGGGGACCTGCTGTCTTCTTAAATTAGAATTCTTCTCCTCTAAGTTTGCTCCTCAGAACTTCAGAGGACCTGTGAAAAAACATGTCAAGTATGACCTTCTAATACTTCTTTTCTATTAGAAATGTTCAACCAATCCAAAAGTGATACAGCTAGTCCTCGATATATAGCTACAATTGGGACAGGGAGCAAGGCAGTCTTTAAGTGAATTACACCTGGTTTTACCACCTTTTTGCCACAGTCATTAAAGGAATCACCACGGTTGTTAAGTGAATCATGTGGTCATTAAGTCAATTTCCATTGCTTGTTGGAAACCAGCTGGGAAGATCAAAAGTGGTGATCATGTGATTCTGGGATACTGTAACCATCATAACTACCTGCCAGTTGCCAAATGCACAAATTTTGATCATGTAACTGCGATGACTTGGCGATGATTATAAGTATAAGGAGCAGTCTAAGTCTTTTTTTTTCCAGCACTATTGTAACTTTGAACAGTCACTAAATGAATGGTCATCAGACTACTTGCATTGGCTTCCATAGAATCAGTTGGTTATGTGTCCTAGTGGACAATCACTTAAACATGAGCCAGCAGTGTGCTGCAGCTGCCAAAAAAGCCAACACAGTGCTGGGCTGCATTAACAGAGGGATAGAATCAAGATCACGTGAAGTATTAATACCACTCTACAATGCCTTGCTAAGGCCACACTTGGAATACTGCATCCAGTTTTGGTCACCACGATGTAAAAAAGATGTTGAGAGTCTAGAAAGAGTGCAGAGAAGGGCAACAAAGATGATTAGGGGACTGGAGGCTAAAGCATATCAGGAATGTTTGCTGGAATTGGGTGTGTCTAGTTTAATGAAAAGAAGGACTAGGGGTGACATGATAGCAGTATTCCAATATCTCAGGGGTTGCCACAAAGAAGAGGGAGTCAAGCTATTCTCCAAGGCGCCTGAGGGCAGGACAAGAAGTAATGGATGGAAACTAGTCAAGGAGAGAAGCAACCTGGAACTGAGGAGAAACTTCCTGACAGTTAGAACAATTAACCAGTGGAACAACCTGCCTCCAGAAGTGGTGAATGCTCCAACACTGGAAGTTTTTAAGAAGAGACTGGACAGCCATTTGTCCGAATGGTATAGGTTTCCTGCCTGAGCAGGGGGTTGGACTCGATGACCTCCAAGGTCCCTCCAACTTTATTATTATTATTATTATTATTATTATTATTATTATTATTATTATTATTATTATTATTATTATTATTATTATTATTATTATTATTATTATTATTATTATTATTATTATTATTATTATTATTATTATTATTATTATTATTATTATTATTATTATTTTACTTCTGTTCTTGTTTACACGCCTTTTCATTTTTCTTCTTTTTTATTATCGTAAACCAGGGGCCGCAACCTTTTGGGCACTAGGGACCGGTTCTGTGGAGAGAGGTTTTTCCGCAGACCGGAAGGGGCCTAGTTTCATGGGCTGCCTGCATCCCGCGGAGGGGGCTTCGCTTGTTTGCGTGGCCCAGTTGCTGGCATGCTGTGGCCTGGTGCCGGTCCATGGATCAGGGGTTGGGGACCCCTGTTGTAAACCACCTGGCATAGCCCAATGGCAAGATAGGCAGCAAACAAATGTAACAAATAAATAAATACATTTGAAATCTCTTAATGACAGTGGGTGGCAAGGGAAGGACAAGGGTTTGATATGGTTACCTGTTATGAGTAGGGCTGGCTGGGGGGGTCACTGGAGATTAATGAGTGACTATTCTTCCTCCCTGGAGGGAGGAGAGCCTTGGGGGACATGCTGGGATGAGAATTGGAGATGCAGTTTTCCTCATAGTGCCTTTGTTCTTCCTTACTTAAAATTTTAATTTATTATATGCAGAATGTACATTTTAAATAGCTGAATATTAAAAAATATCTATCTGCATACTTAAGTATATTGGTACTTGAAAATAGCGTTGCATACTTTTAATGAAGACAAAGACCTTACTAAGGTTTATGATTGCTCAAAAATGGGAAAATTAATTTGTTACTGCAGCAATTTTCCCTCCTCCTTTCCTTTCCTTTTTTTCTTTTCTTTTCTTTTTCTTTTTGATCTAAGCTACTCTTACTGTTACGGATTGGACAACCATTTGTCTGAAATGGTATAGGCCAGGGGTAGGCAACCTTGGCTCTTTTATGACTCGTGGACTTCAACTCCCAGAATTCCTGAATCGGCATGGCTGACTCAGGAATTCTGGGAGTTGAAGTCCAGGAGTCATAAAAGAGCCAAGGTTGCCTACCCCTGGTATAGGGTCTCCTGCCTGAGCAGGGTGTTGGACTAGAAGACCTTCAAAGGTCCCTTCCAATTCTGTAATTCTGTTATTCCCCCAACAAAGTGGCAGGCAGTTCTATGGGTCAGCTGAGGAGGAGGAGGGGATGGCCTCATTTGGGGATGTGCTGAGGGTTGTGAGGGGAGGGGAAAAGTCACCAGACTGTATTATATGTGGAAAAAAAGATGATCCAACATGTCACGGGGTTGTCTGGCATTACTATTAAAAGCACATGAAAAGGGAAAATCTTTTTCTTTATTAAACCTATAGATACAACACATTAATCTTTTAATGTGTAACAAAATGCAATGTAGTTGGAAACAACTTTTTAAAAAATTAACATTTCAATTAATTCAGCTAACAAGTTAATAATCTGCTGTTATTTTTAAATTACTCATGCCCTGGTAAGTAACAAGGCAGAGCAATTGGGGATCGTTTGAAATGTCAAATGGCTCCACTTAATTTATGTATGAATTTGATCTTTCATGTCTGAATACCCAGAGGATCAGGTACATGTGCAGAGGGATGTTTACTCCATCCACTAAATGTTAGGTATTTTACATTTTCATACATGAGTTGTTACTCTAATTCAGGCTGTTCAAAGTGATCCAAAGTAGGTTGATTAAAATTGTACAATGCAAACTTACATGTGAGATTGCCAAAAGACAAATAATTAATTCAACTTCTTACATAATTTAATCTTTTCAAACATTCAGACTGTAGTTCTTAAGAATTTGATTCATAAATTAATTTCTTTTTCCTTTTTATCTACAGGCTCTGAGATAAATATAAAAAGGAATGGGAAAAGGAATACATGGTTTTTCTGAGCCAACAGATCTTGTTGCCAGACATATATGCCAATGGGCAATTCACCCTCTGCTCCTTAGACTCAAATATTTGTCATCTCCCTCCACCCAGGCTTCAGATGTAATGGAATTGCTTTCTCCTAAACAAAGTTAAATGGGCTATCAAGCATATATTGTGATCATTCCCTCATATACTTCATTTATTTACATCCAAACATAATATGCTTTGAACACAATTTGTAAGCCCTGGAGATTCATACCAGACCAATAAGTACTTCTTCTCTGCTGGTTTCATAATTTCAGTTTCCTTGTTAGCTACTTCTGAGATCAAGTCAAAAATAGTCAAGAGTTCTATATTGGTATTAAGAAGAACACCTCAATTCATATGTTGACTAAACATGCCTGCATAAGGCACAGTGTGTATAATGAGGGAATTATTTACTGAATATAATCCATAATGTATACTAAGATATAAATTATCACACTCAAGGTAGTTGATGAATTAAGAGGCAATCCCACCTCCCCCCCCACACACATCTGCTCCTTCCCTCCTCATCTTTTGACTATAATTCTATTTTTCATTGTCATTTCCATGTTTACTGTTTTAGAAATATTTATCTTTGATGATTTTAATGTTTTAATGCTGTAAGCCACCCAGAGTCGCTTCAAAAGGAGATGGGCGGCAAATAAATTTAATAAATAAAATACTTAAAAAATTAATACATAAATACTTTATAACTGCAATGGCTCCATTGACATCCCGGATGAATCCCAGAGCTTATAAACTATTCTAATTTTATCTTAATATCGAAATTTCCCCTAAACTATTTGGAATCAAATCTCTAAAGGTGGCGTATCTTAATGGACACCTGCCTCTACATCAACATTTGAGTAAGGAAAACTAAGGCAACCACAAAACTATCATTTACCTTCTCATAGTATTCCCTCCACACCCCTCCCAATTTTCTTCTGTTTTGTAGAAGAAACAGCAGGAAAGAAAGAATTTGATTCCCAAGATGCTGCATGCCTTTTTCTTTTTCTTGTTCCCTCATCAAATATAACTTCCTTTGTCACCATTCCCGAATCAGAAACTGAAACGTTTCAATTATCCTTTTAAAGGCAATTTCTGTTGGAGCTTAGAACTTAAGAAAAAACCGGGTCTGGCTGACACTGATCTTCGAAAGCATGATGTGATTTAAAAAGCCATAGCTGTTTGCTAAATAACCCACAAAGAAGCCTCCAAGTGCAGCATGGCAAACAGCCCCAGAGCTGCATAGTTGGGACTCCTTGCCACCTCACAAGGCAGGGTGCATCATCAGCATCGGTTCCTTTCGTGTGAAGCGCATAGGGTAGCAAGTTTCTTCCAATGAATCCTAAAACAGGGTGCGGGACAGTCAAAGAGTCAGAGATGGGGGGGAGACAGCCCCTTACCTTACCAAAGCTTGGAATTGGGAGGGACCAAATCTAGAATGACTTGAACTGAGTTGGGTTCTTGGCTAACAACCAGTGGAATTCAGCAATGGAAATTCTGGTCCCAGTTACCATCAACATTTGAGGACTATCTGTAGTTTATATCAGGAATGTACTAAGCTTAAGGTGTTGCTGTGAATTTTGTGGGTACTAGTGACTGTCAGAGGTTTGCTCTCCTCCCTGTGTTCTTATGGAGTACAGTCCTGATAGGACAGTCTTTTTCTTTGGATGAATCTGGAAGTCAGAGCTCAGCACCAATGAATGTCTTTGACCCTCTCCCTCCTCCTCTCAAAATTAACCCTCTATACAAGACATCATAGACTGTATTTATTTCCCTGGGAAATATTGGTGATATAAGTATTTTATACGTCTTTTTCTCAGCATGCGAATTTTTGGCAAACAGTTGCTTAAAGTACAAGGCATTCTTGTTCGTGCTTTAGCATGCATACCCTGTTTTAGCTGCAGGCGTCTATTTCAGCATGCAGATGCATCCTGGGCTTTTTTGTCTTCAAGGCAGGTCACTTGGGGGGAGAGTCAGAAGCTATACTTTGGGGCCATTGACATGCAGTGGGCATGTCAAAAACATAACAACATTACTGGAGAAGGTAGTAGACTAACAGAGTGCATCCATGAACACCCCTTAGCAGTCAGAAGAAATGATGAAAACTCCTTAATTTCACAATACATGGACAGACTGAACCATTGTTTCAGTTGGGGAACTAAATTAATTCAGATGCAGTAGCAGCTGACCATCAGAAACAGGAAATGTGGCACTACAATGTCTAAACAATGCATTTCAATTGCAAAACTGGATAACAGAATAACAGAATTGGGAGGGACTTGGAAATCTTCCAATCCAACGCTCTGCTCAAGCAGGAAACCCCTGTACGATTTCAGACAAATGGCTGTCCGTTCTCTTCTTAAAAACTTCCAGTGTTGGAGCATTCACAACTTCTGGGGGTAAGTTGTTCCACTGATTAATTGTTCTCACTGTTAGGCAATTTTTCCTTAGTTCTAGTTTGCTTCTCTCCTTGATTAGTTCCCATCCATTATGTCTTGCCCTGTTCTGTGGTGCTTTGGAAAATAGGTTAATTATGATTAGGGACATGAAATAGATGCATCCTTACCTCTACATCAACCAGTTAATTTTTTACTTTCCATAACAAAGACATCTATTTGATATCACTTCACAGTTCAGGGTAGTTAATTATCAAATAAATTCTTTACATTCTAAGGCTTATTTTGGCAGCAACCTTTTTAAATACTAAGTCTTAGGACAAAAATAGTCACTTTCACACAAATCTGCCTGTCTCTGTACCTCTCTTATGGCTATTTGCCTAGAAGAACTTTTAATGCAACATTATTTAGTCATGCTAATGATTAATTATATATAATGGATGCCATAATTAATATCTAAGTGTGTCTTTAATGGCAGGGTGCCTTGGAAGAGTTTGCCTAATTCAGTGTTTTGTAAATTTCTCCTGCCTGAGGTGTGTTTTATTTGCTATATTCAAACTGAATTAGCAAAAATGAAGTTGGCAATGAATACTCCCCCCCCCACCCCGTTAAGCTGGTTCCAGTGCATATTCAATATTCCAGTTCTTTCTAAGGCAACCCTTCTACTGTTAATCTTTAGGACGAATAACGTTTGGTTAAAATCTGCCTTAGAATTTTTTTTTTGAAGTTATTCTCCTATGAAGGAAGCTTCTGGTTTTTCTATGTATTTTCAAAGTGTTTGAAAATTATTTTCAAGTTGTTCTCAGTGGAATTTTTGAGATCATTGTATCACAGTGGGTGGCAGAAGGAATGCCATCCCTGTTTTCAGTTACACAATCCTGCACTTTGACACCCCCATGAATACTCACCCTTTCCAATTGCAAAGGAGAAGTTCTCTCGGAAGATCTTCCTTAAAGTGATTCAGGACCCCTGGAGAGATGTTTACACAATGCACCATTCGGCCACACTGAACAAAAAAAAAGACCACAAACCATCTTAGAGGACCTCAGGAAATGCTCTTTTCCTTTGAAAGAAATTTCACAAAGCACTTTTCTTTCAGCAGTTAGAAGAAAACGCGGGACGATTTTTCTGCACTGTAATGGGCATCGTAAATTCAGCAGAGGTATATCTGAGGGAGACAACAAATTGCCCTCCCGTCTAATGCAAGAAGAATCCATTACATTGTCCCCACTCTGGGACAAGCATGAGACCTTGCCTACCCTTGATTCTGAGGATTTCAGGTCACAAGCCCACCAGAAGCCCAGTTTCCTTGGACCACCAATTTCAGTGACTGATTACCTTCAACAGAAGCAGCTTTTTTAGATTCAGGGGAGAGCCTGTCACTCTGACTCAACTGCAATTCTATTTGACGCACGATCTATCGCTGGAACAACGTTTTAAGTTTTCATCCTGTTAGCCTGTACATCAAGTTCCACTCGGAGCTGTCCGAGGTGTTAACCCGCATCCTAATTCTTGCTGTGTTTTATTTTATTTTGCTTCGCTGAAGCTTCAGTGTTGTCTCGCCTTGCTGACTCTATACCCTGCCTCTCTGAACATCAGACTTTGCCCTGTTTTACTGGACAGTGTTAAGTATTTCCTGCTTCGATCATAACTCTACCCCTGTTATAACCATTGTTTGAATCGGGGGGGGCTGACTTGAAGACGATCAGAGCTGTGAATCTTACAGAACTTGAACAACCATTGGGTGGGTGTAAAATTGATTTGGAAAACACAGGATCAGCTGCTGGATTTCCTGATCTGAGATAATATGTAAAAAGATTTCTTTTTTCACCTCCTTCTTCCTGGTGTGAATTCAAGAAGCACTTCAGCCTGCTTCTTACTTTGAGTCTTTAAATGCTTTAAAAAAAAACACACAATGGAAAACAGTCAATAGCAAGCTACCCACAAACCCACAAACCGTAAGTATCCATGACAGCATGTGTAAGGCCAGGGAATGTTCTCAAAATGTCTGTGGCTTCTTTGTGTGCATAGACAGAGTTGCTACTTATCTGAAAAAAATAGCCTACAGCTGAAAAAGGTATGGCCAACCAAGTCATAGGGCCCTCTAAGCATGCCTTCCCCCCCCCTCTTCTTCTGCATTTATTTTCTTACATTGACCTTAAAATCCTCTAAATCAAGCATGGAGACCTTCCAGCCATGGTCTAAATCTAGCTTATCAAAGAGGGGAGGATCATCTGATCCACAAATACTTTGGCCCCATCTCACACCCACAATTCTTCTCAGGTTCTCTGCCTTCTCCCTAGGCTCTACAAAGCTTCCATCTCCTGCAGATAAGATCCTTTCCTGTCCACATGGCAATCCTCTAAAAGACTGTGATTTGGACCAATCGGCAATCTTTGTTAAGATTTCTTGCAAGAGGGAGGGGATTTATTGCTTGGGAGCAGAATGGGCCAACTCACCGCGGCCAACGCAGTGCGGCCAACTTGCCATGGCCAACTCACCATGGGACAACTCTCCTCAGGACAATTTAACAATTCAGTTTTATTATTTAAAACAAATAAAACATTATTTTAATTTTTGTCATTCACATTTCATTCTGCATCTTTTCTTTAATGATTCTATTCCACCATTTCTTTGATATTAGTGTAACTCTTGTCCTGCAGTAAGTTGTCCCGTGGCGAGTTGGCCGTGGTGAATTGTCATAAAGCTGCTTGGGAGGGAGGGAAGAAAGAATCTCATTGAACTCTGTGATCCCTTAAAAAATAATTGCCTCTGGTGCGATGAGATTTAAAAATAGGCTCCCTGGATCAAATAGAAGTGCTTGGAAAACCTGTTAACAGAGGTCAATGGGAATGTGGGTGGCAGGAGGGGAGATATGTGTTGGAAGGAATGAACAAGAGGAGGGGGTGACTAAGACTGGAGAAAGAGTAAACGATGAGGATGGCCTCCACGGTACATTTCCCAGCCACTTTGGACTATGCCTGCTTCTGAAATGTTTGCCTGGAGCTAATTCAGTCCTTTAACTTAAAGAGGTTACCCATTCCTACATTAAGTGATTGTGAACAAGCTGCTAAGGAGCACAGCACTCAGGAGAAATGTGGGTGTAGCTAAATCTTCTCTTATCTATAATAAAAATTTATGGGGTGTGTGGCAGAACTGAATTTATGGAGGAGTGGTGGGATATTATGTTCTCATATATACTTATTACTTCCACTTTATCACCAAATGAGATCCCCTTCTGTTTCTGAAATAAAGCACAATCAACTCTTTTAACTTGTATTTTGATGAGCTGTGAACAAGAAGAATAAACTAGAATTTGAATTATTTAATGGAGATATTTTTCATCACAAATAACCGTTGCTGGAATTGATTCCTCCAAATCCGGAATGCTTTGAGTAAAGCAAGAGGAAGTGATATGTTAAAGCTAAGAGGGAGATTTGAGGTTGTAAAAGGAGGTTTGATAGAACCAGGAGTATTCAAAGAAGCAGAGATTGGTGGGATTGCCTTAAAGATCTTGGTGACATATTCAACTATTTCATTTGTTTAAAAATGTGCAGCAAAGTAGCCCCAAATGACTAGGAAATATTTAGATTCACTTTAGAAGGGGAGAATCACTTTGGCAAAAGGGCACACTTTTCTACACTCAAGTATTAGCAAGGGATTTGCAAGCCACATGGTGGTGAATTTTTTTTTTTAAAAAAAGAGATAAAGATAACCTTTATTGTCATTTTTTATTGTGGGCACACTGGCACACATTAAAAATGAAATCCTGTTTCATAAGAGACAGACTACTGTTTTGATGGAGTCTGAGAGAAACATAGAAAGCAGAGATTAGGTCTATTTAGGTGTGTTACCATCTGCAGATCTAATGTTGGAATATTTAAGATCTACATTCCTACTCTACAGAACTTTACCCACACCTGAAATACTTCTAAACAAAGGTAAGCCTCTGTCACCCTTTTTGGATGCACAGGTGTGCATTCTATTAACAACTTCTATATGAGAAAAATGTGTTTCATGTTGCAGGTTTCAGCTTTGGTTTTTGTCCCACAACACTGCACACGAATATGTAAGGTATGGCATCTGCATTGTGACATCACAGAGAATATTTCATTGCTTTTCTTCCCTTTCCCTCCTTGCAGATGCCTAAGTTTCAAAGGAAGTTGGACCATTGTGCCAAGTGACTGAAATGTGCTGTTTGAACAATCAGATTTTTTTTTAATGGGATTACCTTAATGTGTTTTAGTAAAATAACCATTTGACAAATGCTATGTGCAGTAAAACAGTAAAAACAGTAAAATAAAAATGATAGTCAGGACAGCTGGCAATTCTAGATGCATCAGAAAAGAAGACAGCCAAGAAGTGATCACAGCAGTGATGGAGAACCTGTTTTTGCTCCCAGCTTTCGGGTGCTAGTTTTTGCGCTCCTGACCTACTTGCTTAACTTATCAAATTGTTTTTCTAGGACTGTTAGCATACCAGAGTTTCAGCAGTCATCTTTATGTGCTGGTGGTCCTTTGGAGAACCACAGACAAAAAATGAAGTTTTATCTCCCTTGGGATCATCTCTTATACAAAAACAACTATTACTTTTCAAACAATAATGAAGATGTCCAGTGATTTTCTAAATCTGATTTCTTCTTTATCTATATCTACATTTTCTTTATTACGCATTTCATTCTCTGACTATTCTTAAAGGTTTCTGTAGGTTTTCTGTGCCTATATATTGGCACTTTCCCTCAGTTTCTATAAATGTTACTTCCTCCAGGTTTGAATGTCTTTGGTGCTACATCTGTTGCCTCTCCCGAGCCCTTACAAGGATTTTGGCATCCCTCAGGTTCCTGGCTGGGAGGGTAAAGATAGGCACAGCTGTAGATGTTGGTGTCTCTGCTGGGTTCTGTTTCTCTGCACACAACTCAAAGCACCACTTGCTTCTGAACCAGATCCTGTTTCCTTAAGTGCCCCCTAGTCATTTGTTACACATTGGCTCCAGCTTCATGCACTCGGTACCTTTCACTTTGCTCAGCTCTCACAATGTTTGCCTGCAGAGTGAAAAAAGCAGTGTTGCGATGCCACATGATGCAAGTGCCAACACTTTTGGCAACATCATCACGCTCAGGGAAATGGGGGCTGCACCCCAACATAGTGGCATTCCTGATATCGCTCTATGCCTCCTGGTCCCCCTATGGAAGACTGCTGTCTTCTGCACACACAGACCCAAACACACTGCCTCCTTCCCATGGATCCATATCTAGGTATCTGGAAGTCTTCTTCTTTTTCAGCTGGAACATGGTGATGGTTCAACTTCTTATGGGATTAAAAAGGAGAAGGGAAGGAAGGATTCACACAGCTTTGATGTTCTCCTTCCATAACATGTTTAAAATACAAAAATGAGGAGAGGGTCATTCTCTCCTCCCCAAGGTGAAGCTGGGCCCCAGCCTATTAGCCTACTGTTGAAATTTCTCTGGATATAGTTTTTCCAGCAGTCCTGGGGATCCCTTGGAAACGGAATCTGAAAGATGCCTTTACTGAGTATGAGTAGTACTACATCTATGTTTTATTGTTTTTATTGGTTATTTAAGATGTCTTCCTATTGTTTCATTGATAAATAAAATTAAGCTGCAAAAATCAACAGAGTGCAGAATATTGCAAAGTACCAGATGTAGCTCCTTCTTCATCAAAAAGGAATTCTTTAGGGCTCGAAAATTGAACGAACATTGCAGCACTTACTGTGATCACTCATTCATTTCAAGCAATTCTTTTTCTGTTTGAAGAGAGTCATTTATAAGAAAATGTTCTTGATTTGTTCTGATAGTAATTTGGCCCGTGGGCATTTTGGTTAAGATCGAAAGTGGTCTTAGCTATTCCTGAATGTGTTATTGAACATCCACAACAATCATCATTAAAGTTTATTTTCTTTCTCTTCTAAATAGATGAATAATTGGCTTTAAGATGCACTGTACTGGATTCATTGACAAAGAATCAGCTTTCATGAAAAGAATGGTGAAAGGGTTTGATTACTTACGAAGGGCAATTGCTTTGTGATAAGCTACTGGTCTCCAAAGTTGATTACGAACTAGTCCAAATGCTACTGCTATTACAACATTCAGGCATTAATATTAAACTCTAAGTGGGTAAATAGGAAAAGTTACTACATACTTGTCAGTTTCAAATGTGAAGACCATTTGCCCAAAACTCTTGGAAAAAGCTATGCTCAAATAGTCAGAAATATGTTGCAAAATCAAGCAACAGTTTCTAGAATAAATGTGAAAAAGGCTTCTAGAAGCAATTTTGATTGTCTGTTGATTAAACAGTTATTACTGTAAAGAACTTATAGTCTCCATCACACATTCCTCTTCAAATCACTTGAGACAAACACAGCCATGCTGTGCTTTATTGTACAAAACAAATGTTTATATAAGAACAAAGGTGATGTTTTGAATAATACTATAATGGAACAGGCACATCAATAAATCCTAGCCGCGTTGTGCCATTTTAGAAGAATGAGAGACTTAAAAATTAATAATTATTATTATTCCAGTGCTGGATAAATCATGCCTCATTTTTTTTTTTTCTTTGATTGTTTCGTATCTCAGCTCATTGGTATGTACACTTTATCTTTGTATCTTATGAAGGAAGAGACTCTGGAGACCATTCTCTAAAGTCTTTTTAGTTTCAGGAGAGGCTTGTTAGCTAGGATATATAGCCTATTCAAAAACTTTAAAACCACTCTTTAGTTACCAGTCTTAACAGCATCAGCTGAATGATGTTTGTGCCTATCAATTAAGTAGTACAGTTGCACAGTGATAATATCCAAGAATTTGGACTACAGTTGAGAATTGGAATTGACAGTAATACCTGCAAGAAGACTCAGATGGATAAAAGCCCCCCCCCCCACTTTTTCCTGCTAAGTTTCAATACTGCTCTCGGGGCCCAAAGGTGGGGAGTTGGCATCCCTGCTTTCAGTAGGAAATGACATAGGGGAAGGAGAAAATATGGACTCAATTAAGCAAATAAATTATCCCCTCCTCCACACATTTCCAGGGAAAATAAACTTTCAGCTCAGCCAGAAAACATTTAGAAGGCCATGGGATACTGAGATGAATGTTCAGACGATAGGAGGAAAATATAGGCTCTGGGAAGAAAGGGCAGTTTTCAGGTTAAACCCAACAACAATATCTTACTAGGGGGCGGGGGGAAACCTATGTTCATGAAATAGGATTCTTTGTGCTCACAAAACCAATTGTCTTTGTAGCCCTGTCCCGTTTTCTCATAGTTTTATTCTAAGTACTTCATTAAACATGATGTGCTATAACCAATCAAATGCTTTGCAAGATGTTTACTCTAATTTGCATAACTTTCCAAAGGGAGGTTTCATGCCTTCTTTTTTTTATGGGGGGGGGGGCTGTCCTTCCCCTTTGGTACTACAATAAACTAATTTGGGTTACAATGGAATTGGGTGCTGGTTTACAGTTTAAACAAAGTCCCACACATTTTCATTTACGGGACTTTTTTTTTTTGGAATATCCTAGAAATGTACTTTGACAAGCAACCAGTTCTGAAGACTGAGAGGGCTAGATTGACCTGAGTTTCTTAAATGTCTGCTTTGCTATTTCTTCCATCCTGAGGCTTTCTAGCCGATCTAAGTCAAAATCCTGCCAAATATTATTAAGATCCACTCTTGAGTTTATTATATCCTGGAAAGTTCTACTTATTCTTGAAGGATCATCATCTTCCTCTTCTCTGAGAGATCTACAGTACATCTTCCATGTTTCTTAGTAGTTCTGAATTGCCTTGCCCCAATTACAAATATCGATAAAGCAATTGTTCATTATGGTTTTTGAGGGTGCATGGCTGATATAGGATATTTAAATGCATGTGATGGAGCCACTCATAAATAAAGTATGTGTGTTTGCATGTTTGCATGCATGCCTACCTGGTCTGTTCAGTCCATGATTTGCCATTCACCACAAAGTCTGAACAGAACTTCTAAGTTGATTGAATATGAGTAGAATTTGTTTATTGTAAGTTCTATTTGTGCTTAAATGAATGCATTTCTGCCTTTCAGACTTTCTTAGTCCATGCAACGTTTCCACATAAGAAGTATAAATTTTTCCCTATGTGGTGCAATGGGAATTTTGAAGACTGGTTCATTAAAAATAACACACAATACTGGGCACAGTGAATCCGAAGAACTATTTTTAAGTTCCATTGGTCTTGGGATAATATTAAGCAGATGCTAGCCTATTGATAGACTGAAAAGAGGGTAGCGGTAAGGAAGTGTGGGAAAACATACAGCATCAGTTTTATTAAAAGAAAAACTGAACAATATGAAACACAATTGTGGCTATTTGACAAACATGCATAATTGACGCATTCTACTCTGAAAATGGCAACAGAGGGAAAAAATGGTTGCGTATGATATTTGCATTTTATTAGCAAAAAATAACATTGTTCAACCTGCCTTTCTTTGGAGGAATTCATATAAGGTGATAAGATTTCTTTCAGTCCAGCAAATCCACCATTATAGATGGACCTGGCTACCCCATTTTTTTTTTTTTTTAAATCCTCTAAACTCCATCAGCAGGGGAGTTGAGAGAAGAACAGTCATCTCTCCATTTTAAGAAAAATGAAAAGAATGTTAAAATTACAGAGAGAGAGAGAGAGAGAGAGACAGAGACAGAGAGACAGAGAGAGAGACAGAGAGAGACAGAGACAGAGAGAGAGACGCAGAGAGAGAGAGAGAGAGAGAGAGACAGACAGAGAGACAGAGAGAGACAGAGAGAGAGAGACAGAGAGAGAGAGAGACAGAGAGAGAGAGAGACAGAGACAGAGAGACAGAGAGACAGAGAGAGAGACAAAGACACACACACAGAGAGAGAGACAGAGACAGAGAGACAGAGAGAACCGGGCATCTGTCAGTATGAGCAAGTTATTCAAACGGAAATATTTTCATGTTTGAATTTTACATTGTCCGCTTTATGAGGCAAACTAATTATGATTTCTGCTTGGCCACCTGTAAAGACTGCAGGGTGGTCCTTTTGCACATCTTCTTTTATATTTAACAAGAGTTCCGATGAGTGTGTGCCAGGAGGTCATATGGGAGCCTTTGAAAAAAAGGACACTGCTAGGACTCTCATCTTTGCCTGCTTGTAATGCCAGCTATAGCAGAGATACACAATCTGAGGTCTCAGGGCTGCAAATGGCTGTTCAAAACAACTCTCTGAAGGTTGTTTTAGAGAAGAGTACAGGTAGTCCTAGACTTACGACCACAATTGAACCCAAAATTTCTGTTGCTAAGTGAAACACTTGTTAACTGAATTTTGCTCCATTTTACGACCTTTCTTGCCACAGTTGCTAAGTGAATCACTGCAGTTATTAAGTTAGTAACATGGTTGTTAAATGAATCTGGCTTCCCCATTGACTTTGCTTGTCAGAAGGTCACAAAAGGTGATCACATGACCCCGGGACATTGTAACCGTCATAAATATGAGTCAGTTGCCAAGTGTCTGAATTTTAATCATGTGACCACGGGGATGCTGCAACGGTCATAAGTGTGAAAAATGGTCATAAGTCATTTTCTTCAGTGCCATTGTAACTTTGAACAGTCACTAAATGAACTGTTGTAAGTTGAGGACTACCTGTACAAATTTATGGTGATATTCATATTAACTGCATATAACTGATTACCTCCTAATTTAAAGCAGAGGAAATCAAAATGAGTTATATAATAGCCACTTCCTCCTAATTTAAAGCAGAGGAAATCAAAATGAGTTATATAATAGCCACTGCCTCCTTCCCTTTTTTTAAGTGCCTTGAGGATCAAGACTGCAACTTCACTAAATTAATTCAACAGAGAGAAGATCTGCGTGCAGCTGCAAAATGCTAAATGATAAGGTGAGGTGAGCCACCTGGGCCCCCGATGTTTACAACATGGTGCCCAAACCTCATCTAAACTTCAATGTGTTCATGATCAACAGGTGCACAATCAACAAAAGTGCTGCCACAGGCTGAGATTTCCCACTATGAGTGTGGGCGAAGGTAGAATTGTTTGTGCGTTATTGCATTCCAAGGTAGCTAAAGGAGAGAAAATATTTGGAAAGTCCTGAATAATGTGCACATTCTGGAACTAATTCAATGTTGTTATTTATTTTTTTTCAACTACGTCCTTAGGGCCACTGTAGTATCTCTATGTATGGACAGATGGAGAGGAATGGGGTGCTTTGTAACTTAGGAAGCAACTGAGTCAGAACTAAAGAAAGTCAGATCTAATGCTTTCAGTCCTGGAGAGAAAAGTCTGTTTAAACAAATGACTCACAGTTGAAATTTGGATCTACTAAGTCTGGGATCTATTCGGATATTAATAGTCTAAGAATAAACTTACAGCAACATATTTGTGTTATAGTTATATCTCAAATGTCTATGGAGATTCTCAGTCATCCAGGTCATGGTTGTCTTAAAGATGCTTTTTCATGAGGCAACTGGACTTTCTTGTTTTTCTTTGAAGACGTTTCGCTTCTCATCCAGGAAGCTTCTTCAGCTCTGAGCTGAAACAAAAAACCAAAACAAGAAAGTCCAGTTGCCTTCTGAAAATGCATCTTTGGTATATTTATATCTCACTTTGTCTCCAAGAACTCAAGGAAGTTTACAAGAGGATTTTAATGGAAGCAATTCCTGTAGCTCAGGGTTGAACGGTGGAGTACTGGGTGCTTTCTGAGTTTGGTTATTTGCTTGCAGATGGTTCATTGCTCAACCAAATGGCAATGCTAGTATTGGTGGGGATATAGGCCAAGATGAGAGAGGACCAAGGCAAACCTCCACCAAGGAACAACTATTTTTTTACACAAATACTTATGACAGGATGCCCAGCCCACCAGTGTCAGATATAAACCTCCAATAAACTGCACAGCTGGCTGGAAAATAGCTCAATGAAGTGGCTGAAAAATGATAAAATTACTGGTCATGGTTACTCACTGCAAGCTAAACAAATACCAGCACACTATAGACAATTTCAAAGAATAACAGGAACAAGCCATGACCTCAGAACACACAAAAAGTTAGCAGCTTCCATCAAGGCTATATCTCACAGACAAGCTGAAAGAAGGAAAACAAAGTTCCAACTCAAACTGCTCACGCTAAACCCCAGAAGTTCTTGAACCGAAATGGGTAGTCAACCTATCCAACCTCCCACTATCTATGCAGAATGCAATAGAATAATGTTTATTTTTAGTAGGTGCAGCATTCCACAAGCACAAACAGCATCAGATCCATAGTATAAGGAATGAAAGAATATACTCACCATTTAATTCACATATATCCATTTGAGCCTTTTTGAAGTTATGGGACTAAGATGGTCATGTAAGTAATTTCAGTTAAAGAAATGCACAGATGAAGTGTGATGTTATTGCACACAATCCAGTGAATGCATAGTGTACATTTTGTGCCTGTTGTACACCAAAACATGACAACAGGTCTCTGGGACACAGACATTGCAAAATCTCTCAGCAGTGTTGCTTAAAATTCCGCTACCAGTTTACTGCATACTCTTTTAATGAGAAGTTATGCAGCTGTAGTTGATTCACATTTGGCTTTGGCGCCATTCCTGCTTCCAATCCACTTCTCCCTCCCTACACCCACTCACTGAAACCTATCCAAATTATAATATGATTTCAGATTAACAAACTATTTCAGCAGCCAGCAGCATCTGGCCGTATTGTGTGTGGGTCAAAGCTTAGTAGGGGTGCGCTGGGTTGGTATTGGGGTGAGAGACTATCGGAAAAATCCCAAGATGGGTAGACTAGTCTGGGAAACACAAACAAAAAAACAAAAAAAACCTACCCAAAGGATTCCTGTATTGTTCGTTAAAAACAAACAAACAAACAAGCAAACACTGAAGTATCCTTACAGTCATCAGGACTCAAGTTTGGCTGGAGAGCATCTCGGCTTGCCGTTTTTAGCAGCAAAATAGAAGAATAGCAAAACTCTAAAGATCACCCAAATTTAAAGCTTTCCCACTTTCTCTGAAAGTTGACTTTCAACATTCTTATCCTATGGAGGACGGCAAGCAATTCCTTCTTCATTGAACATTGAAAGTAACAGTCCAGCAAGATTTCGTATGACACAGGCTGAAATGAAGCTGCTGCATCAACACAGGCAACATTACCATTTTTCTAACCAACATCTCTTCCCCACCACAAAATAAGTTATTTCCCATTCTCCAAAGTATATAATTTGATTATGCATAGGGGAAAATGTGTGATTGTAGCAGCATATCAATCTTCTCTTTTAAGCCCTAGGAATTCATTTAAGGATACCAATAGACAATGTATTTCAATATATATATTCCAATGTATGTATTCCAATGCATGTATTCCAATATCCAATACTCAATGGATAGACATAATTTGGACTTCCTGCCTCCATCCCAGTGAAATTTCCATAATAGGAATGCTTGAAAGAGCTTATTCTGGAAGACCAATTGCACAGAAACCTAACAGTGTGTTGTACATACAAAAAGATACAGTATATGGTATACAACAACAGCTTTTGCCTTCTGTGCCAGAAAGGACAAGAATATCCATCTCGGCTGAATCAAGCACATGCTTATTTGTTGTAGCTAACATGCTACAGTAAAATTGCTACTGCTTTCAAAGGAATTATGCCAAGAGCCATAGGCAGTTTGAGCTGAGGAATTAGCATTCAGCTCCATCATTTTCCTTGGAGTGGGAGTAGGTTGAGAAATGACCACCTTAGAAATGTTGTTGTATGGGTAGATGATACAGCAGAACTTATTCAACAGCATAATTGGGGCTACAAAAAAATCAGCAAGGCATAAACAGGATAGGTCTAAGGCAGGGGTGTCAAACTGTAGGCCCGCGGGCTGGACGCGTCATCCGGAAGCCACACCCACCCCATTGCTGGCAATGGCAAAACCATCCCGATACATTGCGCGACGTCACATGACGTCGCAAGTTTGACATGTCTGGTCTAATGGCTAAAAGGCTTGCTGCAGTTTTTAGATTCAGCAGACCCCAATTATCAGTTTTGAAAGCATTACTGCCATGGTTACTTAGACATTTTAAAATCAATAATAAAGTAGAATTGCATCAATATTTCACAAATGACCAAGCTAGGTACCCATTTGTGACTGGTTATGTAATATGAAATAGGTGCTATAACATTATACATATTTCTTCAAATGATAAAGCAGAAATATATCTATCAGTATAAGAGTGATAATTAAGCATTAAGCCTGAATGTTATGTAAATAGACATAAGTATACACTGTAACATTTAAGATAAGTTAGGATTTGCAGAGTTGAAGTTACTATTTCCAAGTAACTATTCCTTACTTCTGTCCACCCACACATCCATAATATGTGTTTATTCACTGACAATTTAGAGATACTTTACAATGATGAATTATATTCCACTGCTTATTATTCAACTCTTCTGTGTTAGTTATTCATATTAACTTAAGGTCAACGTGTTAGATAATCCAAAGGTGAACTTTGATACTTAATCATTCAAGTCAAAACAGCTTTCTATGCAGCATTTCATCATATTTTAAATGGCAAACCATTCAATTACCTTAAAATGAGCTGTATGGCATGCATGGGATAGATGCTGATGACCTCAAGATGAGGCCGTTTTGATTCCTTTGGGGGCTTCAAGCCAGGAACTGCTTCTAGGTAGGAGAGGCAGTATATATTCATATATGAGAGTGTTCATAATCACTTCATAAATCACATGTGTAATTTGGTACCCTCTACTGGAATGATTGATTATGCCCTGCTGATATATATATGTCATGACACATAAATCAAAGCAATCACCCAACAAATATATTTCAGAGGAGCCCAAACATTCAATTAAAATATTTTTTTAAAAGCCATTAATGGAGATGGTGTTTATAAAAAGATTGAATTTGACATCTTGGGTCAGCTTTCCCCAGTTTGATGAGCTTCAGATGCTCAGTTCTACCATGTAATCATTTGTGCCAACTGGCTAGGATTGACAAGGTATAGTGATCTGAAAAAGCCAAAGAGCACAAGTTGGCCAAAATTGTGTGTATGTGTGTGTATATTCATCTGGATTCTAGGAGGCTTAAAGAAATTAAGTGTTAAGAAGAAGATATAAATTTAAAAAATTGCATTATGTCAAAGTGGCATTTAACCCCCAAGCAACAGCCTAAAGAAGGGAGGCTGAAATCACTCAGTATTAATAGTATGTGTGAATCTACAACTATATCTACAATGATATTGAGCATTGGTGAGGGAGATGGCTAAGCTGCTGGTGTGACCTTCAATAGCAGCATAACAAGCTTGTCCCTGTGACCCAGTGTCATGTGCCAAGCCTCATATTTGTCCATCTGCTAGTAAACAATTGCCACCTCCCCTGCCCCAAACACAAAACTTGATGGGAGAGGTTATAGTAAGGTAGAGAAGATGGTACTGAAACACAGAGGGAAGATCCCTTATCAGGGCAAGGTTCAGATAAACGTGGCTTGAGCCCAGACCAAGAACATGATTTATAAAAACAGTTCAGACAGCCTCCCCTCACCTTAATTTACATGAAGATAAAAAAAGGGGGGGGGACGAAGCACTTACAAAATTCTGTTACTATAACTGTTCTAATAAAGGTAGTTTTAGGTCTACACAGTATCTGTGTCTTAGTCTGGTCTATCTTATAGGAATGACATCCATCTTGCACACTAGAAAAATCCATATTGCAATTTTTAGGGTAGTATATAATTACATATTTATAAACAATAAAATACCTCAGAACAAACTAGCCTCATTCAAAATGTTCCATGTATGCCAGTGCAGCTCATGATGACTGCTACTGGCTATCTTTCCTACACAAAAGTAGCGAAAAGGATAATTTTAGAACATTTTTAGAATTTTTTTTTTTAAAAAATGGATTAGGAAACAAACAAAAGACAGCTCTCCTCATACCAACTAAACAAATCAAATTTGAGTCTTTCCTTGTTTCCACATAGGTATATTTTTCAGTTCTTTAAATCAATCCAGAGGCACTCCATATATTAGGCTAATCTCATCCACATTTTTTTTTTCAATTTAGCACTCATCCTGGCCTGGAGATAAATGTAGATAAATGTAAATTATGTTGTGGGTTCCTTCCTTCCTACATTTGGTTATGTTTTTTAAAATGCCCAAGGACAACTTCTCTGCAGGTTGTTGGGAAACAATCAGTGTAGATTACCACTTCATTAGTTAGCAAATTAAAACAAAAAATGGTCATTCTTTAATTTTGTAGCCTGACAAATAGGCATAAACCTACTAGCTTAGCATAATTGCTTTTTATATTTTCTTTCTATAAAGGTGTATGAAGCCAAATATATGGGACTGCTGATTCTTAACTGAATGAATAATATGCACTTCTTTTTCTTTTTACAACCTTGTAATCCCTTTTTAATCAGAGTAGAGTTGGGCGTCTAATGGAGCTGATCATTTCATTTACTAGCCAGATGCCCTTCCTGATGCTTAGATGGAGTTCGCAGCATATATTTTCTCTTTATGCCATAATAGAGAAACATCTGTTGCTGCCTAGGATTGAACTCTCAACCTTCCGAGTGGGAGGTGAGTGTCTTAACCACTAGGCCACCACACCACTCTTGAATGAGTAATATGCGAACTCTGCAAATATTACCAACATTTACATGCAATTTGAAAATCCATAAAGAAATACTATAATCACTCTAGTCAAAACAGAATCTTTGCACTTTTAAATGCACTATGACCCTTGAACATCGAGAACATCCAAGAGAAGAACATAGACAAATCTCATACCATGCAAATTCAAACAATATTGAACAACAGCATGAGCAACAGGTGAGTGAAGCACAACTGTGCATGCATATCCATGTAACATTGCACTGCCTTAGAGAGGGCTATCCAGGGAATGAATGGTCACAGATTTCTCCTTTTTGTTGCATTTTCTGACTTTATGATATAAACTGTTCTGAATCATTTGTTGAGTCCGGTGGTATACAAAATACATAAATGAACAGGTAAATAAATGGAATACTGCACCTCCTTGAAAAATAAAGCACACAGTAAGCCATTCACACAAGCACCTGAATTCTAAGTGCAAACAGCCCAATATGAGTGTCAGAATCCAATTATATTTTATTTCTAACTAATCTACTCTGGGAAAACCCAATTCTTACTCTCTTTGGATTCTGTCATACTACGAAGGGGGGGGGAGTAAACACGGGTGTTTATGACTGGCATTCCTTCTATCATCTACAAATAAACATCCTCTGTGGATTCCCTCTCTGGAGTACTAACAATAACAATGCGGCCATCAGCCTTTGATCTCACTCCCTATGAAGCCTCCTATTACCGGCAGCAAGGAAAAAGGGGGGAAGATTGCAACGTTTGGGATCCGATGGATTTAACACCCAGCCATCTGCCAATTTGGATTGACCGGAAGGAATGTGGGGTGGGACTGCTTGGGAACGCTTTAAAACATTGAATGATCAGGGGGGTTCCCCAGATCCTGTCTAGCACACCTTCAGTCAGTTTTTCTTAATAAAGATTCCTGTTGGAAAACCTGTTCCAAGAGTTCTGTCTTCTTAAGATGTAAATTGAGGAGGGTCCATACATTAGACAGGATCTGCAAAATTAGTCAACCTGGAAGGAAGAACCTTGCCGGGGGACTTTGCAAAAATTATCATGTCAGACGACGAAGCAGGGAAGGGGGAAAGCCCCCCGGAGAGGGAGCCGTTGCCCCAACTGGAAACCTGCCAAATATCCGGATCTGAAGGGTCAGATTCCTCAGGAGAAGAGGAGGTGGAGACGCGTAACCACAAGCCTCGGTGGTCAATGGGCGTTGGAAAGAAAGGCGAGTGGGAAAAGAAATCAAGCAAGGTGACCCTGAGACGGGGGGCCAACCAACCAGGATGGAAGCAGGAGATGGAGAGATCCCTGCACACAAGCGAAGATGAAGGGAGCTGGGCACAGCACTCGAACTGGATCCTAGAGAAAGCTATCAACTTGATGAAGAGAACCCTCAGCTCCCTAGGAGAGGAGAATCCTGAACCCCACGACCGCACCAACTCCTGGAGCCGCAATTGGAGAGACACTGAGGGGGAATTGGAACCTGCAGCCCCGGGGACATCCGCTGATCCAGTAGTCCCCACCCCCCGCCGACCTGCAGAAGGGAATCCAGATAGAAGACAATACCGACGAAGAAGACACCGCTCCATTCAAAGACTTCCGCCGTTGGACGCAAAATTCAAGGGGGAGCCGACACGCTTGGGGTTCTTCCTAACCCAAGTCCTTGGCTACATGGAGGAACACGGGCGACACATCCCTAGCGACAAAGCCCGTATCCGGATCGTGCAATCTGCTCTGGATGGACCGGCCGCCGATTGGGTGGTGAATTTGCATGATTCCAATGCCCCAGAGCTCAACGACTTCAACCGTTTCATGTCCTCTCTGAGAAGGCGATTTGAAGACCACCTGGCTGATCGCAAAGCACGCGAAAGAATCAAAACGATGAGGCAAGGCAGACGGCCAGTAGCTGAATATACACAAGAATTCCGAACTATTGCCAGCAAGCTGAACTGGCCGGAAGACATCCTCCTTAGCCATTTCAAAGACGGTCTGAATTACGACCTATATGACGCTTGCCTGCCCCGGGGGGACCCACACCAACTCGACGAATGGTACGTCCTGGCAGAGGAAGCAGAGATCGACCTACTGAAGAGGCACCGCCGAGGAAAACAATGGAGCCGCTCACCGCCTGAACCAACGCACGAACCAGCAAAGCCATCGGCTATGGCCAAGAAACCAATGGGCTGTTTCAAATGCGGGAGAGAGGGGCATCGGGCTGTAGAATGCCGCTCAAAAGCCCCCCAGCACAACCCAGACAGACCACCGGCCAGCAAATCTGGGAAGTCCCCAGCTAAGTCAAAAGAATCTGCCATGAGAGGAATAGAAGCTGTGGAATCCCCTACCTCCACCCATCGTGAGGAAAGAGCCCCAGCCTACACCGCAGGGCCGGTGGACGCCTCAGATGACACCTCGGAGGGTGAACCACTGGTAAGTGGATCCATCCCACCCATCCTCAAGACAGTGACTATATTAGCCCCCTCCATGCCCGAAGCTGTAAAAGTAAAAGCCTTAATAGACTCTGGCTGCACCCGCTGCCTAATTAGCCCGACTCTAGTGGGAAATCTGGGCATCCCAGTGAGGAGGCTGGAACAACCAATCTCATTTGGTCAATTAGATGGGTCCATAGCAGGGGGGGTGCCAGCTACCCTAGCCACGTTACCAATCCACCTATCCCTGGGGAATCATGAGGAAGACCTAACGTTTATAGTGACCCCAGGCATGGAATGCCCGATGATCCTAGGGCTGGAATGGTTAACAAAATGGAACCCCTGGGTAAATTGGAGGACGAAAGAAATCAATTTCCTGAAGGAGGACCCTACAGACTTAAAACCCCAAGGGGATCCATCAAAATTAAAAACGGAAATAGCGTCCATGGGTGAAGAAAAGGGGCTACCAGAAATACCAGAGGAATACAGAGACCTGGCTGAAGTTTTCAGTGAGGAGAGGGCGGATGAGCTTCCCCCCCACTGACCCACGGACTGTGCCATAGAGTTCAAGCCCGGGGCAAAACTCCCAAAGCCCAGATTATACTCCATGAGCCCAAAGGAGAAGGAGGAAATGGAGAGATTTATAAAGAAAAACCTAGAAAGGGGGTTCATTGAACCAGCCAAACCTAAGGTGGCCGCTCCGGTCCTCTTTAGAGAGAAGAAGGACGGCTCTTTACGCTTATGTGTAGACTATAGACTCCTTAATGCGATCAGTGAAAGCAACCTATACCCCCTACCCCTCATGAAGGACATGTTATCACACCTCTCGAAAGGAAAGATTTTTACTAAACTAGATCTAAGGGAAGCGTATTACCGCGTGAGAATTAGGGAAGGAGATGAATGGAAAACTGCATTCAATTGCCCAATGGGGTGCTACAAATTCAAAGTTTTGCCTTTTGGATTACAAGGGGGCCCCGCAGTATTTATGCAATTAATCAATGAGGTACTAAGGGAGCACCTATTTAAGGGGGTCCTGGTTTATCTTGACGACATCCTCATCTTCACAGAATCAAAAGAGGAACATGTCAACCTAGTCAGAGCGGTTTTAAAGAAACTGCGAGCCGCCCACCTATATGCCAAATTATCAAAATGTGAATTTCACCAGGAAAGAATAGACTACCTAGGTTACCGCATATCCCCACAGGGCATTGAAATGGACCCAGAAAAGGTCAGGGCAGTATTAGAATGGGCACCACCTCGCACAAGAAAGCAACTGCAAAGTTTCCTGGGTTTTGCAAACTTTTACCGCCAATTCATCCCCTCATTTGCCCAGATAGCCCTGCCCCTCACGAGCTTACTAAAAACGAAGGGAGAATCCTCAGTGAAACCTAGCCAGCCACTAAAATGGACAATGGAATGCCAAGCGGCATTTGAGAGATTAAAGAGACTTTTTTCTGCCGAACCAGTACTGAGGCACCCAGACATGGACAAACCCTTCGTGATACAGACGGATGCAAGTGATGTAGCAGTGGGGGCTGTATTATTACAAGAAAATGAGGAAGGGATGTTACAACCCTGCGCGTATACGTCCAGGAAACTCACTGAAACGGAACAACGCTGGCCCGTGTGGGAAAAAGAGGCATATGGGATACGTTGGTCATTACTTACATGGCGCCAATTCCTTGAAGGCAATAAAATCCCTTTCCAGGTGTGGACAGACCACAAAAATTTGGAAGCCTTGAAAACACCCAGAAAACTAACCCCAAACGAACCAGAAATCCCATCACTGAAAGAATGGATGGAACAATTACAAAACACCTGGCCAATAGTGAGAAAAGCTCTAGAGGAAGCTAGGCAAGCATACAAAGCACAAGCAGATAAGAAAAGGGTGGAGCCCACACCATACATTATAGGAGAAATGGTCTATCTGTCTACAAAATATTTAAAATCCATACAACCCTGTAAAAAACTTGGACCAAAATATATAGGGCCTTTTCCAATTAAAAGAATCATAAACCCGGTAACAGTAGAATTAGAATTACCCAAGAATCTTAGGCAAATACACCCAATTTTCCACTGCAGTTTGCTGAAAAGAGAACAACAGTCACCCTTACGGCCAAAAATTCCCCCCCCCCACCAACACCAATCATGATAGAAGGGGAACAACATTTCGAAATAAAGGAAATCCTGGACTCTAGAAAATATCATGGGTCAACTCAATACCTAGTAGCATGGAAGCACCTCCCCGCCTCTCACAACGAGTGGGTCCATAAACATCATATCAAAGCCCCGAAGCTTTTAAAGAAGTTTCATACAGAGTATCCTAACAAGCCAGACTAACTTTTATTCCTGTTTTGTTTTCTCTACAGGTGGACCTCTCTTATTTTTAAGGGGAGCCGGATGTCAGAATCCAATTATATTTTATTTCTAACTAATCTACTCTGGGAAAACCCAATTCTTACTCTCTTTGGATTCTGTCATACTACGAAGGGGGGGGGAGTAAACACGGGTGTTTATGACTGGCATTCCTTCTATCATCTACAAATAAACATCCTCTGTGGATTCCCTCTCTGGAGTACTAACAATAACAATGCGGCCATCAGCCTTTGATCTCACTCCCTATGAAGCCTCCTATTACCGGCAGCAAGGAAAAAGGGGGGAAGATTGCAACGTTTGGGATCCGATGGATTTAACACCCAGCCATCTGCCAATTTGGATTGACCGGAAGGAATGTGGGGTGGGACTGCTTGGGAACGCTTTAAAACATTGAATGATCAGGGGGGTTCCCCAGATCCTGTCTAGCACACCTTCAGTCAGTTTTTCTTAATAAAGATTCCTGTTGGAAAACCTGTTCCAAGAGTTCTGTCTTCTTAAGATGTAAATTGAGGAGGGTCCTTACAATGAGCTCTAATTTCCACAGATCAAAGAACAAAAGCAAAAGGCATTTTTAGGCTAGCATCACTGACATCTGTGAGCAGTTGTCTTCTTTCTGGCCATGTATCTAATTATTGCTTTCTTCTCAACAGTCCATTACCTTATCCAACCTAAATCAATAACAACAGGTCCATGATTGGTCCCTGCTGCAGGATTATCCAGTCACAAACCATGAACCATAGACCACTCTCTGACTCCAAATAATTGTAACATTGAAAATATGCCGTATCTGCTGTTCTGAGAGCAGAAGACTCAAAGGTTGAACTACTTTGTACAACCCTCAAGATATTTAGTCCTATCTCTCTAAGTAAGTAAAGAATTTATGATGTGGGTCAATGCTTGAAGGAGAACAAAACTTGTCTGCCGTAATCTCTCATGTCCATGCCAGAATTTTGTATTAGAATGTACTGGGTATCTCTGAATGCCTGATAATTCTCATGCACAATCTTTATATTGATCAAGAAGCAACAGTCCAAACAGAATTAGGAGCAACAGAATTCAAATCACCAAATGTGTCTGATGAGGCTGCATATCTGTTTTGAAGACCAGACCTGCTCAGGACAACCACACATGAGGTCTCACTGAATTGACATCAGCATGATGGTGACTAACAACAGTATCAACATCTAATCACATTGTTCTTTAGTGCAACAGGAAAAAAACACTTTGATTGAGAGCTCCAGAAATCAGAGCCAAGGGTATGACAAATAAATCATAAGGTTACAAGTAACTTGCTCTGAAAGCAGTGTTCTCATGATTTATTGAACACAACTGCAATGATTGTTGCTGGAGGATGCTTTTCACTGGAATCTTTAAAATCTTTTTTTTTTAAAAATCAACCATTTTATTTCCATCTCTCTTTTTAAAAAAGCATTATTGAAGGGAACAGATGGTGACTGCTTAAATGATCATAGAATCGAGCATCCTTAAATGTAGCAAGATTTTTGTGAAATAGGAGCCTTATTTCAAATTCTTTTCCCTAAGCCAACTATCATTAAAACAATCTATCTTGTAAGTGTATTTTCCCAATGAGCCCGAAGCAGAGCAGAATTTGGCACTGGGTCCTAATCAAAAGAATCTTTATGTGTCTTTTCATATATAATGTATTCTGCGGAACAAACACCAACTACATTGGAAAGAAGCTCCCCACTCGAGTGAAATCTGCATATTATCAAGCAAATATTTTATTTAACTATCTATGATTGCAAGATAGCAATACGTCTTGTTCCAGGAGACTAAGTAGATAGCCGATTCGGACAGTATACATTTCATATGTTTGTAAATTCTTCAGGTTAACAAGCAACAAATATTTTCAAGCTTCGGGAATCAAGCTTCCCATTTTGTAGCAGATTGTAACTCAATACAAATATGAATTTCATAACCTAGAGAGGAATGGCCTTCTTAAGGCAAGTAGACAAGAATTCTGCACAAATTTCACTAAAGCTAAAGATGGATAATTTAGTGTCCTAAGTTAGGTTTAGGCTAACTTAGGATCCCCGGAGATCCTTTCTGTTGATTCTGCAATGGGCTATAGATGTGAATGACTGCTTGTAAGATGCAAGACAGACTCTTTCTGGTTTAGACCACTTTCCAAAGCAAGAATTCCATAGAATAAAACAATGTTTTAAAAATCAGCTTCATTTGTTTGTGCTGTCAACTGCTTGAGCCCTAATCTTAGCCTGCCCTAGTACAGCTCCATCAGCATGGCCATCTCTCTCTGAACAGAGAAAATGCAATTCATCAGCTCAAATACATTAATCTGGGTTGATTAGCAATGTAGGAGTCAGCAATGCAGCCTGTTAAGAAGCAAATCTTCTGTTAAGACATAATAGTAAGGCGCTGATGAATGGCTGAATGTGTAATTGATCACTTACGCAGCAAAGCTTGGGGTCTTAAAGGTACAAAGAAACAACAAAGCTAATTATTGGCATGAATTATATAGATATTGCCAACATCAACCAGCCCTACAACTTGTTGAGACATGCTCAGAGATCCGACTGACCTCCTGGCTTCTAGAACCAGACATGAACAAATTGAGCTGCTGACCAGATGAGATGTTTAGATTGAAGTGACCACTGTCTAACTCGTGACTTTAAATCATTGCACCTAATATTATATCCATCATATATGTATAGAGAGCTTCAACTCGGTTGCTATGGGAATACCATCACTCTCTTAGCAACAGTATTCCCCATTTTGGTTGCACTACAGCTTCGTTCAGTGTAGTTGAATTTAGATTTGCCTTTGCACAAATATTTCTGTCCTTAGAATAAAAGGCATGATGAAAAGGAAAAGGAAAACATGAGAGGAAAATAAGGCTAAAAGATGGAAAGTGATACTAAGATATTGTTTGAAAATAGAGTTGTTGTTATTGTGGTATAAAAAGTAGTCGATAAAGGGATAGCTTTCAGATGACAGAGCCTGATCAGAACAACTTGGTAGAGGAATATGAATGAGTTATTGTACGCAAGGTAGAGTACAGGCTGGTTAATCTCTTAAGATGAAAACTGGCCTCTAAAGTCCCCTTGCATAGGGAGGCAGGACCTCTTAGTTCAGTCTGCCCCAGCAACTGATGGACCTGGAGGGGTTTCTGAAGAAGCTGGGGGTTATAACTGAAGATCTGCTGCATATCCTGCTGAGTCCCTAGTTGCCACCTGCAATAGGGAGGTGACAGGGTCTTTTTACAGAAGCCATGGTAGCGCAGTGGTTAGAGTACTGCAGCTGACTCTGCCCACAACCAGGAGTTTGATCCTGACTGGCTCAAGGTTGACTCAGCCTTCTGTCTTTCTGAGGTCGGTAAAATAAGGACCCAGATTGTTGGCAATATGCTGAAGTTGTACGAGTTCTGTAAAGCACAATGAAGCACTATATAAGTCTAAGTGCTATTGCTATTGCTACAGGATTGTGCCCATACAACCTCTCCCAACCCATGGTCCTCATCACCTCCCCATGGTTTACAGAGGAACTGAGAGGGGAAAAATGGATTCAGAGTCATCTAGAGTACCACTGGTGGAAGATGAACAAACTTGATCAAACACAGGTAAGAGACACTATTAAAGCCTATCTCATAGCAATTCGGGCTTTGAAGCACGAATATTTCTCTGTACTAATTGTATCTGCATATAATTGCCCAGTGACCCTTTTTAAGGTAAACTGTTTCCTTCTGGGAAAGGAAGATACAGAAGTCTATTTGCAGGGGTGCAGTGTGGCATTTACTAACTTTCTGGAGGACAAAGTTGCTTGGATTCATTCCCAGTTAGATAATGGCATGGCTGCTGGTCTGATGGGGCAGGTTGTTGCCTGGTTATTTGGGAACAGTTTGAACTCAAGGAAGTGGACAGGATCCTAGGGAAGTGTGAGCACAACCATTTGTGTTTTAGATCTTTGTCCCTCCTGAGAGCCTCCCCAAAGGTGACATGTGGGCGGGTTCTGGTCATGATTAATGCTTCTCTAAGGGAGGGTGATGCTCCAATCTTTCAAGCAGGCCATGGTCCACCCTCTTCTTAAGAGGCCATAGCTAAATTCCAGCCTATTGGATGCTTTCCATCCTGTCTCCAATCTTTCCTTTGATAAGTGAGTGGCACTGTGCTTTTTTGGTTCACTTCTTTCCTCTGAGGCTGTTCCCAGTCAGTGTTGCTAGTGAGGGAGAGGTCCAGCCCTTGGCCTCTGCTTTGCAGATTTCTTCAGGGTTCCGTTCTTTCTCCACTTCTGTTTAAATCTACATGAAGCTGCTGGGTGAGATCATCCATCATCATGGGAAGAGATATCACCAATGTGCTGATTATACTCAGCTGTATATCTCAGCCCATGGTGAGTCAAGCAATGCCATGGCCTCTCTCTCGCAATACCTGGGGGCTGTTAAGAGCTCGTTAGGGAGCAGCAGGCTGAAACTGGACCCTGGCAGTTTGGGGCTCTTTGGGTCATGAAGAATTGAGAGTCACCTCTCTTATGGGAGCTGTATTGGTTGCCAGTTTGCCTCCAGGTCCAATTCAAGGTGCTGATTAAAGCCATGGCTTGATCCCAGGCTATTTGAAGGATCACCTTTTCTCAGTTATAGCTAGCCAATTCACCAGATCGTGGAGGCAGAGTGTGTTATGGTCTCCCCCCATTAAGGAGGTCCATCTAGTGTGTCCAAGAAGAAGGGGCTTCTCCGTGGTGGCTCCCTCATTGCCGAAAGATAATACTAGCCCCCCACCCTAATACTCTTCTGAAAGGCCTGAAGACATAGTTTTGCCCGAGTGGCCCCTTGTTTCTTATATCAAAGAAAAGCGGAAGTTAAGTTCAGAGAAAAAAGTTACAATTCAGCCAGGGTAAACAGAGCAATCCTATCTAGATCCATCCACAAAGGATTCTGAACCTCAAGAAAAATAACTTTGTAAGGACAAAGGCAAGGCTTTGCACACACCAAAATAAAGTAAAAAGTCTAATGGGGTCTCTCTGCTTATTTCCTGCCTCAAGTAATCTAGTGAATTGGATTTTCCTTCCAAATGTTAGAAGATCACACTCTTTGAATTAGGAATTCAAGGAATAGAATCTTCCAAGATTCAGGAAGGAAAATAGGGAATGTAAGAGGGTAAATTATTTTTCCTCCACACAACCAGCTCATCACTGAGAAAATTCCCCGATGATTATTTAATTTTAAAGAGGGGGAAACTGTGTTGCTCAAGAATTTAGCCTTCCTGGACTTCCATACAGAAGATAAAAGAATTAGGTTACATGTCAGTTATAGGTGCAGTCTGGTCTGATGGGGATCTCAGGAAAATGCTCTAGCCTAGCTCAAGAAACCCATTACAAGATCTTCATTCCTTTAGGTGTCCACTTTATACCCAACCCTCAGCTGGCCACAATGGCATTATGGGTGGATGAGTGGGGTCAGGACAAGGAGAAGTAATCACACACACATTCTCCTGACAATCTCTATAGAATGAAGAGTGAGGAAGTGCTCACGGAAGGAAAAGGACAACTGGCTGGAAGTAACTCCTCAATCCTTATAAACTCAAGGGCCATTCCTCTTAGCTTGCCTTTAGACTGAAAAGAATCTGTTTGGATAAAGAGGGCCAGATGTATTTGGAATCTATCAAGGTACTAAACACTTTGGATTTTTCATGACTGGGGCTGAAGAAGAAATCAACACCAGATTTGCACACTGTCAATATGTGTTGTTTGTCAGCATTTGGGTTAGCCTGTTTCCCAACCCCCTGACTTCCCCCCACACCAATAAAGTTGCAAGAAGGAAGATATTCAAACTTTTTAGAGTTGTTCTGTTTATAACGCCATTGTATGCATAATCCTATTTTCAGGCTTGGTTTCTCTTTGGGTTTTTCATTTCTATGCTTATTAGCTTTGTGGTTGTGTTGATTCTTTAATGCAATTGTATGTAAGCACAGATTAGATCTGCATGAATCAGATCTCAGCCCCTTTGAATTCAGAAAACCAATTCAGTTTCATTCAAGCTCCAGAATGGAATCATTGAATCGAGTTATTTGATTCACATTATCAATTTGATCTGGAAGAAAAACAAAGCAAAATAAGTTCCAGATGCTCAAAACTTAATCAAATTGTCAAATTGATTAAAAAGCATCTGGTTTGATTTAATGCCCCAAACTGAACTGACAATTTGATACAGAAAGTCAACTGAATTTGAATATCCAATTGAACTGCCTTTGAATTCAACCTCCAGATGGCAGTGATACAGATTTAATACAGGCATTCCAATTGTAATTGACTGTGTTTTATACTACATAAGAAAGACTACCAAGACTACCAAGACTTTGGGCCAGTTATCTGGAAATGCTCATTGATTCACTTTTCTGTATTTTATGGGTACTTGAGGGCAGTTCAGAGTTGGCAGCATCTTGCATAGGACCAATAATTTTTCCACATAAATAATCTGGCACCTAATTAGCAACCAAAATTCTGTGAAATGCAGCAGGGCTGTGACTCATTTAATTCACACCCATTAAAGTCAGCAAATACTTTCATTCATCCTGATCTGTCAATTTATGTTACATCTAATGTCGCAAGGGCCCTTTTCAAGCTCACCGAGTATTGTGGCTAAATATAAGAAATGCAATTTTTTTTTTAATATTTTCAAGTATTCACTGCCTCTGGGGAGACTGAGTTTCTGCATCTGAAATTCTGAAGACAGTTCAAGGAAACCAGAGAACCTGCCCTGACATTACAACTTTGAATGATGTTTAAATTAAGTGGCTATTTGGCCCGCAGGCATGTTATAAATTGGAAGGCTAACACTGGTTGTCAATGAGATATATGCTTTTTATTCAGGAAAACATCAATAAAATATGGTCTTCTGTCCCTTTAGTCCTTTTAAATGTTAGCATTTGTAAAAGTGAGACTTTCCAGCTCATTAAATGCAGCTTGCAGGGCAATCCACCAAAACTAGTTAATCTCTATAAATGGCTGTTCTGTTGGAGCTGTGTCATAGACTTTTATGGTCTCCATATCAAATAATAAACTAGATTTCTCAAAGCAAGTTGTTGCACACATTGCAGTGGCAAATGTGTTTGACAACTTTGAGAATTAAAAAAGAGTGGAACAAAGCAAGAATCCAAGTCAATACAGTTTCCCTTGAAGTAACTCTGAATCCTGCTCTTTGTTAATGAAAAAGACATTCTCTTCAAATGCAAGCAGTTGAATGCTCTTGGGCTTTCCTTTCTCTTTGGCATTTATATCAGCCAAGTGGGACCAGCAACACAGTGTTGGGATGCATCCACCCTAGAAGTAACATGTACAACAGTTGCAGGCTACAAATTGCTCTAGGTCAGACTTTGAGTAGCATGCAAGAGGCCATACACCAAAAGGTCCAAGAGAATGCTATGTCTGATTAAATTTCAATATAATTTGACTTAAATTTGATGCAATTAAATATGAGGTTAAGATGAACATTTCTACACTGTTTCTATAAAGGTAAAGGTAAAGATTTCCCCTGTCCAGCCATGTCTGACTCTAGGGGGTGAATGCTCATTCCGTTTCTTAACTGAGGGAGCCAGCGGTGTCCAAAGATATTTCCATGGTCATATGGCCCGCATGGCTATATGGTAAGGAGCACAGAATGATGCTACCTTTCCACCAAAGTGATACCTATTTAATTACTCGCATTTGCAATATTTCGAACTGCCAGGTGGGGAGGAGCTGGGGCAAGTAACAGAAGCTCACCCGTCCAGCTGACAAGCTCAGCATCTTTAACCACTGAGCCACTGCACTACCTTCCAGTTTCTATAGTAATGCACAAATTGTTTTTTTAATTAAAAAATATGTGTTTTAGAATATATGTATTTGAAATGTATTCTGTTTCCTTACATATTTTAAACTGCAGTCTAATACATGATCTAATATGTTGTGGAACTATGTTTCGACATTCAGTGAAATACAAGATTTGATGGGCAGTTATGCTCCAGTCTGCACATTATTTGTATCAGGTTATATTGAGAAATCAGTTTATATCTCAAACAAGTACAGTAATTCCTACTGAAAAATTAAACTCCTCAAAAATCTCTAGAGAAAACAGAAAATCCCATTGTCTTACAGGATGTTAATTGTCACCCATGAACTGAAGAGACATAGCTAAAAATGTTAGACCATACAGAGCGGGGTGTTTTGTTTTTTTATGTTTTACTTTGCTTTTCCAAAGTACTTTGAAGCAAAGGCAATTTATAAAACGATTTGATGTAATCATTAAGTCTCTTTGGAAGTAAACACAACAGAATGAATGTTATACTAGCTGAAAGCAACTGAGAGACTGTCGTCTGAAAAATCTGCTCACTTCATTCTCAGGAACTAGGCTTTGAAGTCACAAGTTGATCTTCAGTTGATATTAGAATGCCAAACAGGTTTTTTAAACATGCAGAATCAAATTCCTTAAAGCTCTGAGAAGCTTATGACACTTACATTTATTTTTAAAAAACAGAAACAGACCCTGCAACTTTCAATACTAGTCAGATATTCCTTGCTTGGTGGCGGTGGTGGTGACAGCATCATCTCTGGTTTGCACTAATTTGGAAATGAGTCTGCTCTAAACATTTTCATCAGAGCCACATATCAAGGATGATTCCATACAATCTATGGGAGGACACTTTGATTCCCACAAGAGGTGAATGGCTGCAAAAAGTTGATGGACTTAGCAGAGATGGCTAAACTGTTTGCTTTAATTAAAGAGAAAAAAAAAACAATTACTTTTGTTTCTACTTGAAAACCACTTCTGGACTTTGTGCTTGAGGTGGAAAAAAATGAAAATTTGATTTTGGGTTTTACCGATTAAATAGGTTTGTTGTTACTCTATTACGTAAAAGTAAAAAGTTGAGGTTTGATGTTGTTGTCTTATTCTACTGCACCCAAGGGAGTCGGAAGTCAACGCCTTTTCTTTTACCCCTTTGTCCTACACCTTTCCCTTTCCCCTTCCCTTCCCTATCTTTCCTACTATTTTCTTTTGTATTTTTGTATTTTATATCATCAATTAATAAAAAAGAAAGAAAAAGGGATTATTCCACATACTCTGATCCAAGTATTCACTACCTATGGGGAGACTGAGCCACACATTCTGATCAATCAAGCCAGTTCTATCACTAAAGACAATTCTCTGTGGCAGCCTAAACTTATCCTGGTGGTTCCTGAAACCACTTTTTAAAAGCCCAGTTGGGTTACAGTGGTTTGGCAATGAGGTCAGTCAATGGCCACCACTGGCCCTGATTTGTCATTTCCATTTCTTGTCTTTCCTTCCCATCCAAGGGTGTCAAACTGCCGGCCCGCAGACCGGATGCATCATGGCGAAACCACCCCATCGCTGGCAATGGAAAAAAAGTCACGATAGGTTGCGACATGTCACGTGATGTGGCAAGTTTGACACCCCTGTTCCCATCTTTTCTTGAAAAGCAAGGCCTGCTTTTTCTTTTCAGGAACTGCTCCCTCCTCACTAATCCCTTGGTTTTTTTTTTGCTTTCTCAGACATTTGCATATATGGATATTTCTCTCCCCCCCCTCCTAGCTTCTCTCTTTATGCACCAATATAAATCCTTTCTTTCTCTGTTAATTTTATCATCATTGCTTTGATGCTGTAATGATTAAAGCAACAGAAGCTTTGCTGTACTATGGGCAAGTAAGGGGGGGGGGGGCATAGGGAATATATTTCATCCAGCCTGGGCAGAAATCAAAAGGTGATTGATTGGAGCCTGAGCTTTGAGAAGATTGGGAAAACAGGGATGAGGAAAGCTTATTGACTTATTGGGTCATTGTTGGATCAATTGCAAGGTAATTGCAAAAAGGCAGCTGTGGACCAGAAGAGGACATAGGGCGAAACAGGTGTGGAAAGGATGTGCCAGATGATCTAGCTCAGTGTTTCTCAACCTCATCAACTTTAAGAGGTGTGGACTTCAACTCCCAGCATTTCGCAACCAGCCTGCTAGAGACTTCTGGGAACTGAAGTCCACACCTCTTAAAGTTGATGAGGTTGAGAAAGACTGGTCTCACTTCTCAGAACTGTTGGGGCCATTACTAAATTGGAAGAAAGTTGAGCAAGCCCATCTATGCCTTAAGACAGGGGTCTTCAAACTTGGCCCTTTTATGACTTGTGGACTTCAACTCCCAGAATTCCTCAGCCAGCATATGCACTGACTTAAGATGACATTAGGATGGAAAAGTGGAGTTTCAAAAAGTTTTTTGAAGTGGAGTTTCAAAAAATAGGCAGGGATATATTTGTGATGGAATCAGGGGGTGATTGCATCATCTTCTCCTGCATTCCAAAAGTAGTGGGTGGCCCATACTGGCAATGAACCAAACAGAAAGTGCAGATTTGTAGAGGAACATAGAAATGACTTTGGAAAAAGTCTACAGAGACAATTAACAAAATCAACCATCAACAAAATGAGCTTAACCTGGGAAATTGTGAGAAAAGGCCTTAATATTGCCCCATCTTATATGAAAGAAAATTAAGGATTTGACCTTGCAATGCTGGTTGGCCATTTGGACTGATTCTGCAGGAACTGAATTGGCAGGAAAAGGGGGCTAACTGAATTAAACAGTGATGAGCGACAGCTAGTTTGGCCTAGTCACGCAGGGGTAGGCAATCTTGGCTCTTTTATGACTCGTGGACTTCAACTCCCAGAATTCCTGAGCCAGGAATTCTGGGAGTTGAAGTCCACGAGTCATAAAAGAGCCAAGGTTGCCTACCCCTGGCCTAGTAATAAAGGCACCAGGCTGGAAAGCAGGAGACTGTGAGTTCTAGTTCTGCCTTAGGCATGAGAGCCAATTGGGTGACTTCAGGCCAGTCACACTCTCTCTCTCTCTCTCTCAGCCCAATCCATCTCCCAGGGTTGTTGTTGTTGTGGGGCAAAGAGGAGGAGAGAGTATTGGGTATGTTTGCCGCCTTGAGTTACTTAAAATAATAATAAAGGTGAGATATAAAATAAATAAAATAGTGATCACATTATGATTTCTGCAGTTTTACTTTGGTTTTTTTCTAGATTGCTCTAGGCATATCGAGATTTGCAAGAGAGTATACATTGATCATAAATCTGCAGCTAATTGTGATATTCCATCATTAAATTACTTGAATAAAATCTTGTCGGCAAACACATTCATTGAAGTAGAATTTTGCATTGTGCAATTTAAAGTAAAGGGTTATACTCTACTGTATATACTCCTTTATATTATATCCCTATACCTGTATATAGGGCTGTAGTATATATGCATACACAAACATACCTATGGGTAGCATAGAAACAGTAGAAGACTTGGGAGTCCTTCGAAGTTTATGAAATTCTTATTTTTCCATGCAACCTCCATTTAACAGCTTAGGCAAACATCAGGCAGAAAATACAGGATCAATTCTTGTACATTCATTTGCAGACAGTCACAGTATATAAATCTCTGGATTTCAGTAATATTTTATGTTAATTTAAATTTCTTTGTCTCGACAGAATAAAAAAAATGTAATTATTATATGGCACTATATGACAACACCAGGAGAAAACCCAATCAAGAGTAAAGATAACAAAATGAAACATCTGTTACCTACAAAACTACATTTAAAATAATCCTTCATCGATTCGTCCAGCTCGATATGCTTTGATTTCATTCCCATAAGCCTGAAGGAGTGCAATGTTCAGATCTTTCCAGAAGGCTATTCCACAGCAGCCAATGCAGAATTGATGAATCTTCAGAAGCTGCTGAATTTAAACTCCCCAATGTTCTTCTACATTAGTCAATAGCTAAATTGGAAGAGTGACTTCAGAGGCAATCAGTCTTAGCATCTCACAACTTTCTGACTACAAGGTGCTGTGGGGTAGAGAGAGTAAGAATTTCCTCTGTGTTTATTCTCTCATCCAGCTTATACGTTGTTTGTAATATGGCTTTTTGATTCTCTACCTAATAGGAAGGATCTAGCTAGTAAGTAAGCTTTGTTTATCCCCTCCCTCATTGAAAGTACTGTGTGCAATAAACCTTTCCATAAAAATTAAATATTTCAATCATCCTTGCTCAGATTTCTGTTCTCCAGGAATAGACAAGCCAGAGCATCTGAAATTCTAGCTGAGAAGTATACGTATGGCAGTGTTTTCCAACCTTGGCAACTTTAAGATGTGTGGACTTCAACTCTCAGAATTCCCCAGCCAGCCATGCTGACTGGGATGTTCTGAGAGTTGAAGTCCACATATGTTAAAGTTGCCAAGGTTGGGAAACTCTACTATAGGGCCATGAGACATGATCCAAAGATTTCAAGCTGTCACACTGAAAATGCTGCTTCTGAATATTAGCAATGCAGTGAAAGCACCATCAAAAATCTCTGATGATATCAGTGCAGTTAGTCTGGCATATTTTAAAAAAACACAAGTGCAAAATTATTCACTATTGGGCAGGAACACACAAAACATATGCATATGTTAAAGCTGCCAAGTGGCAAGTCAGTTGATGAAAAAACACAGCTTACTAACTGTTGGACTTCTTAGTAGCAATGCTGTGTCTTCCTAACTTTAAGCCCCAGCTGCCTACCAAGCCAAGGTAACAATATTTTATATTCTCCAGTTCTGCTGAGAAAGCCTATATAGCTTTGCAAAAATGAATTGTCCAGATGGATGAGGCCATTAGGCACTGGGAGGGCTAGGCACCCAGCATTGTAGGCTTTGCCATGCCATGTTGACTAACAGTAGTTGAATAATCCAAAGAGAACATTATTTTAATCACTGCCAATCCCCTTGTATCTCTCCACTGCACAAACATGAGCTATGTGCACTCCATAGCTGAGAAAATTATAAGGCAGGCATGGCAATGGCATGCAAAATGCAGGGAGCAGCAAAAGTTAATCACCACCTTCAAACAATACATGAGCAAATCCTTTGTGCTTGTTGGAGACAGATTTTCCCAAATGCTCATGTTGCCTTCGCCCCATCTGTGAAATGTCATCCAGTGATGGGAGGAGAAAGTAATTGTCTCAAGGGGCTAAATGCATTGTGTTCGCCTTTTTAATGAACCACCCATGAGGGTGTCATGCAGCTGACAAAGTGGGGTAGAACTGCGGCAAATCTGATGGTGAGTTTTTTCTTCAGTCACTAGTTGCTAATAAATAAGCCCATGGTGGTGGATCTATGTTGGGATACATCCTTTGATACAAATAATGGAGGTTTTTAAGAAGAGATTGGACAGCCATTTGTCAGAAATGCTATAGGGTCTCCTGTTTGAGCAGGAGGTTGGATTAGAAGACCTCCAAGGTCCCTTCCAATGCTGTTATTCTACTAAATGCATTGCATAACTTGTGGCGGCATCAGCAGATCACAGTACCAAGCTAATCATGGCTGATCTCAGAAGCTACGTTGACTTGCATTGGCAATCCCAGGGCTATAAGCAAGGTTGGGAAGTCAAACAAATAAACAAATGTAGCGGGGCTGTCTGAAAGTGTCTGCGGGAGCCTGGCCGGGGAGAGAGAGATTGGGACAGCTGCTGCTGGTTTTGGGCGCGGCAGGCATGGATGAGGGGGAAAGACAGAAAAGGAAGGAAGGAAAGGAGAGTGGGGTGGTGGCTGCTTGTCGGAAAGGCCAGGTGAAGACAAAGAGGGGTTGGAGGTTTTAAGTTGATCCCTTCTTGTGGAGGAGGAGGGAAAGGAGAGAGTGAGAGAGAGTGAGGGGGTGGAATTTTACTGCTTTCTTTCGCAAGGGGAATATCCCAAGCGGAGGCAAGAGAGAGTGTGTGGAGAAAGAAAGTTGCTGGGGCTGTTAACCTCAGATTTTAATAATAAAGGATAAGGGGGGAGGGGTTTGACACCGACAGGGCCTGAGACTGAAAAAAGCCACAGAGGCTACTGCTGCTGTGAAGACTGAAGGCCATCCGAACTGTGATTATTGCTGCTTGTGAAACTTTTAGACATTGTGGGGAGTTGCCCTGGGGGGGCAAGCCATTACTGCAGCACACTGACTGCTTTTGTTTGTGTTTTTACTGCTGCCTGGAGCCGGAGTTTTCCCCTCCCCACTTGTTTCCAATGAGGAATCATTGACTATTGCTGCTATGACAGCCTGGGGCTGCTAGACACCACCACAGCATTGACTATTGGGACTAGGGGCTGGTCATCTTTGTTCCTGGAAGTCCCTTCTTGACGACAAGAGCCTGCTGCCTTCTCACTTCACGTGAGCCTCTGCTAAAAGAGACACTTTACTAACACCTAGAGAGCACAGCTACAGAGCTCGACGGAGGGGGAACGGGGCTGGGAGGGCCCGGGCTTTGGTGGCCTCTGAGGAGGTAATGCTACACAAACAAAACTCAATAAAGCCAATGGCAAACCACTTCCATAATGTTGCCAAGGAAATTTTATAGGTGCAATTACTAGGAATCATCCAAGGATTTCCTTCATCCAAGAATTTCCTTCTCTTGAATATTTGGAATTATTCAAAAGTCAAGTGTTCCAGATAGATACTATAATCCATTTGGAAATTATGGGATTGAGTTAAGTGTTGTAAAGGTTTTGGATGAAAAATCTTCCTAAATCCTTATGGTCTATCTGAAAATAATGGGCAGACATGGTGGTGAAGACAGAGATAAAACTACCAGGAGAAGAGTACAAATAACTGATTGATATGACAAACTGTGTCAATGGGAGAAAGCACCATGGTGCTAGTAAAGCATAGTGTTGTGATACCTCTTTGTGTCAATATGAGATTTGTACTTAAATGGATGACGGTGAATATACATACACTAATCCACCTTGATGCCTCAGTGTTCACAGGAGATGCCTGGTCTATTATTTGAACTGACTGGCCTCTTTGAAAATATGTGCTGGGACTGAAATAGCAGCCATATAGTTTCTCTGGAGAAGCGCTATGTTTGAGTTGAACGGTTGAGCCTAGCAAGGTAGGCTCAGAGTAATCGATTTCATACTCCAAAGGTTCCATCCTCCCCACTGGCACCAGGACAAAACCCCTCATATTTGAGAAGGAGCAAAGGAAGAGCTCACCTGGAGTTCAACAGAGAGGAAATTATGTTCTCTGAGTGCTGAGCTGGATTTCCTCTCAGTTTAACCCCAGGTGAGCTTTGCCTTTGCTCCTTTCTCAAAAGTGAGGGATTTTGTCCTGGTGCCAACGGGGAGGATTGGCAGGCATAAAAGGCAGGGCAGAAACTTTGGGTCACTCACCTTTCTGCAAGGCCTTCTAGTTTCTCAATCATCTTCATTGCTGAACTCTAAACCTGTTCTAATTTCTCTGAATTCCTCTTAAAAGTGTTACAAACACATCTAGGCAGTTTTTCTAACAAGAATATAGATGGGATTAGTAGTGGGTAGGATGTGTGAATTAATGCAAGCAACCCAACGATCAAGCCTCAGACTCAGGAATGTCCACACAAGAGTCAGTGATTTCAAAATAGTTCATGTAACTGGGTAATCGAAATTCCACCCCTTTTTAGCAGGCACATAAAAAGAGGGTGGGCTTCAGTTGCCCGGGTTGCACCTTCCATTTTGACATCATTGATGTTCCCTGCCCCACCCAAGGTTGTGTAGCTTTATAAAGCATTAACGCCTGTGGCAAAATGGAATCTAAATGTTAAGTTTCTCCTTTGGCAAATAGCATTTAGACTTATATACCGCTCCACAGTGCTTTATGGCATTCTCTGAGTGATTTACAACATCTGCATATTGCCCCCCCCCCAACGATCTGGGTCCTCATTTTACTGACCTCAGAAGGATGGAAGGCTGAGTCAACCTTGAGCCTGTCAGGATCGAACTCCAGGTTGTGGGCAGAGTCAGCCTGAAATACCGCACTCTAACTACTGTGCTACCACAGCAGATAAGCAGAACAAAGTGAAGTCTTTACAAATAAAATAAAGTTTGTACAAGTGAGATGTTATTATTGGTTACAACTGTCAAGGACCAGAGACCAGGTTCACTCATGAAGGCTCAATTTAACTAAGCCTTTAGCTGAGTTATTGCTGAAAGCCTAAGTGTAGGAATCTTTTCAGCTAATGGTCAGCACTTCAATGGGTCAATGGCAGTCAAGGGGGTTGAACTGAATTCGTTTGTGGTTATGTAGTGATTCTAGGCTGATCCCTCTTTTCACACCCACCCAGCTCTGCCAGTCCTTCTTCTATAATAACCCATATAATAACAGGTAAAGCTAGAACTTTAATTTTCCCCTTTTCATGCTTTGGGGTTCATTAAAAAAAAAGATTAACCAAAAAGGCTGTGACTATAGAATACATAAGATATTCCCCATGGCTAACTTGGCATAGGTTTTTAAAGAAAATGCTACTACAAAAATCTGCCACTACCACAATTACTTTAGCAGTTAAGCAAGAAAAATGAAACATCTTCAGAGATTTAAATTTCAAACTGCATTAATTCAAAATAAGAGCTTCATCTTGTACATATTTAATATTAATAAAATTATATTAAATAAAATTCATGGTTGACCTACAAAGTACATTGTTTTCAGAGTATCAATTACTAGAATCCACACTCGGTAATGAAGTGAATTGTGTGGTATTCATAGCCAATTACTTTATGTTAAATAGCAGCTATTAGGAGCAGGGTGTGGTATAATGGAATATCTGTGGAGAAGTAATAAAATCTATAGTGTACTTTAAGACTGAAGGGAGCTTAGATACTGTATGCGAAATATCTGGAGTTGCAACAAAGTGAAACAAAATGGGGGAGGGAGAAATGATAGTTTAAAAATAAAATTCACTTAGTGCAAAAGTTCAATTTTCCATACTTCTAATTAAAAAGCACCAGGGAGCAGTTAATAAGAATGATGTCTAGGACTTCAATGAGCTTTATTTGAACACTTATCAAAAAAGATGTGTAAAATGTTTTAAACACAAAATGGTTGTTCTGACCTTTTTGGAAGCACTTTTCTAACCATTCCATCCTATTTATATGCATCCACACACGAACATACATTTGTGCTATTTTAATCGTACGTTTTAGTTTTCTTTTCTTTTCTTTTTTTCTTTTTGGACTTTAAAGGTTAGGTGTTTTCATATTTAGGAGACCTCCATTCAGATCAGAACAGCGTTAGAACATTTCTTGCTCAGGTTCTTGCTCAGCTGACTCAAGGTCAGAATAAAGCATTTTTCTCTCAAAAGAGAACATTTCAACCTCAAGATAGTTCAGAGGCAAAACATTCTGCCCACGATATTTTCAGAAAACAGTGGTTTGTGCTGTTCTTTAAGGGTAGTTTCATCCATTTCTAATGTCAAGCTGGAGACGCATGAGGAGGGGTGCAGCCTTGACTCCACTGGCCTAAATTAACATTGGAAAATGTTATTTATTTGTTTGTTTGTTTGTTTGTTTGTTTGTTTAGTTAGTTAGTTAGTTAGTTAGTTAGTTGTTAAATTTATTTGCTGCCTATATCGCAGCTATTCTAGGCAGCTTACAACAGTAAAAGTGGAGAGAAAAAAAGAAGTATAAACATAAGAGTAGCAAAGTAATGCCACAATAGAATAAACAATGAAAAAGAAAACAATGAGAATTATGGTGATATGAGAATAAAAGACGGGCAGGTGAGGAAGCATAGAACGAGGGGGGGGAGCTGGGGTTTGCAATCTAGTAACCATATTCAGTGTGGTTCTCCCTCAAGAATAGTTATACTATGTGGTGCTCCTTTTTTAAGAGATACATTATATCTGATAGAAGGTACGATGGTTCTGTGGTTAAAGATGCTGAGCTTTTCAGCTGGAAAGCTGACAGTCAGGGTTCAAGACCCCAGTGCCATATGACAGGGTGAGCTCCTGTTACCTGCTCCAGCTCCTGCCCACCTAGCAGTTCAAAAGTATGCAAAGGCAAGTAGATAAATAGGTACCACTTTGGTGGGAAAGCAAAAGCATTCAATGCCCCTTGGTGTACAGTCATGCTGGCCACATGACCACGGAAGCATCTTCAGACAAGGCTGGCTCCTTCAACTAATAAATGGAGATGAGCACCTCAGACATGAATTAATAGGGGAAACCTTTATGTATGTCTGATATCCAATGGTGGGATTAAGATATGTGAACAACCGGTTCTCTGTGTGGATGCCGCTTCCGGAAGTCCATTCTGGGCCTGGGCAACAAAAAAATAGCTACCGGTTCTGCCGAAGTGGTGCGAACTGGCTGAATCCCACCACTGCTAATATCCCAGTGACCTTTTTCCTGCACAGCTGAATTCTACTACTAGGTGAGCCAATATGCAAGTTTCCTAACTCTTAATTTCAAACTTGCAAGTTTCTGTTAATATAACCATACAATAAAAATAAAGCTACTATTTATTGTTGTGCTTCTTGTCTGGACTACCTCAAAGGGCTAACAATTACACCTAAATAAAAAAAAATCCTGTGACTGTGATAATATTGCATTTCTTTTTCCAGTGAAATTTACTCACAGCGCAACTTAGGAGAAGGAAAAAAAATACCTGTGTGAATTTGTGTTAAACCAGCAAGCATGTGCCTGCAATGCCCAGGCCTTTCCTGTAAATTGCTGAACCGGAGAATACCTGATTCCAATATTGGATTCTTATTAGTGTTTGAATATGCAACTCTGCTAATTATTTATAAGAACAGGTATTTTCCTCCTCTAAAAGCAAAGTCTTCTATCTAGAGCGTATTGATTTCGTTCAAGATATTGAAATGATGATTTAATATTAGAAGGAAAATAGAAGTTTGACGTACAGACTAAGTGAAACTATCAAGGCCCAGTGATCCAATCTATTTTTCCTTTTCCTTTTCTCTGGTGTTGCTCAGCACCACTTGCCTGTCATAGGAATGGTGGAAGCTGAAAATCCCTGAAAGGATTTTCCCAATGCTGAAACAATTATCTGGTTGGTAGACTGAATATTCAACTTTTATCAAACAGTTTAAATAGAAAACAACCACATTCACAAATCATACTAAGCCACACTGCTTCTGCTTCTGCATGACACTTAGCCATAAACTAAGGTTAAAAAGGGCAAGGTTGGTTAGCTCATATATTATGCTAAGCCAAATGGGTTTTCGTTTGAGCTTAATGTCTTGTGTCAACCCAGCCAATGTACAAAGACATCAACTATGGTGCTAACATCGTTACTAAATGCAAGGTTATTCATTGGTTTAGTATTTTTCACTGATATTACACACACACACAAACACACCTACACCTATTTTTATCTAGCATAGTTTTGTTTCAGGCACAGAAACAAGAAAAGTTTCAGGCTGAATTTAGATTATAAACCCATTTTCAGGGATAAGAATCAGGCTAAAGCAAGTAACCAAAATTGCATAATTGTGTAATCATGCTTTCTCCAACATCCCCACCCAAACCTGTCCAACAGGCTCTCCAAGGGAAATGAAATCAGTGGGAATCTGAATATTTTATGAGTAGTTAAATCCTGTTTTCAGCAAGCCAGAAGGTATAGAACAGGTGTTGTGAAGGTTTTGTATGATTATGATGAAGTTTTTTTTTAATGATGTGGTTACAATCCTATAATAAGCATTAGCTTGTCCTACATCATCATCAGTAAGCAAAGGCTTTGATCAAGTCAAGGAGCCGCTCTTAGTAATCCTGCCTTATAAGATGGTAAGATGGCAAAATGAAACTTATCCCAGGAGCTGCAGAGTCTACTCCTTGGTTAATATTCTGCTGGTTGTTAGCTTGGGGTAACTGAGGAGGAGGAGGAGGAGGAGGAGGAGGAGGAGGTTTAGATTGATTTTTTTCATCTTCATTGGCCTTATCAATAAGAGGATTGGAAAGAATTATTTCATGACTCAGTACTGCAATTTGCCTTCAAAAACATACATTGGCCAGTATATTGTATATTCCTATTAGAAAAACATTTAGGAATTTGACAGTGATTTGTGAAAAGGGCCTTATCTTAGCCACTGCAAGTTCTTTCAGTTGGCATGAGATTTGGAAATATCACATTGACCACATGGTGATCCATGATTGATAGGTGTCTGACCAGAAGGTACATGAATGGATCAACTACATTTTCCTCCCAAAGGTTAAAAGTGGCAGAATCCTTTAAAATAGATTAGAAGCAGAATGCAAATGGGATTTAAATATTTTTCCCATTGAGTTCTGTTTTGGTATACCTTTGGGGAGAAGTATGGATTTGAAACATTGCACAAAATTCCATTTTTTGGATACCTACATCACTGATAGACTGAAAATGAATTCATGCAAAATAACCCCTATAGCTCTTTTTTCTGAAATAGTTAAAATAACTTTTCCTTGTTAATAACTTAGAATCTGAACAATGCTTATAAAGCCATTTGCATTTAAGATCAATAATTTGCAAGCATCATTAATGAAAAACACTTCACTGAACCCTAATATACATTTGTATCCCCCAAAATGAGATGATTTAATTCCAGCAAATTACACACGTTTCTCATCTCCATTTCTTAACATGTGCTTTTCTATAAGGTGTGTAATTTAGCATCTTCCTGGATTTCCCTGACTTTGTCAGAAGGTCACAAAAGGGGATCATATGACCCCAGGACACTGAAACCGTCATAAATCTGAGCCAATTTCCAAGCAGCCGAGTTTTGATCAGGTGACCATGGGGATGCTGCAATGGTCATAAGTGTGAAAAACAGTCATAAGTCACTTTTTCAGTGCTGTTGTAACTCTGAATGGTCACTAAATGAACTGTTGTAAGTCAAAACTACCTGTATTTCATACCCAGATCCATCAGCATGTGTGACAAAAGCCATTCAAACATTGCCTACGATGCACTTTTTAAATGCTAGAATTACACGAAGCTCTGATTCAAATATTTTAATTGTAACCAGTTCAATTGAGTCTATGAATTGAATCAACTTAACTGTGTGAGAAAGTAGAACAGAATCTGCAAATTAGATACAAATCAGTTCAGAAAATTGAACGTTTGAATCAAATGGATTTTCTGAATTGATTCATACCCAGCTTCAATTCTCAACCTTCAGCTCTTCGTTCTTCTAACACTTTATCTTTAAACTGGGCAACCTTGTTAACAGAAACTAGACTTTCTAACTTGCTCTAAAATATTGTAAAATAAAGGACTGTCCTCTAGAAAGTGATGGCTCCCCTAGTAGATTCAATTAATAGTGTCAAGGTTATGATTTAAAAGCTAACCAGCTGATGTAATGTAAGATGTATGATGTAATGTTGGGAATGACTCAGCAGGGTCTATGTCCCTTTAAGAGCCAGCTGGGTCTGTATCTCTTTAAGAGCCTTTGTATAAAAGGGAAGGCTCCTCAGATGTGTTTTCTCTCTTCCGTTTCCTGCTGTAACTGTTGTTTGTTGGAGATTGCTGTATTAACACGTGTATGTATATTGTTCCTGGTGTATGATATTGTAGATAGTGTAAGATAAACCACCATTTAATATAGACCACTGTTTACTGTGTTTACTCCTGGGTTATCTCAGCGCAATAAGACTGTGCATGCTCTGACAGGTTCCAATATGTTCGTGCCCTAATCTGAAGTATTCCTCTTCTCTAAATTGATATCCACTAGAGACGATATCTCCCAGATTTCCCCAATCAATATGAATGCTTGCTGTCAGTTTATGGATTCACAGTTTCAGCACCTCTGGAGAACCAAAGCTTACAGAAACTACCCTAGGATCTTGTCATTGGCCACTAAGGCTGTTACAGATAGTCCTCGACTTACGGCCACAGCTGAGCCCCAAATTTCCATTGCTAAGCAAGACAGTTGTTAAGTGAGTTTTGCCTGATTTTACAACCTTTCTTGCCACAGCTGATAAGTGAATCACTGCAGTGGTTAAGTTAGGTAGAGAGTCGGGAAGTGAATCTGGCATCCCCATTGACTTTGCTTGTCAGAAGGTCGCAAAAGGGGATCATGTGACAAACACACACCCCAGGACAGTGCAATTGTAATAAATACATGCCTGTTGCCAAGCATCCAAATTCTGATCGCGTGACTGTGGAGATGCTGCAACAGTCGTGTGTGTGTGTGTGTGTGTGTGTGAAAAATGACCATCAGTCACGTTTTTCAGTGATGTTGTAACTTCAAGCAGTCATTAAATGAACGGCTGTAAGCCGAGGACTACCTGTATAAGCATCTAACATTTTGGCTGTATAATAAAGGCTGAGCATAATTAATTACACTTAATGTACACCGTGAGTTTTGAAACTGAATATTTGTATTCTTTAGAAGGCAGACATAGCTTTAGGGTTCTTCAGTCTGCAATAACCCTACCTTTTAATTTCTGAGAAATGTTAGATTTGAAGTTAATTAATCACACGCTTTCTTATTCCCTGAATTTGCACAATTCAGTTTAGGCTGGATTTGAAGTCTAATGTACAGTTTACGGTACTGCAGTACTGTGAAAGATCAACCTTCCCCCCTCCCCCCGCCTTCCCCTCCCCCCTCCCCCCTCCACTTTGGCAGAAATAAAATTATGCAAAAAAACACTATTGCGATTAAGTTTCCGAGCCTCATGAACGAAATCTGAAATTCTAAAGAAACAGATGGTTTCTCTTGTCCAGGAACTGTAGAACCATAACATACTTTAAATGCTCCACCTAATGAAGTTTCTCCTCTTACATTCCTATTTTCAGAAGCTTCTCTGGCACTGAAGTAATGAGAGCAACTCTTGCCGTGTGACGTTTAAGGGCCATGCCATCAGAGATATACGGTCATTTCAACCCTGAATGTAAGGGTAATGTGTAATTTCATGGTCAGATTGTAAACTAGCTTGCTAAATATGCCCCCATCACTTATGCTGCTGAGTAAATAAAGCCTCTGCGTGCCTTAGGCACCAATTGTGCTAGAGTTACTAGCTAAGAACGAATATATTTCTGAAAAGGAAACAGTAGCTAAATTCACATATGTCACATGTGCAGGTGGTCCTCGACTTACAACAGTTTGTTTAGTGACCGTTCGAAGTTACAACAGCACTGGAAAAAAGTGACTTGTGACTATTTCTCTCATGACTATCGCAGAAGCCCCATGATCACGTGATTTGGATGCTTGATAACTGACTCAGATTTATGACGGTTGCAGTGTCCCAGAGTCATGTGATCCTCTTTTGCAACCGTCTCACAAGCAAAGTCAATGGGGAAACCATTGACTTAACAACCATTCACATAACAACCTGTTATGGTTCCGGCATATGAAACTCTTCAAAGAACTTTGAGGCATTGTTTACCTTAAAGAATCTTTACTCGAGCTGCAACACGTGGGCACTTAC